>OY728159.1:499459764-500709764 GCA_963277665.1 Viscum album
TATTGTTAGTCAACGTATATAACCAAGATAAATTGTAGTAATCATGAATTTGATTAAAAAGATGGTGATTTTGAGAAACATAATTAGATGATTTCTATAGTTAATGATATTATGTTCAGATGTAATTAGTTATCATGATATATGATTAACAACTCTACCTAATGTAACTCTAATAATAAATATATAATACAATGATAGAGCCTTCTAGGAGGCTAGGTGGTGGAGACCTAGGAGAAATGAATGGTAAAATATCATCGTTTCAGAAAAGTATAAAAAGGCCCATAAGAAAATCTTAAAGTAACACAAAAATGATTTATATGTGTAAAATAAGGTAATAATGATGTCAGTTACTGGCAGAAAATTAGGATTTTAACAAATGTATATAAATCTCATCATAGATATCCATTAATTGTTTATTGTCATAAATGTGGGGAACCAGTGATTTATCTGAGCCAATTCCCTCTTTTGAGGGCTTAACCATATACAACAGAAGGACCTATATCATAAAAATCACTCATGTGAAATGATAAAATTGTTTTTGTATTGGGGTTAACTAATTGAATTGTACAATTATTTTAATCCATGGTATTTTGGGTATAAGAATCATGAAAAAGTGGAATATTATATAATGTTTTATCCATAAAAATATTATAACTTATTTAGAATGGTACTTATAACCATGCAAATTGATTTAGTGAAAATATGAATCTATGAAAAACACATTATTGAGGGAAATATAAACTATCATATATACATTCTACTGTGTTAATAATCTTTTGTTGGATAAACAGAAGATAAGAATTTGTGATAAAATTGGTTTAGTATTTTTGACCATGAAATTGGATTGTCATTTTGTTAAAATATTATTTAAGCCATCTTTGATTATGGTTAGTTCAATTTTGAACATTGTGAATATATCCAATAAAATATGATATTATTTGATAAATAAATATTTTTTAATATTGGTAAGTATATATTTCTTCATGTGTGGTTAACATATGATTTCTAGATACCATAACAGGATTATAATATTATGAATGGTCATTTTTTAAATTCAATAGCTATCCCTTTTAAGAATTTATGAAATCGATTTCTTTGGATATTTATATCATTTCAGGATTTTTAGGATGAATAAACAACTGAGTAATAAATAAATATTTTGTTTGGTATATGATTTGATGTGAAGTAAATTTAAAAATGAGATATGTGAATTATAATATATTAAAATTGATTAATTAATAAGATAAATTTTTGTACATATTTTTTATAAAGAGAATCATTACCTTTAATAGTTTTCTATAAATTTGATCAATGATATTATGGTGAATTTCACTACATTATAATATTTCATATTGATGTATCAAGTTGAATAATTATATTTTGGGATATGCTTCTTTATGTTGAGATATATGAAATCTATAGGTTTATCAATTGATTAAACATGGATGATTATTTAGGAAGAATGAAATTAATTTTTTTAATGTACGATGAATGGTATGATATTCCATGGGTGATAAA
The DNA here is from genome assembly GCA_963277665.1 of Viscum album. Classification (NCBI taxonomy): domain Eukaryota; kingdom Viridiplantae; phylum Streptophyta; class Magnoliopsida; order Santalales; family Viscaceae; genus Viscum; species Viscum album. The sequence goes on from OY728159.1 coordinate 499,461,283, forward strand.
ACATTCCTTAATTTAGATGTTATTGAATAATTTAGGATTTAGGTTAATTTATGAAATGATCTAACTATAAAAATTATTATGTTTTTGGAAAATTTTGGATTTAAATGCATCTGTTTGTTATATGAGGGTTTATATATTTTGGGTATTATCATGCCTTATGAAATCCATTTTGGTTTGGTAAATTCTTAAAGACTATATGAATATGTTTTAATTGTTTCATATATTATGTGATCCATTAGAAGATTATTTTAGTTGTTCATGAATGAGATATAAATATGAAATACACATCATTAGGAGAAAATGGTGTGATTTAATTTAAAATTTATTGAAGGATATAATTACCATAGTCATGGTGGGATTTTTGTTTATCTTATACAATAATATCATAAAAAATTCTATATCATTATGAAAAGGATATGTATATAAAAAAATAACATATTATATTAAATTTTTGATGAATTGATGGTCTTTTTCACACAAGATAGTTTTATGATCATTAACTTTATAGTTATGAGGTATTCTATAAGACCTTCATATTTCATTTTATCTTCATTCCATAGGAATTTTTATCCACTCTTTTTACAATGTTGAATTTCAATGATTTTATTTTCTGATGAAAGGACCTTCATTATCGTGGCTGAAATCAAATTTCACGGACCATATTTATTAGGGGATTAATGTTACACCTTGGTATTCTAAAAACAAAACCATGGTTGATGGAGTATATTTCATGAAATTCTCAGCCTAAAATATCCATGAAATATTATTATTTAAATAGTATCCTTAAAACATATCCATTATATTAGATGGGATGAATAGGGAAAAATAAATTATAAAATAATTATAAATTCCCTACTCAATATAAATGATTTGATTACTCCAAATTAAATAATAAGTGAATTTTTATGAAATTTATTTTATTCATCAAAACAACTTTTTATTCAAAAATGGGTTTTATAACTTTTTGTGAGAAAATATTTCAAGTAATTTCTATAAATGTTTAATATTTAATTTGATATATTTTATATTATATTTAAAATAAAAAATATCTAAATTAGTTTATAATGAAATTATTATATTTTTCTGAAATGATTAATTTTTCAATGGATAATTGAATTTTTTTAATTTTATTGTGAAATGAATTTTTTCAAAGTCATAAAAAATATAATTTTTAGATTAGTTTAAAATTTTAATTAGTCACATTTGGTTAATAAAAATATAGTAATAGTATTTATAATTAAATATATAATTGAATTGGATATCAAAACATGTTTATTGTTGAAAAGGAGTTTTTGAGAAAAATAGATTTTCATTTATATTAAGTTTTAATATTAAATTAATTTAATATCATACATAAAATAAAAAATAGAAAATCTTATTCCTTATTTTAAGACTCTAGGACCAATTTTGTTATATATTTCAATTTTAATTCATGTCATTATAAACAATAACAATATTAAATAATTGTCAACGCAATATGGTTAAATCAAGAAATTAATGATACAAATAGTATGATATAGACTACACAATGATCCATATATGTCATTTTTATTATTATATGAATGTTGTTCAGTCATTTTAATCAAATTTTAAAAATTAATGGGAACATGATGACATATTACCTTGATTTATACCTTTATATAATTTCATGTAAATAAAATACAAATATTCTATTCTCTTCGTTGAGTTAAATTTGAATTTTTGAGATAGGGATAAAAAACAATGTTCTGTTAAAAAAATCTATTTGATTCATAAATGGTTTGATTTATCATGTTAATTAATTAATATTTTTTTTGGTGAAAAAATCACATTAAATTCTTGCAAAACACTGATAACATATTTATTTAATTAATGGAACACTAAAATAAATGATTTAAAAAAAGCTAAAATTTATATAATTAGAATGAATTTTTTTTTCCAAAAAAAATTAGATAACAAATATAATATAGTCATGGTTTTATTATATTTTCATTCCATTTTGGTTTTTTTGTTTTCATTTTAAAAATAATTTAATATATTTCAAAACATTGTTAATGTTTTTTAATAATAAACAATATTTTATTTAATGGGTTGAAATTCATAAGTATATTATATGTGGACAAGTGATTTCTATATGTTTATTAATATAAAATATGGTCTACTTTTTTAATAAATTTCTTTTTATTTAACAATATTGATGATTAAATTATAAAAACATCATTATTATGGTAATTGTCAGAAATGGTTAAGTCATGTTAGAAACCAACAGATTATGGTAGAAAGAAAATCTATACATGTATAAGCATTATTGGGTGATAGGATTTCTACCCATACTCATACTATAATAAAATTTTATAATTTTGGAGCATTTTTATACATGAAATATAATTTATAATAATTTAATATGTTTTTTAATTCGAAGAGCGCCCCTCCCGAAACTAATAAAAGGGACCCTCCTCTACTCAATTGCTCAAACACCAAAATACATTTAGTTCAACAATGACTCGAACAAATTAATTTCTGAAATCCCTTCCCATATTATAGAGGTAGTTTTTTTGGAATAATACTACCCTTATAAGTTCTATGATTTAATGTTATGGAAACTGTGTAGAAAAAGGTATATTCATTAACAAAATGCTACAGTTTTATCTATTATTCCACCTCTTTCAAATATTATTCAACAACAATTACATAATAACAGTACTATTTACAATATAATTAAATTTTTATAAAAATTTAATATCCTTTATTCATCTTCTATTCTATAAAAATTAAAATGAATATATCATTCATGTTTGTGAAGGAATACAGCCTCACGAACTCATGTAAATAATTTGTCACACCCGAGTTTTCTTCCTTTCATTTCATGGGTTTTCTCATGTTCAATGGAAATCCCTATCCTTCTCTTGGGATTTTGGTTAGAATAACTTTGAGTTTTTATCTAACATATATTTCTAATCACTGTAATTTGTGTTCCCCAATTCTTGATTAGGAGTTTGTGGAGAAACAAGGTTTATTTCATGATTTGGGCCAACAGTGATCCAATTTCCAAATATAAAAACAAATTTTTTTTTCTTTTATAACTCCTTATTTTTTCAATATAATTATTATATTCCACTTCCCATATGTACTTAATGGACATATTATAACTACCTTATCCATTATGAACTCCTATAAATTCATAAGCAAGGTGAATTATGGTTACTTATTTAGGCATTGGGCTAGGTCGTAGCCCCATTTTCAGTTTTAAAAAAATTAATTGTTTCATTTATAAAATTTAAATTTTTTATTATCAATATGTGATTCCACCTCCCAATAAAATCTAACATACCTAGTCTAATCCCCATTATCTATTTTTCTTATTTAGAGCTAAGATTCATCGCATAATTCAGAGAATGTTCACAGGTTTCCTCAAAACTGCCAGAATTGAGAAGTTAAATTGTTTCCCCCACAAATCCTTCTATTTGTACTCTTTTTCCCACAAATAATCTTTCCCTTTTTCATACAGACAATAGGAGCCTCTATAATTTGTTCCAAGGAATTCCCTTTTCTCTATAGGGGAAAATCTAATGGAATACAAAGAGTTTTCTAGGTGTTAAAGTGATATTCCTTCTACATTCTCATTCCTCATCCTCCTTCGTTAATTATTTCTTGGTTTTCTATTCTCTTATAGTCATGTTTGACTTAGGTTTATGTTATCACATGATTATTTATTGGGTTTTTGTGTGTTTCGGGCTGGTCCTCATTGGTTTAGGGTTTGTAAACCCTCGGATGGTGATATTGGGTGTGTGTTTCCATTACGCCAAGGATTTGAGGTATGATATCCCTTTCACAATCCATTATAATTTATGTTTCATCATTTTTAATATTTTTTTCATTTTATATATAAGTTTATTATTATTTCTCAGCCTTTTATAGTTTTTTTTGCGTGATAAATGGTTGTTTAAGCCATGTTTTGTGGAGGTTAGAGTTATTTTTTCATAAAAGTGCACACCAAGTGTTTGTTTAAATGATCCGCTATCATTAATGTTTTTTTGAGGATAAAAACCATGTTTATTTTATTAATAACATGTTACAGTAGCTATTATATAATATTTTTGGAAATTAATTCTTTATACCATGTCATGTTCTTAAAAAAAATTTTAAAGGGCAAATCATGTGTTCGGTAAATTGCTCGATTGGCTTTTATGTGTTATGTGTGATTTAAAAATTAATATTTTTTATTTATAAATGAATTTGAACAATTATAAATGATAATTTTGTTTCCTTATATTTATTTCAAATTTTTATTTGGTTTTACAAACAAATGGGTTTTGGTTTACATCATGTTTTGGCCTGAGTTGTTGGAAAATGGGCCATTTCAGATCCTTGAAAAAATTCTATGTTTTGAATATGTATCCTGAGTGTTATAAGGGATTTATGAATGTGGTTTTATGATGAAAATGGTTTTTATACACTTCTTTAATAAAATTGAAATGAATTACTTGGTCAAATGTTAATTTTGAGAAAGGCTTCAAGGAATATTTGGATTTTTGATTGAAAAATGGTTTCCATATGTATTTAATGTTATTTCTTTTGCATCCATATTAATTTCCATGAAATTTATTTATTAATTGGTTTTGGGGCTTCCAAATATAGTTATGTATGTTATTTATGGGTTTATTCCCTTGAAAGATCATGTTTAATGGATTTTATGGGCAAGGGCTTGTTATATCATTGAAATTCTTTTACGATACTTTTTAGTGGTTTCTGAATTCGTGAAAACAAATGTGAAGAATTATTACGGGATGTTTGTGTGTTTATGGTTTGGTAATGAAATTTTAATATGAAATTTGGATTTTATAATATGTGTAACATGATTTAGAACTAAAGGGAATCCTAGGTATCTAGTTGGGTAGACGTGTATGAGTATGATAGTGATCCTATGGGGTTTGGCCCATGTTTCATGTAGCAAGTTAGATTATGACAAAACTAACAAAACTATGATGATGATGATGATGTTGGGGGACCTCTAGGTTATGGTTATGCTCCCTAATAGTGCCTCGTGTGCACGTTAATGGATATTTATTTTGATTACATTCTCCGAGATACAAGGTACCTGGGGCTCACAACTGGCTAGTGCCCAGGGGTGTTCCTATGATGTGTGATCATTGGCTATTTTTTCTCATTGTCAACATTTGGTGGGTTTAGTTGGGGAATTCAGTAGTGTTTTTGATTTATTTAAATGGGTACATTCTTTAAAGAAGCCTTCTTGAAAACAGTTTTCATTTTGATGTTACACCTCTTTGAAAATTGTTACTAGCATTCTTGTTTATAAAACATTCTAGTTTTTGTCTTGTAAATTTTTTGTAGCATGTGACCTCATTTGGAAAACAAACCATTATATATTGTTTTTAAAACATGAAATTGATGTATCTTTTATTTTAACTTATGTGAATTGGGAATAGAATATTGGGGAATCCTACCGAGTTTTAATACTAAAGCAGATAGTCTTCCTCCGTTTTTAGCCCGTGTGCAGGTTTTAGCTTGACTTCGATTGCCATGGGAGACGTCTCATCACTATGTTGGAGAGTGAACATAGGGGTCACATGGAGTTAGTTAATTATTAGGTATTCTCAGTTGTGTTTTGGGTTTATTTATACATTAGTTTCTTCTAGAAATAATGTCCTGTTCAATTTTTATGTAAATGTATTTTGGGATGACCATTTATTATCATTTTTTGTTTGACTGTTAATATATTGGTGAAATAATTCCCTTGTGTACTCTATTAATTCCCACGGTTCATGTAACCATTCCGGGGTTATCATGAATGAGTCTTGGGAATTTTCACAGGCTGGGATAGGTGACCAGTTCATGGTTAACTTCGGATGGTTTGTGAATAAATGGTATCAAAGGAGGTCAACTCTTAACATACCATTCTTTTAAGATCACCTTTTTTATTTGGGGGATTTCATGGTAGATAGAATATGATTTTTGGGAATTGAATTTAATCTATGGGAATAGTGTCGTGAACTCTTTCTTGTTCTGATCCATGAGTTTCCATAGGAATTCTGGTTTTTTAGTGTCCTTTGTTCTTGTTGATTTTTTGGAGTTAGGATATAACAAGGGGATTCTGACTAATAGCCTTCGTGAGCTCGTATGGCATGGGAAGCCATGTCGAGCCGGGGCACGGTCCTAACAATTCTCTTTGTGTTGGTTTTGTGTTTTAAATTTTTCCTCCAACCATATGGTCAAGTCACCCACCCACACTAGTCCCCTTTTTTGGGTCTCTTGGATCTTTCTTGAAATATACTATATTTTAGGAAATAATTGTGTTATAAATGTGGAAATGGATTTTAAATGAATGATTGGATTTTTAAAATTATAAAAATGGGTTATCAAAAATTAAATAAATGAATTGTTTTGGAAGATTTTGTTTTTGTGAAAAAAAATAGGAGGAAGTGGAATTGATTTATCTTGATTGGATTATCGATAATAAAATCATGTGGTTTGTTAGAATAATATGTTTTGAAAGTGTAAATAATTTTAAGTTGATTCTAATTATTTTTTTTAAATGGGGTGTTTTGGGATGTTGAAAACAGTTTGAATCCGAAAAAGTAGTTTTGAAAATTTGTTTTTGAGTGCTTGGCATTTTCCAAGAAAGGGTATTTGTATCAATGGCTATCAGATTATGAAACGATACCGTGCTGAATTTTAGATGTGAAGCAGTTGTTTGGAGTAGATTGGTTGTTTTAAAAGTTGTTAAAAATGAAGAGGGGTATGTTTTTTTAAAAATGTTTTTTGATGATGTGTAGTTTGTTTTGGGAAATCAAAAAATGGGTTTTTAATTGGTGGTTAGTGTTTATTTGGAAGGTACACTATTTGTTTTGGAATGATGTTGGGTTGTTTTTTCCATTAGTGTTTCATGGGTGCTCACATGCATGGTTTTACTTATATCTAGAAGTATGACTTATATGGCATGGTGGTTGGCTTATTGAGTGGAATGGAAATGTGCATGTGGGTGATACGTGATGAAACATTATTGGTGAATGTGGAAACCCACAAAATTTTTTTTTTCAAAAGTGTTTTGAGCTAAAAAATTATGGCCTTTGTTTATAAACCAATGGTCATATGGAGAGTTTCTTCTATGTAATTGATGCATTCATTATTCAGTAATCTTACTTGTCATATATAATACATACTATTTTTGTTTCATGAGATGAGATATTGTTGGTGGCTATGTTTTGGATTAACGTTCATTGCATTTCTAAAGATGTGTCGAATGTTGTGATGTGGCCTTGGATAGTTCTCCGTTGCAAATATTTCTTATTGATCATCCTAAGGATTCATTTAAAATGTTAATTCCACCACTTATGATGATTCCTAATAACATTTTTTGTTATAGAGATATATTTAGGATTGATTTAAAGTTATACCACGTCATGCTAATTTTGATGGACATAGTTGTTGTGTTCGGTGATGTTGATGTGTTTCGCCATATTTCTTTTCCATTCTGCTCCTCAGTCGAAGTGAGATAGAATTTGGATATGTATATATGAGTTACATTTTATATTATGGTGTTTTTTTGATGAAGTGAGTATTTTTAGTTGTGTGATCCTTGTCTCCTGACTATGGTTCTGCAGATGCTTCAAGAATCAGGGCTCCTGGCATTGACCTCGGAGTGAATCTTTTCACGCAGTCATGAAATCTCTATAACTGTGGGGAGCTTGACCAGCATCATTTCATTACAATTATGGTATGGTAGTTTATATGTATCAATTTTGGTTCCTCATTATCGTGAATTTTCATTTTTCACAATAATCATGGGGGACATAGCCCTCAGACAGTGTATATGGTTATGCATTCCTAGATTTGGGTTTTTGATCAATGTCCATGTGTGGACCGCCTGTGAAATCGGGTGTTGTCTAGGTGTTACCTATTCATAGTTTGAGAGTGTTTTGTATATAATTTGTTTCTTTTATGGTTTCATGGTTTTAATTATTGGGCCCCCATCCCTCCCCTACCTGAGTGGTGGGGTCTGGATATGTGTCCAATGTGTTGGCCCAGTTCTTAACCACTCTGTTCGGAAGTACGTGGTTAAGATGTTCACGTTGTAACCCTATTAACATGGTTTTGTAGGTTTTTTTGGGATATTTTTTGTGTTCATGTGTAGGTGAGGCCCAATTAGAGTTCATTTTGATTTTTTTTTCATTTTTAGTTGTTATGTAATGGTGGGGAGACCCACTACAGGTGTTGAAGATATTTCCTTTAAGATTTGTCAGATGGTAGTTTTAATTTAGTACTGAAGATCCCATTCCAATATCCACCACTATTAATTGGATTTTTTTGAGTGAACTATGGTTTGGGTGATGATTGGGTTCATTGGGAGAAGGTCAAACTATCTAGTTCATAGCTTGGTAGTGGAGGTGGAGGCTTGATCTTTCCATTTATTCTCTGGAAGTGGTTATAATTTGTTGTTTTTATTGGGAAAGATTATTTAGTTATATTGTTGGTGAATTAAATTTCATTAGCATTATGGGATTGATTAAGTTGACAAGGAATCGTTAGGTTTTTTCTGTCCAATGAAAAACGTTATGGCTTTTTTGAGTGGAAATCTATAATGGTGGGAAGAGTTGTCACACCCATGATTTTTTTATTTTCATGCCATGGTTTTGATTTGGATCATTGAAAATCCTGGTACTTTTCTTGGTTGCTGGGTGAAAATAGTTTTATTTTTGATCTAACATATATATGTAATCACTATAATTTATATTCCCCATTACTTGATTTGGAGTTTTTCGACAAAGGGTGGTTATTTCATGATTTGGGCTAACCGTGAGCACATTTCCAAATTAAAAAAAAACTACTTCTTTTATAATTACATAATTTTAAAAAAATCATATACTTCACATGCCACTTTTCCTCCAAACACATTTTATAAATACAATATAATTTTCTTCCTCTTATAAATTCATAATCATGGTGAATATGGGTTACTTAATTAGGCATTGGGTCGGGCCGTGGGCCCATTTTGTGTTTTAATAAAATAAATTATTTCTCTTATATTATTTTCATTTTTTAATATTTTTATGTTATTCCACCTCCTATTTTATTCCAACATACCTAGTGTCATCCCCATTATCTATTTTACCACTTTGGAGGTCATTTTCATTACGTATTTGGGAGAAACCTCTCAAGATTTCCCAAAACTTCTAGAATAGAGAAGGAAAATTGTATCACCCACAAATCATTCAATTAATACTCTTTTTCCAACCAATGATCTTTCCCTAGTTCATCCAGACCTTAGGACAATCACCAAGAAGTTCCAAGACATTCTATTTTCTCTAATGGTGCAGATAAAATGGAATACAAAGAGTGTTTTAGGTGTTAAGGTGATATTCCTTCTCCATTATCCTCCCTATTCCTCCTCCATTCATTATTTCTTGGTTTTCTATTCTCCCATAGTAATTTTCTACCCAAGGTTATATTTTCCCTTGATTTTTTATTGGTTTTTTCTTCATTTGTTGCTGGTCTTAATAGGTTTAGGGTTTGTAAACCCTCGGATGGTGATATTGGGTGTGTGTTTCCATTATGCCAAGGATTTGAGGTAGGATATCCCTTGAACATGCCTTTATAATTTATGTTTCATCATTTTCTTATTGTTTTTAACCGATATATATATTTATTATTATTTTTTATCCTTGTTCAGTTTTCTTAGTGTGCTAAATGGTTGATTAATCCTTTTGTTTTGAAAGGTATAGTTATTTTGTCATAAAAGTGTAAACCAAGTGTTTGTTTAAATGTTTCTCTATTTATTGGAATTGTTTTGTGATAATTAATACATGGTTTATGGTTTATTTCACATATAACAGAATATCTAATAAAATATGGAATGAAATTGGTGTTGTATTTGATTTTAAGTTCTTAGAATAAATTTTTTCGTTTAAAAAGGGCATCTCATGTGTTTGATAAATTACCCAGTTGGATTTTATGTGTGAGGTGTGATTTTAAAAAAAAATTGGTTTTATAAATGAATTGAAAGAATGGTAAATAGTATTTTTGGGTCCTTGTATTACCTTCCAATTTTTATTTGGTTTTAAAAACAAATGGGTTTCAGTTTACAACATGTTTTGGCACGAGTCATTAGAAAATGGCCCGTTTCAAATCCTTATGAAAATGGTTGTGTATTGAATATGTAACCTATGTTTTTTAAGAGATTTATGAATGTGTATTTCTGATATAAATGGTGTATATACACCTCCTTAATTAAAATAAAATGCAGACCTTGATCAAATGATAGTTATGAGAAATGCTTAAAGGCCAGTTTGGCATTTTCTTTATAAGAATGGTTTCCATATGTATTTCATGTTTTATATTTTGTGGCCATATTATGGTCCATGATAGTTAATTATTAATTGGATTTGTGTATTCCAAAGAAAAACTATGTTATTGATGGCGTTCTTGCCTTAAAAGAGAATTTTTTTAATTTATTTTATGAGGAAGAGCTCGTTATACTCTTTGAAATTGTTTTACGAAACATTATAGTAGTTTATTGATTCGTGAAAAAAATATGAAACATGTATGTTGGCTGTTTGTGTGATTATTTTTTGTTAATGAAATTTCGAGGGGAAAATTTTAGTTGATAATATGTGTAACTTGATTGAGTACTATGGAGAATCCCGAGTATCTTGGTGTGCAGACGTGTACTAGTATGCTAGTTATCCCGTGGTGTTTGGCCCTTTCTTCATGTAACATGTTTGACGATGACAACACTAATGAAACTATAGTGATTATGATGTTGTGGGACTACTAGTTAATGGGTAATCTCCCTAATAGAGGCTCGTTTTCATGAGAACAGATATTTATTATGGTTAATTTCACTGAGATACGAGGTGTCTGGGGCTCACAACTAAAAAGTGCGTAGATGTGTTCCTGTGAGATATACTCATTGGCTATTTTTTACCCACTATCATCATATGGTGTGTTTGGTTGGTAAATTAGTTATTGTGTGTGATTTATTTAAAATTTTATATTCTTTAAAGTAGCCTTCTTGAAAACAATTTTCATTTTGAAGTTTCACCTCTTGGAAAATTGTTACTAGCAGTCTTGTTTATAAAACAAGAATGTTTTTATCTGGTAATTTTTTTATAGCACGGGACCAAATTTTTAAAAGATACCTTTATATATTTTATTTATAACTTGAAATTTATGTTTATTTTATTTTAATGTATGTGAATTGGGAATAGAATATCTGGATAACCTACAAAGTTTTAATACTCATGCCTATTGTTTTCTTATGTTTTAGCTCTTTTCCTAGTTTTAGTTTGATTTGGATCACCTAGTTCGATGTGTGAACATTGTTTTTTATAATGACTATATGGGTAACATGGAATTAGTTGCTTATAAGGTTTTTTCAGTTTTGTTTTTGGTTTAGTTATGCATTCAGTTTCTTGTACAAATAATGTTTAGTTCAATTTTTATGTAAATGTAATTTGTTTTGTCCATTTATTTTAAATGTTTGTTTGATTGTTTATATATGGGAGAAATCATTCCCTTATATACTATATTGATTCCCTCAGTTCTTGTAACCATCCTAGGAGGATCAGGAATGCCTCTCGGGACTTCTCGCGGGCTGGCCTAGGTGATCGGTTCAAGGTCAACTCGGGATGGTTCGTGACATAATTTTCCATCATCACCTCTAATGACTATTTATTATGTTTTATTTAATATATTAATAAAATAAAATATATATTTATCATTTTATTAAATGAATGTGTCATATATTTTCTTCACTATCCATTCATTGAAAAATAATAACTTTGTTCAAGAGTTCATGAGATTACCACCCCCACAAAGCGATATGACTCAAATTACATTATAGTAACACGTGAATGTTATATATGAGTGTATTGAAATAGATAACATTATATATATGATGTAATTAATAGTATTTAAGTATAAAATAATTCTTTCCCAATTTCTATAATTATCATGGAAAATATAAATGTTACAAATTCATATATAAAATATACCGACTCTATGATTGTAATGTAGATAATTTATCATAACCATACTTCATGAGTTGGTTTAAAAGTATAATTGAAATATAAAAATGATAAATATTTCATGACTATTATTCTGTATATGATTTTATAATGACTTATTTATCCTTTGGAATACCACTGAAATCATTTTGGATAAATGTATAATATCATAAAAATATCTTATGAGAACATAATTGATTATGTAGTTCTATATAATATGGTAATGAGTTAAATTAAAGGAATACTAAAAAAGAAAATTGATCTTATCCAACTAAATAATAAGAAAAAAGTTTATTATTTAGGATAATAGGGAATAAAAGTGATGAGTCCTCCTCAAGGAAAGTGACACATTACATTAAAATAGTGTTTTGTTTTTAGGTTTAATTTTATAAATATTTTTCTTCAATGTATATATTCAAAAATATATTTAATGAATATGTTTATATAAAAATAAAAGAATTATAATTTAAATTTTATGTCACATATTAAACTTCATACAATGTTTTTCAAAAGGAATTTTTTTACTAATTTTAAATGAAACGTATATACTTCTGTTACTAACGGAAAAAATAATGATCTATTATAACCTGTATAATGTTATGGGGTCTTCCCACCACCATGAATATTAAAAGATATTTCCAGTTATTCATTGGATTAAATGTTTTTATTTTAAAAAAAAATCCATTTTACCATTTTTATATTTTTTATAATGGGTTTAAAATGGAATATATATTTCGATATATATGAATTTTTTTTCATATGGGTGCATGAATCTCTCTATACTACAATTTTTCATTAGGTTAGGAACATTATCTCTCTAACTCAATTAATCTCCCCATTTTATGTTGTGTATTACTTATAAAATGTTTTATATTTATCTCACATGTATACCCAACCTATTCCCTTGTCCTTGATGGGGTATCACTTTCATTATTTTCATTTCTTATATGTATTATTTATGAAATATCAATATATTGTGCATTTTATTTCATTCCTTACAAAATTTTGATGATTAAGAGTTATGATTTATTACTTTTTATAGTAAACATAATCATAAAAATTTTATATTGGGTGTGCCTACATTGGCCTCCAACTTGTAGAGTAAATTTTATGAGTCATTACACATTATCTATGAGAGTTAGGGTGTAAATATAATCAATTAAGGGACATTATTTAATAGTTGATGTTTCATTCTAATTTAATCGTAACTTATTCTTATTTCATTTGTTTATTCATTATAAAGTTTCTATACTTACGTGATATTATGACACCATGTTCTTTATGTTATGATCCCTTGTGATCATTCATGTGATTATGTTTAAGGGAATATATAAGATTCATTATAGTGGTGAAATGTACAATTCTTTAAAAATATTTCATATATACTAATTTTTTATAATTAAACCATTATGAGTTTTATTTTTATTTTTATATTTAAAATCATATGTCTTCTGATATTGTTTGGGTAAACCAGTAGAGTTATTGGGTAATAAAATCTATATTTTAACCCTAACAATATTTTTAAAGAATGTATTGTGTTTTATGTACTCCAAAAGTAACATGTTTAATTATTTATCATTACATCCCTTATTGATTTTTTTTGCTAATTACAAGTTTTAATATTTTTTTCACAATGGTTTTAAATATGAGTCGCGATATGGATGATGTCATGATGAAAAATGTGAATAAATTTCATTATGGAACACTTTTTATATCATAAATAATTTTTTGTTTGACAGTATGATTATAAGTGTAATTGTCTACCTTGTGAAGTAGTATTTATTAATGAAAGGATAATTACGTTATTCCCTTAAACTATAAACTATTAATATAATATAATAATTAGGGTGAATTGTGGAGTTAAAAATAATGATTATGTAATTTTAATTCTTTCCCCCTTACATATAAATTTAAAAAAAATCTACATTATTTAAATAACTTTTAAAAGGTATAATTTGAACTATTTTTTTGAGAAATTAATTTTTTTAATTTAAAAAAATGTGAATGAAAAATAGTCATTTAATTTATATGACATAAATGTGTGTTCCCACTTTTATGATCATTATTTTCATTTTTGTTTTATTTATACGTTTCGTTTTAAAATATCAATCAAAAGTAATTTCTAAATATGTAAGGAATTTTCAGATAAAATGTTATTATAAGGGAGGGTTATTTTTATGTTTTCAATAAAAGGTAAAAACATTATTTTAAATTTATTTTTCATCTATGCCAATATCCTTTTTGTATTTTCATGATTACATATGTATATGATCTTATAAGAGAACTAAATTACATTTTCATGATATGTTTTAAAATATGATGATTTATTGTTGATTTTATGGAAGTCCTTTATTTCTCGCATGTCAGATAAGTTATGATGAACTATTTTTCAAACCCCTTTTCCATTGGTTATAATACAATGAAATTATTAAATGTTTATGAAACCAACCCATTTCCATTTATGGGTAATGATATGATGATATGGTGAATGTTTTATGGTCTTTTAGCACACATATATATAGTTTCCAAAATTTGGGATGTGGGATCAAAATTATTTGTCCCTCTAATGAGGTGGGTAATCAGAGATATCTCATGAGATAATAAGGAATTGAATGAGGAGTAATCCCAATACTGTAAGGGAAATTTACCACTACTACACTCTTGGGAGTGAAAATTGAATAAGAAATGATGGATTGTAGAGTGAACCCAATCCAGTATAATTACATTTACCATGATCATTTACTAAGGATATGATTTCCAATTATAATGTGAATTTTAATAACTATTTTATTATGCATATGATATGTTAAATTGGTTGATGATTGCTTATTTTTGATTCTAGACACTTATTGGCCATTTTTAATGAAAACTATTTATGCAAATATTTATGATTAATTATCTTTGACTAGTTTGGTATGATTATTGTATGTTATGAACATGTACACATGCCTTAATTCATATATTATTATCAAAAGTGATGATTGATTGATAACTCTTCTGCTTAAACAGACCATGTGTATGAAATCATCCATTTTTATATCTTAATTATTTCATGTTATAAAGTATTTTACTATGTATGTTGAGTCTAGAAGGCAACATTATATAAAAACAATGTTTCTAATGAGAAGATATTAATTAAATAATATGATTAAATATGATGGATACATGTAATATATACTTTTACAGATCTGGATTATGAATATTTGGTTGATATATTCAATATAAATCCCAAAAATGTAATATCAATGTATTTTATGGTTTGGTTACTATAGTAATGAACATAGACACTCTTTTGGTAAAATTAAAAGTGTTACCCATAGTACCTAAGATCACAAAAATATGAAAATATAGTCAATAAAAAATACTAGAATCCACCTCTAGTGTCTTTGACACCTGACCCAAACAAGATCAATACATTTCACACAAGGTTATATATAATTAATTAAAATCCAATAAGTAAATTCTCAGTGGTCCTCGAGACATCATTTAATGTTTTAAACCCTCAAAGGGGATCCTCAGTCAAATTCATGGACATGAATCTCATCCCAATTAATCAAAAAACATTAATTGAGAACTAGATGAGAATCTAAAACTCATCTAAACATTTGCAAAATTACAAACAAATATACTCAATATCACATAGCATAAACCCTTCCAAAATATTATAGCTAAATAAAACCTCATTAATGTTTTCTACAAACTCATCCAATGAACCCTATTGAATATTTTTCAAACACTAAAGGACCCTAAAAAAGACCTCATGGTCATAAATTAGGGGAACCATTGAAATCACAAAACACTTTGTCATTATAATGGTAATTAACTACTCCATAACACTATTTAGAAACTATACAATTAACCAAGATCTGAATATCTTAGAACCACCAAATATATGTCTTCTAAAAATATCATGAACCTAAAATTTTTCCCATACCACATATCCCACAAGAGACCTATTATCTATAAATATACATGAAAACCTCTCCGCATATTATGACCAAATCATATGATTACATCAATATCATCTTAAAATTGTGAGGTATTTACAATCAAAATTTTCATGGAAATCACTCAAAATCAAAAAAAACAAGGGTTTAATTCTCACTGTAATGATAGAAACTAAAATAAAATCTATAAATGGATAAATAAATGGAATTCACCTCATATACATGGTTTGTACACCAAGAATAATTTTTAATCTATGTCCCTTAGAAGGACATTAAATATAAAACCCATGTACCAAACAATAACATACCATACACAATATGATGCCAACATGGGGACAAAATCCAAGTAATTTACATTTTGACTTACATGAATTATGGAACAAAACAACACATGCCCCTTGAACATATACTATAAAGGATTTCTGAATGTGAATATTAAATGACCATGTGCTACTGCATTGGGTGTCAAGACGATTACCTTTCCACACCCAGAGGCACCCCTATATGACGTGTCCCAAAAATATTATTCATTATAACACTCAAATATAAACCCATTAAGAAATATTACCACTCATATAATGCGTTCTATACACTACGTGTCATGTTTATGGGTTTCCTACGTAAAATTACCATATAAATCCATAAAACATGTGTTTCTCCTTGAACCATCCTAAGATGTACCCAATGTGTTCCCCAAAAACACATCTATGGATTTGAAATTGAAAAGAGAATAATCTATGGGGATATTGGTGGAATAAAATAGGAAACATTACATGGGGTGTAACACATTCATCCTTCTCTCCATGACACAATCCTTGTAACCACCAAACAATGATCCAGGCCCTGCAAAGATCCCTAATAATGATCTCATATCCCTCTCCATCATTTTATCCCTTTACTATCTTGAACGAGGAAAACCTATGGGGATTTTATATATTGGATATTTCAAGTGGGACTAGAACAAAATAAAATACAAATATATGATTAAAAAAAATAAAAAAAAAATTAAAATGGAACATGGCATGGACTTGGCCCCAATTCATGTGAGGAATTAACACCTCGCATAAGAATATCCCATAACACTAAACTCAGGAACAATGTCAAAATTTAATTTTGAGGATATTTTATAATTAAATCTTTGTTCACATGTGTTAAATTAATTTATATTTATTGAATTAAATATCTAATATAAAATTTAATATGAAAAACTAAGAATTCCATCAAACTATTATCTTTTCATATACTTCATATATATGGTAATATGATAGATAGAAAAATTATGTGAGATAATATTATTGGATAAATTAAAATTTCACCCAACTAAACCTCCTAAAAATTCAAATTTTCCATGATCTTCTCAGCCCTTAATGATTAAAATATTAAAAAACAAATATCATGTAATCATAAGAAATCAAATATCAATTCTGGTTTTCCATAACATAGTAGATCAAGAATAATTATGTTTTACAATGTATATTTGATCAACCATCATATCTGAATTCTAAATGTAGATCAAGAATCAGTACTAATTTCCAATAGTGGATCTAGAATGAAAATTTGTTTTCCTCAATTTCCTCATGGGATATATATAATTTCATATTCATTAGAGGGATATATTAGACCCCCAAAATCTTAAAATAAAAGACCATATATATTTGTTCCATATTAAATAAATCATACAACATATTATGTAAAACCCCATTCAATGAACAAGAGTTTAATAACATTTTAAAATGGAGTCACCCAAAATAATATTCATAGTTTGGTTGAATAATACCAATATTAAATCACCCAAATGAAGTATGTCATAAAAATACAAGGGAATATCATGAAAACTGATCAATAATTTAGTGACCCATTATTTTAATTCAAATAAAATAAATCTAAATAAATTTATATTCATTATAATTCATAAGAAACCAATTGAAAACCATATGGGCATACTGTCTTCGGAAACATAATAAAATAAAATACCTATTCTTTAAAATATTTATCATGTCCTAAAATTTCATCCAATATAATACCCCTGTGAGAAAAATCCTTCATAAAGAATTTATTCATAACCTATCTAAAATAAAAAATTTGAAAATGGTGAGCTTATATGCTCTGTTAGTGTAACCATGGGAGTTATCAAAGATTATGCAAGCATGACATTACCGTAAGGGTATATGACATAAATATAAGAATTGAAAACTATACCCTAAATTTTAATAATCACAATCATGTACAAGGATAAAAATAGATTATATCAATCCATGATAATATTTAATACTATGATAGGAATATGATCATGGTCATAATGTATGATGTTCATACAAAACCTATCATGTATAATTGGAACGATTCATGGCATAAACATTATAGTTTCATTAAACATAGACCATAAGAGTTAAAAATAATTATATATTAATAATGAATAATATATCATATAATAGAAGTACGTAACAAAAAAATATATATTAGAACATTTTTCATTTCATGTATAGCTACCAAGACAATCAACTTAGTGGATCTGGACACTCTTGTTTCCCATTATGGAGTATGACGTAATAGTTACCCATAGTGGATCATGCCCACCAATATTATAATTCAACCCATACATAATTTTTTTAACAAGAAAACAACTCATTCATCGTATCAAAACCCCAAAAAGTAAAGGCTTTTAGAATCATTCAATTATAGCACAACCCATGGAAATGAAATTGGTTTGAAAAACATGGTTTATTTTCACCATAAAAAAATTAAATAAAAATAAAGATAATTTATGTAACATTTTTATCATATCGTCGTTAAATATTATGTAACATTGTATTATTCCATCTTAGATGGAAAAGTATTTTTGAGACATCACTTGAAATCATTCGTGATGAAAATATACTTTTAATTTTGAAAATGTTTTTATAAATTATAAAAAATTATAAAATAAAAAATTCATTTGATGATAAATTTTTTTGCTTTTGAATTAAATTTCATATAATTTTTCTGTCATTATGGTGGTGAAATCATCTCATTCCATATAAGTTAAAATAAATAGTCCTTCAGTATTTTTTGTACAAGTCACAAAGAACATCGTTCAGAAAATGAATAAAAGTATCCTTTTGACCCATTTTTTAAAGAGTAAGTGATGAGTAAAATTTAATTTGGAAAATAATAATATTATATTAAATAAATCATAAAAAATCCATTAAAACAAGTACATCGAAGAAAAATTTATATTTTAGGGAAACAATAAAATAATAATTTTAAAGAGATAATCCCTTATAAATATCATATCATTGATTTGAGCGTTAATCAAATTAATTTATTATGAAAATAATCTATAAATACACAAAAAAAAATTGGATATGAAACATAGTATAATAAAAAAGTCACTTCAAATATAATTTTATCATGATGTAATCATTAAAGTATATTTTTAACCCAGTGTATTGAATTAGAGTGAGGAATTCTCGAACCACTTTGTATTTAGTCAAAAAATATTTATCATAAAATAAATAATCATAAAATTAAACTTTAAATATCATTAATGTAATTGTATTAATGGTAAGATACGTAGAAGGGTATTATATACACCAAAATAAAATAATTTGTGGTGAATAAAGCATATATCTAGTAGTAGTAAATGTGGGATGAGAAACCCTTACCTCATGATTTAATTTAGTTTTTTATACATTAACCTCATGTATAAATGTATAAATGGTTTTATAAATTCACTTAATAACTATAATCATATTTAAAATACCTTATAATATAATTTTATAACATATTATCACCCATTATTTATTAATATAACCTTGTTTTTATTGTTTTATGTGCGTTCGTTTCACAGTTTCTTATTCAGTTCACATGTTTATAATTATGAATTTAGTAGTAAAATGTAAATAAAAAATCATAAGTGAAATGATAGGATAATAATTCAATTACATAGGTTTTATTTTTCACATTTCTCATTTAAATTTTATACATTAGGATTATTTATTTGGTAAATTTTTATTTATAAACGTTTAGTTTGCTTTGCAGGTTTTTCAACCATCATGAACTTGTTTCATTTAATTTAATATTATATCTTTATATTACATCCAAAAATTGAATGAGGATATTATATAAATATTGAAATATTTTTCAAAATATTATAATACTTTCATGATCAAATGATAATTTGGTAATGGAAAATGAACAAAATCATTTTTCACGGAGACAGTTAACGACAAAAATTTGGACAATGGTTTCGTTTCATTGAATTAATTGTTATAGGAAAAGGGGTGGGTGTAATATAAACTACTATAAATATAATATTATAGTATATATATGGTACTAGAGTTATTATTTTTTGATGGATGGAGGTGTATAAGATAAGATATAAAAATAAAGAAAGTTAAACAAGGTTGTTTGAGAAAGTTACCCCTTGAATTTCGCCAAATGAAGGACTGCTTCCTAAAAAAATTGGACTTTAGGTAATAAAAATAGAACTTTAAAATTGATATAGTGAGTAGAATAGGTTTTTTCTAATATTTTAAATTATTCATCTTCTTTTATGATAAATGGGGTGATGAGTAGTTGTATTTATACTTGGGGAGGGGTGATCTTAAGTGATTAAATAATGACTATTTCATATATAAAGCCATCCACATTTCATTGGTACTAATTTCAATGAATTCGGATGGTAATTAATGTTTAAAATGATTATTAATATTTCTAAAGGCATCAACAATCTATTTAGTGTTCTAGGTTTTAGTTATTTTAATAATTTTGATTTTAACATTAACCTAATACATTATTTTTCATATACTACAGTAAATCATTTTTTACCATGGTAATGTTCATATGACTAAAAAAATCACCATATAAAATAATATGTATATACTATTTAAAAATATTGAACCAATTATTTAAAATTTTAAACACATAATTTGAAATATTATATTTTAAATTACACCATCAAAACACAAAAAATGTAGTTTTTACGAAAAATGAGTTTTTAAGCCACAAAAATTACTTATAAAATAATAAGATGAAAATATAGTTTAAAATTTGTTATTTAGATTATATAAAGATAAAATTAACAAAATTTTCAAGTATATAAATTGAAATTTTTTTACGTATAAATAAAATAAGGCTATTATGATAATCGATATTTCTTACTATTATATAAAGAATTAAAAATATCAAATAATTCTAAAAACATCATCCTATGATAACATTGAGATGATGAATCCATAAATTAAGTTCATTTTATTAAATACATTTTCTAAATGTGATAAAGATTTATTATATTTATTTTCTTATATAAATAAATAAAAATTTAATTTTCAAAAAAAAAATTTTATTGCAAGAATAAAATCGATTTACTGGAAATTATGTTCATAACATAAATGTATTGATTTATAAATTAAAAATGAGTAGGAAGATTTTATAGTTCATAATCTAGATATTAGTATTCATTCCCACAAATTTAATGGATATGTTTTAGTAGTCATGTAAAAATATTGATATTTTTTAGTTCCTTTATGCATGTCGTTTTTTATAATGTATTCTTTTGAAGAGATTAAATTTATTTGAAAATGGACATATGATAAAATCATAGGGAGTTACATTCTGCCCTCATTAAATGAATTTATTCCTCAAAATTCATCACATTCATACTAAAATATGATGATTCACTAATTCATCACATCCTCAAGTTCCCATCTAGCTTTCTCAAATTCATGGTTTCACCACAAAGCATTAACATGGTGAGATTTCTTGTTTCTTATAACATTATCTCTACGATCCATAATCTCTACCACATGTTCCTCATAATAATAATCATTTTTAATAGTACGTCCTCAAAGTTTAGTATATTTAATGATCATGTATATACTTCCCCTAGAGAGATAAGTGGAACATATCATGTACTTGAGGGATTTTAGTGGAATATTGAACTGATAAGCAACAATCTTGATATGATCATGAATTCAAAAAATTGCAACCTCAAAATTTTAAATCTCCCAAAAGAAATAATGTAGAATATTTGAAAATAACATTGTGGGAATCCCAAATCATTAAAATGGTCAATAGAAATTCCTCATAAAATATGGAATATAAAATTATAATGTCACAAAAATTAGAAGATATTGATTAGGATTACCTTAGTGGAATGGGAAAATATGAACATAGAATATAATTTTATCTATAATGTTCTCATTGATATTTATAGTGGAAAAGTTCAAGATAATGTAAATTTTAATGGAATCCATAGACAATATAAGTCAAAAATTTCATTTATATCCCTAAAAATTATGATAATACAATAAAATCCCATTCCAAATACCTTTTAGATTATATACATAATTTATTTCATTTCATAATTTTAATATAACATATTTTTTGTTACATGATCAATTTTGTCATCATTTCTTATTCTATAAAATGATGTTAAAATAGTGATGCATGAAGTAGTAGTGGATTATAATAACCATAATAAGAAAATAAGTCATTAAATTAATCTCAAGTTATCATCATAATAAAATGGTTAGAACTGTCTACACAATGCTCACAAATCATTATATGGTTATGTAATACACTAATATCTAAATACCTATATGAATTTCAATGTATGCATTTTTATAAATGATTCCCCAAATGAACATTCAGAAATTTTAAAAAAAATTATATTGAATGTCAATTAATATTAAAAATAATATTATCATTAATCCTAAAAAAAATTAACGTACCCCTTATCTATCACACAACTTACATGTGGAGATCATTATCATGTAATATAATGATACATTTTAATAACCTAAATTACAATTAAACCATATAAAAAACATGAATTCGGTCAAAATTAAACTCCTTACTCATAACATAAATTAAAAAAATCAACAAAAATAATCTATAAATCAACTTTTCATCATATTACTTATTAATTACAACGAAATTAATAATATAAACCATCTTTTTATGTAATGGTCATTCCAAAATAATTAAAATATTAATGTTTAGCATTCCCTTAATCATGTATTATCAAAAAATATCTTCTTAACAACTCTATCAGTTTTCATGGTAACCAAAACCATTCAACTTATACTTTAAAATAATTGAGAAAAAACTATAGAGGAATATTCCTTATATGTATCATTATTATATAATACCAATAATTTAATTATAAAATATTATTCTTTATTTCAAATAATTAAACAATGAATAATTCCACATCCCTCTTAAACCATTAACAATACATTGTAATTTATTCCTTAACAATTATTTTATATCATAATTAAATCATTTTCACTTTATTATTAATAATATAATCATTACTCATAACATCATTATGATCCACTCCACAAGATTTCCCCCCATAGAATCAATTTAATTCCCATATATTTCACATTTCAAACATATATCTTTCATTGATCCCCTATTAATACCATTATTATTGTCCACTATGTTAATGGAAATATTAACATTACCTATGAAACTACATTCATTGTTTACTTATTTTTAACACCCAATGAATTGGATAGTTTTCTTGAATAATTATTCATGATTCCTTTTCCCACATACTTTACATGAAGAATATTTAAATTTTATTCCTATTTTTTAGAAATAAAATATACTACTCTATTGTAAGATATGTTAGCAAACTCACCAATGATGATATTATGAATAATATTATGGGATTGATGATTAAGAGTAGTAAAAAGGATTTTCTTCTTGAATCTCATTCCATTTGGTTTATTATGAGGAATATCATTTCATTATCCATGACATTCACCATTAACATAAATCATTATGGTTCCACCCATTGTCTACAACCCAAAATACATAGTGTAATAAAAAATGTTAATATTATTAATCCAAAAATAAATGAAAAAAAACATATTATATTTAAATATATGAACGTTAGGTTTAATACTATTTTATTTATTATCATTAATAATTGTAACTTATAATTATAATTATCCTTAAGGTTCATACATAATTCATTCTAATCATAGTTTCCAAAGGATAACTAAAACCTACTATCATAACAACTATAATGTTCCATTATTTTCATTTATAGATATTACATATAATTAGATGAATATTAATTATATAACATAATTAAAACCCTTCCAAAACTACATGGGATCGGTGTATTTGGAATCATGGAAGCATAACCGACTAGATCATAAAAATATATAACATCTCCCAAAATTTCATAACATATAAGACCCTTATTATACATATCCTATGTAATGAATGTAATCATAGACTTGTGAAAATGAAACATAAGAAACAGTGAGATATGCCACTCAGTAAGCGTAACTATATGAGATATCCAAGAGTAAGCAAGCATTACATGATTATAAGGGTATATAACAGAAACAAAAAATTTTGAAAATTATAATCAACATATCAAAAATAATAATCTTGTGTAAGGATAAAAATAGGATATATCAATATGTGTTCACCTGTTTTCATAAGATAAACATTTGATCATGATTATTACATACAAAGTTCATTCCAATACTTTCATTGATAATAAAATGGATTCATGGAATAAATAATATCATTTCAAAAAAATATGGACCATAAGAGTGGTAAATCATTATAAATCAATAATGGTCCATAATATAATTTCATAATTGTATGTAACCCTCAAAAATACAGTTAACCATTTTATATGTCAAGAATAACAACCAATACCATAATCATAGTATATCATTACATGCCTATATCACATACTGGATTAAGATACACATGTTCCCTTTATAGGATCAATCACATCGACTTGTTTCCCATGGTTACCTCGTTATATATAAATCCTTTCCCAATGAATTGGGAGGAGATATAGGTACCAACCATCATAAAAAATCCATACAAATTTATTCCATAGGAAACTAAATAATTCTTCATATCGGAACCCATGAAATGGAATGGGTTTCATAAACATTTCATTATAGCTTATCCCAAGGAAAATAAATGGGTTTCATGAACATTTCATCTTTTAAGAAGGAATAAAAACCATACATACAAAGAAAGAAGATTTTCTCCATGAATAATATCCCCAGTAAAGCCTATGTAATATAAAATAGTGTCATATGACATGGAAATTTTTTTTAAATATCTGTTGAAATAATTCTTACTAATGTATCCTTTCTTTTTTAATGAACTTATTAAAATTTCAAGCAGTTATAAGATAATATTTTTAAAAGAACCTATTATTATTTTGATGTAAATATCAGTGAAATAAGAATTCATTATTGTAGGAAAATACACTAATTTCTTAAAAGGGAAAAATACAGTTATTCTGTATTTTTTTGGATAAGTCACAAAAAACATCATTTAGTAAATTACAAAGAGATATTAAAAAATTTAGAAAATTGAATTTAATCAATCATAAGAGAACAGTAATAACATATCTAGTAACAACTTAACTAAACATGGACATGGACAAAAATGTTATTTTTAGAGTAACCTATAAAAATTCAGTTTTTAAGAGAATGTCCCTTATGAATATTATATTATTGATGTGATCATTAATTAAATAAATTGATTATTTATATCAATTGTAAATCGACATAAAAAATTAGAAATACAACATATAAAAATAAAATTTAATTACAATCATAATCATATCATTAAATGATAAATGAATTTTATGTTTAACTCAATGAAGGGAAATTGAGTTCATAAATCCCTTACCACAATTAAAGTAGACTTATCATATAACACATAAATTGAATAATTATCTTACAAAAAATTTAATATCACAAATATAATGGGATTAATGATATGATATATCAAAGGGTATTATATAAACAAGAAAATAGAAAGAAGTGGTGAATAGTGAATATAGATCATTTATGTAAAAGTGAGATGTGAAACCATTACCTCATGGTTCCCTTTAGATTGGAATAATTTAACATACTAGAAAATGGATTAAATAATGTTATTAATTAAATCTAGAATAATAATAGTATTAATAGTATATTAACTATTCCTTTTATAACATATTAACACCCATCGATTAATAATATTTCCTTATTTTCATTGTTTCATGTGTGTTCCTTCATGGTTTCCTGGTCTTTTCAACTTTGTATTATTTAGGATTTTTATGTCAAATAGAAATAAAACACCAAAAGTGAAATGAAATTATGTTAATAATGTCACATATGTTTATATGGTCTAATATATAATTATTATTTCTAACACGGGGATAATTCATTTAAAAAAATGTAAGTGATAAATGATTATTTATTGGTAGTTTTTCTATCAGTCACAAACTAGTTTAATTTTATATAATTTTATGTCAATATATTAGTTTCATACCATTAAATATGTTATAATATATATTTTAAAATATTATATAAAAAATTTACTTTTATGAAAATCATTTTATTTGGATAGGATAGATATGAAGAAGACATAAGAGGGGTGTGAATTGTGTCCTTTTAAAATCATGACAATATTAATGTGTCCCACTAGAAGTGAAGAGATCCATTCATTCACTCTTAATGTTTGGAGATCAGTGTAAATAAATAAAGGAAAAGACCACAAGAATATGCAGTGGTTCAAGGAATATAAATCCCTTATTCTACTACAATATTTCTCTATGCCACGAGCATTTTTATTTTCACTTGTAGGTCCTATTATCACAATAACTTCCAATCCACAACTCATTATAGGAAGTAAACGCATTACATGGATTTTAAAGGGCATTCTAGTTATTTTAAACGGAACCCTAAATATCCATACCTTAGACCGAGAAACTGATACTCCACCACAACTATGTTAGAGAAGCTTATACCTAACCAAATAAAAAGTGATATATTTTATTGATTGTAGAAGTAAAAATTCATGGTTTCAGCAGTAACTAAAAGATAAAATCTGATCTTCATTATAGCATAATAGTAGACGAAAAATAATAGTTAATGTAGAGTAATCACCTTTATCATTATACAATAGTAAATATATTAGACAATGATTGTGTAGGCTTCATTCATCTTTACATCATGAGAGAATAAGAATGAACAATGAATTTTAATTCTCTATTCAAAAGATTGGATCATTAATATTAATATTTTCAGTCCCTTATTTTTAACAGATTATTCACGTCTCATATTTTCTTAGTTGTCTATATATATTTCCTATAAAAGATATATATATATATATATATATAGAATAAATATTCATCATTTGTTACATCATTCCTATTTATAAAGAATCCCAAAATAAATATTTTCAATTGAATTCATAAATATTCTAGGAATAACATTATACTGTTGCCTCATTATTTTTATAAAATAAATATCTAATAAAGGAATTCAAAATGATATGAATAAATCCTCTAATATTATCTCCAAAATAATATTCTCATCGAAAAATTTAAAACTCCAATTTAAATATATTCAATCCTCTTTAAATATTGTTGAAATAGTTTGTTAAAACTAACAGTAAGATTTTTCATTATTATACGAAATCAAAAACTTCTAAAAAGATTTATAATGTCCCATATAAAAAGATATGATTTATTCTGTTCCTTGCGAGTAATTGATTCGGCCTCAAAATAGCATTATAACGATCTTTAATACTATAAATTCTATTTTAGAAATCACGTAAAATATTCTAGATTGAAAACATCATCATTGAAAAATCAAAAGTAGTTTTCCTTCAAGTATCGATAAAATTCCAAACGTAGGGTTTAACTACTTTGAGTATGGTTCCTTTTCATAGCATAATATTTTTTTGTGCAGTGTAGGGTTCCTACCACTGTATGGTTCTGAAACTATACATTCATTTCTGCATAACTTACGAATAAAATGTAACATAGTGATGATAATCCATTCATTAATCCTTTATTATTTTGTTTGATTCCTAATGTAGCATTGATTATCCATATATACAATCACGGAATGTAATGTAAGAACGGAGATTCTAGATTCCAACATAGTGTTGATATTTTAAACGTTTCTCATTCAGCAAACGTAGGGTTTCTAATCCATACACAAACATTTCAGCTTAGAGTTGTTAAACCATACCAAAATTTATCAATAGTAGGGATCATCCCCTACATTACGCTAACTAATGTAGGGTATGAATAATGTTTCTGGAAATTTTGAACATCTTAGCTTTAGACTTCACATAATTTTTTCACCACTTTACCATCAGATTCATCCATAATCCACTAGAATTATATTTTTTAAATATAATGATATTTCCAAAAATTAAAAAATGAAAACAATCCTACATCAAAAAAATATTGGTATCATAAAAAAACTGATTCAATAACATTCTTTAAAACTGTAGCGGGATACTACATTACAAATATTTGGTGTATTTATTGACCATCCGAACACTTTTTTAGCCTTTAAAGTAATCATTAAAAATCAAGGTTAACATATTTTATTTCTATCACCTTATGTTTTGAGAGATTTTGACATATTAATATCTTGATGTAATATAAATAATATAGGTTTTCAAATATATTGATCGTACAATTAAAAATTTTCTTCTAAAATTCTTGTGGTTTTTTAGAGTATCAAATCACTATTTCCAGACTTCTACATAAACTAATGATGTTTAGATAAATCCATTTGAAATCCAATGTAATAACTTGATTTTGAATCTATTCAATGTATCTTTAGATATCCTTATAATTCTGAATTAACTTTAAGCTAAAAAAACTACATCACTTGAATAATTTATACCAACTTCGGGGAATTTTTCAACCATCAAAACAATTGAATTGCCATTGGACATAAACAAATAAAATAAATATATTCATCAAATCATTCCAATAGAATAAAAACCAACAGAATGTGATCAATTTTTTTCCATAGATAAATTAAATAATTTGACATAAAAAATCTAAAACACTTAACAAATTTATATGGAAACAAATATTGAGGGGTTGATGTAATTTTCCAAACTATATAAAAATTATAATGATAATGGCACACTGAATAGTATCTTGTATTTATAATAAAAAACTCTAACTTTATATAAAAAATTTCTCCCCATTTTTGTTTGGACAAATAGATGAGGTCCTGAGTATATTAATTAATATAATATATTTGACATTTTTTATAAAGATGAGAAATAAGAAAATTTATTAAGTAGATAAAGAAATAAATATTTGGAAAACAATATTTTCTTACCCTAGATTTTTTTTAGAAATAAAACATTCTTTTTAATTTCATAATAAATTTTTAATATTTAAAATGTGAATAACTATAAAAATAAAAATAACATTATAATTTTTTTTAAAAATTATTAAAAATATTGGTTATTTCAAAATATTTTTAAATATACACTAAAATATTAACACCATATTAATTCATGATACCTTCACAAAATAAATAGATGTTATCAAGGAGCCATGAAAAAATAGAAAATATTATTCAATGAATAATAATGGATTACAATTAATGTCTTAAACCATTTAATTCATTCCATAAGAATGACACATTTGAACACATGATAAATACTTAAAATTACTCCCCTTAAGAAAAAAATAAATATTTATGATATTAAATGAATTTAAATAAATTATTCCATGTAATTTATATAAATTATTTACAAAAATAAAAAAATTATATAAATTAAAATAATAAAATATTTTAAAATAATTTATTCAAATTTTTTCATATTTCATAAAAAAACCAAATATTTTAATCTAATAATATAATAATGTATCAAAAAAGGAAAAGAGTTATTTATCACATGCAATAAATTTAATCAGTCAATCATTCAACACATACATACATGAAATATAAAAATTTACATAAAATATTAATAGAACGTTTGATGGTCATTGATTAGTAAAAAATAAATGAATTAATTCATTTGATAAAATAATAGTGAGAAAAGATTCAATAGTTTAAGCATAATAGTAATTAAATGTATAGGAATAAAAGATAAATCCATAAAAAAATTCCCCTATCTAAAATAGTTATTGAAGTTATATTAAATATTACAATTGAAAATAACATACTTCTTGGATTAACTATTCCATCTCTAATAAGTATTCTATTTATTATAATTCTAAATAAGAATAAAATAAATTCAAATAATTTTCAAGAAGCTACATGATGATATTTCAAAGATGTTCAGTATAACATACATCCAATTTAACCAATACATGTTCCTTTTAGTACCCATATACTTTTGGGCTAGGATGGGTAAGAAATTAACGATTTAGGTGAAAAAATATGTTTATTTTGATCTAACCATTAATAATTAAAGCTAGATAATTATTTTGAATAATGAAAAATATTGATACCATGAAATTTAGTTTTTCTAAAATAATATTCATTAGAATAATTTCTGTTAATACCACAATAAAAACCTTTAAAAATAGAAATATATTTTCTATCAGAACCAGGATCAAAATAATTTTCATATAGTTTTCACCATTCTCTATTACTACTAATACTGAGTTCTCCTTTGTGAATTTTATTTTTATAAAGATTTTTATTCCGATCATTTTCTACCATAATAAAAATACATTAAGCTTTCATTAAATTATCAACTTCATTAAATAATTCTTTAATTTTAGTTTCATGTAGAACACAATAAATTTTGGATTATTTTGATCTTTATTGACAATCTATTTTGAAAAACATTCATTATAAATTCAGATAACATCATAGTATTTTGAAATATTTTTATGATATTTCATTAAATATTAAATTTTATCATGAATCATAAAAAAATTATTTTAATTTTCGACATAATAAAAATATTCATAATTTTAACATTCAGAGTAAGAAGATTTTACCTCATCATCATAGGCCATAAGGCATATATTAACATTTTCATTTTCATGATCTTCTTATGCGTTTTTAGTATATTCATCATTTGAATATTCATATGCATTACTAATACCCATCATGCCTTTCTTACATTATTATTTATATTCATATTTCCTTTAATATTCATGGAAATGATAGTCGGGACTAAAATGACTATTCTTTTTACACTCAAATCATATATCTACTTTCTCTTTATTAAACATCAATTTCTATTTGATCCTTTAATACATCATGCCATTTTTTGCAATATATTCAAGATCATAACTTGAATCCCAATGGCGGGAACCAATATCAGAATATTCATCCATAAAAACATTGACTATAACCATTTTTTGACATAAATATTATTTTCATCTTCTTCTTGCATATATGCTATGTACATCATCTAGGATCTAATCAATTATTTAATATATAATTCTTTAACCAGCGCAGATTATCAAATAGGAGTAGCTATTCCATTCCACTGGGAAGCTAAAACTCTAAGTACCTTTAATGACTGATCTTGTTCTTTAATTGGTTATCCCCAGGAATCAACATCATAAACAACATCTATTAATCTTCCATTCATCTTAGTTATGTGATCATATTCCTACATTTTGAAAGTGTAAAGTTTATGTTTTTGGTATTATACCATAGATTTCTATGATTATATGATCCTTAATATAAATCTACAATAGTATTTCATATCTCATAGGTTGTAGAACACTCAGAATCATGAATAAATTAATCAGGACCATGACCTCATATAATTTCATTCATGTATTTGAAATAATATCATACTCAGCTTCCTTAGCAGCATTCCACTATTCTAGGAATATAGTGATTTCATATGGGTTGAAAATCTTTATATAAACATTCAATGCAAAATTCATTCAATATATATCCATGCATGAATTCCATCGTCTATAATTATCACTATTAAAATAAGGTGCATGGATCATCAACATAGAATCTCTGATGTTATCCACTGAGATTTGTCTTCACCTGAATTTGTAACTTGATCTTGTTATTTCTATAAGAAATCAAAGGAACCCTAAATCTAATAGAAATCTTTAGGTCAGGACAGCTATGATGAAGACACAAGAAGGGAGTTGAATTATGTCCATTTAATAATATTGACAATATTAATACTTACATCCTGAAATGAAGTGATATTTTCTTTACCTCGTATAGTTGAGCGAGTAGTGGAAGTAAATAATATAAAAAACTAGGTATGTATTGTGTTTTGGGGAACAAAAATCCCCTAGTCCACTACACCAATTATCTACTCCATGATCTTAGGGATTTTCACTAGTAGTTTGTAACACCCCGAAATTTTATGAAAAATATTATTTTTAATTTCATTAATGTCTTGTGTTATACGCTACACCAAAAGGATCTTTCACAACACACATCTCTGACCTGGTTTGAATTACACGCAATCGCGTCCTTCCACGATAGCGTGTGTTGTACGCAACACCAAGTTTCGTTAAACAACGATATGCAATTAAGATATTATTAAAACTAGTCGTTATGAATAGTAATAACCACTTTTTGAAATTTTGTAAATTTTAGTTTTTAAAATGGACTTCATTTATGGATTCGGAATATCAAAATTAGCTTAGGGTGAAATTTTGGTGATTTTCGGGTAACTTTCATATTTTGATGAATAGTGAAAATTACTAAATTTTAATTAAAAAAAACCTTTTCAATCGAAATAATTAATAGTGATAAATTATTAATTTGAGTGTTTTTAAAGTATATTTAGATTATATTTTTACAATTTAATACAATGTTGGTCATTGGATGTAATTTCACATTTAAACCAGTTATATTCAAGTGTCAATCTTTTGATAGTTATTATCTCTTAAAAACACGCCTTTTGTTTTGACGACAGGAATTAGTTTTTAAATTAATTAATGCAACTGATATGTTTTGAATTTGGTAAAATAGAAATCATTTTTGAGTTCATAATATCAAATATAGCTTAGGCCTAATTTTTGGTATTTTTCTGAAAACTTTCAATTTTTGATGAATAGTGAAACCACTAAGTTGTAGTTAAAAAAACTGAATTGTTCATAAAACTTAATTTTACCACTTCTGTGAGTGGAATTTCAAAACTCCGAGAGACACGGTTGATGTCAGTAAGTAAAATGTGGTTCATTGAGATGAAAATAATTTTTTGGTGAATAGTAACTTTTTACTTTTTTTTACCACGATTAAAAGTAAATAGGGTAATTAAGGGTAAAAATGATATTATTATTACCCTAACACATGTACAAATTCTATTGGATAAGTGTAATTCGACCAAAAACAAGCTTAGGAATAAAATATGACCATTTAGGCCCACTTGGATTAGATTAGGACATTTATTATTATTTAATTTAAAAAATTGTTAAAAGAGTTAAAATCAAAGTTTATTTAATAAACCATTTTTAATATAGGGTTATACATAAGATAAATTCGACTATAAATATTAATTAGAAAGCTAATAATATTTCCTACATAATGGTATTTTATTTGTAATTTTTAGACATTAAATAATTTAATTTATTTATGACACAATGATGATGCAGTAATTATCTTATTAATGAAATATTGACATGATTGATGTTATAAATACCCAAATAAATGTAATTTGAGACTTTTTATGAATTCAACTAATTTTCTAGGTTAATATGATATGTTAGTATTGATTTAATTAACTTGGTTCGAACTAATAATTCTGTTATGATTTTCAC
This sequence comes from Viscum album, assembly GCA_963277665.1. Taxonomy (NCBI): domain Eukaryota; kingdom Viridiplantae; phylum Streptophyta; class Magnoliopsida; order Santalales; family Viscaceae; genus Viscum; species Viscum album. Next base: position 499,494,732 of record OY728159.1, read on the forward strand.
AAAAATCAATTACTAAATAGTGTCAAAATTGACATAAAATAGTTTTTAAAACAAATATTATATTATTAATTCTTATTTTATTCCTAAAAATTTAAGGTTCGGCCAAATGACTTATATAAGGTTATATATAATAATAATAAACAACATTTGGTTCGTTTGGCTGCTTATAGTAAGTTCATTAACCTTATAGTATTAGAACATAAGAAGATACGGTAAAAGTAAACTTATTTAACCTAATGTTAAATCTAAATGATAAGGTTAAAATAGGAACCTAAACTTGTATAAATTCTATTGGATGAAAATATTTCTACCCATCCCCACCTTAGCCTCTAAATAAATCAATTTGGAGCTATTTAAAACCGAACTTGACTTTATAATAAAATAATATTTTTTGTTATTCCAATGGTGCCCCTCTCCTCCCTTATAAAAGGGCACCTAATCCCTCTCTTCCTCACACAACTTTGAGCCTTCAAGCTCGGCCAAACCCTGCCAAATTATCTTATCCACTTCCCTAGAAACATCCTAGAGGTTCTGGTCTTCCTCAAAGACCAATTTTTGAGCCCTAAGAGGAGGTCTCAAAGAGGTGCTTCAAAGATGAGGTAATTTCCGTTACCGATTCTTTCACCTTTATTTCTTTTTCCACTTCTTCTTATTAGGTTGTTTCATTATGAAGTAATAACATCAGTATCACTCATAAACTAATATGTTACTATATGTATGAAACAATCCTATTTCACCATCTATCCATCCAACGGAAAACGAAATCACCGCGCGTGCGTACGTACGGAATACCGTCTCCACGCCGTGGTGAAATCTATTTTCCACCACCTCCTTATTTGGATGGGTATAATGGTGTAAATAATAACTATATATTATTATTATAAATTGATATTGATACTGAAATAGTATACAAACACTTAAACACAAGTTCACGAACATGAGAACGATATCATCGCTCGTGCGTACGTACGGAATACCGTCTCCACGACGCGATGAGATTCATTCTCCATGTTAACCATTTAAGAATGATTATAAAGTATATATAAGCAATAATAATTAAATATATGACATTATAAAGATACTGGATTTATGTATATATGTATGTCATCTACTTACTTCCATTCAAGACAATAAAGAAAGGAAAACAGTGTTCATGCGTACGTACGGACTACCGTCTCCATGAACGGTGTGTTTCATTTCATTATCTATCTATTATATATATATATATATACTGAATATATATGATATATAAATCATGTTTTATATTATGGAAGTAAGTAAATCATGATATAAGTAATAATAATTTCAAGAACAACAAGTCCAAACACCTACGATAAATAAAACAATTTTACCCAAAACGCTTCTTTAACATGGAATTTATAAAAGAACGGGTAATATAAAGTCATAAGTGAACCATATATGATATCATAACAATGAATATGATTCTGTAATAAGTTAATGACATTATTTAAATCATTATACAGGAGGTTTGGATACGTACAAAGCATATCAGACATAAGGTAAGCGAAATATCACAATCTCATTTTTATCTGAGATTGTTTATACTTTGGTATTTACTGGGGTGTATTTTATCATCCACATCCATGTTCCATCAATATGTAATATTGTTTCCATCCACTTACATTAGTTTAAATCCAATTTTACCCTTCGGTGAGTTTTTATTAAAGAATATGAAAGGAATCTTTTGTCGTTTTTCGTACGAGGTACTTTTTGACTTTTCCGACAAAAGTACGAAGAATGTTTTTTTTATCTTATACGGCATGAATGTATTTTTAAAACATTATTTTCAAGAAGATTCCTTTACATGTTTTCAATTTTATTTTTAATCAACTTCTTTTAGTTTAAAATTGTATGACATGTTAAGAAAAGAAATTGTTTTTGAAGTAGAAAGGATATTTTCCTCAAGAATGGAGTTCAAGTGTTTTATCAAAATTATTTTCCATCTAAGATAATATAGGGTTCTGTTTCTATCACTATTCTTAAATTGATTTGATTATGTTGTGATGGAATTATTTTTATGAATTCATTTATCTTATATGAATTGTTTTATGATGTCATGATGTTTAAGAATCCCATTTTTATTACATGGGTTATGAAATGATGTATGATTTATGATTTTGTGGCACACATAAGAATGGTATAATTATGAGATGGGTGGGACCTATATATCCCACCAATGCATTGGGTAAAGATTTTATATCTCATGAGATAGACATGGCTGGAATGGTAGGTTATACCGGTTCAGTGAAACAGGACTAAAACGAGGGTGACTCGGTTTAGAAAGGGACTTTTTCCACTAAGATAGCCTTGGCAATGAGTCTTGACTAACAAGAAATGATTCTCTATGATTATGTGTGTATGACACAATGTTTCATGTTTTAAGTTATGATTATTGTGATTATATTTCACTGCCATGATTTATACCATGTTATGAAATTATGCTCTCTTTTCCAGGTTAGGATTTCCAAAATGTTATGTTCTTATGAATATGATGTGATTGATATTTCTTTTTTTTCCCTTACTGAGCATTTGATCTCACACTTTTATGTTTTCTTTTCCCAGGGATATAAAGAAAGGTTTTAGGTAAGAAAAAAAAGGAAGATCTTTATGGGAGATGTTGAAGATCTTTCACCATGATTAGAAGATTACGTTCCGAGTTTCCAAAGACACTAAACTATTACGGTCCTTGTGTGCGTGTTTTTGTTATGTAATAAGTATTCCGCAAAAGTAATGTAATGTCCTTGTACGTCAAGATACGGGTCTCTACAGTTGGTATCAGAGGAATGGTTTAGTCAACCTTTGGAAACTAGGATGCGAGAACTTTAGTGAGATCCCTAGAGATATTTCAAAGGTGTGTCTAGGGATGTCCCTAAGGATAAGTATACGTATAGGATATGGTCCTAGAACTACGATAACAATATTAGAATTTAACCTAAGATGTTAGATATTAAGGTTACTCCCCCTTTACTATGTTGTTTTCCCTAGCATTATTTTTTTCCTCTCACACTATTCTTTTTGGGTTTTAGACGACGGCTGGAACCCGAAGGAACCGTGTTGATCACTGTAATGGACAATTCAATGATTGTCCTCCTGAACAAAAAAGTGTTATTGGAGATGGAGTGGAAAATCTTATTGCTATACTTACACAAGCTATGAATCATTCTGGAGTTCCAAATCAGTAGAGAAGGGAACAATATTCTATTGTGTCTTTCATGAGGAAACGCCCACCTTTTTTCAGTGGGTCTTCCGATCCACTTGTTGCTGAACAATGAATCAGTACCACTGAAAAGATATTTTCAGTTCTTCAATGTTCTGAACATGATAAAGTCATCTTAGAAGTATATCGTTTGGAAGGTGAAGCTGATCAATGGTGGAATCTTATCAAGAATACGAGGCCAAGAGATGAAATTGAGTCCATGGAATGGGAAGAGTTCAGGATCTTGTTTTTCAGTAAGTACTTCCCTCGTATTCTTCAAACAAAGATGGAGAAGGAATTTATTGAGCTGAAGCAGAAGGATGATGAATCTGTTGGTATATACGAAGCGAATTTTACAAGACTTGCAAGGTATGCATCTGGCATTATCATCCAACCTGAAAGTAAACTTGATCGATTTTTCAGTGTCTTAAAATCAAGTCTTCGAAGGGCACTAGATATAAGAGACTTTAGTAGCTATAAAGAAATTGTGTGTTGTCCTATCAAGGTAGAAATGGAAGTTGGTGTTACTTATCCATATCATATTTTTGACAAAAAACGAAAGATGGAGTTCAAGGAGAAATCTCAGAATAATAGTGAAAAGAAGATGAATGTTTTCTTATGCTCAAAGTGTGGAAAGAAGCATGGTGGAGATTGTCTTAAAGGGACTAGAAAATTTTTTACGTGTGGAAAAGAAGGTCATCGAGCAGCTGAGTGTCGAAGTAATGGAAAAAGGGTTTCTAATGATGTGAATAAAGAAAACACTGCAGAGAATGCACCACTAACACTTCAATGCTTCACGTGCAAGGAAATGGGGCATTATGCTAATAAATTCCCTAATGCAAGGGTTAGTGATGATCGACATGAGCAACCGCTTAAGGCAAAGGACAAAGTGATGTCACATGCGATCACTATTGGCGATGTTGAATATGACAACGATGTGGTGGAATGATTAAGTGTTTATGTAATGGGATTCCAAAATAATGTTGTATCATGGAGTAATGGAATATTTATATATTGGTCTAATGTGGTATTCAAAGTGATTGAGATATTTTTTGAAATAAGATGATATGCGCATAATGAAGGGAAAACGAGAAAATGAAATGTTTAACAGTATTCATGAGCTCATGATTGATATAAGGACTAAGTGATATCATGGTTTGAGTATATAGAATTTTGAGGATTTTGGTATGTGGAAAGTGTTAACCTTTAACTGCATTTATGTTTTCACTATGGTTCAATGGGTATTCAATAGAATTCATTATTAAGGCCTTTGAATGTTTGGAATGTGACCAACACGACATATCTTATGATATATGGGGATCAACGATGGTATTAAATCTTTGGTAATCTTTTTCACTATATTATGAGAGTGGACTGAAGTATTATGGATAAGACTAAATATTGGAATGTATTATGTTGGACATAAGTTAGTATTGTTTGTTTTTCGATATTATTGATGGGATGTTATAGTAATATAGTTTTAGAAAAAGTACTACCTGCAGGACGGGCGATAGACCATCATGTCGGTCCAGGCTGTGGGAATCGAACCCACAACCGAAGTGCGACTGGCCTTTATCGCCTACCACTGGCCTACAGGAAGTCCCTGTTTAGTAGAAACTAGTTTTATTATATTAAGTAGTATTATATATGAAGTATAAGTCCATTTTAGGAACCATATATGATTAATCTCACTATAGAATGGCTTATGTATATTTAATAACTTTTGCTAACCTTTTGTTTGAGACAGATGGAATGACCCATCATTCTATCACATGATCTGATAACACTTCACGAATAACAAATTCAACTTCATTTATTTAAGAGTTGAAGTGGAAATTGTTCAAGGCACGAACAACAGTGAGATTATACCAAAATAAAGTAATTATTTATTCTAATTCAAATTCTTCAACTTTAGTGAAAAGATCTTGAAAACCAAAAATGTTGTCATAGTGCTCTTATATCTGATTAATCAGATGGTACCTTAGATCGTCACAAATTTATGGATTTCTGATTGTTGGATTTTCCATAGCCATGTTCTCTACCACTCTCCATCAGAACATGATGGTTAGATTTTTCTTCCATATCCATATTTTCACATATGTGGAAACCCATTGATTAGTTTATTTGGGTAACCATTACGTTTCATACTTTTGTTTTTAAAGATTGGTTTTGTTATTACTTTTTACGATATGGGTTTCTATTAAAGAAACTTTCGAGTAGTAAACCATTTATAACCCCGATGAATTTCAAGGGTGAAATTCATTTTAAGGGGGGTAGAATGTAACACCCTGAGATTTTATGAAAAATATTCTTTTTAATTTCATTAATGTATTGTGTCATACGCTACACCAAAAGGAGCTTTCACAACACACATCTCTGACCTGGCTTGAATTACACGCAATCGCGACCTTCCACGATAGCGTGTGTTGTACGCAACACCAAGTTTCGCTAAACAACGATATGCTATTAAGATATTATTAAAACTAGCCGTTAGGAATAGTAATAACCACTTTTTGAAATTTTGTAAATTTTATTTTTCAAAATGGACTTCATTTATGGATTCAGAATATCGAAATTAGCTTAGGGTGAAATTTTGGTGATTTTCGGATAACTATCATATTTTTATGAATAGTGAAAATTACTAAATTTTAATTAAAAACAACTTTTTCAATCGAAATAATTAATAGTAATAAATTATTAATTTGAGTGGTTTTAAATTATATTTAGATTATATTTTAATAATTTAATACAATGTTGGTCATTGGATGTAATTTCACATTTAAACCAGTTATAAACAAGTGTCAATCTTTTGATAGTTATTATCTCTTAAAAACACGCCTTTTGTTTTGACGACGGGAATTAGTTTTTAAATTAATTAATGCAACTGATATGTTTTGAATTTGGTAAAATAGAAATCATTTTTGAGTTCATAATATCAAATATAGCTTAGGCCAAATTTTTGGTATTTTTCTAAAATCATTCAATTTTTGATGAATAGTGAAACCACTAAGTGGTAGTTAAAAAAACTGAATTGTTCATAAAACTTAATTTTACTGCTTCTGGGAGTGTAATTTCAAAAATCCTAGAGACACGGTTGATGTTAGTAAGTAAAATGTGGTTCAATGAGATGAAAATAATTTTTTGGTGAATAGTAACTTTTTTACTTTTTTTTACCACTGTTAAAAGTAAATAGGGTAATTAAGGGTAAAAATTATATTATTATTACCCTAACATATGTCAAAATTCTATTGGATAAGTGTAATGCGATCAAAAACAAGCTTAGGATTAATATATGACCATTTAGGCCCACTTGGATTAGATTAGGACATTTATTATTATTTAATTCAAAGAAGAGTTAAAAGAGTTAAAATCAATGTTTATTTAATAAAACATTTTTAATATAGGGTTATACATAAGATAAATTCGACTATATTTATTCATTAGAAAGCTAAGACGATTTCATAAATAATGGTATTTTATTTGTTATTTTTTAGACATTATATAATTTAATTTATTTATGACACAACGATGATGCAGTATTTATCTTATTAATGAAATATTGACATGATTGATGTTATAAATACCCAAATAAATATAATTTGAGACTTTTTATGAATTCCACCAATTTTCTAGGTTAATATGACATGTTAGTATTTATTTAATTAACTTGGTTAGAACTAATAATTCTGTTATGATTTTCACAAAAATCAATTACTAAATAGTTTCAAAATTGACATAAAATAGTTTTTAAAACAAATATTATATTATTAATTATTATTTTATTCCTAAAAATCTAAGGTTCGGACAAATGACTTAGATAAGGTTTTATATAATAATAATAAACAACTTGGGGTTCTTTTGGCTGCTTATAGTAAGTTCATTAACCTTATAGTATAAGAACACAAGAAGACACGGTAAAAGTAAACTTATTTAACTTAATGTTAAATCTAAATGATAAGGTTAAAATAGGAACCTAAACTTGTCTAAATTCTATTGGATGAGAGTATTTCGACCCATACCAACCCTAGCCTCGAAATAAATCAATTTGGAGCTATTTAAAACCGAACATGACTTTATAATAAAATAATATTTTTAGTTATTCCAAAGGTGCCCCTCTCTTCCCTTATAAAAGGACACCTCCTCCCTCTCTTCCTCACACAACTTTGAGCCTTCATTCTCGGCCAACCCCGGCCAAATTCTCTTCTCCACTTCCATAGAAACATCCTAGAGGTTCTGGTCATCCTCAAAGACCAATTTTAGTCCCTAAGAAGAGGTCTCAAAGAGGCGCTTCAAAGAAGAGGTAATTTCCGTTACCGATTCTTTCACCTTTATTTCTTCTTCAACTTCTTCTTATTAGGTTGTTTCATTATGAGCTAATAAAATCAGTATCACTCATATAATGATATGTTATTATAAGTATGAAACAATCCTATTTCACCATCTATCCATCCTACGGAAAACGAAATCACAGCGCGTGCGTACGTACAGAATGTCGTCTCCACGCCGTGGTGAAATCTATTTTCCACCACCACCTAACTTGGATGGGTATAATGGTGTAAATAATAACTATATATGATTATTATAAAGTGATATTGATACTGAAATAGTATAAATACACTTCAACACAAGTTCACGAACATGAGAATGATATCATCGCTCGTGCGTACGTACGGAATACCGTCTCCACGACGCGATGAGATTCATTCTCCAAGTTAACCATTTAAGAATGATTATAAAGTATATATAAGCAATAATAATGAAATATATGACATTATAAAGATACTGGATTTATGTATATATGTATGCCATCTACTTACTTCCATTCAAGACAATAAGGAAAGGAAAACAGCGCTCATGCGTACGTACGGACTACCGTCTCCATGAACGGTGTGTTTCATTTCATTTATCTATCTATTATATATATATATATAATGAATATATATGATATATAAATCATGTTTTATATTCTGGAAGTAAGTAAATCATGATATAAGTAATAATAATGTCAAGAACAACAAGTCCAAACACATACGATAAATGAAACGATTTTACCCAAAACGCTTCTTTAACATGGAATTTATAAAAGAACGGGTAATATAAAGTCATAAGTGAACCATATATGATATCATAACAATTAATATGATTCTGTAATAAGTTAATGACATTATTTAAATCATTATACAGGAGGTTCGGATACGTACAAAGCATATCAGACATAAGGTAAGGGAAATATCACAATCTCATTTTTATCCGAGATTGTTTATACTTTGGTATTTACTGGGGTGTATTTTATCATCCACATCCATGTTCCCTCAATATGTAATATTTTTTCCATCCACATACAATAGTTTAAATCCAATTTTACCCTTCGGTGAGTTTTTTGTAAAGAATATGAAAGGAATCTTTTGTCATTTTTCGTACGAGGTACTTTTTGACTTTTCCGACAAAAGTACGAAGAATGTTTTTTTTAACTTAAACGGAATGAATGTATTTTTAAAACATTATTTCCAAGAAGCTTCCTTTACAAGATTTCAAGTTTATTTTTAATAAACTTCTTTTAGTTTAAAATTCTATGACATGTTAAGAAAAGAAATTGTTTTTGAAGTAGAAAGGATATTTTCCTCAAGAATGGAGTTCAAGTGTTTTATCAAAATTATTATCCATCTAAGATAATATAGGGTTCTGTTTCTATCCCTATTCTTACATTGATTTGATTATTTTGTGATGGAATTATTTTTATGAATTCCTTTATCTTATATGAATTGTTTTATGATGTCATGATGTTTAAGAATCCCATTTTTATTACATGGGTTATGAAATGATGTATGATTTATGATTTTGTGGCACACATAAGAATGGTATCATTATGAGATGGGTGGGACCTATATCTCCCTCAAATGCATTGGGTAAAGATTTTATATCTCATGATATAGACATGGCTGGAATGGTAGGTTATACCGGTTCAGTGAAATCGGACTGAAATGAGGGTGACTCTGTTTAGAAAGGGACTTTGTCCACTAAGATAGTCTTGGTAATGAGTCTTGACTAACAAGAAATGATTCTCTATGATTATGTGTGTATGCCACAATGTTTTATGTTTTAAGTTATGATTATTGTGATTACATTTCACTGCCATGATTAATACCATGTTATGAAATTATGCTCTCTTTTGCAGGTTAGGATTTCCAAAATGTTATGTTCTTATGAATATGATGTGATTGATATTTCTTTTTTTTACCCTTACTGAGCATTTGAGCTCACCCTTTTATGTTTTCTTTTCCCCAGGATATAAAGAATGGTTTTAGGTAAGAAAAAAAGGAAGATCTTTATGGGATATGTTGAAGATCTTTCACCATGATTAGAAGATTACGTTCCGAGTTTCCAAAGACACTAAACTATTACGGTCCTTGTGTGTGTGTTTTTGTTATGTAATGAGTATTCAGAAAAATTAATGTAATGTCCTTGTACGTCATGATACGAGTCTCTACATAGGTCATCTTATCATAAGACCATCTAAATCCAAAACTGAATGGATAAAGTTGACACATTAAAGGTCATTAAAGGGGCCTTCTAGTTCTTTTATAGTGAACCATAAATGTCCAAAACATAGTCCACGAAGATGACACTTCAACATGACTGAATCTCAAAATACAATATACCACCAAATCTATAGATAATTATTTTTTTGATGGTACATGTTGAACTTCATAGCTACATCAGAAACTGATATATCAAATCAGATCATTAATATAGCACAACAGTAGTAGAAAAATATTATTCAAATGTATAGTATGATTCTTCATAATTAAATATTATCAAATAGATTATACAATTTTGTGTTGGATTCCATCATCATTACGCAGTAAGTTAATAATAATGAACAAAGAATTTCATTTCACTATTTAAAATCATCGAGCATTAATATGATTATTTCCAACACCATAGAGTAATCACATATCTACTTTTTATCATTATGTATATATTTTTCTTTCCAAATAGATATATATATATAGAAAATAAATATCCACTTGCTGTAAACGCATTCATCTTCCATAGGATAACCAAAAATATATAGCGTCAACCACATACATATATATTCCATGGACATAATAGCACCATTTCAATTTTATTTATGTGGAATAAATCCATAATAAATGAAATCAAAAAATTTTAATAACTCCTCCAATATTATCATCATAACAATAACAGTGTTGAGAAAGATTAAACTATTTTACAAATCCATTAAAACCTATTTAAATACCATCAAAAAAGTTTTTCAAAACTACCAACAAAATTAGTCATGAATATTTGATATCAAAATATAGAAGGATATTCAAAACATCCCTTTTAAATTGGAATGATTAGTCTCATTCCATATGAGTCTTTAAATCAGTTGTAAACTAGATTTATAACGATCTTTAATAATAAGAAGACCATTATAGAAATCACGTAAAATTTCAAAGAATTGAAATACATTTGTAGAAAAGTTAAACATACGATTACTTCATGTGATGGAAAAAATACCTAAAGTAGGGTTCAACTACGTAGCATTAGGTTCCTTTACATAGTGTAGGATTCTTAGGCATAGTATTGGGTTCCTACCAACATATAGTTCCTGAAGCATACATTCCACTACAAATAATGCAGGGATCTAAAGTAACGTAGTGATGTGAATGCATACATTCATCCTTCATGAATATAGTTGATACCAAACATAGTTTTTATTATCCATATGTTCAATCTTAGAACATAGGGTATCAACAATGATTCAAAATTCGAGAATATAGTTGATATTCCTTATTTTTATCATTCCTGAAACATAGTGTTGTCAATCAATACCCAAACGGTTCTCCATGGGGTTGATAATCATAAAATCATTTATCAAAAGTATGGTTCATTCCTTATGTTACTCTTTCCAATTTAGTGCATGAACAGTGTTTCCCGAAAATGTGAACATCGAAACATGGGACATCAATATTTGTTTTGTCCCTTTATAATCAGATTCACCCTCAATACCATATGGAATTTTTTCAGTAATTCACAATATATTTCCAATGGTTCAATAATCAAATCAATCTGACTTCAAAAAATCTTGATATCCTAGAAAAACTTAAGCAATAAAATTATGGAAAATAATAGATAGGAAACTGCATTCCTAACATTCTGTGAATTAATTGGCCATCGAAAACACTTTTATCACCTCTAATGTAAACTAATGAAATCGGTATAAAATTATTGGATTTCCATTTCCCTTGGTTTTGAGAAATTCGTTCATCTAGAGAACTTACAGTGAATCAAAAACTATTTGTTTTTAAATTTTCTCAATGTATAGATAGAAAATTATTTCTGACGAACCGGTTATTTTTTAGAGAATTAAAACACCCTTTGTATACTTCTACATAAACTAATGATGACTAGATAATTCCATTAGATATCTAATGGTATAATAGGCCCATGAATCTATTAAATATATATTGATATATCTTTATAATTATGAATTGACATGAAGCTAAAAACTACAATATCAATTGAACTTCTTTTAACAGCTTTAGTTATTTTCAGCACCATCAAAACAATTAAATTTCATTTATACATAAATAGATGAAAAGAATATAATACTATTATATTTCAAAAAGAATATATACAATAATAATCCAATCACAAATTTTTTAAATTTAAAATAAATTATTTGATATAAAATATATGAAACACTTGAAAAGTTGACTTTAAAACAAATATTGAATGTATGAAGTAATTATAAAATAAAAATGAAAAGTGATAATGTCAAGGAGCCACAAAACACTTATATGGTGGTAATGTAAAATTATCAAAATCATTATTCATTGAGATAGATACCCCTTGTAATTTGGAAATGGTTTCATTTTTTCGAATAAGAGGAGATAAAAATAGGGTAGTATATAAGATACACCATTAGAAATATAAACATAAGTTATATATATTATACTGGAGTATTATTCTTTTATATGGGATTGATGTGAAGAGAATGTAGAATAAGAAAATAAATTAAGATATGTTTTTTGAGAATGTAACATCCTGAATATCATATCATTGAAGGAGTGTTTATTGAACATGAAATTGGTATTTGTGTGATACAAACTATAATTGGAAGTTGGGATATTGGGGTAAAGAAGTTTAGGTACAGATTTAGAATGATTCAGTTATTTTTAGGATAAATGATTTGGTGATGAGTTGAATTTATTCCTGATAAGGGGAGGTTTTAAGTGATTAAATAATTATTATTTTTTATTTATATCCAATCCCATTTGGTTGGAATTAATTCCAATGAAATTGAACAATAATTAATATTTTATTGGTTGGATAATTTCAATAATCACACAAACCGTTTATTTAATGTAATAGACATTGATTATTTTAATCTTAAATTTTTTAACTTTTACCAGCTACATTGTTTTACCTAGAATGTTGTAAAATTTATTTTTTACACAGTAATAATTTTATGCCAAAAAATGAAAAGTACCCTGTAACATAATTTGGATCTCCTGATTCAAAATATTTGATCCTTTTTAAAGAAGTCATAATGTAGTTATTTCATGATTTAATTTATAAATAAAATATCAAATTTCACAGAAGAACATTTTTTCAACAATTGTATTTTGAAACAAAAAAATGTACTTACACCAACATAGTGTATAATTTTTTTATATTTAATTAATTAGATTAAAATACATATAAATTAATTTTACATAATTTATAATGATATTAACTTAAAAATACTATTAAATTATAATGAAAATGAGAGGTTTATATAAATAATTATTTATTTACCAATTCACAAAAATATTTAACATATTAATAAAATTATAAATAAATTCATCCTAAGATAATTATGACATGATTAATAAAAAATTGATGAACATTTTATGAAATTAATTTTATAAGTTTTTCAAATATTAAATATATACATTTTCTCATTGAAAAAAATTCAAATTAATTTTTGAATGAAACATATATTTTATTAATATAATATAGTTACACAAAATTATTAAAATATTCCTAAATAATTAAGTAATACATTAAAATTTATTTATATAGTTATATATTCCATAATTTGGTTTATACTATTAATTTGTAGAAATTTAACAGCTATGTTTTAATTTTTGTGTTAAAATAATAATAGTTTGTTGTTCATTTAAGCTCGATGTTCAATGAAATATAAAAAATAAAAGATATTAAATTTTTTTAAAAAGATACATATCATAAAATTCTACAGTAATATAAATATGGTATAAAAAAAATTAAATATAAAGAAAAATGGGAGTGTAGTAATAAATAGTCATGCCATAAATAGAATTTAGGATTTTTCATACTTGAACATTGTTTTGTGTAATATTAAAAACAAGCTTTAAGGGAATGTGAAAATAATAATTTTTATTAAATAAATATTTATCAGAAATCCCCAATAATGTAACTCTAAAAAGAATAAATTTCAACCATTGGAATTTTTAGTGTTGTTAAGCAACATATGAAATTGTAATGAAGTAACATTTTTATTTTTATTTAATTATAATGAAATACCTTGATGAAAGAAAAAAATTTAGAACATCATTTTGAAAAGAAATAAATTGAAATATAGAGGGTATATAAGTTAAGGAATGTTAATCGTTCAAAATAATAATGGAAAATATTTTAAGAATTTAATAATATATACATGATATAGAAAGACTCTCTATTGAAATTATAGAATAATATATGATTTAATTTTAACCATACATTGGAATGAATTGGGAACCATAGTAAGGTCATACTATAATATTATGTGTAAACACAAAACAAAACTATATGAGAAAAATATTTATTGTATTGGTTATATAAATAATAAATTTCCCCTAAATTTATGTTCAAATATATAAAATGTATATTAAAATGTGGGATTATAAAGAAGCACTTATAACAATGGTAACTGTTTTTTTAACAACCATTTTATGAGAAAAAACGAAATAAATTCCAAATACAATTAATATAATTACAATAATAATATAATATATCATATATGTATTATAGAAAATATATGGAATAAAATACCTATATAATACAATATATGTTTAAATAATGAAAAATTGGATAAATAACCTGTATAGTCATCGTAATTTTTACTGATGAATAATTTATAAAAAAATAACTATAATGAATTGTAATGGAATGAAGAATATTTCATTTCATAAATTAATGAGATTTAATCCTCTATTGATGACTTCCCTATGAAAAAAAGTCTTAGGAATCCTTCATGTGACCAATGGCCTCCAAAAATAAGATATATCTTTATTATTGAAAAAACTTGTAGTGATTCAAGAGGGTTTAAAATTAGAGGAGTGGTTTAAATTTTATTTATAAGGGATCCATATATAGGTTAATACGATGGAAATCTAATTATAATATTAAGTTAGATGAAGGTTAACGATATAGTCAAATTAGATTTAGGTGAGATTAGTGGGCAAGTATTAGAAATAAATTTAGGGTTTACTATAAAACCAAATATAGGGATTTTACAAAATTAAAAATTTTATGTTAATTAAATAAAAGTTAACCCTTGATAAATTCTCTCTTTTTACCCATTCTTTACATTACATAATCAAATTACACTATAATTATTTACTTATAAAAAAATAAGATAACTAGTATAATTCCCACCCAACCCATTTTTTGTGGCCTTCCAAAGATGCTAGTAACCATAGCTTTGGTCCCCATGACATAAAATTATAACAACAAGTTCCAAAGGCATACTCGATCAATGTGGGATGTTTTTTCCTAGGATGAGAATAACTTATCAGTAATGAAACAAAGACAAAAATGATATAGGATTCATATATTGAATCATATAAAATATTAAATCAAAAAAAATTGATGATTATTATAGAAAATAATTGGTAAAACACATAATCAACCAAATGAAGTAGAAACAAATGAGGGAGATGTGGAAACAACCCATGAATTATATAAATCATGCTCAATGATCCATGTCCATATCCCAAGACCACTGCATCATGATTCATGACTAGATAATTGTTTAATGTTTCCTTTTCCAATATACCATTACAATATATCTACAAACACACAAAAAAAGGGATTACATAAATCTCATTGGATAATTACAAAATAATCCCCAACGCATGAAAATAAGAATAAAAATATGTTAAATCACATTCATATACATATAATTAAAAAATTATGGTTATTTTAAAAAATTCAATAATAAATAAATTTAATGTGTTTCCATGACTATATATAATTGAATTCTTCATTACAAAAAACAAACTCCCTTGAATTTTGAATGATAGAACCAATACTCAGGAGTTGTGACACATCGCATCATCATATCATTACCTGATGGAATTTAATATGATCCACTTTGGCACTAACCCCATGTATAAATCAATATCAGACCTAATTTTTTTTTAAAAACTCACACCAACCATAGAAGAATGGTATAAACAAAGGCCATTTCATTTGAATGATATTTTCTCTCATTCATTATATCCAACACCTTATGTGAATCATTTGAAAACCAAATGATTTTGGTGAAATTAATTTGAGTCCTCTATCCCACACACCTTGATCTCATGCTAAATAAATTTCATCTACATATTTTCTTTGATACCTGCTATAAAATTTTACATATAAACTTAAAAAACTACAAAATCATTATATATCATTCAATATATTACATTAAAAATATATTTTTTGGATTAATGATTTATATAATTAGAAAAAAAAAATAAACTAATTCATACCATGATCATTGTATCATATGGAAAGATTCTCTATAGTATGTGATACTTTTTAATTCATCACATGTATTAGGAATATCTAGATAATTAATTTATAAATTTTATACATATAAAAATTTCACATATACTGAATTTCCTTATAACCATGGGAAATGGAAACATATGAAGGGGTGATATTAAACACTTAGAATGGGAAACATAGAATTGATGAAATTTGGGAATAAACATCGAATGAAATTTATGGAAGTTATAGGAAATCATAATGATGTCAAAATAAATATGAATCATTGAGAATGAAATATCCATTATAGTAAATTAGAACATGTATATCAATACTAATGATATCAAATTGATTGAATACATAATTATGGACTAGAAAAACCAACTATCTAGCCCTTGTGCCATGACATTTGACAATCAACCGGACCAAAATCTAGAAATCATAATGTATCCATATTTCTAAAAGATATATAATTGTTATAATAAGTGGTCTACATAGAAACACAACATGTTTTATCTAACAAGACCTATCAGTTTTTAAGGGGATATATAATGATGAACTCCACCAAACAATTTTTTATGTTAAGTGATTTAATTGTAAGTGAAAATTATAAAAGAAGATGCATAATAAATATTTTAAATATTACAAGCTATTTAACTAATTTTATATATAATTAAAAACCTTTTCCCTTGTTTTTGACGCTTTTTCCAGGGTGCGTGCATCCGTCTATGGTGGACGTGCAACTATAGCCCCACATTACTGCTTTCCATAGGTGGGCGGCATCGGTTCCTTATTCAGGGACATTTTCTCCTCGATCGAACCGGGATGATGGGATGTCGGTTCTTCCATTTGTGGTTTCCACATCGGAACGTGTTACCGAGTCCGTTCCTCCCATATAAACAGAAGATTTTGTTCCCGAAACTCTAAAGAGTGCCATATCTTCACGGACACCAGCAAATTACATTTCTTCTATCAGGACATTCAAAAGGGTCTGGTCAGGGTTGTTGGAGTTGGTGGTCTAGAAACAACTACATTATACTTTATTCATTAAATAAAAACCATATCACATCTTGAATTTTCTTTTGCATGACATGTCATGTGATAATGTCCTAAGGACAACTGTTGCATTAAAGGGTCGTAGCGGATCCCTGCTATGATGAGAACCCGAAAGTGCCATAACACTATTCTTAAATGTATGTTATATGGCCGGATGATATTATTTGAGGGAAACAAATAATATAGGTCATTAGGGGTGAGGACTCATAAAACATTGAGGCACCTTCTCATGGTTTGTGCCCTTGGTAATATCCAGGAGGATATTATGAGAACAAGACCCGCTAGTAGGAAATCCACATTTCATAGTGTCATTGGATGTTCCTATCTACGGACATGTGTATTGATCCTTAGACATTAATATTATTATTAATGGGTATTAAAAATCGTGCACTTAGATGTATTGACGAAAACTGTGGCGACACGATCGCAGCAAGGTAGGATACGTTGGGTGCATCACAAGTAATACCGCATTAATAGATAATGCGAGAAAGGATTTGTCCCTTCCGTTCCATAATGGAAGTAGATATCTCTGGCCCATTGATGGAATTGATATAGCCTAAATAAATCAATGGCCATGGTAAGGTATGGGCAAGTTCAATTCTGGGAAGTCAAAGAAAGAATAATCAAGCACATGGATTGATGACACTAGCATATAACCTGCTTGATTGGAGATATTGAGACAAAGGGATTATATTACGCGGTAAGCGTTCGTAGGAAGTGACACGTCATTGTGGCATTAACTTCTTTCTCTATGGGTTCCATGGCATGTTGCTAGACTCTAACCTTGGACATTAGGAAGGATCTGTCTAATGCCACTGAGAAAGAGGCCTAGAGGGTCACACACTATGTGTGTCCATGTATCTCAGTTAAATATTAATTTAACAAGTTAAATAAATATTATTCCCGAATTTGTTTTAATAATTCTTTAAGGATGTATGATCACATTTATTTTGACACTAGTTATTCGAGAGAATATATTTTGGACTAAATAATATATTTTTTATCGATTAATGCAGTTAAATTTATTTAAGAAATAAATAGTCATTACTCAAGGTCTAATAAATGTGGTGGAGAAAAATGGAAAATAAAAGTACACTCCTTGTATTTATTATTACACGGCGTGTAGTTTTTCTAGTTGGGATTTTGAGGATTTAATAATGATTTGTTAAATGATATTTAATATAATCATCGTGGGATCATGTCAAGGAATTAATAATTCGACATGGGGGTTTTCAATAAGAGTTAATGAAATAAATAAAATGCGTAAAGCGTTTATTTATTGTCATAACTCTACTAACCTCAAACCCGATTATAAATATCCTTGAAACCCCAAAATTTTCGAGATCCATTGTTGTGAACAACGGATTTGGAAATAATCTCAAGCCAAAGTGAGAATTATCTTTCCACCAAGAATGCCCTCAAGTTACGAGAGCAATATCCTCCACCGGATCAAGGCGGTCGAAGTCAGACATCGCAAGCGAAGGTTCTTCTGTGCTCGCACCCGGAGATCCCTTCGGTGACGTCCATAGATACGCGACACATGTGTGGATCACCGCTAGAGGAATCCTACACTTGGATTGTATGACGCAACGACGGATCACTGAATCGTGACCAAACACATCAACGAAGAAAGAATTCCAATGAGGTAATTCTTTTGCATTAATTAAATTAATTATAATCAACATATGATGATCCTACTCAAGGGTTCCGGGACTCTTCTTTTCTTTTCGTTCTTCATTCTATTCTGAAGATTCGACGTTTTTTATCGTGATAGATCTCGGATTGAACGTTGTTTAACATTAAAATTAGAGGTGGGATAACACACCAATTCGCTTCCGCTGCGCCCGGAACCTCCAAGTGGTATCAGATCGGTCATATACTTGGTTATAATTATTTAGTTTTTTGTTGGTGATTTACACATTTAATAATTTAGTTATTTCAATTAATGTTTAATCGTTCTGGAAATATGTATCTCGAGATCTGTTCCCCCTCCCTCGTTTCTCGTTCATCTCAAAGAAACAGTTTTTTATTTTAATTTTGATTAAATTAAAATAGAGGAACTCATCTGGTGGAGCCAAACATTTCTGGCCGTATAACAACAGAATACACGGCGTGTATTCGGAAGTACACGCCCTGTAGTCAAGGTTCAATTCATTGACATATCCTCCAAATCAGGCCATGTATTGGATTCTTTATAAGAATTTAAGCACCATGTGTTGACTAGAAACAGGCAGCACATTGTTTCTGGAATACACTCTGTGTGGTCCAATGAACAGAGCGTGTAGTCCCTTCGGGTTATGGTTGGTTCGTGTACTCTGTACACGGCCTGCCCTACTGGAAACCGTGTAACGCAGAAACTACACGGCATGTGTCCCACTATACACGCCGTGTACTCTGAAAATTTCCAAAGTACATTAACAAGCCCTATCCCCGGCCGTGTACTTTGGATGGAAGGTGAAGAAAAGTACACGCCGTGTAGTCGGAACTACACACCGTGTACTCACCCAAATTATGCAGAATTATTAAAATTTATTATTATATTATACAAACACTTGAGACGTGTACCATGGTGCGGGAGTAAAGCTGAGGCACGACACGTGATAAGTGTTTTATATATATGTGTTTAATTTAACATCTGCGTAATAAATTTCAATTCTCCGGGTTTCCTCCAGGGTACAAGTTACGTTCAAAGGATTATTATAAATGAATTTATTTGTTTTATGTTATTATGGATGAGAATATCAAGGAAATTCAGAAAAGGGATTTAAGATAAAAGGATTTATTAAATAAAGATAATTAATTTATTCGATCATGATTTATCCTAAACAAGAACGATTAAAGAATTGAATGCTAGTTTTATTTATGCGTAAATATCGTTGCATGTATGGATGATCATGATCTAGACCGAGACCTTTGTATGTGAATGGATTCTTTTAATTTATTTATTTAAATTAAATTTGTTGGCCTCCGAGCCATCTCCTCATTAATATGTAAGGCATGCGCGCCCAAGGATTCTTTTATGTAACAACCCCTTTTACCCCTCACCTGCATGTGAGATAAATGCAATTGTAATGGATGGAGATCCCAAGCTAGTGGAGGTAGCTCAAGTTAGGATCAATAGTGAAACCAATCCATGGTGATACAATGGTGGACAGGTGGAAAGCTGTAAAAACGAACCCGAAAGGTTCAAGGTGTTTCTCCCATAGGTCTTGGGGTAGTTTATCAACCGCTAGATAAACTAACCAATAGAAAAGATCATGATCATAACATTTATTTTATTTCTATCACATTCACGGTTTATTTATTATGGGTTTGTTCACAATCACACAATTAAAGAATTAAATGAGCATGCATGATGGAACTAAAATAAAACCGTCTTATACGTAAATATTATCTTAGAGATGGTTAATCACATAATTATACCCCACATAATATTAACAAGCATGTAATCAAAGATAATAAATTAGAAATTTACGTATAAGTATAAAATCCCTCAAAATAAATATTAAGTTGGCATATCCTTCCATAATCTTGGTTAGAATCGAACCATAGTTCAAAGTGCTTGACCAACCCTAGTTGGGGTGCTTTCAATTATCAGGGAATTCTAATTCAAGGTTTTGGGTTGAATTGACATGGTTCGCATCAAGGGATGACTGCCACAACTGGACTTGGTGTGACCAAGAGGCAAAGGTTGAGGAAATCCAAAAAGGATTTCAGGATTGGGGAGTCCACTCAGCGGATCAATGAGTTGTGAGTTAATGCAGTTGGCATTTAGAATGACTACCTAAAACCCTTCAAGTTGCTTGACCAACCCTAGTTGGGGTAATGCTAAGGGCAATATGGATCCTTTCCACTAGAATATTCACGCAACACAATATTCTGAAGTCAATGGTGAGGGCTATTGGATTTCGATAAAATAATGGGAGACTAATAAGTATTAATTTAATTATTTGTCTCAATTTTTGTAATAAATTACTAAACCTTTGGTTATCTTGATTTTTAGAAACGGCAAGAAAATGAATTCAAACATATCATTGCGCAACATACTCGAAAAATAAAACTTTCTCACCGACAGCAATTTCCAAGAGTGGCAGAGGCGTTTACATGTCGTCCTTCTCCACGAAAATAAATTATATGTGATGGAAGAGCCTATTCCAGTTGCGCTTGAGAAAGAGGCTAGTGATGAGGAATTATCTCTCTACGTGAAGCACATGGATGATGCCACAGATGTCCAGTGTTTCATACTATCGTCCATGTCTAATGAGCTCTTGAAGCAACATGAAAACATGGACGCGTATAGCATGATGTCTCACCTTAAAGATCTCTACCAAGAGAAGGCGAGACTGGAGAGGTATGAGATCTCCAATGCTTTGTTTACCACGAAGCATGGAGAGTCTTCAGCAGCTGGGCCTCATGTAGTCAAGCTTATTGGCTACATTGAACCCCTAGACATCTTTTGGATTAAATTCACGGATGAGTTGCGTATAGATCTCACCCTATCATCAATGCAGAAGACCTTCTCTAGCTTCATTGTCACTTATAACATGAGCGGCAATGAGAAGAGTCTATCAGAGCTTATGACCTTGATTCACAAGGTAGATAAGGACATGGGGCCTGACAAACCCGTGGTCCTTATGGTGAACAAGAAAAGGAATGACAAGGAAAAGGGGGCCAAAGACTTATAAACGGTCTGAAGCCCCCGAGCACCCTCCCTCCAAGAAGGGGAAGATCCAGAGGCAGGGCAAGGAACGAGAGGCAGTGTGTTTTACATGTGGCAAGCATGGCCACTGGAAGAGGAACTGCACCCAGAATCATGGGGACGCTAAAGGTGCATTTGTTATCAAGTTAAATCTTTCTATTTCAACACATTGGGTATTAGATACAGCTTGTGGGTCTCACATCTGTATTCAAATGCAGAAACCAATTAGATTTACAAAGATCGCCAGAGGAGAGGTGGATCTTCGAGCTGCCAATGGCGCAAGGCTGGCTGTGTTGGCTATTGGCTACTACCACCTCTCATTTCCGACTGGGATGATTTTGGTTTTACATAACTCTTATTATGTGCCTAGTGTTACCAAGAACATAATTTTTGTATCTTGTTTGTATATGGATGGATTTGTTTTCAAATTTGGAAATACGGTTTTTCTCTTTTATAAGAACAATGTATGTTATGGTATGGCACATTTAAATAATGGTTTGTATGTATTGAATTATGAAAACCAAGTGTTGGCAATCGATAACGAAACAAACTCACATGACTCATACATCACCCAGTTATGGGATCACCGCCTTGGTCATGTGAATGAGAAGAATTTGAAAAAGCTCTTCCAAGATGGCTATTTAGACTCTACTGATCTAAAACCACTTGATAGATGTCACGTTTGTTTTCAATGAAAGATGACCAACCTGCCTTTTGGTGGAGAAGGTGAAAGGGCCACATAGTTTCTAGGATTGGTACACATGGATGTGTGTGGACCATTTCCAGTAGAATCTAGAGGTGGATATTCTTACTTCATTACTTTTACTGATGATTTGAGTAGATATGGCTATGTCTACATAATGAGGTATAAGTCAGAGTCCTTAGAGAAATTTAAGGAAATCAAGAATGAAGTAGAGAATCAACATGGTAAGAAGATAAAGAAGCTTCGATCGGATAGAGGTGGAGAATATCTTAACCAAGAGTTCATCGATCTTCTATGGGTGTATGTGATTCTATCTCAGCTCACTCATCCTTATACACCACAGTGGAATGGTGTTAGTGAAAGGAGGAACCTCACCTTGTTGGACATGGTGAGGACAATGATGAGTGACGAGGATCTTCCATTATCCTTTTGTGGATATGCATAACAAACTACAGCATACACATTAAACTGAGTACCAACTAAGGCGACAAATGGAATTCCATCTGAGTTATGGAATGGAAGGAAACCCACTTTGTCGCACACACGTGTATGGAGATGTGAGGCATTTGTTAAGGCCTTCTCAGGAGACAAACTAGAACCCCGAGGTACGAAGTGTATGTTTATAGGATATCCCAAATAAACAAAAGGATATTACATATATAACCCTCAAGGAAAGAAAGTGATTATCGCTAGACAAACCGTATTTCTTGAGAGGGAGCACATCCTCAAGAAGGATAGTGGGAGAAAGATTGACTTCGACGAAGTTGATGCTCAAGATACACAGGAGTTGGTATTGGAACAAGTTCCACAGGTCCCTGTGGAAGAGGTTCCAGAAACACAAGTACTACGTAGGAGCTCAAGAGAGGTAAGGGAACCAGAGAGATTTGGTTTCCTAGTCACCGAGGATGGTGAATCATTATTGTTGGACAATGATGAACCTCTCTCCTACATGGAAGCAGTAGAAAGCTCAGAATCTGCAATATGGCTAGAAGCTATGAATTTTGTGATGGATTCAATGTATCAGAACCAAGTTTAGGTTCTGGTCGATGATACAGTTGATGTAAAGCCTGTTGGATGCAGATGGGTATTCAAAAGAAAGCTGGACATGAAAGGTCAATTTAGAACCTATAAAGAAAGGCTAGTGGCTAAAGGATTCAGACAGCATCCAGGAATTGACTATGATGAATCCTTTCACCAGTTTCCATGTTTAAATCCATAAGAATAATACTTGACATAGCAGCTTACCATGACTACGAGATTTGGCAGATGGATGTCAAAACAGCTTTCCTTAATGGGAACCGTCAGGAAGATGTCTATATGACACAACCAGAAGGGTTTGTGACACCAGGTGAAGCCAAACGGGTCTGCAAGTTGCAGAAATCCATTTATGGATTGAAGCAGGTATCCAGGTCATGGAACATTCGATTTGATGAAGCCATAAAGGAATTTGGTTTCATTAAGAACGAATGTGAGCCATGTGTTTATAAGAGGTTTAATGGGAATGTGGTTGTCATCCTAGTGGTATATGTTTATGACATATTGCTTATTGGAAACGACGTTCCAACCTTTCAGTCAGTTAAGGACTTGTTGAACAGGTGTTTCTCCATGAAGGACATAGGAGAAGCAGCCTACATTCTAGGGATCAAGATCATTCGTGACAGATCCAAGAGGATGCTTTGACTACGTCAGGGTACATACAAGGACCAGATACTAAAGAGATTTTGTATGGAAAAATCCAAGAGGGGATTGGTTCTAGTGTCACATGGCTTACATATTTCTAAGAAAATGTGTACCCAGACACAACAAGAGAAAGATAGGATGATCAAGATCCCATACGCTTTGGCTATAGGATCCATCATGTATGCCTTGTTATGTACCAGTCTTGATGTTGCCTATGCACTTACCATGGTAGGAAGATATCAAGAAAATCCAGGAGAATAGCATTGGACTGCTGTTAAGACTATCCTTAAGTATCTGAGAAGAACTAAGGATATGTTCCTGTTGTATGGAGGAGACGAGGATCTTGTCATCAGAGGGTATGCAGATGCTGGTTTTCAAACAGATCAGAATGATCTAAAGTCGCAATTTGGATATTTTTTCTGTCTCAATGGAGGAGCTGTGAGCTAGAAGAGTTCAAAGAAGCCAGTTTTTGCTGATTCTACAGTAGATTCCGAGTATATAGCGGCTTTTGATGCAGTCAAAGAAGCCTTCTAGATTCGGAACATTATCCAGGAGCTTGATGTGGTGCCTAGAATTAATGATCCCATTACATTGTATTGTGATAATACTGCAGCGGTGGCTCTTGAAAAAGAACCAAGGTCACATCAACAGACAAAGCACATACTCCGGAAGTATCACCTCTTGATGGATTTATATCAAAGGGGTGAAGTTGTAGTGAGGAGAGTGTCCACGGAAGAGAACGTGGCGGACCCCATGACTAAAGGCCTATCACACTAGAAGCATGAATATCATGTGAGAGCTCAAGGGTTAAAGGTTATTAGTAGTTGTCTCTAGTCAAAGTGGGAGTCTGTTGGAGTTGGTGGTCTAGAACCAACTACTTTGTATTTTATTCATTATATAAAAACCTTATCACAACATGGTTGTTCTTCTGCATGACATGTCATGTGATAATGTCCTAAGGACAACTGTTGCATTAAAGGGTCGTAGCAGATCCCTGCTATGATGAGAACCCAGAAGTGCCATAACACTATTCTTGAATGTATGTTCTATGGCTGGAAGATATTATTTGAGGGACACAAATAATACAGGTCATTAGGGGTGAGGACTCATAAAACATTGATTGACCTTCTCATGGTTTGCGTGCATGGTAATATCCAGGAGGATATTATGAGAATGAGACCCGCCAGTATGAAATCCACATTTCATAGTGTCATTGGATGTTCCTATCTACGGACGTGTATATTGATCCTTGGACTTTAATATTATTATTAATGGATATTACAACTCACGCACTTAGATGTATTGACGAAAACTGTGACGACACACTGTTCGCAGTGAGGTAGGATATGTTGGGTGCGTCACGAGTAATACGCGTTAATAGATAATGAGAGAAAGGATTTTTCCCTTCCGTTCCACAACGGAAGTAGATATCTCAGGCCCTTTGATGGAATTGATATAGCCTAAATAAATCCATGGAATTGGTAAGGTAGGGGCAAGTTCAATTCCGGGATGTCAAAGAAAGAATAATCAAGCACATGGGTTGATGGCACTAGCAAGCTAACCGCTTGATTGGAGATATTGAGATAAAGGGATTATATTACACGTTAAGTGTTCGTAGGAAGTGACACGTCATTGCGGTGTTAACTTCTTTTCCTATGGGTGCCTTGGAATGTTGCTAGACACTAACCTTGGTCTTTAGGCAGGATCAGCCTAATTCCAATGAGAAAGAGGCCTAGAGGGTCACACACTATCTGTGTCCATGTATCTCAGTTAAATATTAATTTAACAAGTTAAATAAATATTATTCCCGACTGTGGATTAAAAATTATTTAAGGATTTCTGATAGCATTTATTTTGACACTAGTTATTCGAGAGAATATATTGTGGACAAAATAATATATTTATTAGCGAGTAATGTAGTTAAATTTATTTAAGAAATAAATAGTCATTACTCAAGGTCTAATAAATGTGGTGGAGAAAAATGGAAAATAAAAGTACACGCTGTGTATTAATTATTACATGCCGTG
Organism: Viscum album; assembly: GCA_963277665.1. NCBI lineage: Eukaryota > Viridiplantae > Streptophyta > Magnoliopsida > Santalales > Viscaceae > Viscum > Viscum album. The sequence goes on from OY728159.1 coordinate 499,520,882, forward strand.
TAGTTTTTCCAGTTGGGATTTTTCGGATTTAATATTGTTTTATTAGATGATATTTATTATAATCAGCGTGGGCGCATGTCAATGAATTAATAATTCTACATGGGGGTTTTCAATAAGAGTTAATGAAATAATAAAACGCGTAACACATTTACTTATTGTCATAACTCTATTAACCTCAAACCCAATTTTAAATATCCATGCAACACCAACATTTTAGAGAGCCATTGTTGTACACAATGGATTGGGAAATACTCTCAATCCAAAAAGAGAATTCCCTTTCCACCAAGAACGCCCTCATGTTACGAGAGCAAGATCCTCCACCGGATCAAGGCGGTCGAAGGCGGACATCGCAAGCGAACGTTCTTCCGCGCTTGCACCCGGAGATCCCTTCGGCGACGTCCGGAGATACGTGACACACGTGTGGATCACCGCTAGAGGAATCCTACACTTAGATTCTACGATGCAACAACGGATAACTGAATTGTGACCGGACACATCAACGAAGAAATAATTTCAACGAGGTAATTCTTATCCATTAATTAAATTAATTATAATCAACATATGATGATCCTCCTCAAGGGTTCAGGGACTCTTATTTTCTTTTCGTTCTTCATTCTATTCATAAGATTCGGAGATTTATATCGTGAAATATCTCGGATTGAACGTTGTTTAACGTTAAAATTAGAGTTGGGCTAACACAGCAACACGCTTCCGCTGCGCCCGGAACCTCGAAGGGTAGCACCCTTCGGTCAGGTGAGTAGTCCCGCTGGACCTCAATGGAATGTCTGGATTCTAGAACATTGGCGCATCGGGGTTTCTTCCCCTTATTATAGGGTTTCTTGAGCGTGTGGAAGCCTGAGGCATCCCACGTCGAACGAGGAGAATCATATGCTATAGGCATGTATCTGAGGTTTTCCTCAGCTTCCCTTGATTAACATAGAGTATGCCGTAGGGTTAAGATCCAATGAAGATAGATCGGAATGATCTAAAAATTGACTATAGTGGATCAAATAAGTGTAACCCCTAGAGGACAAAGTGATGTAGATGAGTTTACATGACCTCACTAGGATGTGGGGGCCTATGTAAGAATCAAGTTGGATGATGGTGTGTTGAGTGAAATGGGTGGTGAATGGGATGGAACCACTGTGAGGATAATGATAATGTTGGGATATAGTCTCAGAGAGACTTCTTATATATCCCCGTGGTATGGAATCAAATTATGCATAGTTCATGTGAGCAATGGAATGCCTAAGGTGGTGGCCTATGAGAATGGACGCTTGGATGAGACCCAAAGGAAGTGGAATAACTGGTTTGGGGCATTACCTTCCAAAGAAACATAGGCTGAAGGGAAAGGTCAGGCGATGAGCATGAATTGGGGTGTACATAAGACAACAACCTAATGATGTGTATGGGGCCAATGTGTGGTTAGCAACCCAGGTTGGTCTAATGTCACTAGGACGGACCAAAGATGTGGGTCCCAACGAAATGTATTACAACGGCGTGCCGCTGAATAGGGGATGCATAAGCCATTCCACTAATCGGGATACAATGGCTTACCACTGATTGAAGGACACAGCAGATTACCTCGGATAGGGGGACACAAAGGCTTACCACTGCGTGGGGTTTACAGCTTAACATCATGCGGGACGAAGGTGAACCGTCGCGAATAAAGAAATTGGTCTAGATAGATGGTGTTCACGAAACGACGTGAGGGTGGGGGGGTCGGAAAGACCAGTTGTTGTGATTGAACCTAAGGGAGGCTTCCTACGTAACCATCCTTGGTAAGGATCAAAGACCACATAGTTTTGGTGGTGTGGGAACCATCGTGAAGGGGGTCAAAACCAATTGGTGGTAGGATTCAACCTCATGGATTCTTATTACGAACCATACCTTTTCAAGGACTAATGACCACATATTTTATGTTTGGGTGTGGGGTTTATACTCTAGGTTACCCATTGTGTTGGCGAACCAATGTGAAGATGATCAGAATGTCCGGGTAATGGGCTTGAACTATATGGAGGATTCCTACATACCATGCCTTGTCAAGGATCAAATTCCAAGTAGTCCATGTGGTATCAGTATTATACTCTTGGCTTCCCAGAGAGGATTTCATGGTAGATGCTTACTCTAAGCCCACATGATTCTTTCTCGGTTTGAGAAACAAGAGCCAACAGAGACCTGAAGATCACGTCATGAATGGTGCGGCCTTGGGAATTGGAGTGGGGCTTACACGTGGTTAGCAGCCCAAAGAGGAAATGTGGACTTATTCGTGGTTAACATCCTAGGGAGATGGAGATAGATACTTACTCCAGAGTGTAGGCCCGGTTGACAATGCCAAGCGGGAGAGGGATTTGGCACGGAAATATAGGGGGATCCTCGTTCCCCCTCATGCCCTTTGATGGCTTTGGGCACCGGAAAAGAAAGGAGAAGTTGCAGTGCTACCTCCTGCAAGAAAGGCTAGGGGCTTACACCATAGTGGTTTCCCTTCCCCATGGATAGGCGTTGCCTCAGAAAAAAGGGTCTCATTCCATGTGAGGATGATTTCACTCCCATCGAGATGAGCAGATGTGAAGAATGTCCCGGGTGGAGGACCACACGTAGGATGCATGGGGTGAGGTCACAATTTAATATCATATGTTGAGGATGATGGTGCATTGCAGTTTAACTTCCTACAGCTCGGATGATAAAGGGATCACTCAGCACCACTAGGACACACATAACCGGTACCCTCTGCACATTGGTGAATAGAAGGGACAAGAAACACCAAGACTGGGGGGAGTCGTGAGGTGATCCCATTGGGGGTCCATGTTAGCATGGCTATGCGAAGAAGCAACGGCTCTTAGCATTCCTATTCAAAAAAGAATGTGGCGAAGCAACACAATGTGAAATACTTCCAAAGGGACATTGAAGATACTTGGTAAAATCCATTTGGGTCGTACGAGAAAAGGTCGTGTGATTGAGATGATTATAGTGTAAGAGAAACCCAAAAATAATGTCTGGAAGAGGGACATCGAGCACATGAAAAAGATATCACCCCAGGAGGATGGGTTGTGTGCAAATAGAGTAGTAGTGGGGAAAAGGCTGGGGTGAGGGTTCATGTCTGATTGTGTGTAATCGTTGAGGTTTGCGCACAATTGGCGCGCAATAGGCACGATTACACGGAAATGATCAGGATGGCGTGAAATCGAGGGAGATTGGCGCGTAATGTGGATAACAGGGTTTGGACGCAACTTGAAGGGATTGTGTGCAATGATTATGGGTTTGTGCGCAATTGGAATGGATTGCGCACAAGAATTGGGGTTTCACACAATTACGAGGGATTGCGTGCAAGGAGTTGGGGTTGCACACAATTGGTGGGGAGTGCGTGCAAAGACTCCAGGAGGCGCACATTTGGAAGGTATAACTCGCAAGGAATCTAGAAAACTTGAAATTGGCCGGTGTTGCAGAAAATTAGAATTGTTGCACGCAAATGGAAGGGATTGTGCGAAGTGGACAAGACTCTAAGGAATTTCGACGCAAGTTAAGCTAGAGGGGTCTTGCGTGAACACGGACACCTGGGCGACCTGGCGCAAAAATTCCCATACCTGAAAGCCATCTTTTGTATACACGATAGGTGTATTTCACATAGGGGAGATGATTCAGATTCTAAATCCCTATATGTGAATGAATAACCATTCTATTTATAGGAACTTGAGGTCATTGGATCCACGTAGAAACTGGCCCACACAAAATTTTGCGCACCAGTGTTAGCAGCGTTAAAATTCAACCGTGCGGGGTGGCTACATGGAAATTTCCACACCCGTGGTTGGTGGAACGAAAATATCCAAGCCGTCATGGAATTTGTTTTCTGAACCCACAGTTTTCTACGTTAGATATTTTTTTTCGCACAACGCTGTATTTTTTTCGCGCGGCCCCTCAGGTCCCCCCAGAATAGATCACCAGGTCCAAATATGGAATCACATTGTCACGCCAAAACCTCCTTCAGTCCTAGTGGGTTTTTTTACATCTACAAATCCCCCCTAGAATCAAATCAGTGAGGGGACACAATGTTCATATTCTAAGTGAAACGCCAAAATGCGGAAGTCCATGGGGCCCGCACATGCTAAAAATTGGAGCGGTGTGTAAATTCGAGCAGTTGCGCGAAATTCCCCATTTCACACTCGCAGAAAAACCTAGCTCTGTGATTATAAAATCCCCTGAAGTTCCTTCATTCCATACATATTTTATTGAATGATATGTCTTGAGATCTCACAGATGAAAAACTCCCCTGGATTGTGTGAAAAATCATCTCACTTGCACGTAGTTTTCTGATTTCAGCTGTCGTTTTATGTGCAGACCTTTGGTTTTTCATGCCAACTCCTGATTTTTTCACCGACTCCTGCATTTCCACATGGACTACATATTATTCGTGTTTCCTCCAAATTTTTCCTGCGGATTCCTTGAGACCTCACCGGAATAAATGGATGCTAATTTGGCTGACACTGAGAGAGAGGCAGCATTCACCGCACCAAGTGCTGCGATGGTTGGAAAACCAGAGGTACATGGAGCCAGAAAGATTGTATCCACTATCCACACTCTATTCAACATGATGACCCCAGCCAAGAAGGAGTATAAATTTTCCAACAACATGCTGATATGGGACTTCAGAATCTTGGAATATGTACCTGTTCTCGGAATTGAAATCGACACACCACTGTCTTGGGTGACCCGTGATGATGACCTACCATGGTAAAATATCACCTAAAATTGTTATCCTTCTAGAGACACTAGACATATGGATGTTTACATATGGAATCCCAGGACTATGACTATTTCAGAGAGTGACCCAATTGTAGAGGATTCTCCGGCTCTTTATGCAAGTACATTCCATCAGTGGGTTTCTGACGAGACTAAAGGCTGGCTGTAGGATTTGGACCTACGGTCTGGTGGCAATTTCATGACTTAATTGGCTTGGTAATATTGGGTATTCCAAATTTTTGACCTGATTGGGGAAGAACTGCGGCACATCAGTTTGTTTGAGGCATTTTGGATGTCACAGTTTCATTTCTAGCATCACCATTAGCTCGGGGTGGATGAGTTTACCCGATGGTCACCCGATTCCAATACCTGCCATCTTCACCCTAGAGAAGTCGGCATCAGACTCTTAGAAATTCATTGTATTGGGGGTATCCCTTCGGATGGGAACCAGTATGATGAATTCTTCCCGAGGTGGAACATCTAGGTGGACATATCACAAACTTGTATGCTAACATGGCATCTATTAGAGATGGATAAAGAGACATTGGGGATCAATGATTTTTTGAAGGAAATCACCTATAAGAAATGATTTATCATGTTCCACTAATGTGATCCAGAAGTCAAGATTCCAGAGCAAGGAAGACGGTGTCCGACCACAACCCAGAGAAGTAGAAGCGGATCATACTCGCAGATCCTATAGGCGCAGAGATATTAGTCATGGGGATTCAGTATAAATGAGATTCGGGACCTAAACATCTAGTATGTGAGATTTCATGCAACCTTTCTGAGTGGGTAGCTCCTACCAGTGAGGGACGCATGGACGGGGGTTCATCCAGTGACATTGGTGATGGTTGGCATCATGCATGCAAATCAGAGGTTCAACATGGGGGTCCTTGTGTTAGCCCATTTTTACACCATTGTAGGGCCCATCTCTAGAGGGGGCACACCGAGGAGGATTTGTGGTCCCTGCTATATCATTTAGTGCTAGATCATGACTAATTGGGATGGATATACCATTCCAAATGCCATTCATCCTCCGAGTAACGAACCGCGAACTTCCTTGATGAATATTGTCTTGGTTATTAAATTGACACTCAATGAGAAGGGAGTAAGGATAAGAATGGGCCATCACACCAATTTCAATTTATATCGTTCCCCACTCTGACTAGCCAAATGATAGTCAATGGGAATGGATCACTAGAGAAAAGGGAATACATACAGGGCATCAAAGCTAGGGTACATGTGTCCCGGATTTATGGGAATATCCCTTGTGAGCCCTGTGTGCCATCAAGATTCTCTAGGTAGTTTGGATGCCTCCAACGGATGCCAAATAAAGTGTACACAGATGTCTGGGAAGATGGGAACCCTGGTATTCTCCACCAAATGTGGCTGATGTTTACAACTCACAGCTTTGGCGACATCATTACCTTTCCCCCACCGGAGTGGATGTTAGCCTCTCAACAGATTATGTCGAACATTGTTCCATAGAGTACCCTTAGGGACTTTTGCATAAGTGAGTTCGACAACACAAGGAATCCCGTGTATAACTTGGGCGATGAGAGAGCATATATGGTGCTGTTGGAGATGAAAGGTTAGAAGCATATCAGGAAAATGGTCCCACACATTCCGGGACTTCTATAGTGGGAATGTTGTACGACGTGGTCGTGACCACATCTCATAGGGGGAGAGGAGCCCGTCGAGCAGCCGTGGAACTTCCCGTGAAGCAGATAAGATATCTGCTTCAAGCTTCCGATGATGAAATCATCCTGAATCTATGGTTGGCCTGGATGACCCTATGATAGTAGATGGGTACTGAATCCCTATGAAAAAATCTAATAGGAGATGAACTTTTATTTCCAGAGGTTGGGCACATTTGTATTGAAGAAAATGTGTGTTTCCATCGTCGACATAGATACTTTATGTACAAGGATGCATATGCACTCCAATAGGGTCGGTGTGAGGAACTATCCCTCCTAGTAAATGTAATGCTCGGTCAGGGGCATGATCCAGACAAGATGTCATCCGAGGATGATGACAACGATGAGAATCCAGAGGGTTGTGAGACATAATATGTGGATGATGAAGGAGAAGGTGAAGGAGGAGGTGAAGGAGAAGGTGAAGGAGGGGGTGAAGGATAATACGAGCTTGTAGGTTTAGTGTATTAGAGGGTTTCCCACCAAGAGAGTCTATGGGAGTGTAGAGAGATCATTGGATCTAATATAAATATAACTAAGCTACCTGGGGTATTTCACGACCCTTTTCTATCCTTTCCCACTTTGATTTTTTGTAATGCTTAATCAGATCTCTTTATCCTATTCAGGGGCATACTGGCGCCGACCATGATTCTCCATCCGAAAGGGGGGAGGTGGAACCAATAGAAAAAGGTGGGCAGCCAGTTCCCATTATTAAACTTACAAGGGTAGAGGGATCCCATACAATGACTGCTCCTGTAGTGGCTAGAACACAGGAGGCTGATGCATTGGGATCTTGCAAGTCCATTACATCGACACCGGTATTTACCGTCGGAGGCCTCAGTTGATCAGAGTGTTCATTTTTTGTGATGTAATTACAACATTTGTGGCCCTTTAGGCTGCCGAATCTTCGCCATCTACAATTTATTCAATAGATAATGTGTCGTCCCACTTAGGGAACACTTCCAAAACATATCTGGCTCTGACACTTGGTGAGGAAAGAGCTATGGATGTCAGTGGTACTAATGTCGGGGCAGGGCTGGAAGTTGGTGAGGGAGATAAAGAGACCAAGGAAAGAGGGGAAGGTTGCCTTTGTGTTGAATCGCCTTACCCCTTGAGAGGAATACCTGAAGAGGACCTTGATGTGGGTCTATTGGATTCATTCCCATACTATCAGCCTACAGATCCTGAGGAGATATATGATTTTGACTAGGAGGTGGCCGAAGAGAGCCCAATTATGCGGCGCCAATGATGGATGTGTATGATGTGATTTCTCGGACAGCCATAGACAGAATGGATAAAACGGATGGGATCACTCCACACCTGGCATCACTTTCATTTTTCTAGAGGGGTGGTTTCTCATCATCTCCAGTTGATAGTCTGTGACTACCTGGCTAAGAAGCTGCACGAGATTAGCCTACGCTCTAATATAGCCTAGCATTGGAAACAGATGGGGAGTACAAAATCATTACCAATGGTGGAACAATAGGTCTGATGCTTTAAATAATAGATTAATGAAAATTAAGTATTCATTGAAATGTTTTCTGAGCTTGTGGAGCAGTTGAGGGCCCAGCTGGCAGACTCCCAAGTGGGGCTAGTGGAAGCGGGTCACCAAATAATAAACATCAAACTGAATAGGTCCAAGAACAAGATACATCAAGTGATCTATTCTCTATGGCCACTGATGAAGAGAGGGTTCTCAGGGGGGAATCAATCCTGGACGCCACAAGCCAGAAGGGAGCATTGCTGGAATGATCTATCCAAGATGATGATCCTTAAGGGGCATGTTTTAGGGGAACTCATAAACTCATTTCTCCTTACTGCCTCTTGTTTTGAACTGCATGTACGGATAGATTCATTTACTTGTTTTTTGGATTAATGTCTTCAACCACTATACTAAAAAAAATTGAAATCCATTCCAAATCTCACATGGGTTGTACCTGGTGTGAGAAACAAGGGATGTTAACACTGTTGATTTGTATTTAAAGGTAGGAGTTCCGACCATGCTTCGTGCACCCAATGGTCAAATAACCAATCTAGATTCCTGGGAAGAGAATGTAGAGACCTGAATGAAGAATGATTCTCTTAGAATAAACGAATTACCATTTTCCCAGTGCGCTATGGTGCACGAACGGGGTAACGCCGGAGGCGCTGGAATAAATCCAAACATGGGGGATTGAAGGCATGAATAACAATACCCAATATTCGGAACACTTTAGTGATGGAATGAATATTAAGAACGATTTTTGACTGTGTTCGAAACACAGTATCATTATTGCATTAGCATGAAATGGGGATAACAAATGAGGTCTGACTGTGGACCATGTTTGAATCATGGGGCCTGACTCGAAATTTTTTCCATTAGCCATCTGCAACGTTGGTCCTGGACAGTATGCTGGCCATAGGTCGAGCATCCAAACTATTAGGGTTTCCTTTAGACGTGAAAGAGGACGAGGATTGAAAAAAGGGCACACAATGCGTGGAAGGTGGAGTCTGGTTTTTTCGACCAGAGTCCAAAAGTATTGAAATTACACCACCATGGTGGACTCATAGGTCTTATCATGGATAATTCCTTCTTTTAGAAAAGACCCCTCTTTTGAGGAAACTATTGCTTCCCAATGTTATCTCAGGAGATCATAGACTTGTTCAGTGTAAAGGTACAGGGTTCCTCCAATGAACTCAAGCCAAGGGGCCGAAAAAGAGGGGAGACCAGATTTTTGATTCTTAGGGCTGGACCCAAATGAAAGATGCTGAGGCATTCCTACATATTTCATGAAGATGGAAATCATGCCATATGTAGTTCGGGAAGATGTATTGTAGTTTAATGTCTTGTGGAAAGGACGCAGAGTGATATTTTTTTATGGTCATAGAGCTCAGACCATGGAATGGTGAGGAATGTGGGGGACACATGGTGAGGTAAATATGAAACCCGACATGAATGGGGACACTGAGTCTAGATTACCATGTGTTCTTTGAGGAAGTGTTTTGGTCAAGGGACCAAACACGAATGTTAGTCATGGCCCATAGAGAAGCTTTCAGGCATTCCTATGTATCTCATGAGAATGAGGGTCAAACTGAACATAGTTCTGAGAGGTGGCACAATAAGGTACCACTATCAGGGATAAAAGGGGCATGCCAGTATGGCCTTCTCACCTAAAGAAGCGGCATTTGATAGTTTTCATTTGTCTTTTAGGTTGAATGGAGGTGTTTTTTTTTGTGAAGATGTAGGTCTAGAGTAGAGAGTATATGCATCACAAAAAAAATCAAGACAAATGAAGGAATTGACCAATGGTTTGGTGTTTGACTGATACCAAACATAATGTCCCTTGGGTGAGGACAACACAATGCTGTTTTGTTTCTTTTCCTGTGGACAAGATGATATTGACACAATTTAGGGTCATGTAATGGGACCAACCATGAATATTTACATCGTGTGGTATAGACGTAGTAGAGACGATGATAAATGGGGAATGAGCATGGTGTGATAAAGCATACCTAATGTGAATGAGGACAAGGTCCACATCCCACCAGACATGATTCCAATAATGAATCCTCATCCCAATGTGTCGGGAAACGATTCAGGGACATAGTACATGAGACAATAACTCTCGGTTGAGATGGACCCAAAAAGGAGTTCTTCGGGTGTTCCTATGTATCCCGTGAGGATGAGAATCATGATGTATGTAGTTCTTACAAAGGGGAAATTCGAATAGATCATAGTTTAAGGTCTCAGAACATAGACCATGGAATAGAGGGTCTATTCCAAGTATGTGTGGACCTTAATCTGGCCCCTAAGACTACATGAGTCAAACTCGGTATAGGAAACAAGGGCGGAAAATGTATTTGAAACCTGTGAAATACATTTAATGGGGAAATCATTGTGGATCCCAGAATGATTGCCTTATCGTGGATTTTTTCTCCCAACGTGTGGATGAGCACTGAGGAATAGTACCAAGAGTTTTGAGGTTCTACTTGGACATAACGAGCTGGAGAAGGATTTGAGTCATGTAACAGACATTTTGGTCTTTATGGGGTTAGCGTGATGATGGAGGATAACTTTTGACCATGTTGAAAACAAAACATCCATATCATGGGACCTTAGATGGGAAAAAACAAATGAGTGTCGACCGCTAACCAAATTCGCAATACTGGACATGTATGAATTTTTCACTCGAAACCCTTGAGGACGTTGGTCTGTAATGGTAGGGGGGCCCTTGGTCTGATCATCCATACTATTTGTGGCTCCCTTTTTATGTGAAAGGTGATGGAATCCCTAATGAAGGGGAACATGAAGCCTGAGAAACGGGTGAAAGCATGTCCATGTAGAATCTGACATTACTTGTGCTAAACCAAAGTACCCTTGGGAACATTGGTGAATCACCGAAGTGAATTGAGGGGCTCATCATGAGAGAGGCTGATTTGAAAAGGTGAGTATAGAATAAGTGGATGGAAAAAACTCAGGAGAAGGAGGTAAAAGGTGTGGTAGTTACAAAACCCTATTTGAATGAGGACATAATCCCATACCACACCATCTACTCATTTCCCTAGACGAATGTAGGGCAAGAGTCCAAGATGAGGGTATACATGATGACTAAACATCTGAGTGGTTCTATGTATCCCATAAGGATGGGAATCAACCCATACCTAGTTCTACAAGAGACAAAGATAGGGGTAGGATACCCCAGTGAGGGGGGTTGTACGACACGACTAGTAACCCTACATGAATTAGGAAATAATCAAATACCAAACCATATAACCCCAAGTGAGAACTTGGGATAGAGACCTGATAAGGCCGAGGGGCCTGAGTTTTTGCCACTAACGAGATGTCGCGGCTAGATTGCAGTTTAACGTATTGTAGTGAGGACGAAAGTGGGTAAGATGCCCCAACAAGGGGGGTGTACAACACGACTTGTAACCCTATGTGAATGACGATGTAACCCCATACAACAATGTACGACCCCAAGGGGGAACTTGGGCCAGAGGACCTAAAATAATGAGAGACCTAAGATGGAGTGTTCCTACCAACTATTGTCATATGAACCCTTATGAGAGTGCTTCTTCCTCATATCTCCTAATCCCGCGTAGAAATTCTTGGTGTGGGAATCAAGGAGTAGGACATGTCTATCCCCATTATATAAGGGTTAGATAGCTGGAATCAACCGAGGGAGACCGCAGCATGTAGGTTCTATTAGGACGGTTGAACAATTACACTAACTATTTGGGACTTATGGGGGTTGTGATAATGGAAAATGATAGTTGTAGACCACTTTTGAAACACAAAGTCCATATCTTGCAACCTGGAATGGGAACAACAAATGTTGATCAACCGCATAACGTATTCGCAACACGGGGCTTGTATCAATTTTTTGTTCAAAATCTTTGAGGACGTTAGCCCGAGATGGTAGGAGGGCCCTTGGGCCGAGAATCCATACCATCCTGCGGTTCTATCGAACATGAAAGATGATTGATTCCCATTTAAAGAGTGTGTGTGAAGAATATGTGTGCATGTACATTTCAACATCAATAAGGACGATAAAAGAAGTCGATGTGTCTGGGGAATGGGATGCATGATGGGACAATGATGAACTCAACGTGGATTAATAAAAAAGCATGTGGCACACCATATTCTTCGACCCGTATGGAGTCTTATGATTTTAGGCTAGTCCAACAAAAAAAAATGTTTGGGAGTTCCTACATATCACATGTGGATGGGAATCAAACTATACTTAGTTCTTGATGGCCATGCAGTTTAGCGTCGTGTAGTGAGGACGTGGGAGAATAGAAGAACAAGGAGGAAGAACATAGTGTGGTCATCACAATTCATTCAAGAGTGGGGCCAAAAAAACCCTATCTACACCATGTAAGGACCCTCCGAGAGAACTACACCCAAGGGTGGTAGTCTAAAAGATTAGTTTGGGGATGGACTCAAGACGAGGCATCTGATCATTCCTACATATCCCATAAGAATGGATATCAAGCCTTGCGTAGTTATATGGGTGTAGTTTGAGTCTTGCAGGACAATATACAGTTTAACGTCTTACAGAATGTAGTAGTTTTAGGTCTTGCATGACACAATATAGCTTAAGGTCGTGTTTGACCTAGGCACTTTAAGGTCATGCGGGACAAGGCATTTTTGGGTCGTGCAAGACCGTTAGGTTCAAGAAATGTCTTTCTTGAAGAACATGGAATCAGTGGGAGAAGTTATATGCTCACCATCCATGGATACCAATGATTATGCACCATTGGGATAAACCTTGTGGACTATGTATGGTCCATCCGATTTGTGTTCCAAATTTGGTGGTTTTCTACCAGATATCATTGGTGTCCAGAGGGACTATACTAAGTCAGGTTGCAAGAAATAATGGAGGTGAACTTTCTTGTTGAAAACTCTAGCTATTTTATTTTTATGCCTTTCCAGATAGTGCTGGGCATGAATCTTGTCATCATCAAGTGCATCCAATTGGGCCATAAGAATTTCATCTACTTTATTTGGTGCATGCTGATCATAGACCATTGTACGTAATGAATGAAATTGAATCTCGATAGGCGGGATGACCTCTCCACCATACACCAGTGAGTATGGGGTCACCTTGGTGGAATTACGAGTCGTCATCCGAAAACCCCAAAGGGCACTGGGTAGCTTGTCTGGCCAACTCTTCTTGTTTTGACCAACAATTTTCTACAAAATTTCAGAGAGGGTTTTGCTGAACGCCGTAATCTTCCCATATTCTTGTGTGTGGTAGCAGGAGATATGATTAGAACGGATGTTGTACTTGCCGTACAACTTCTTAAACTCAGCCACCATTATGTTGGTGACAGTATCAGTGTGGACAACATGAGGGACTCCAAGCCAGTAGATGATATTGGAGCACATGAATTCAACGATTGAATGGGAATTGACGTTGTTGAGTTGGACTACCTCAGTCCACTTGGAATAGAAATCTATAGCGGTCAAGATGAACCAACACTAAGGAGATGTCGCTGGTGGATATGGTCCCATGACATTCAGTCCCCAGACTGCGAAGGGCCAAGAGTATATGGTTGTGTGTAGATGTAAATAACCGTTAAATTCAAGGGAAATTTTTTCTTAATTTTCTTTGGGATTTTACAAGAACGCAGTTTTTGACGGCACCTGATTTCAAGGATTGGTGTGCCCGGAATCATGTTCCGAAGTTTATCTCGGGTACGTTCAGTGAACGAACGAGCAGGTTTTCCTCACTTTTGAACCGTTGCTCGGAATTGAAATCTGAGGGCACCGATGAAACCGTAGTGCCAGTAATTGCTTAGGAGTACCTTTTCCGATGGTGCGTTTGCGCAGGAGGAGTTGTTAAAATTGTGGTTTTAGTGAGGAATAAATAAAATTTTATTAAAATTTTATTTATATTCCTCCAGGTAGTTATATCCTAAGTAAGGGAGTTGGGGGTGGGACCCACATGTTGTTAAACAAACATGAGAGGATAAAGGTGGGTGGGGCCCACACGAGCCCAACCCCTCACATTCCTAACTCCTCAACCCCCCCCCCCATTTAATATTGCAAACTTATCACCTCATTTAATTTTTACAAGTTATGTTTAATTAAATGAGTGAACTTAATTTGAATGTTCAAATTTTAAAATGTACTGGAAAAGAAAATAAAATAAGGAAAAGCCTTCTTTTATTGTGGTGACTTCGTTGTGTTGAGGGAGGGAGCGTTCTTCACATTTTGGAAGAACTTTATCTTCCCGGTAGAGAACTTTTCTACCTCGACGACGAACGATGTCACACCCTTTTTCTGAAGAACGAAGACGCGCTGTCCTTCGTTCTTAATCCTGCGTCAAAGGAAGGGAGACGTTGTTCCTCCTCGTAAAATCTCCGTCAATGTGTACGGAGCCTCACCTCACGACGCCGCTTTCCGCGACGCTCTTCAAACATCAACTCGTTATCAAGGTAGGGTTTGATTTTGGTTCATGAATATTCGTTGTCATCCAAACGTATAATTCTTAAGCCGCATGATATCGGATTAACGGTAGGAGCTCAGACCACACGAACATTGCCTACCCTCCTCCCCCTTTGATGTTGTGTTAGTCGCAGCACGATTAAAGGAACCACGATGCAACAACACTGCGTAGAAACAAAGAAGAAGTGGGGCGCCGTCGCACCGCGCCGTTGAGACCAAAAGAAGCCTCGGCCGGATTCGGGCCGCGGAAAAGGGGGTGCGGCGCCGTCGAGCCGTGCCGTTCGAACAAGGCCGCGGCGGTGCAAGGTGGGGCAGCCGGAACCGCCGGCCACCGGCACCTTGGAGGGGCGGGACCGCAGGGTCCCGCGGCGGCGGCACCGGCCGGCAAGACCGGGCCGGCCGTTTCTGAAGGGATAAGCCTTGGGGTCGTAACCTACAGCTAGCCAAAGGAAGGTGCCCCAACGTGGGGGGCCGCAGTTTCAATCAAGGGGGGTATCCCCCCCCCCCCTCCGCTTTTTTGCAACGGCTCGGCCACCACCGAGCTGGCGGTGCAGGGCGCCCGTGCCTGGCCAACCAGCCGCACCGGCGGGGCCGCGCCGCGCTGAGGGGGCCGAGCATCGGCCACCGGGCGAGGCCATGCCCTAATGGGCCGGACCCGAACCCGATCGGGGTTGACCCGGTTCGGGCCGACCCAAGGAGTCTCGGGCCGGGCCCAAAAGCCCCTAAAACAGGCCAGGTTCGTTATTTTGCCCATATCATGGGCTACATACCTTTGATCGACGCACCGTCAGTTGGGATGCGATTCTTGGATCAAGACGGTCGTTTCGGGCTATTACCCTCATGGTTTTGGAGAACTTTGGGTATGGCCGGGTTGGTTCGAACTCGAAACCAATCGGGCCCTCAAAGCGGAAACAGTTATGAATTGATCTCCGGAGGTCCGATTGATGTGTCGTAGACATTGTTGGATTCCTCTTAGAGAGAAAGAACTTTTGGATTACTTTTATCAAGGTTTGGACACAGATGGAGTGCGGTCGGTTTGGTTTTGACTTAAAAACCAACCGGACCCCTGGAATAAAAAAGCCAATAACTCCCAGACTAGGCGTCTGATTGACACGTCGTCTGTCACGTTGAGTTCCTCTTGTCGAGACGGAACATTGAGATACATAAACTCCGGACTACGTGTCAGTTTATGTATTGACCCCTTGGCTCGTGAAGCGGACCCTCCCGGAAACGAGCATGCTGTGTGTGGGAACCCTAGAGCTGGCTGCGACTACGATGAAGACTGCACTGAAATCCCTTGTGGGTTCGATAGCGATGATGACCATAATGAAATCCTCCATGGTTTCGACGACGATGAAGACTGCACTGAAATCCAACGTGGGTTCGGCAGCGATGAAGACTGTACTGAAATCCTCTGTGGGTTCGACGGCGATGACTACTGTTCTTTTATCCTACGTGGATCTGGTAGTGTTTGACTCTGTTCTGTCTATCCTACGTGGGTTTGGCAGAGTAGCTGGTATGTATCCTATGTGGGTCCGACAGCTTAGCTGGTTTAGTATCCAACGTGGGTCCAAGCTTAGATGAATCAGTGGCAATATCTAGTCATCTTTATCACCTTACGAAGACGTATACCTGTGTGAGATGACTCTTGACTTTCAATAATTGTCATCGATATGATTGATTTGCTTCCTATGTGGATTGTGTTGTGTTTTCCTGTGTGGATTGAGTTATACTCATAAGTGGAGGTGATCGAACATGGTCTCGGATGTCGGAGCCGAATGGGAAGTTGATGACTTAGGTATATGTATGGGCATATACCTAAGTAGTGTTGGTTGTTACTTCGTGATTGTATCTTTCATTTGTGGATTCTGGGAGACCATCGGGGGTCTCGGGGTCCCTACTGAGTAGCGTATACTCACCCCTGCACAGGATATGCCAGAACTATGTGGTGTTGGATGCAGACAATAGACAGCGATGATCGTGGTTGAGGTTTGTGGAGTAAGTCGGTACTTGGAGGTGGACCACTGGGCAGGACATACACGGAGCTGATGGCTGGACCTGAGGAGATGAGGAGGCTACTTGTACCCACCCTTCAGGTGGGACTTCCAATGGACGGCTCGATGTTGCTGATTTACTTTCAGTTGCTGCACTTTCTTTCCATTTGTACTTTACTTTCTGTTTGGGTTTGTATTCTGGTCCATTTACTTTCCGCACTTACTATTGTACCCAGTTTTACTTAGTGTTTACTTCTCCTTGATTACTCTGTGGTGTTTGTTTACTTTATAAAGGCAATGCATTCCCCTTTTTCGGGATTTACCCCTCGGTGCTAGTCGCTATCCCCTGGCCTATGGGAGGCGGGCTTGGGGTAGACACGGCACGGGTCCCGAGGACGGGTCATGACAAATTGGTATCAGAGGAGTTCGGTTCTACCGCAGAACTCAGGACTCTGATCTTTCTTCTATGTGAAGTAATAGTGTTAAGGGTATTGAGTGTCGTTATCAGTCCAGGGAGTCCAGGGTTGGTGCATCAGCCAATGTATCCATACACCAGGACCCTAACTTATGATTTCCGACTCTATGCACGAAAAAATTGATTGCATGTGTGTTTCAAATGTTTTGTTTGTGATTACTTTTTGTCAGCTCACGAGGTAAACTGTTTGACCGTGGCACACCTGTTTCTTTTCAGGATGGCCCCACGACGGAAGCCAGCTAGGGTTCCGAGTTTTGTGCGAGCCGACAGCCCACCGAGTGACGAGGCCTCAATGTAGGTGTAGAGACCCGTATCTTGACGTACAAGGACATTACATTACTTTTGCGGAATACTTATTACATAACAAACACACACACACAAGGACCGTAATAGTTTAGTGTCTTTGGAAACTCGGAACGTAATCTTCTAATCATGGTGAAAGATCTTCAACATCTCCCATAAAGATCTTCCTTTTTTTTCTTACCTAAAACCATTCTTTATATCCTGGGGAAAAGAAAACATAAAAGGGTGAGCCTAAATGCTCAGTAAGGGTAAAAAAAGAAATATCAATCACATCATATTCATAAGAACATAACATTTTGGAAATCCTAACCTGCAAAAGAGAGCATAATTTCATAACATGGTATAAATCATGGCAGTGAAATGTAATCACAATAATCATAACATAAAACATGAAACTTTGTGGCATACACACATCATCATAGAGAATCATTTCTTGTTAGTCAAGACTCATTTCCAAGACTATCTTAGTGGACAAAGTCCCTTTCTAAACCGAGTCACCCTCGTTTCAGTCCTGTTTCACTAAACCGGTATAACCTACCGTTCCTGCCATGTCTATCTCATGAGATATAAAATATTTACCCAATGCCTTGGAGGGAGATATAGGTCCCACCCATCTCATAATGATACCATTCTTATGTGTGCCACAAAATCATAAATCATACATCATTTCATAACCCATGAAATAAAAATGGGGTTCTTAAACATCATGACATCATAAAACAATTCATATAAGATAAAGGAATTCATAAAAATAATTCCATCACAACATAATCAAATCAATGTAAGAATAGGGATAGAAACAAAATCCTATATTATCTTAGATGGAAAATAATTTTGATAAAACACTAGAACTCCATTCTTGATGAAAAATATCCTTTCTACTTCAAAAACAATTTCTTTTCTTAACCTTTCATACAATTTTAAACTAAAAGAAGTTGATTAAAAATAAACTTGAAAACTTGTAAATGAAGCTTCTTGTAAATAATGTTTTAAAAAAACATTCATGTCGTATAAGTAAAAAAAACATTCTTCGTACTTTTGTCGGAAAAGTAAAAAAGTACCTCGTACGAAAAACGACAAAAGATTCCTTTCATATTCTTTACTAAAAACTCACCGAAGGGTAAAATTGGATTTAAACTATTGTAATTGGATGGAAACAACATTACATATTGAGGGAACATGGATGTGGATGATAAAATACACCCCAGTAAATCCCAAAGTATAAACAATCTTGGATGAAAATGAGATTGTGATATTTCCCTTACCTTATGTCTGATATTCTTTGTACGTATCCGAACCTCCTGTATAATGATTTAAATAATGTCATTAACTTATTACAGAATTATATTCATTGTTATGATATCATATATGGTTCACTTATGACTTTATAATACCCGTTCTTTTATAAATTCCATGTTAAAGAAGCGTTTTGGGTAATATCGTTTCATTTATTGTAGGTGTTTGGACTTGTTGTTCTTGACATTATTATTACTTATATCATGATTTAATTACTTCCAGAATATAAAACATTATTTATATATCATATATATTCAGTATATATATATATATAATAGATAGATAAATGAAATGAAACACACCGTTCATGGAGACGGTAGTCCGTACGTACGCATGAACGTTGTTTTCCATTCCTTATTGTCTTGAATGGATGTAAGTAGATGACATAAATATATACATAAATCCAGTAGCTTTATAATGTCATATATTTCATTACTATTTCTTATATATACTTTATAATAATTCTTAAATGGTTAACAAGGAGAATGAATCTCATCGCGTCGTGGAGACGGTATTCCGTACGTACGGATGAGCGATGATATCGTTCTCATCTTCATGAACCTGTATTGAAGTGTATGTATAATATTTCAGTATCAATATCACTTTATAATAATCATATATAGTTATTATTTACACCATTATACCCATCCTTTTAAGGTGGTGGTGGATTATATATTTCACCATGGCGTGGAGACGGTATTCCGTACGTACGCACGCGCGGTGATTTCGTTTTCCGTAGGATGGATAGATGGTGAAATAGGATTGTTTCATACATATAATAACATATCATTATATGAGTGATATTATGTTATTACTTCATAATGAAACAACCTAATAAGAATAAGTGGAAGAAGAAATAAAGGTTAAAGAATCGGTAACGGAAATTACCTCTTCTTCGAAGCGCCTCTTTGAGACCTCTTCTTAGGGAACTAAAATTGGTCTTTGAGGAAGACCAGAACCTCTAGGAAGTTTCTAGGGAAGTGTAGAAGATAATTTGGCAGGGTTTGGCCGAACTTGAAGGCTCAAAGTTATGTGAGGATGAGAGGGAGGAGGTGCCCTTTTATAAGGGAGGAGAGGGGAACCTTTGGAATAACTAAAACTATTATTTTATTATAAAGTCAAGTTCGGTTTTAAATAGATCAAAATTGATTTATTTCGAGGATAAGGTGGTCATTTGTCGAAATCCTCTCATACAATAGAATTTAGACAAGTTTAGGTTCCTATTTTAACCTTATCAGTTAGATTTAACATTAAGTTAAATAAGTTTACTTTTACCGTGTATTTTTGTGTTCTTATACTATAAGGTTAATGAACTTACTATAAGCAGCCAAACGAACCCCAAGTTGTTTATTATTATTATATATAACCTTATCTAAGTCCTTTGCCCGATCCTTAGATTTTTAGGAATAAAATAACAATTAATAATATAATATTTGTTTTAAAAACTATTTTATGTCAATTTTGACACTATTTAGTAATTTATTTTTGTGAAACTCAGAACATAATTATTAGTTCTAAAAAAGTTAATTAAATCAATAATAACATGTCATATTAACCTAGAAAATTAGTGGAAATCATAAAAAGTCTCAAATTATATTTATTTGGGTATTTATAACATCAATCATGTCAATATTTCATTAATAAGATAATTACTGCATCATCATTGTGTCATAAATAAATTACATTATTTAATGTCTAAAAATTACAAATAAAATACCATTATGTACGAAATATTTTTATCTTTCTAATAAATATGTATAGTCGAATTTATCTTATGTATAACCCTATATTAAAAATGTTTTATTAAATAAACTTTGATTTTAACTCTTTTAACTCTTCTTTGAATTAAATAATAATAAATGTCCTAATCTAATCCAAGTGGGCCTAAATGGTCATATTTTATTCCTAAGCTTGTTTTTGGTCGAATTACACTTATCCAATAGAATTTTTACATGTGTTAGGGTAATAATAATATCATTTTTACCCTTAATTACCCTATTTAATTTTAACCGTGGTAAAAAAAAGTAAAAAGTTACTATTCACCAAAAAATTATTTTCATCTCATTGAACCACATTTTACTTACTGACATCACTGTTTCTCTCTGATTTTTGAAATTCCACTCACAGAAGCGGTAAAATTATGTTTTATGAACAATTCCGTTTTTTTAACTACCACTATGTGGTTTCACTATTAATCAAAAATTGAATGTTTTCAGAAAAATACCAAAAATTAGGCCTAAGCTATATTTGATATTATGAGCTCAAAAATGATTTCTATTTTACCAAATTCAAAACATATCATTTTCATTAATTAATTTAAAAATTAATTCACGTCGTCAAAACAAAAGGAGTGTTTTTAAGAGATAATAACTATCAAAAGATTGACACTTGTTTATAACTGGTTTAAATGTGAAATTAAATCAAATGACCAACATTGTATTAAATTGTAAAAATATAATCTAAATATACTTTAAAACCACTCAAATTAATAATTTATCACTATTAATTATTTCGATTGAAAAAGTTATTTTTAATTAAAATTTAGTAATTTTAACTATTCATCAAAATATTAAAGTTATCCGAAAATCACCAAAATTTTACCCTAAGCTAATTTTGATATTCTGAATCCATAAATGAAGTCCATTTTGAAAAATAATATTTACAAAATTTCAAAAAGTCGTTATTACTATTCATAACGGCTAGTTTTAATAATATCTTAATAGCATATCGTTGTTTAGCGAAACATGGTGTTGCGTACAACACACGCTATCGTGGAAGGTCGTGATTGCGTGTAATTCAAGCTTGGTCAGAGATGTGTCTTTTGAAAGCTCCTTTTGGTGTAGCGTATAACACAAGACATTAATGAAATTAAAAAGTATATTTTTCATAAAATCTCGGGGTGTTACATTCTACCCCCCTTAAAATGAATTTCGCCCTCGAAATTCCTCGGGGTTATAAATGGTTTACTACTCGAAAGTTTCTTTAATAAAAACGTAACAGTTACCCAAATAAACTAATCAATGGGTTTCCACATAGGTGAAAATATGGATATGGAAGAAAAATATAACCATCATGTTCTGATGGAGAGTGGTAGAGAACATGACTATGGAAAATCCAACAATCACAAATCCATAAATTTGTGACGATCTAAGGTACCATCTGATTAATCAGATATAAGAGCACTAGGACAACATTTTTGGTTTTCAAGATCGTTTCCCTAAATTTAAAGAATTTGAATTAGAATAAATACTTACTTTATTTTGGTACAATCTCACTGTTGTTCGTCCATTGAACAATTTCCACTTCATCACTTAAATAAATGAAGTTGAATTTGTTATTCGTGAAGTGTTAGCAGATCATGTGATAGAATGACGGGTCATTCCATCTCTCTCAAACAAAAGGATAGCAAAAGTTATTAAATATACATAAGTTATTCTATAGTGAGATTAATCATATATGGTTCCTAAAATGGACTTATACTTCATATATCATACTGCTTAATATAATAAAACTAGTTTCTACTAAACATGGACTTCCTTTAGGCCAGTGGTAGGCGATAAAGGCCAGTCGCACTTCGGTTGTGGGTTCGATTTCCACAGCCTTGTCTGACGCGATGGGTTGTCGCACGTCCTGCAAGTTGTCCTTTTTCTAAAACTATATTACTATAACATCCCATCAATAATATCGAAAAACAAACAATACTAACTTATGTCCAACATAATCCATTCCAATCTTTAGGCTTATCCATAATACTTCAGTCCACTCTCATAATATAGTGAAAATGATTACCAGAGATTTAATACCATCGTTGATCCCCATATATCATAATATATGACTTGTTGGTCACATTCCAAACATTCAAAGGCATTAATAATGTATTCTATTGAATACCCATTGAACCATAGTGAAAACTTGAATGTAGTTAAAAGTTAACACTTTCCACATACCAAAATCCTCAAAATTCTATATATTCAAACCATGATATCACTTAATCCTTATATCAATCATGAGCTGATGAATACTGTTAAACATTTCATTTTCTCGATTTCCCTTCATTATGCGCATATCATCTTATTTCAAAAAATATCTCAATCACTTTGAATACCACATTAGACCAATATATAAATATTCCAATACTTCATGATACAACATTATTTTGGAATCCCACTACATAAACACTTAATCATTCCACCACATCATTGTCATATTCAACATCACCAATATTGATCGCATGTGACTTCCCTTTGTCCTTTGCCTTAAGCGGTTTCTCATGTCGATCATCACTAACCCTTGGATTAGGGCATTTATTAGCATAATGCCCCATTTCCTTGCACATGGAGCATTGAAGTGTTGGTGGTGCGTTCTCTGTAGTGTTTGCTTTATTCACATCATTAGAAACCCATTTTCCATTACTTCGACACTCATCTACTCAATGACCTTCTTTTCCACACTTAAAACATTTTCTAGTCCCTTTAATACAATCTCCACCATGCTTCTTTCCACACTTTGAGCATAAGGAAACATTCATCTTCTTTTCACAATTATTCTGAGATTTCTCCTTGAACTCCATCTTTCGTTTCTTGTCAAAACTATGATATGGATAAGTAACACCAACTTCCATTTCTACCTTGATAGCACAACGCACAATTTCTTCATAGCTACTGAATTCTCTTATAGCTAATTCCCTTCGAAGAATTGGTTTTAAGCCACTGAAAAATCGATCAACTTTACTTTCAAGTTTGATGATAATGCCAGATGCATACCTTGCAAGTCTTGTAAAATTCGCTTCGTATATACCAACAGGTTCATCATCCTTCTGCTTTAGCTCAAGAAATTCCTTTTCCATATTTGTTCGAAGAATACGAGGGAAGTACTTACTGAAAAACAAGTTCTTGAACTCGTTCCATTCCATGGACTCAATTTCATCTATTGGCCTCGTATTCTTGATAAGATTCCACCATTGATCAGCTTTACCTTCCAAACGATATACTGCTAAGATGACTTTATCATGTTCAGAACATTGAATAACAGAAAATATCTTTTCAGTGGTACAGATTCATTGTTCAGCAACAAGTGGATCGGAAGACCCACTGAAAGAAGGTGGACGTTTCCTCATGAAAGACTCAATAGAATATTGTTCCCTTCTCTACTCATTTGGAAGTCCAGAATGATTCATAGCTTGTGTATGTATAGAAATAAGATTTTGCACTCCATCTCCCATAACACTTGTTTGTTCAGGAGGAAAATCATTGCATTGTCCATTACAGTGATCAACACGGTTCCATTGGGTTCCAGCCATCGTCTAAAACCCAAAAAGAATAGTGTGAGTGGAAAAAATAATGCTAGGGAAAAAAACATAGTAAAGGGGGATTACCCTTAATATCTAACATCTTAGGTTAAATTATAAGATTGTTACCGTAGTTCTAGGACCATATCCTATACGTATATTTATCCTTAGGGACATCCCTAGACACACCATAGAAATATCTCTAGGGATCTTACTAAAGTTCTCACATCCTAGTTTCCAAAGGTTGACTAAACCTTTCCTCTGATACCAACTGTAGAGACCCGTATCTTGACGTACAAGTACATTACATTACTTTTTCGTAATACTTATTACATAACAAAAACACAACACAAGGACCGTAATAGTTTAGTGTCTTTGGAAACTCGGAACGTATTCTTCTAATCATGGTGAAAGATCTTCAACATCTCCCATAAAGATCTTCCTTTTTTTCTTAACTAAAACATTTCTTTATATCCTGGGGAAAAGAAAACATAAACGGGTGTGCACAAATGCTCAGTAAGGGTAAAAAAAAAGAAATATCAATCACATCATATTCATATGAACATAACATTTTGGAAATCCTAACCTGCAAAAGAGAGCATAATTTCATAACATGGTATAAATCATGGCAGTGAAATGTAATCACAATAATCATAACTTAAAACATGAAACTTTGTGGCATACACACATAATCATAGAGAATCATTTCTTGTTAGTCAAGACTCATTGCCAAGACTATCTTAGTGGACAAAGTCCCTTTCTAAACCGAGTCACCCTCGTTTCAGTCCTGTTTCACTGAACCGGTATAACCTACCGTTCCAGCCATGTCTATCTCATGAGATATAAAATCATTACCCAATTCATTGGAGGGAGATATAGGTCCCACCCATCTCATAATGATACCATTCTTATGTGTGCCACAAAATCATAAATCATACATCATTTCATAACCCATGTAATAAAAATGGGATTCTTAAACATCATGACATCATAAAACAATTCATATAAGATAAAGGAATTCATAAAAATAATTCCATCACAACATAATCAAATCAATGTAAGAATAGGGATAGAAACAGAACCCTATATTATCTTAGATGGAAAATAATTTTGATAAAACACTTGAACTCCATAATTGAGGAAAATATCCTTTCTACTTCAAAAACAATTTCTTTTCTTTACATGTCATACAATTTTAAACTAAAAGAAGTTGATTAAAAATAAACATGAAAACTTGTAAAGGAAGATTCTTGGAAATAATGTTTTAAAAATACATGCATGCCGTATAAGTTAAAAGAAACATTCTTCGTACTTTTGTCGGAAAAGTCAAAAAGTACCTCGTACGAAAAACGACAAAAGATTCCTTTCATATTCATTACTAAAAACTCGCCGAAGGGTAAAATTGGATTTAAACTATTTTAAGTGGATGGAAACAATATTACATATTTAGGGAACATGGATGTGGATGATAAAATACCCCCCCAGTAAATACCAAAGTATAAACAATCTCGGATAAAAATGAGATTGTGATATTTCCATTACCTAATGTCCGATATGCTTTGTACGTATCCGAACTTCCTGTATAATGATTTA
The DNA here is from genome assembly GCA_963277665.1 of Viscum album. Lineage (NCBI taxonomy): Eukaryota > Viridiplantae > Streptophyta > Magnoliopsida > Santalales > Viscaceae > Viscum > Viscum album. The sequence continues at coordinate 499,546,194 of OY728159.1, forward strand.
AATAATGTCCTTAACTTATTAAAGAATAATATTCATTGTTATGATATCGTATATGGTTCACTTATGACTTTATATTACCCGTTCTTTTATAAATTCCATGTTAAAGAAGCGTTTTGGGTAAAATCGTTTCATTTATCATAGGTGTTTGGACTTGTTGTTCTTGAAATTATTATTACTTATATCATGATTTACTTACTTCCAGAATATAAAACATTATTTATATATCATATATATTCAATATATATATATATAATAGATAGATAAATGAAATGAAACACACCGTTCCTGGAGACGGTAGTCTGTACGTACGCATGAACGTTGTTTTCCATTCCTTATTGTCTTGAATGGAAGTAAGTAGATGAAATACATATATACATAAATCCAGTAGCTTTATAATGTCATATATTTCATTATTATTGCTTATATATACTTTATAATCATTCTTAAATGGTTAACATGGAGAATGAATCTCATCGCCTCGTGGAGACGGTATTCCGTACGTACGCACGCGCGATGATATTGTTATCATGTTCGTGAACTTGTGTTGAAGTGTATATATACTATTTCAGTATCAATATAACGGTATAATAGTCATATATAGTTATTATTTACACCATTATACCCATCCAAGTAAGGTGGTGGGGGAAAATAGATTTCACCACGGCGTGGAGACGGTATTCCGTACGTACGCACGCGCGGTGATTTCGTTTTCCGTAGGATGGATAGATGGAAAAATAGGATTGTTTCATACATATAATAACATATCAGTATATGAGTGATAATGATTTAATTACTTCATAATGAAACAACCTAATAAGAAGAAGTGGAATAAGAAATAAAGGTGAAATAATCGGTAACGGAAATTACCTCTTCTTTGAAGCGCCTCTTTGAGACCTCCTCTTAGGGCACTACAATTGGTCTTTGAGGAAGACCAGCACCTCTTGGATGTTTCTAGGGAAGTGGAGAAAAGAATTTTTCAGGGGTTGTCCGAGCTTGAAGGCTCAAAGTGGTGTGAGGAAGAGAGGGAGGAGGTGCCCTTTTATAAGGGAGGAGAGGGGCACCTTTGGAATAACTAAAAATATTATTTTATTATAACGTCAAGTTCGGTTTTAAATAGCTCCAAATTGATTTATTTCGAGGCTAAGGTGGGGATGGGTCGCAATCCTCTCATCCAATAGAATTAAGACAAGTTTAGGTTCCTATTTTAACCTTATCATTTAGATTTAACATTAAGTTCAATAAGTTTACTTTTACAGTCTCCTCTTGTGTTCTTATACTATAAGGTTAATGAACTTACTATAAGCATCCAAACGAACCCCAAGTTGTTTATTATTATATATAACATTATCTAAGTCATTTGTCCGAACCTTAGATTTTTAGGAATACAATAACAATTAATAATATAATATTTGTTTTAAAAACTATTTTATGTCAATTTTGACACTATTTAGTAATTGATTTTTGTGAAAATCATAACAGAATTATTAGTTCAAACCAAGTTAATTAAATAAATAATAACATGTCATGTTAAGCTATAAAATTAGTTGAATTCTTAAAAAGTCTCAAATAATATTTATTTGGGTATTTATAACATAAATCATGTCAATATTTCATTAATAAGATAATTACTTCATCATCGTTGTGTCATAAATAAATTAAATTATTTAATGTCTAAAAATTAAAAATAAAATACCATTATGTAGTAAATATTATTATCTTTCTAATGAGTATTTATAGTCGAATTTATCTTATGTATAACACTATATTAAAAATGTTTTATTAAATAAACTTTGATTTTAACTCTTTTAACTCTTCTTTGAATTAAATAATAATAAATGTCCTAATCTAATCCAAGTGGGCCTAAATGGTCATATTTTATTCCCAAGCTTGTTTATGGTCTAATACACTTATCCAATAGAATTTGGACATGTGTTAGGGTAATAATAATATCATTTTTACCCTTAATTACCCTATTTACTTTTAACCGTGGTAAAAAAAGTAAAAAGTTACTATTCACCAAAAACAATTATTTTCATCTCATTGAACCACATTTTACTTACTAACATCAACCGAGTCTCTCGGATTTTTGATATTCCACTCACAGAAGGGTTAAAATTATGTTTTATGAACAATTCCCTTTTTTTAACTACCACTTAGTGGTTTCGCTATTCATCAAAAATTGAAAGTTTTCAGAAAAATACCAAAAATTAGGCCAAAGCTATATTTGATATTATGAACTCAAAAATGATTTCTATTTTAACATATTTAAAACATATCAGTTGCATTAATTAATTTAAAAATTAATTTCCGTCGTCAAAACAAAAGGCGTGTTTTTAAGAGATAATAACTATCAAAAGATTGACACTTGTTTATAACTGGTTTAAATGTGAAATTACATCCAATGACTAACATTGTATTAAATTGTAAAAATATAATCTAAATATACTTTAAAACCACTCAAATTAATAATTTATCACTATTAATTATTTCGATTGAAAAAGTTGTTTTTAATTAAAATTTAGTAATTTTCACTATTAATCAAAATATGAAAGTTATCCGAAAATCACTAAAATTTCACCCTAAGCTAATTTCGATATTCCAAATCCATAAATGAAGTCCATTTTGAAAAATAAAATTTACAAAATTTCAAAAAGTGGTTATTACTATTCATAACGGCTAGTTTTAATAATATCTTAATAGCATATTGTTGTTTAGCGAAACTTGGTGTTGCATACAACGCACGCTATCGTGGAAGGTCGCGATTGCGTGTAATTCAAGCCAGGTCAGAGATGTGTGTTGTGAAATCTCCTTTTGGTGTAGCGTATAACACAAGACATTAATGAAATTAAAAAGAATATTTTTCATAAAATCTCGGGGTGTTACATTCTACCCCCCTGAAAATGAATTTCGCCCTCGAAATTCATCGGGGTTATAAATGGTTTACTACTCGAAAGTTTCTTTAATAGAAACGTAATGGTTACCCAAATAAACTAATCAATGGGTTTCCACATAGGTGAAAATATGGATATGGATGAAAAATCTAACCATCATGTTCTGATGGAGAGTGGTAGAGAACATGGCTATGGAAAATCCAACAATCACAAATCCATAAATTTGTGACGATCTAAGGTACCATCTGATTAATCAGATATAAGAGCACTAGGACAACATTTTTGGTTTTCAAGATCGTTTACCTAAAGTTGAAGAATTTGAATTAGAATAAATACTTACTTTATTTTGGTACAATCTCATTGTTGTTCGTGCCTTGAACAATTTCCACTTCATCTCTTAAATAAATGAAGTTGAATTTTTTATTCGTGAAGTGTTAGCAGATCATGTGATAGAATGACGGGTCATTCCATCTGTCTCAAACAAATGGTTAGAAAAAGTTATTAAATATACACAAGTCATTCTATAGTGAGATTAATCATATATGGTTCCTAAAATGGACTTATACTTCATATATCATACTGCTTAATATAATAAAACCAGTTTCTACTAAACAGGGACTTCCTGTAGGCCAGTGGTAGGCGATAAAGGCCAGTCGCACTTCGGTTGTGGGTTCGATTCCCATAGCCTTGTCCGACGCAATGGGTTGTCGCCGGTCCTGCAGGTTGTCCTTTTTCTAAAACTATATTACTATAGCATCCCATCAATAATATCGAAAAACAAATAATACTAACTTATGTCCAACATAATCCATTCCAATCTTTAGGCTTATCCATTATACTTCAGTCCACTCTCATAATATAGTGAAAACGATTACCAGTTATTTAATACCATCGTTGATCTCCATATATCATAAGATATGTCTTGTTGGTCACATTCCAATCATTCAAAGGCCTTAATAATGTATTCTATTGAATACCCATTGAACCATAGTGAAAACATGAATGCAGTTAAAAGTTAACACTTTCCACAAACTAAAATCCTCAAAATTCTATATACTCAAACCATGATATCACTTAGTCCTTATATCAATCATGAGCTCATGAATACTGTTAAACATTTCATTTTCTCTTTTTCCCTTCATTATGCGCATATCATCTTATTTCCAAAAATATCTCAATCACTTTGAATACCACATTAGACCAATATATAAATATTCCAATACTCCATGATACAACATTATTTTGGAATCCCATTACATAAACACTTAATCATTCCACCACATCGTTGTCATATTCAACATCGCCAATAGTGATCGCATGTGACATCACTTTGTCCTTTGCCTTAAGCGGTTGCTCATGTCGATCATCACTAACACATGGATTAGGTAATTTATTAGCACAATGCCCCATTTCCTTGCACTTGAAGCATTGAAGTGTTGGTGGTGCGTTCTCTGAAGTGTTTTCATTATTCACATCATTAGATACCCTTTTTCCATTACTTCGACACTCAGCTGCTCGATGACCTTCTCTTCCACACATAAAACATTTTCTAGTCCCTTTAAGACAATCTCCACCATGCTTCATTCCACAATTTTAGCATAAGGAAACATTCATCTTCTTTTCACTATTATTCTGATATTTCTCCTTGAACTCCATATTTCGTTTCTTGTCAAAAATATGATATGGATAAGTAACACCATCTTCCATTTCTACCATCATAGCACAACACACAATTTCTTCATAGCTACTGAAGTATCTTATTGCTAATACCCTTCGAAGACTTGGTTTTAAGCCACTGAAAAATCGATCAACTTTACTTTCAGGTTGGATGATAATGCCAGATGCATACCTTGCAAGTCTTGTAAAATTCGCTTCGTATATACCAACAGATTCATCATCCTTCTGCTTCATCTCAAGAAATTCCTTTTCCATCTTTTTTCAAATAATACGAGTGAAGTACTTACTGAAAAACAAGTTCTTGAACTCGTCCCATTCCATGGACTCAATTTCATCTCTTGGCCTCGTATTCTTAATAAGATTCCACCATTGATCCGCTTCACCTTCCAAACAATATACTACTAAGATGACTTTATCATGTTCAGAACATTGAAGAACTGAAAATATCTTTTCAGTGGTACTGATTCATTGTTCAGAAACAAGTTGATCGGAAGACCCACTAAAAGAAGGTGGACGTTTCCTCATGAAGGACTCAATAGAATATTGTTCCCTTCTATGCTCACTTGGAAGTCCAGAATGATTCATAGCTTGTGTAAGTATAGCAATAAGTTTTTTCACTCCATCTCCCATAAAACTTGTTTGTTCAGGAGGACAATCATTGCATTGTCCATTGCAGTGATCAACACGGTTCCTTCGGGTTCCATCCATCGTCTAAAACCCAAAAAGAATAGTGTGAGAGGAAAAAATAATTCTAGGGAAAACAACATAGTAAAGGGGGAGTAACATTAATATCTAACATCATAGGTTAAATTCTAAGATTGTTACCGTTGTTCTAGGACCATATCCTATACGTATACTTATCCTTAGGGACATCCCTAGAGACACCTTAGAAATATCTCTAGGGATCTCACTAAAGTTCTCGCATCCTAGTTTCCAAAGGATGACTAAACCTTTCCTCTGATACCAACTGTAGAGACCTGTATCTTGACGTACAAGGACATTACATTACTTTTGCTTAATACTTATTACATAACAAAAACACACACACAAGGACCGTAATAGTTTAGTGTCTTTGGAAACTCGGAACGTAATCTTCTAATCATGGTGAAAGATCTTCAACATCTCCCATAAAGATCTTCCGTTTTTTTCTTACCTAAAACCTTTCTTTATATCCTGGGGAAAAGAAAACATAAATGGTTAGCTCAAATGCTCATTAAGGGTAAAAAAAAAGAAATATCAATCACATCATATTCATAAGAACATAACATTTTGGAAATCCTAACCTGCAAAAAAGAGCATAATTTCATAACATGGTATAAATCATGGCAGTGAAATGTAATCACAATAATCATAACTTAAAACATGAAACATTGTGGCATACACACATAATCATAGAGAATCATTTCTTGTTAGTCAAGACTAATTGCCAAGACTATCTTAGTGGACAAAGTCCCTTACTAAACCAAGTCACCCTCGTTTCAGTCCTGTTTCACGGAACTGGTATAACCTATTGTTCCAGCCATGTCTATCTCATGAGATATAAAATCTTTACCCACTGCATTAGTGGGAGATATAGGTCCCACCCATCTCATAATGATACCATTCTTATGTGTTCCACAAAATCATGAATCATACATCATTTCATAACCCATGTAATAAAAATTGGATTCTTAAACACCATGACATCATAAAACAATTCAAATAAGATAAAGGAATTCATAAAAATAATTCCATCACAACATAATCAAATCAATGTATGAATAGGGATAGAAATAGAACCCTATATTATCTTAGATGGAAAATAATTTTGATAAAACACTTGAACTCCATTCTTGAGGAAAATATCCTTTCTACTTCAAAAACAATTTCTTTTCTTAACATGTCATACAATTTTAAACTAAAATAAGTTGATTAAAACTAAACTTTAAAACTTGTAAAGGACGCTTCTTGGAAATAATGTTTTAAAAATACAATCAGGCTGTATAAGTTAAAAAAACATTCTTCGTACTTTTTTCGGAAAAGTCAAAAAGTACCTCGTACGAAAAACGACATAAGATTCCATTCATATTCTTTACTAAAAACTCACCGAAGGGTAAAATTGGATTTGAACTATTGTAAGTGGATGGAAACAATATTACATATTGAGGGAACATGGATGTGGATGATAAAATACACCCCAGTAAATATCAAAGTATAAACAATCTCGGATAAAAATGAGATTGTGATATTTCCCTTACCTTATGTATGATATGCTTTGTACGTATCCGAACCTCCTGTATAATGATTTAAATAATGTCATTAATTTATTACAGAATCATATTCATTGTTATGATATCATATATGGTTCACTTATGACTTTATATTACCCGTTCTTTTATAAATTCCATGTTAAAGAAGCGTTTTGGGTAAAATCGTTTCATTTATCGTAGGTGTTTGGACTTGTTGTTCTTGAATTTATTATTACTTATATAATGATTTACTTACTTGAAGAATATAAAACAGGATTTATATATCATATATATTCAGTATATATATATATATATATATATATATAATAGATAGATAAATGAAATGAAACACACCGTTCATGGAGACGGTAGTCCGTACGTACGCATGAACGTTGTTTTCCTTTCCTTATTGTCTTGAATGGAAGTAAGTAGATGACATACATATATACATAAATCCAGTAGCTTTATAATGTCATATATTTCATTATTATTTCTTATATATACTTTATAATCATTCTTAAATGGTTAACATGGAGAATGAATCTCATCACGTCGTGGAGACGGTATTCTGTACGTACGCACGAGCGATGATATCGTTCTCATGTTCGTGAACTTGTGTTGAAGTATATGTATACTATTTCATTATCAATATCACATTATAATAATCATATATAGTTATTATTTACACCATTATACCCATCCAAGTAAGGTGGTGGTGGAAAATAGATTTCACCACGGCGTGGAGACGGTATTCCGTACGTACGCATGCGCGATGATTTCATTTTCCGTAGGATGTATAGATGGTGAAATAGGATTGTTTCATACATATAATAACATATCAGTATATGAGTGATACTGATGTTATGACTTCATAATTAAACAACCTAATAAGAAGAAGTGGAAGAAGAAATAAAAGCGAAAGAATCGGTAACGGAAATTACCTCTTCTTTGAAGCGCCTCTTTGAGACCTCCTATTAGGGCAGTAAAATTGGTCTTTGAGGAAGACCAGAACCTCTAGGATGTTTCTAGGGAAGTGGAGAAGAGAATTTTTCAGGGTTTGGCCGAGCTTTAAGGCTCAATTTTGTGTGAGCAAGAGAGGGAGGAGGTGCCCTTTTATAAGGGAGGAGAGAGGCACCTTTGGAATAACTAAAAATATTATTTTATTATAAAGTCACGTTCGGTTTTAAATAGCTCCAAATTTATTTATTTCGAGGCTAAGGTGGGGATGGGTCGAAATCATCTCATCCAATAGAATTTAGACAAGTTTAGGTTCCTATTTTAACCTTATTATTTAGATTTAACATTAAGTTAAATAAGTTTACTTTTACCGTTTCTTCTTGTGTTCTTATACTATAATGTTAATGAACATACTATAAGCAGACAAACGAACCCCAAGTTGTTTATTATTATTATATATAACCTTATCTAAGTCATTTGGCCGAAACATAGATTTTTAGGTATAAAATAAAAATTAATAATATAATATTTGTTTTAAAAACTATTTTATGTCAATTTTGACACTATTTAGTAATTGATTTTTGTGAAAATCATAAAAGAATTATTAGTTCTAACCAAGTTAATTAAATTAATAATAACATGTCATATTAACCTATAAAATTAGTGGAATTCATAAAATGTCTCAAATTTTATTTATTTTGGTATTTATAACATCAATAATGTCAATATTTCATTAATAAGACAATTACTGTATCATCGTTGTGTCATAAATAAATTAAATTATTTAATGTCTAAAAATTACAAATAAAATACCATTATGTAGGAAAGCTTTTTATATTTCTAATGAATATTTATAGTCTAATTTATCTCATGTATAACACTATATAAAAAATGTTTTATTAAATAATCTTTGATTTTAACTCTTTTAACTCTTCTTTGAATTAAATAATAATAAATGTCCTAATCTAATCCAAGTGGGTCTAAATGGTCATATTTTATTTCTAAGCTTGTTTTTGGTCGAATTACACTTATCCAATAGAATTTGGACATGTGTTAGGATAATAATAATATCATTTTTACCCTTAATTACCCTATTTACTTTTAACCGTGGTAAAAAAAAGTAAAAAGTTACCATTCACCAAAAAATTATTTTCATCTCATTGAACCACATTTTACTAACTGACATCAACTGTGTCTCTCGGATTTTTGAAATTCCACTCACAGAAGCGGTAAAATTAAGTTTTATGAACAATTCAGTTTTTTTAACTACCACTTAGTGGTTTCACTATTCATCAAAAATTGAAAGTTTTCAGAAAAATACAAAAAATTAGGCCTATGCTATATTTGATATTATGAACTCAAAAATGATTTCTATTTTACCAAATTTAAAACATATCAGTTTCATTAATTAATTTAAAAATTAATTTCCGTCGTCAAAACAAAAAGCGTGTTTTTAAGAGATAATAACTATCAAAAGATTGACACTTGTTTATAACTTGTTTAAATGTGAAATTACATCCAATGACCAACATTGTATTAAATTGTAAAAATACAATCTAAATATACTTTAAAACCACTGAAATTAATAATTTATCACTACTAATTATTTCGATTTAAAAAGTTGTTTTTAATTAAAATTTAGTAATTTTCACTATTCATCAAAATATGAAAGTTATCCGAAAATCACAAAAATTTCACCCTAAGCTAATTTCGATATTCCGAATCCATAAATGAAGTCCATTTTGAAAAATAAAATTTAAAAAATTTCAAAAAGTGGTTATTACTATTCATAACGACTAGTTTTAATAATTTCTTAATAGCATATCGTTGTTTAGCGAAACTTGGTGTTGCGTACAACACACGCTATCGTGGAAGGTCGCGATTGCGTGTAATTCAAGCCAGGTCAGAGATTTGTGCTGTGAAAGCTCCTTTTGGTGTAGTGTATAACACAAGACATTAATGAAATTAAAAAGATTATTTTTCATAAAATCTCGGGGTGTTACAGCAGGGCCCTTTTTCAGCAGAGGTACTGGCGGTGCCACTACCCGCCGAGCCACTAATGCCACCAGCCCCAGCCACTAAGAGTGCATGTTGCCTTAGTGCACTGCACAAGTTTTAGCCTTAGAGACCACCTAGGTTCTATGGGGAGACGGACCCTTAGGAAGTCGAGGATTTCCTGGAGGCGGTTGTGCGAGTTTTTAGGTTAGTGGAGACACCAGCTGACCCCATGTTGATCCTTGCAGCGAGCCTCCTTCACGCAGCAGCAGACAGATGGTGGAGCTTGATGCTCCAGGTGCATGATGAGGCATCTCTCCTCCGTACGGACTTTTAGAGCCTCTTTCGCTCGGAGTTTGTCCCAGCCACCCTCCGTGCGGTGTGCATCCAGGAGCTTCTACAACTGCGGCAGGGCAGCATGACGGTCACCCAGTACTCGGAGAGATTTACCAATCTCTCGCCCTATTCGACGGACATGGTACGTGACCCATTCATCCGGGCCCGGACCTTCGAGCAGGGACTGAGGCATGAGATCAGGGGATCGATGATCTCCCTTAGCATTCTGACATAGGCAGAAGTACTGGAGTGAGCCCTTCTCATAGAGAGCTTTCTTGCTGAGCCTACGCCAGCAGCGAGACCTACCACAGGGCGACACATAGTAGAGTCGTCTGCAGCTGGCAGTCGACAGATGTCACAAGGGTCGAGGCAGACCGAACCATTAGGCCGACTACCTCAGGACACTGGCTCAGTGGTGTGGGGCACACAGCACAGAGCCATCCTTCCAAGGATCAGGTAGTGCTATGCATGTGGCGGGCAGGTCCACATGGCTCGTGACTGCCTGACCCGCCGTGCAGAGGAGCAGACGATGGTAGAGGGGCCACCTAGGCAGAGTTATAAGGTCGAACATGGTGGTCCGACATGAGTAGGAGGATGAGGTAGGGGAGCTGGCCGAGCAGCAGGTGGTGGGAGATGCTTTGAGGCTTTACCACCACCACCACCAAGAGGTCCACCCCGACCACAGGGAGCTGGCAGGCAGAGATAGGCTCAACTTCAGGCAGCAGAGGCCTATGACCACAGTGTGCTAGAGATGATTCGAGGTACTATTTGTTTCTACTCCACCCTTTCTGCAGTTCTTATAGACATAGGAGCGAGTCATTCATTTCTTGTCGTTGCCCTTGTTCGGAGCTCGGAGATTGCGACGGAGACGTTGGCTCGATCCTTACGGCTAGAGACTCCTATGGGAGTAGACTCAACAATTATGCACTTGTGCTGGAAGTGTGAGGTAACTCTAGGAGGTGAGATCTTCAGCTGGGATCTTCTTGTAGTGGCGTCGAGGCCTTACGACGCCATCTTGGGAACGGATTGGTTATCCACATTCCATGCTCAGATCAATTGTATTAGGCTCAAGGTGCGGTGTATAAGTACCGACGGAAGCAGGTTCACATTCACCGGTGAGAAGGGATCCTTTGCAGCACAAGGTGGAATCACACAGAGGATATGACATCCCATCACTCATCAGTTGGCCAGCCTCATCCTAGGAGCAGTTGATGTGCGGAGTCCGAGTTTTCCTGTAGTGGTGGATCAGTATGCAATCTTTTTTCCTGACGACGTTCTAGGACTACCTCCTCGCAGAGAGGTTGACTTCTATAATGATATGTACCCCCAGACATCCCCGATATCCAATCCAGCATATCGGATGGCCCCCACTGAGCTTCGAAAGCTACAGGTACAGTTGGAGGACTTGCAGGGAAAGGGATTCATCCGACCCAATGTTTCCCCCTGGGCTTCCCTGATATTGTTTGCCAAGAAGGCAGACGGGAGTTTGTGACTATGTGTCGATTATCATCTCCTGAACCAGGTGATCGTGAGGAACACGTATCTGCTACCGAGGATTGACGACCTCTTCGATCAGCTCATGGGAGCACGGTGGTTCTCGAAGATAGACATCATATCAGGCTATCATCAACTCAGAGTTCGGGACGAGGACATATAGAAGACGGCTTTCAGATGTCGGTATGGCCACTATGAGTTATTTTTTATGTCTTTAGGCATAACCGATGCTCCAACAGTGTTCATGGGTCTCTTGAACAAGATCTTTCATCCATACCTCAATTGATTTTTCATGGTCTTCATGGACGACATTTTGATATACTCGACCACCGAGGAGGAGCACGCCTACCACTTGCGGGCTGTACTAGACAAACTCCGAGAGCACCAGCTTTATGGTAAGATCTCGAAGTGTCAGTTCTGGTTACATGAGGTCCACTTCTTGGGACACGCTATCTATGAGGTGGGAGTTGCGGTGGATCCTACGAAGATCGAGGCAGTGCTAGCTTGGGAACCACCTAGAAGCGTGACGGAGGTGCGGTGTTTCTTGGGGCTAGATGGGTACTACTGGAGGTTTGTTCCAGACTTATCTAGAGTGGAGGCACCACTATTAGCTTTGATGTTGAAGGGGAAACCCTTCGTATGGTCATACAGATGTCAGCAGAGCTTCCAAGAGCTGAGATAGAGATTGACCAGTGCACCTATCTTGATGCTACTGAAGGAGGGGGTAGGGTACGTAGTCTACTGCGATGCATCAGGGATGCAGGATCGGGCAGTGATCACCTATGGATCACGTCATTTGAGGGAGCATGAGCCGAGATATGCTACCCATGACCTGGAGTTAGCAGCAGTGGTCTTGGCTCTAAAGATGTGGCGTCACTATCTGATGGGTGAGCGCTCTACAGTCTACTCTGACCACCAGAGTCTCAGGTACATATTCTCGCAGAAGGACCTGAATCTGAGAAAGTGGTAATGGCTCGAGTTCCTCCAGGACTATGACTTGGAGATAGTATATAAACCTGCTAAGGGGAATGTAGTAGCCGATGCTCTCAGCAGGAGGACGGGAATTCAGCTACTCGGGGAGGCGATGGAGCAACTAGCCGCTTTGAAGATATCCTTCATGGATAGAGATGGAGCATCCTTTATTTAGTCACTCACAGTCACTCCTCCACTACTGAAGCGGGTTAAATAGGCACAACATGGGTATGTTGACAGTGAGACACGGCGTGCACAGATATCCTCAGGACAGGCACCTGATGGAATCTCTGTGGGGGAGAGAACATCGTCCTTTTTAGAGAACATACCATGGTACGAGATGCTTTATAGGAGGAAGTGACGAGGGAGTTTCACACTTCCCCTTTTGTGGTACATCCAGGAGGGGTGAAATGTACCGGGATCTCAGATGACAGCACTGGTGGCCGGTAATGAAGAAGGCTGTATCTGAGTTCCTTTCTCGATGCCTCACCTCTCAGCAGGTGAAGACGGAGCACCAGGTACCAGCATGCTTTGTACAACCCTTGGAAGTCCCGGAGTGGAAGTGGGACTGGATATCTATGGATTTCGTGACTGGACTTACACGTAGTCCCAGAGGTCATGACTCCATTTGGCTGATTGTCGACCGACTCACCATGTCAGATCACTTCTTACCCATCAGAGAGCAGGGCTCAGTGGAGAGCTTGGGACGCCTCTACGTTCAGGAGATCGTACGTCTTCATGGTGTTCCATCATCTATCTTCTTCGAATGAGATGCTCGCTTTACTTCCCAGCTTTGGAAGGGGTTGCAGGAGGCATTCGGGACATAGCTATGTATGAGAACTACCTTTCACCCTTAGACGGATGGTCAGGCGGAGAGAACCATTCAGACTCTCGAGGACATACTCTGTGGATGTTTCCTCAACTTTGGTTGTAGCTGGGAGGACCACCTGACCTTGGTGGATTTCGCGTACAACAACAGCTACCACTCCAACATCGGTATTACACCATACGAGGCATTGTACGACCGACCTTGCAGATCACCTCTGTGCTGGACAGACCCTGGGAGTCAACAGTTGTGGGACCGGAGATGGTCCAGGCCATGACAGAGAAGGTCCAGGTCATCCAGGAGCGGATGAGGATAGCTCAGAGCTAAAAGAAGTCTTATGCTGACAGGAGGCGGAGGCCACTGGAGTTCGAGGATGGCGACCACATCATCTTGCAGGTCTCACCTCGACATGGATTACAGAGATTTGTCTGGGCGGCAAGTTATCTCTTCGCTTCATCGGACCATTCCAGGTCCTCATTAGGATAGGTGAGGTGGATTATCGCCTGGCTCTACCACCTCAGTTGCACCGGGTGCACAACATCTTCCATGTATCTTAACTGAGGAGATACGTGCATGACCCGACGCATATCATCGACCATGGGGAGTTGGACATTGATGATAGGGAGACTTTTATAGAGGTCCTGGTGGAGATTGGGGATCAATATGAGTGGGTCCTATGTGGATGGTCAATACCTCTAGTGCACATCATATGATAGCATGGGAACCTATAGGAGATCACCTGGAAGTGGGAGGCTCAGATGCGTGCTCAGTACCCTCATTTGTTCCCCTAGATTATGATGTATATTTACGGGGACGTAAAGCCCTGAGGTGGGAATAATGTAATGACCCATAAAATTGAAGTGAAATTTTTTCTTAATTTTCTTTGTGATTTTACAAGAACGCAATTTTTGATGGCACCTGATTCCAAGGCCTGGTGTTCCTGGAATCGTCTTCCGAAGTTTAGCTCGGGTACGCTGAGTGAACGAACGAGCATGTTTTTCTAACTTTTGAACTGTTGCTCGGAATTGAAATATGAGGGCACTGATGAAACCGCAACACATGTAATTTCTTAGGATCACCTATTCTGAAGGTGAATTTTCTCGGGAGGAGTTGTTAAAACTGTGGTTTTAGTGAGGAATAAATAAAATTGTATTACAATTTCATTTATTGACCTCTAGGTAGATATATCCAAAGTAAGGGAGTTGGGGGTGGGACCCACATGTTGTTAACCATCCATTAGAGGATAAAGGTGGGGTGTTGGCCACACGAGCCCTATCCCTCACATTCCTAACTCCTCAAACCCCCCCCCCCCAATTTAATATTGCCAACTTCTCACCTCATTTAATTTTGACATGTTATGTTTAATTAAATGAGTCAACTTAATTGGAATGTTCAAATTATAAAATTATTGGGAAAGGAAATAAAAAAAGGCTAAAGCCTTATTTTATTGTGGTGACTTCGTTGTGTTGAGGGAGGGAGCATTCATGACATTTTGGAAGAACATCATCTTCCTAGAGAAGAACTTTTCTACCTCGACGAAGAACGCCGTCATGCCCTTTTTCCGAAGAACGACGACGCGCCATCCTTCGTTCTGCTTCCCACGTCGAAGTAAGGGAGACGTCGTTCCACCTCGGACAATCTCTGTCAACGTGTACGGAGCCTCACCCCGCGACTCCGCTTTCTACGACGCTCTTCGAACATCAACTAGTTATCAAGGTAGGGGTTTGATTTTGGTTCATGAATATTCATTGCCATCCAAACATCTAATTCTTAAGCCACTAGATATCGGATTAATGGGAGGAGGTTGGACCGCACGAACATGGCCGACCCTCCTCCCCCTTTGATGTTGTTTTTGTCGTGGCACGATTAAAGGCAGCGCGGTGCAATGGCACCGCGCGGAAACAAAGAAGAAGCGTGTCGTTGTCGCGTCGTGCCGTTGAGGACAAAAGAATCCCAAGCCGGATTTGGGCCGCGGGGAAGGGGGCGCGGTGCCATCGCGCCGCACCGGTCGAACAAGGGCGCGGTCAAAGTCGCGGCTTTGCAAGGGGGGGCGGCCTGAACCGCCGGCTGCCGGCACCTCGGAGGGGCGGGACCGCGGGGTCCCGCGGCGGCAGCACCAGCTGGCCGAACCGGGCGGCCGTTTTGGAAGGGAGAAGCCCAGGGGTCGTAACCCCCGGCTGGCCAAAGGAAGCGGCCCCCATGTGGGGTTCGTGCTTTCAATCAAGGGGGGCACCCCCCCCCCCCCCCTTTCCGTAACGGCCCGGCCCGCACCGAGATGGCCGTGCGGGGCGCGCTCGCGCCAGGCCAACCGGCCGCCCTGGCCGGGCCGCGCAGTTCCGGTCGGGCCGGGATGGGTCCTAATGGGCCGGACCTGGTTCCGGCCGACCCAGGGGGTCTCGGGCCGGGTCGGTCCAGGCCCAAAACCCCCTAGAACCGGACAGGTTTGTTCTTTTGCCCATATCGTAGGCTACTGACCTTCGATCAACGCTCCGTCAGTTGCGATGAGATCCTTGGATCAAGTCGGTTGTTTAGATATATTACACTCAAGGTTTTGGAGAAAATTGGTTACGGTCGGGTTGGTTCGAACTCGAAACCAACCAGGCCCTCAGAGCGGAAACGCTTATAACTTGAGCTCCAGACGTCGGATTGACGTGCCGTCGACTTTGTTGGATTCCTCTTAGTGAGATAGAACTTTTGTCTTACTCTGCTCAGGGTTTGGATGTAGTTGGAGTGTGGTCGGGTTGGTTTTGACTTAAAAACCAACTGGGCCCCTTGTACGAAAACGCCAATAACTCTCAGACCGGGTGTCTGATAGATGCGACGTCTATCACGTTGAGTTTCTCTTGTCGAGACGGAACTTTTAGACACATCAACTCCAGAATACGTGTCAGTTGATGTATCGACCCCTTGGCTCATGGAGCAGACCCTATCGGAAACGAGCATGCTGTGTGCGGGAACCCTAGAGCTTGCTGGGACTATGATGAAGACTGTAGTGAAATCCTCCATGGGTCCGGTATTGATGAAGACCATACTGAAATCCTCCGTGGGTTCGACGGCGATGAAGACTGCACTGAAATCCTATGTGGGTTCGGCAGCGATGAAGACCGTACTGAAATCATCCGTGGGTTCGACGGTGATGACTACTGTTCTTGTATCCTACGTGGGTCTGGCAGTGTTTGACTCTGTTTTTGATATCCTATGTCGGTCTGGCAGAGTAGCTGGTCTGTATCCTATGTGGGTCTGACAGCTTAGCTGGTTTAGTATCCTATGTGGGTCCCAGCTTAGATGAATCAGTGACTATATCTGATCATCTCTATCACCTTACGAAGAAGTATACCTGTGTGAGATGAGTCTTGAATTTCAATCATTGTCTTCGATATGACTGATTTTCTTCCTATGTGGATTGTGGTGTGCTTTCCTGTGTGGATTAGGTTGTACTCCTAAGTGGATGTGATCGAACATGGGCTTGGATGTTGGAGCCGAATGGGAATTGATTACTTAGGTATAAGTATGGGCATATACCTAAGTACTGTTGGTTGTTACTTCGTGTTTGTATCATTCCATTGTGGATTCTGGGAGACCATCAGGGGTCTCGGTGTCCTTACTGAGTAGCGTATACTCACACCTGCAGTGGCAATGCCTGCACTACGTTGTGTTGGATGCATACGACGGACAACACTGATCGTGGTTGAGGCTTGAGGAGAAAGTCGGTACCTGGAGGTGGACCACTGGGCGGGACGTACATGGAGCGGACGGTTGGACCCGAGGAGCTAAGGAGGCTATATGTAACCACCCATCAGGTGGGACTTCCAGTGGACGGCTCGACGTTGCTGCTTTACTTTCAGTTGATGTACTTTCTTTCCAGTTGTACTTTACTTTCAGTTTGGGTTTGTATTCTGGCCCATTTAATTTCCGCACATACTATTTTACCCAGTTTTACTTAATGTTTACTTCTGCTTGCTTACTCTGTGGTGTTTGTTTACTTTATAAAGTCAATGCCTTCCCCTTTTTTGTCAGGATTTATGCCTTGGTGCTTGTCGCCAGCCCGTGACCTATGGGAGGCAGGCTTGGGGTAGTCACGGCACGGTTCCCGAGGACGTTTCGTGACAGGAGAGGCTCTGGTGGTCGATTTATGATTTTGGCATGAACATGGCACGCATGACATATCTTGGAAAACTCAATACATTCATAGATCATGGAGGGCCCAAAGTACCCCAGTCTCTGGATCTGAAGATATATCTTCGAACTGGTCTGATTAGCCCCAAAGGAGCCGGCGTGAACCTCTTGTATGGATATAGAAATCTCGATTCCTTGGATGCAACTGATGATAACACCATCAAACCAGATCTTGTAGAGGATCTGCTTAAGACTGGGACCAATCTGGAGGGTAAACAATAGCGCACGACGTCAGATTCACTCCCACTCGGCCCGATCAGTCAGGAGGTAACCATTTTAGTGATACTCGAAAATGGGGGCTCTCCAATCGGGATTCAGTTCAACCACTGCATATGATGGACCTTGGGGTCCTGACGTGGAGGCTCCGGTGGTAAGATGGCTCACCTACAAGCCGTCGTCATCACCTAGGGTAACATGATCAATGACTCTCTGATCTGCCACATGGATAATTAGATCATCCTGCTTGGATTCTGCAAGTGATGTAGCTTGGCCAGATAGGTTTTCAGCTCGATCGTTCTGAGATCGAGGGACATGAGGAACTTCCAGCCAAGATGGGAACCGGGCCATTAGCTGCAGAGTGTGCTCCCACAAGGGTACGAGCTCCAAATTTCGGATGATGTGGTCACCGTTGATATTTCTTGATGACTAGTTCGGAACCACCTTTTACATGAAAATGGGGGACATAAATCATGAGGGCTAGATCAAGACTTGTAATAAGAGCCTCATACTCTGCCTCATTGTTGGTGAAGCCTTCTGACAACAAGAATGAGTACGATGGAATATCTTTTCCAAGGTAATAAAGATGATACCCAAGCCGACCCTGTTGAGCCTAGGATCATGGATACTCCTACTGGTGGGACTCTAGGAAGCACCATATAAGTGCATCTTCCAGCACTGCGTGGAATTATCTACTAAGAGTATCAACACATCAAGAAAATCAAGATTCATGTACTAGTCA
Source organism: Viscum album (assembly GCA_963277665.1). Classification (NCBI taxonomy): domain Eukaryota; kingdom Viridiplantae; phylum Streptophyta; class Magnoliopsida; order Santalales; family Viscaceae; genus Viscum; species Viscum album. The sequence continues at coordinate 499,564,704 of OY728159.1, forward strand.
GTAGAAGATGGAAGGGCGTCAACAAAGTCTTTCAATGCTTTCCACTTAATAGCTTTCTGAGTGACAACCCATATATCGAACTGCAGAAGAATCACTACCCACCAAGCTAGATGTCCTGTCAACATGGGGCGGTTCAGAATGTACTTTAGTGGGTCTAGCAGAGACACCAGCTATACCTGACATCACTTGGACCTTAGAATATGCATCCCCCCAGTGCCAGAGATAAGAAAACATTACCCCAAATCGAGGGTCATGGCCTCCAATCGATGGATCCGGAAGACGTATCAGTCATCCAGACCTACCCAGGGGTCGGTGGCAACCGCGGAACGCTCGAACACATTGGACTTAATCTTCTTGTCATTTCTCTTGTAATAGTAGGAATCCAGGTAGTGGTTCAAAAAAGGAAAAAGGAGACGCGTCACCATGGAGCATGGCCACTCAACCGTTGAGGGAGTACATAGGGCACTGATGATATGATGAGGGAATCACTGCGTGCAGGTGGATCCATGGTCCTCCCATCAATGAATTGTATGCAGTGTCTTGGGAGACATACATAAAATTGATACTGGAAACTAGGCCACCAAACAGGGTCTTCCAACAGATATTGTCAAAAGGGGTGAACTTTGTCATATCAAATCCCTAGATCTTTTAGTCAGAGGGTGTCATGTATTCTTTAGATAACCTCGTATTCAATAGTGTTTGGGTCGGGATAAGGATTATCCTGGAGCCATTGTAAAAAAGGTAGCGGAAAACCACTACTCCATTGAAATGGTCATTGATGTAAAGTGGAAGAATGTTCCCCTGTATGGGAGACCATTCATCTTCTCCATAGAATGAGACAATGACCGGTAATTCATCATTCTCTATCCCTTACACATGAAAACCCAATGCAGCTGATACCTCCATCTCAAACTGCAGGGGGATTCCTAAAGCCTCAGTGAGGTCCTCACACATATCTTCCGAAATTCAAAGGGCCTCGGGGACAGAAAGACATGTTGGGATGCTGGAAAGGTGTTTGAGAACATAATTCTTCTACACTAGGCATGAACATATGCTTGCATGAGGTCGCTCTATGACAGGCGGTATGGAGGACCCTGTCGGCTGGTCTGGCGGCTGACTGGTGCTAGACATATCATGCTGCTCACTAGTTAGAGACTGTAGAGTGACTACCAGATGATGACTGGTTGACTGAGACCAGCCTGTAGTAAGGCATGGAAGGTCACAACATGGTTGAGTTGGCTCTGCCTGAACCAATTGCACAAATGACAATGAATGTGGGCCTGATGACACTAGATGAGAAGGTTGCACATGCTGAACTTAGATATGGGCCATTGTTTAGTCTGAGTGGAATCCACGAGCTTACTAGAAGTTTCAATTTATGTGCCTCGATAAGCCATATGGAATCTTCTCTTCCCTAATTGGCATTGGTTGGGGATGTTTGGGTGATCCTTCTGGCGCTCCCTATCGCCATGACTCATTTAAGGGTTAACCAACTCTATGGTGTCAACAGAAACGTACTCTGAACTATCACATGAAGAGTCATCCACTACTTGGTGGATCCTGGGATGAATCCCCATCTCTGGGGGAATAAATTCTCTTAGAGTATGGTAAGATGATATCATTGGCGGGGCACATTGCATTTTTTTGTACCGCCGGTGTTTTCTCTTCTGGGAAGAGGATGGCTGAGACGACGATGTAGAAGTGGTGGTCGCTTCTTCTAAAGTATATGGGAAATTTAGGCATGCATGGATTATACCATGGGTATGAAAGACAATTTTGTGAGCCATCCAGTCATCATAATTATGAAACCCACTATTAGATTCATGCTTCCACTTTCCCTCATTGTCGTTGCTACTGTCTAGCCTTACGACAACGCATGCCACTTGTGCCAGGGCCAAGCCCAAACAAACTATGTAGTTATCGACATGGTATTTAAGACTGTCTTTGAAAAAAATAGCACTACATGAGTGTGTGCCCCAAGATCTGGTGATAGGGGCAGTAGTTGGGGTGATCAGTGAGGTTTTCCTTTTCTGGCCTTCTACAATCAGGAAAACACACAATCCCATGCTCCAAGGCACTCCAGAAATAGTAAGGAACCTGATTCTCATTGAATGAGTAAGTTCAGTTTATTCTTTCTATAAAGGTGGACTTCTAGCCTATCAATGACTAGGGGATGGATTATCCTATCAAGGAGGAGGAGCCTGGTTATCCTGCCTGGGTGGTTGCTGCGCGGGGGCACATGCCGATTCTGAGGCAGATGCTGCTGGGCTGGAAGCTGCACCTATGGTGGTGGGCCTCTGAGAGGTTGCATAGGAGGCTCCGCTGGTAATAATTCTAGCTATCTAGGGGCCTCTATTTTGGACACCAAAATGGGTTTGGCTCTGGCAGCCCTCCTTGCGGGAAATACATGGGGAAACAAATGTTCCTGGTTGGCCTGTTGCAGGGCTTCTTCCAGGTGTTGGTCCTTATCAGAGAAGTCTCACATTCCTCCTTGGTAGTTATGGGTGATCAGAGATGGAACCTATTCTGTCTTAACATTTCCCACACACATATTCAATAATTTTTTTTATGTTATTGGAATTTAATGTGTGTATGTAAGCCCTTTCCACTGGGCGATAATGTCCATGACATGATCATCAGGCCTCTATTTTCACTTGAAGAGGACTGAGATGCTCGTTTTCCATGTGGTGGAGCTGAACTAGTAGAGGAATTGTCTATGAGGTCCTCCCAGTTTGACACTAATTTGATGGGGAGCTGGCTATACCATAAAAATGTATGACCCTCCAATGTCTACACAAAACATCGGTTCTTGGCAGCCTCATACTGCTCTGGAGTCCCTTACATGGGCCCACACATTGTGGCGATGTGGTCAATACGTTGTGGCAGATACCCTATCCCATTGAAGGGGGGAAATGTGGGATTCTAAAAACCTAAATGTGTCGTCATATCATCCACCAATTCTGGATATGGGTTGCCATTGGGTTGGAGTGCCACTTGTCGCTTTTCAGTTCCTTAAGGCAGGAAATGAGTGCCTCCATTAAATCATCTGGGCGGGGGTCCCTGTCTTTACAGGGATCCCCACCGAAGAGAGAGTTGGAGGGATCTTCAACATGGTATGGTGGCTAATCGGCTCATGGAGGGGCTGGTGGAGCAACCAACGGGGTGGTTGTGGGAACCTGAGCTAGTTTCCATGGATTGTTACATCGTTCCAGAGTATTTGGAAAGACATACCGTGCCCTCTTGCTGTAAGTTTTGGACTCTACATTGTATGCGGAGGCAGGATGGTCAGGGTCAAATAGAGGCAGCTCGCCAAGGGGAAGTTTTTACTTCCCCTCCTACCCTGGCCTAGGATTGTTGTAGTCTGGCCGTCGCTCTGTAGCACGTTCAGTGAGGAGGTTATCGACCAACTTCTTCTGTTCAGAAATTTATTTTCACAAAATAGCCTTCTTAGGGTACTCATCTGTCTTTTGCACTGAGGCAGATGGGTCAGAGTGTTTGTAAGCTCCATGGTTCCCATTACCCTTTACGGGATTTTGGTTACAGACCAATGCCTCGATGGGAATAGGGTGACCTAGCAAATTTTTCTACTAGAGAGTAATAATTTTTGATGGATCTAGTAGTAGTGGCAAGCCCTCAGGGTTTATGTCCATGTCATGAAGCTCCATATCATTCTCCTCGTTGAATATGTCAACCATGTTGACCTTTACCCTTCCCTGGGGCATGTTCTCAATATCACCTACTGAGTGGTTCGGCAATCAGATATGACAGACGTGGGGGGCAGAAAATTTCCCCCATCCCCATAGTTTCACGTGGGTGGAATCCTCCTTTATTACATTGGAGAGTACCTTGAAACTCTAAATGCATTGTTGTGGGAGGGGCTTATGGAGGCCAGGTGACTTGGGGCGCTGGGCAACAGGGAGTGTGGCCAAATCAAAAACACGACATTGCTCGCCAATGTATTCAAAATGTTCTTGTATCCTCAGATAAACCACTCACTGATGATGAAGGCAAAAGTGCGTCGCCCATACGGTTTTTCGGAAACACTCAACATCCTCTATGTTGAGGGATTCCGGCATGCTAAAATTTGGCGCTGCCATGGGCCAAAACATCTTAGGTAAGTGGTTAGCTGTGAGGATATTCCATAATCTCCTCATCACAGATTCAAGGTCTGGGCCTTGGTTGCTCCATTCCACAACTAGGGGTGGCTGTGGAACTAAAAATGGAACGGAGGCGGATAGATGGTGCGGCATTCTGGCTGGTGGGGAATACGAAGAATGGGCTGACTGGCCGTCGAATCTCAAGTTGTCCTCTGAGGAGTGTAGCGACCTAGCTGTTACATCATGATAAGGCGGGCTGAGGGCCGCAGTCCTTGGTGCATGGGCTAGGGCTATTGGCAATAGACCGCACTCCTGCTCGCCCACCATTGATCCCCATAATATCTCTTTATGATCTTTAGTCGAGGTAGAGAGTGATTTTGGGGATTATGGTGGGGCTTGCACGACCGTAACCTATGGGGTTTCCAAATTATCATCCTTAAGGATATACCTATGAAGGGAGGTCAGAATTTGATAGACCTCACATTCCAGGAGTTCTATGCTGATGCGCCTCATTCCTACCCCATCCCTTGACTCGAATTAGTGAGGGCATTGATCCTATGCTGAGTCGTATTTCACATCAGATTATGAGATATGGACTAGTTTGATCTATGTCTGAACATTCTCTGAATCCTTCTTATGGAGGCTACGACCCGCTTTCCATCCCCTGGATGACACTTCTAAATATGAAAAATTTCTGACATGAGGAGGTCCTTCAGCCATACTGGTGCTGGGACACAGAGGACTTCCACCCGAAAAAGTTGGGGTGTGAGGAGCACTAGGGATGATATCAAAATAGATATGGGGAAGAGCACAATGGGAAGTTCTAGAGTGGGTAGGACCTCTTCTCAAGCTGGTAGGAACATGGGGAGGACCTCTGTGGGAAGTTCTAGAGTGGATATGACCTCTTCTCGAGCTGGTATGAGCAGGGGGAGGCCTATGTGGGAAGTTCTAGAGGGGGTCAGACCACTGCTCAAGCTGGTAGGAGGATGGTGAGGACCTCTATGGGATGTTATAGAGTGGGTATGTCCTCTTCTCAATATGGTAGGAGTATGGGAAGGAGCACGATTTTTACTTCCCCTAGTGACATTTCTTCGAGGACGGTCCTCAAACCGGTAGACCTGAACATGGGTAGGACCTCCATCTTACAGGATGATAATGTGAGGTTGTCCTTCGCTTCTCTAGTCGCTGAGGTGGGGAGGACCTTCTCCAGCAGTTGTGAAGATAGGGGGAGGTCCCCCATGTTGAAGAGTGACTGGATATGCATAGACTCCATACCAATGTTCTGTGGCGGGTGGAATGACTCCATATACGGTGTAGTGGGCACGAGAGAGACTTCTTTGATGTGTGTCACTGGTGCGGGGAGGACCCTCATCTAGACTAAAGGTGGCACGGGGAACACATCCATGATGAGCTTGGATGTGGGAATGATCTGTGTTCTCTATGGTTGTGGTATGGGAAGGACCTCTATATCAGGTGTCTTTTCCACGTGTTAGTCCGCGGTGGCCACTGCCTATGTTGGCGACCACGATAGTCGAACCAGCCTGCCCTTGGGGCGGTTGATGACTCGATACAGGTCGGGCATATGAATGTCTCTATTCATCATACAAAAATAGATGGATGTATGCGTCAGCGGTGTCTTGAGCCACAGTAGCCACTGATGTTGTCCCACCGTGGCGGGCATCCTCTTTGGCTTGCGCTCGTCACTGGCGTCGGGTTAGATGGGCCAGATCCAGTGGTGTAGGTGCATGGATTACATGCTCCTCATCCTATAATACTGGGTAGCTACATTGACGCGGTTGAGTGGGAGCCCTCTCTAGGATTGACTAGAATGGGACTCTAACTGGGCTAGCCCGGACATCCCCAACCTCATCGGCGTAGGGCATGGAGTCTTCGAAGCGTTCCAAGGACATGCTCCCGAAATAGTTATATGTTGGAGTGGGGATCAGTGGATCACTTCACGGCCCTCAGGGGTGTCATGATGATGAGTCGCAAATGCCTCTAAATCCAGGCAGGCCATATCCCAAGTCGGGATGATTCCTTCCTCCTCGTACCGGCACACGAGGTCATTGATCACCATTCGTTGGATGACATCAGATGGGGAGATGGGGCGTGGGTGAAACATGATCGTGGGTGTAGAGGCCATTGTGGAAGAGACAGATCCGCATAGGAATTCTGCGCTAGTACTTCCCATGCCCCTGCATCGGTGGGAAGATGGTGCTCAAACTCCAGATGCAGCAGTTTGGTTTCTGAAAGCAGGGAGATTAAATCCTCAATGCTGAAAGAAAAAGGAATCGATGACCAGTGTCCCAGCACCATTCCATATTCCATGGCTATTAAGATGGATCCACACTGAAAACGTCGCATACTGCGACGTCTAATGTTCTACTGCCCCAACTTTTAGTGAGTTTCATGCCAATCCTGCTATTTTCTTGGATGGACACGATCCGATGACTTGCTAAACCAATTAGGTCTCAAATGCTTCTAATCTCCATATTAAAGAGAATATCATTCACATCAGGGTCACCATTTATGTTTCCAATGCTTTCGCCAGGGCGCGCGCATCCATCTGTGGAGGACGTGCAGTTGTTGCCCTGCATTCCCACTTTCCAAAGGCTGGTAACATCCGTTACTTATTCAGAGACGTTTTCTCCTTTATTGAAATGGAATGATGGGATACTGATTCTTCCTCCCGTGGACTCCTCCTCTGAACTCATCACCTAGTCCAGGTATCCCTTATAGACGATGTTTATGAAACTTTTCCTAGATCCATATCTTCATTGACGATAGTTAATTACACTGCATATGTCGGGTCCTTCCAATGGGTCCAGTCAGGGTAGCAACCTTTGGATAGGGGACTAGTCATGTTGGACAGCACCGGCGTGTCTGGATACAGGAATAGTAGAATGTATGGATTTCTTCCCCTTATTATTGGGATTCTCAAGGGTGTGGATTCCCGAAGCATCCAACGTCGAACGCGAGGAATCATACGTCATATGAATGTATCCGCGGTTTTCCATAGCATCCCATATTTTACTTAGGGTATGCCACAGGTTTAACGTCCATCAGATATGGATCGAACTGATAAGAACACTGACTAAAGTGGAGCAGATGAGTTCAACCCCTAGAGGACAAACTGATGTAGATGAGTTGACATGACCTCACGGGGATGTTGCGGCCCCGGTATGAATCTAGATGGATGATGGGGTGTTGAGTGAAATGGGTTGTTAATGGGTTGGAACCTTCCTGATGACAATGGTAATGATGGGATTCAATCTTAGGGAGAATTCCTACATGTCCAAATGTTTGGGAATCAATGTTCGCGTAGTTCAAGAGGGTGATGAGATTCCTAAGGAGGTGGCCCATGACAATGGACGAATGAATGGGACTCAGAGGAAGTGGAATATCTGGTCTGAGGAATGACCTTCCTAACACACATAGGCTCGATGGAAAGGTAAGGCGATTAGCTTGAATTAGGGTTTCATTGGACAACAACATGATGATGTGTATGGGGATTATGCGTGGTTAGCAGCCTGGGTTGGTCTGATGCCACGAGGATGAACCAAAGATGTGGGTCCCCAAAAAAGGGGATTACAATGACTTTCCACTAATTAGGGGACAAAACAGATTACCATTGATTATGATAAAATGACATAACACTGATTGAGGGACACAACGTCTTACCGCTGACTGTGAGACACAACGACTTACCAATGTGTGGGGTTTATAGTATAAAATCATGCGGGATGAAGGTGAAATCACACGAATAAGGGCCTAGGGTCAAGATGGATGGTGTGAGAGAACCGACATGAAGGTGGGTGAGAATGATCGAGTGTTGGTCTTGATCCTTAGGGAGGTTTCCAACTACCCTACCTAAGAAAGGATCAATGAACACATAGTTCAGGTGGTGTGGGAACATATGTGAAGGGGGACAGAACCAATGGGTGGCGGGCCTGAACCTCATGGAGGATTCTGATGTACACTATCATGGAAAATATCAAATACCATGTAGTTCAGGTATGGTTGTGGGGCATACAATCTATGCTGCCCAAGGTATTGGTGAACCAATCTGATGATGGACGGAATGACCGAGTGCTGGGCTTGAACCTCAGGGAGGCTACCTACTTACCTTACATTGGAAAGGATCAAAGTCCTCGTAGTTCATGTGGTTTGGTTCTTACACTCTAGGCTGACCAGAGAGGATTTCATTGCTGATTCCTACTCTAATCCCACGTGAGTTAGCTCGATGTGAGAAACAAGAGGCATTAAAGACCCGACGATCACATCGTGAAAGGTCTGTCTGTGGGATGTGGAGTGGTTCTTACTCATCATTAGAAACCCAAAGAGGAAATAGGTCCTTATTCATGGTTAGAAGCCCAAAGATATGGATATTTGGACTTAATCTGGGGTGATGTCCTAAGTGACAAAGCCCAGCGGGAGATGGATTTGGCATTTAAGATAGGAGGAGAACTATTCCCCATCACACACTTTGCTGGCCTTGGGTACCAGAATATAAATGAGGAGCAGTGGTGAAACTTCCTACTTGAAAGGCACGGGACTTAAACCTAAGAGGTTTCCCTTCCCCATGGACAAATGCCACCTCAACAAAGAGGATCTCCTTCCATGTGAGGAATATTTCACTCATGTTGAGATGAACGAATGTGCATAATGTACAAGGTGGGGGACCCCTTAAAGGATACATGGGGTGAGGTCACAATTTAACATCATGTTATGAGGAAGATGGTGCTTGGATGCTTAACGTCCTACAGCTCTGATGATGGAGGGTTCATTCCGCACCCCAAGTACTTACATAACTAGTAACCTCTGCTCTTTGGCGAAGAGAAGGGATAGGCAATGCCATTATGGAGGGGTGTCATGAGATGATCCCATTGGGGATCCACGTTAACATGGATATGAGAAAAAGAAATATCCATTACTGTGCCTATGAGAAGAAGCATGAGATGAAGCAAAAAAATGAGAAATACAACCCAAGGGACTTTGATGTTACTTTGAACGAGCCTAGAAGGTCATACGAGAAAAGGGTGTGTGACAGAGATGTATAGGGTGTAATAGGCACATGAAAATGATTTTCAGAAGAGGGAAATCTTACACATGAAAAAAGAACTTCCTAGTAGGATTTTTTGTGCACAAATGGAGCAGTAGTGGGGAAAAGGCTGGGGTGAGGGTTGCTGGTTGATTGAGTGCAGTCATGAAGGTTTGGGCGGAATTGGCACGCAATAGGAAAAATTGCATCGAAATGACCGGGTTGGCGCAAAATCGAGGGAGATTGGGGAATAATGTGGGGCGGTGGTTTTGGGCGCAATTAGATGGGATTTCATGAAAATAGTAGGGGTTTATGCACATTTGGAATGGATTACGAGTAAGAACCGGGGTTGCACACAATTACAAGGTATTGCGTGCATGGACTGGGGGTTGCACACAATTGGTGGGGTGTGTGTGTAAGGACTCCAGGAGGTGCGCAATTTGTTGGGATTACACCAAAGGAATCTGGGACATGCGCAATTTGTAGGTGTTGCACAAAATTGGATGGTTTGAATAAAAATGGAAGGGATTGCGTGCAATGGATGGGACTCGAAGGAATTTGGACACGGGTTAAGAAAAAGTGGTCTCGCACGAACGCGGATCCTTGGGAGTCCTGACTCGAAAAATCCTGAACCTTAAAGCCATGTTTTTCACTCGTTAGAGGTAGATTTCGTACAGGTGAGACTGTTCACATTCATTAAACCCGGAAGTGGAAGGGGAGCCCTTCAATATATAGGCTCTCTAGGTCATTGGATCCATGCAAAAATTGGCCCACGTGAAATTTTGCATGTTGGTGTCAGCAGCGTGAAAATTCAACCATGTGGGGTGGCTGCGTAGAACATTCCACACCCGAAGTCAGTGGCACCGAAATTTATGCACCTTCACAGAAATTTTTTGTGGATCCCACATTTTTTCAACATGAGAGAAATTTTTTCGCGCAACGCTGACTTTCTTTCTCACAGCCGCTCCAGCTCCCCAGAATGGATCACCATGTCCAAATATGGCTTCGCTTTGTCATGCCAAAACATCCTTCAGCCCTATAGCATTTATCGGCATCTAAATACCTCATGAAAATAAATGTCCTAATATGAGCCAAACCCTTCATTATATTGTAGTTGTATGGATAAAAAATCCAATAATAGTCAATATTATAATAACAATGTATAATACTTCAATATTTTTACTCTTTGTCAAATGAATATCATAATTTCTTGGTGAAAATAATACAATTTAATTTATGTAAAAAATAATTTCCACACCAAATATAAAAATTCATATATTACTACTTCAATATAGGAATAACATGATTATATTCTACATGAAGAAGAAAATGGATGGTTTCAGCAGAACATACACATTAATGTGAGAAATATTTGACACAAGGTTTATGGGGTAGGAATAAATATCTCTAGAAAAAATTGAGATAATACCACATAATATAGATAAGTGTATTATGTACCTAAATTATATGAGTTAATTTTAAAGAATGATCAAAACTAAATGATACAAATAGAGTTACCAAAATATTTACTTCTGGGGAAAAAACTAAAACAATTGGAACTAAAATATGGGAATTTTATTTATACATTAAAAAAATTTAAGTAAAACTATTAAGATCAAAATAATTACATGAAATTTAAATAAACATTACAAAATAATCATGGTTCATAAAAAATAACATGATATAAAGAATGAGAACTGGGACTAAGGAACCAAAATAACTTTTAAAAAATTTCGAATCAAACTATATTGATTGAGGGGGATTTAAATTTATACGAAAATACCATTATTAATAGGTAATTAATGATATTATACATTAAATAGGAAACATATACACCCCATTAAATTAATTACAGAGATAAATACAATACTTCTCTCAATGGATGGAAATTTAGATTAAAACACATTTGACTTATAAAATAGTTTATCAAAAACCCTTTTAAATATTGGGAATTTAATTTAACTTAAAAAAATAATATTATAATATAATTCATGATATTATATATACAATAGGTTTTATATAAACCATTGAGATTAAATTAGGCGCATAATTCATAACAAGTCTCATTGAGTGAAAATTTATATGAAACCTGTCAATTTTCTAAATCAATTATGTCCCTTCATGAAACATCATGAATAAATAAATAAATTTAATCCTTTAAATTACCATGGAAATAATGTATAAATATAACCCTTTATACTCATAATTTATAAAGAACATATATATATTTTCATGTTTTTACCTATTTTAAATAGCTGTTGTAATTAATCTTTTATCACAATGAACTAGTTTTATTTAAGTCATATTAGTACGCATTATATTTTCTATTTCATGAAAATATTAAACAATATAATATAATCTTATATATAATCAATTATATTTAATAAATATATTATTTTATTTTATTTCATTTATTATTATGAAACATTAATATAAAATTGATCATGAATATGTTTTGATTATTCTTCATGGCCGATGTGGGTTTTCATAATTACTTAATTTAATATTTATATAAAACATATTGGAAAAAATCCTTATTTTCCTATTTATATAATTTTATATCAGTAATTATGTTACCATATTAATTCATGATATAAATTCATATCATTGGTTAATTTTACGTTTAAACAAACTGAAGCATGAATATATCGTGATTTAATGAAGGATAATGAGCTGGTTTCATTATAATATAATTATAAATTATGAATAATGATAATATTTATATTTATTAGTGTGATATATTATAATTGTATGTATGTATAAAATGTATTTTGGTATATTAAGACATTACATAATTTTATTAAAAGATTTCCCACTTAACATACATATTTTCAAAAAATAAACTAATGATGATCACTTATTGATCATATCAATAATAGTTTATTAATTTTTTCATTCTAGAACCCTATTTATATTATAAAAATAATATTTATTCTTTAATTCCATCCATATATCCAACATTTTATTGGGGTGAAAAAAAAGGAGACACATTACATCTTGGAGGATGTAGTATGTACAATACAAAAATGATGGTTTTGTTTTTCTTATTTGACAAGGTATACTGAAAACTCAATGTTTTCCATTATATTGTATCATTTATATATATATATATTCTAACAGTATAATTATATTTTTTTGGGAAGAATAATGATGAAGGCTTATAATTTTTAAGATGACTATGCAGTTAATAATATGAACACTTGGGGTTTGGACTTTTCTTATTTCGCTCCATGAATTTTTAGGTAATAGGGTAACAATGGGTGGATAGGGTAGAAGGTTCATGGGTGGGGGATATATGGATAATATAACTAAAAATTCTCAGTAGGAAATTTTAATGGGGGGGTCAATCTTTAAGTGGTGAAGATGACTACATTTTAATGGTGAAGGAAAGGGTTGTTTTAAGTGGAAGCCTAACATTTTATAAAAAGTATTGTTACTAATAAATTATAAAAATCCATAAAATAGAAAAATAAAAAGATTAAAATTATTGTGGGTAAAACCTCACATAATACACTCCATATGGGCATAAACAATTAGTTTTTTTATCTCTTTTATTTCTTAAAATCATTTTTTATAAAACATAATGTTGCATTGGTAAATAATTTATATCATTTTTAATAATTTTTTTTGAAAAATATAATGATTGATCATTATACATAATTTTATAGAAATAAATTAATGTATGAAAATAATTTTATCCAATAAAATTTATAATTTTGTTAAAATTTCATTAAAAATTAATAATCAAAATCATGAAAAAACAGTTTATTTAGGAAAAATAATTTTTATGCTTTAGACAGATATGTAATTTAAAATTTTCTTGGAAAAATATTTTAATGATGTAAATTGACTAAATATATAAAACAATATGTTTTGTGGTTTTATATGAAATCCAAAATTTAATCTCTCTTAAAAAATACTATATTTAGTAAAAATAATGAACATATTTTTTATATTAACATAACATTATTATTATTTTGAAAAATGAATTTAATAAAATTTAAAAGATCAAATAATATAATAAATTGAATAATTTTATTTATAAATTATAATTTAAATACCTAAATTTAATTAAAATTTTATAAATCTACCTTATATATAGATAATGTCATAGAAATTAAAATATTCCTGAAAACAATATCTTTCAAAAAAATCCCAATTATTCAAAAAATTCTCAACTATTAGTATTTTGTAATTATTTTTATAATGAATTAAAAAAAAGAAGTTATTTTTTGTTATTTTCAAACTCAAATATTTATAAATTAAGTTTATGAATATAATAATAAAATATATGAGAAATTACTTTTATTGGAAATGACATTTTCAAATTTGTCTTGTTTTTATTATTATTTCATATTCTTTGCAAAAAGAATTATTGTACACCAATTGAAATTATCAAACAAAATTTATAAAAAATTATAAGTTACACATATATCATATAAAAATGGAGTTCATAGAAATTTTTCACCAACTAATAAGTTATCTAATAATTTATTTAAGTTAAACTAATCTAATTTCATTCATATTAAAAGTATGATTTTTTCTATGTAAATATAATAAATAATGTAATTAATCATATTCATTTCTTCATACTAAATTCCATTGGTTTATGTTTATTAATTAAACAATTACGTTTTATCAAAATATTTCATGGTTTCATTTAAGATATGTGTCACATGTGAATAAATCAATAAAAATATTGACTATTTTAATAGTAATCATATATATTAATTTTACGATGTTAAATCCACTCCCCCTCCACAAATAAGTTTTTTTCTACATAATTTGACTAATAATATCTGATTAATATATATTGGGAACTCGTAATTTACCATATACTATAAGATTATCATAGGATTATTTTTGAAGTGGAATGATATCAATCTCTATGAAAAATCATTATAGGCACATTATAAAGAGAAATAACCAATTATTAATATTAAATATAATTATAATAAGGGATATAAACACATATCCATAATGAATATCATCTCATAAACCATGAAAATGGTTAATATGATAATTATAACACTACGAGGTATTATTTATAACTCAATATAATGTACATAGTGAAAACATAAATTTCGTAGGAAACTATAAGATCTAGAGTGAAATCTCAAAATATAATTCATTAGTAGTAGTTTCATAAGAATTTCCCTATTGAAATTGTTTTTGGAGAATATATCACTTTTATCCCTTCGATTGGGATAATGGGCCAAATTATTACAAACTGTCTTGCAATTGACGAAATATACTTTTTTAGTTTTTATCATTCTCTTACACTAATGAGACTGATGACCATTGTCCGGTGATTTTTCATAGTACTCCATAAATATCTTATTTAGTTTGATTTGGATTGGTATTATGTTCACATTATTATTCAAACTTCATGATATGTTGGATAGAATTACCATAATTTTTCTCACTCCAGGTCATATTTTTATGGGTACTTCACTAAGGAATTCACTGCATTTTCTTTTACAATAATAATACCACCTAGTTTATTCCATTTCTAAACAAAAAAAATAGTTTAAATTATTTTTTTCATTATTTAATATTTATCATTAATATCGAAAAAATAATTTCACCTAAATATATTTATCTTTATAAAACTATAATGTTATACTACAGTTCTTCCAAATCAATAGTTATAATACTTTTTTAAACCTATATGAGTCGAAATTTAGAATATTCCATTATTGATTCAAAATTGGTTATATAGAGTTGGTCTCCCTCAATCTTATTAACCTATTCCAAATAATTTGGACCCCAAATTACAATAAACATTCTTATTAAAAATTTAACATAATTATCAATTACATCTATGCTTATGAAATCTAACTTATCTCTCATTGAACAATATTAATCATTAAAAAAATCATATAACCATTTATGTATAAATTATTATAATATAAAATAATAAAATAATTTCATAAAACCTATTTGAATCTATAATATATAAAACAATAAAATGATTGTATAACACTCAAAATTTTCCCATCAATCTTTACCCCTCAAATAGTATTTACCAGGAGTTCATACACTAGAAAATATATATTAAAACAAATTGATGAACTTCTACAAAAATATCATGAATAAGTTTTCATTCCCAATATCATGAATTAATATCTAACTTTATTCTTTAAAATAAAACTAATATTGATTATCTCATTACTATATGTATATACCCCGTTCAGGTGTTCAGTATTTGTAATCTGAAAAAATATAACCCTATCTTAAAATAACATTTAATTAATATTAATTTCATTTAATATATGTTAAAATAAATCTAATGCTGAAATAATAAATAATAATCCTTTTATGGGTCACATAATTCTTATAAAATTAATAATATACATGAATTTTATTGATAAATACTAAAAACTAATGAAAATAGCTAACATTTTAAGATTTAATTTATATTTTGTGGAAAACAAAACTTCGGTATGTAGTAAAAGGTAAAATATTGTTTCCATCATAATAGGTATATATTTAAATTCTTAACTTCTTATGTATCCTCCCTTGTTCAATAATAATATTGATTAGTTTAATAGATTTCTCATCATCATTTTCCTGATCATATTTCAATGGAATAAATAAAAATGGACATGGAAACATAAAAAATGAATATTAAAACATCAATATGAATAGGTCTTATCTTATAAACCCCTTATTTTTACCTTGTTATGCGTTTTAGACAATACTATGACACAAATTGTTCAATTATTGTAAATCCATTATCATTGTTCTATTATGTTCCATAAACTAGCCTTTAAACATCATTACTAAATTCTTCAAAATATTCATAATGATACATTAATACCCAAAATACTACCCATAAGAGTTACTCACCAGTTTACTGGTCTTATGTACACTCATCATGTGTCTGATTTTTGATTTATTAATTTCTCCACAAAGAATTATTAGAATGGTTACCCCTTGGAGAATATATTCCTAGGAAACACAAATCGTTAGTATATATCTATTGACTTATTACATGTAAAACCACTTATATTATAATTTTACAAAACATTAGGATGTTATATAATACTAATAAATATTCTATGTATTTTCAATAATGATCTATTCTCTTAATCATCAAATAAAATATTAATTATTACTATATTCTTGAATCATAACCTTATTCAAAAGGGTAATCTAACCTTTTAAACATATGATCAAACCAAACATAACAACCATTAATTTATTCAAAACAATCATTCTAATCACCCATTTTTCCTAAAAGTTTCCTTTGATACAACGAAAGATTTCCCAGACCAAGGTTCCAAGGTATAATGCAAAAAAATAATATTGTACATAAAATTTTTGATACCATCTATAAACACTTAAACATAACCATCCAAAATAACACAATCATTAAATATTATTACATATATTATTTTCTAATGGTATTTTTAGGATTTAATATTCACTAAATTATAAAAACACATAAATTGATACATACAATGTTATTTTTATCTAATAAAACATTTTACCATTAAATGAAAAACTATTTAATTGATTTTTTATGTATCCTTATAATAATTTTAATACATTTCAACAAGTCATATGTACTACATATATCTATAAATAAGAAATATGAGAATATTTTACCTTCTTAATAAAATTTGTATCTCGTGAAACTAGAATGAAAAATAAAACATCGCATTAATAATCACATTCAAGATTCATATATTCTACGACCATCATGATTTAAAAACAATCTGAATCCTCTTTATATATGTGAATATATGATTTTATACTCATTTTTTCTGCTATTTAATTTTAACTACCTAATGTATACATTAATTCATGTCAAAAATATGATGGTATTCCACCCTTTAGTTAAGAATTATATTCAAATCTCTTTATAAGAAGATGTATTTTTATGAACTTATGATCTATAATAACCAAAAATTTCTCAATAATGTGATCATAAATCTGTATATTGAAGGCATGGACTATAAAATATATCTATATATCATGTGATTGGAAATCTTAATCATGAACCTATACACAAAATAACTCGTAAGCTATAACCAGATCTCTCTGTTTGATAAATCATTGAAAAATAGATATTGATAGATCATAATATATAACATATCCAAATAAAATATCTATAAACATAAGGATATGTGATGTTATAAGAAAATACATAATATCTTCAATTTTTTTGGAATTCATCAGTCCTTCGAAAAGGAATTACCTTCCTCATCAAATATATAGTTGGAAATGAAAATCATGATAATTCATGAACAATGAATGGGTAATAACAATCTATTCCATGAAAATTTTGTATATAAATGACATTATTTGGTGGTTTATAAGAGATAACCCCATATATAATCTCAATATCAACTAGGTATACTTTATTAGAAATTAATTTCAAAGAAAACATGTTTATTATATTCACATAAGACACAATGAATAAATATAATAATGATGATGTTCATACAGAAAAATACATGATTCCTGTGTATTGTTCATAATATGAATTTGTTCTAGAGGACCTCAAAATATTAATGATGATACCCACCACTATGAAGTCAACATACCTCTAAAATATCAAATTCATTAATTCTATAAACCCAACAAGTGCGTTTATAAGTACTAAGGGAATAGTAGCATATTAATATTTACCATGACAACTCTATACAATTGTTTTTTGTAATATCCTCCTTAAAAATGATATTGGTGATATCTATATCATAAAATAATAATAAATAACCATTTTAATCCCCTATATTATTCCAATTGATTGTCAATTCATTGAAAAAGATTTTTTTTCATAACATGGTTTAACATATGAAAATATAGATAATGATGATGAGTTCTATTTGTATTATTCACAAAAAAGAACACATGATTCACATTGAATTCTACATGGTAGGATGAATCATTTTCATTAAAACTCATATAATTGATCCTTTAATTACCTTATTTATGTTAGTGAAATCCTATATGATTAATGTTAAATAATATTATCACCAGTTAAAGGAATAATTATAAATTCAACATCATTTTATTGAACTAGCCTAGAGAATGTATCGAGGAACGCCACAAAAAATTGGTCCATGATCATAGAAAAATCATTATTCGTGATTAAATAGAAGTATTTTAATATAATTGCTTTAAATTGGGGAGGTATAGTTCTAAAAAATAAATCTAAATTTCTAGGTCTTATTGCATTAACTCTTAATTTTTTTGAAGTGATGCTCAACACCATCATAAGATGTAAAACTATCTAGGTGAGTATAATCGCCTATGTGGGATTTGAAAGATGAAAATAAATTGACTCCCATAATTATATCACAAAATATCATTCATAATAAAAGAGAACTCTAAAAAAATAAAACCATATCAATAGTTATAGAATATAACATTCCCTTATGTTCTCTAATTTATATTGGGTGAGAACAGATGAGATTTTAGGACATGAAGAATCATTTCAACATGAAATAATATATGATAAAAAACAAGTTCAATAACAAGAGACTATGTGAGTATGTTATCAAGATAACCACGAATGAGAGTACTGTCCAACATAGTAGTACCTATCAATATTTACTGGCCATATTGATACCATGTGATTATCTTCTATGTACTTTACAATTACTTAATAGGTGCTACCAAAAAATATTTGTTTAATTACATAGGTTATGAAATATCTTAAGTGTTAGTTTAATATGAAAATTTCCCATATGTTTCTTGGTTCATTGGGATTATTCCATTTCATTATCATTAAACTCGTATGATTATAAGAAACCTAGGATACTTTTTTGATAAATTTTAAACATATAACTAGAGAGTCTTTATTTAATAAAATTTTATATGCCTTTACATTCCAAAATTGTGAAATTCTTATAGAGGTGTTGTTAATTACCAATTTATATTCTCATATGATTCACAATAAATGAATTTTGGATTAAAAATTTATTGAGGTGGAAAAAAAGTTGACTCGGTGTACCAGTTTTCTGAACATTATCATACTTGATAATAATTATCCATTGTCCACTTATTCCACAAATTATAGTTCCCACTTTTCCAATTGAATGTAAAAGTGTTTCCCCCAATATATTTTTGTTAATATATTCTATACCTCTACGTTATATCAATTCTCCCTCACCATATAGTTTCCATTACAGATGACAACCAAAATTGAGTGGTTCTTATATCACAATCATTCCTCAATGTTCCTCACATTTAAGTACACATTAGAAATATATTTAGGTCAAAACAGCCCAACAAAAATAATTTTCGACTCACACTCAATCAAAAACATACTTTCCAAATTCATAGTAAATACTTTTTTCAAGCTTGTGATCTTCATGGTGTGGGGATATAAAATCTTATCGGCCATCTTCACAATGACTAGCCATGTCAAGTCAAAGTCTTGTTTAATAATTAATATAATTTTCCACCATTGGATATAAAGATGTACAATCATATAAACAACATTATTCACTTTAATTCTCAATGTGATTCTATGAAATCAAAAAATTATTTTTTTAATTACATCATCATTACTTTATTCATTTATAGTCTCTAATCTCCCTAAAAGAGATGTGGATTATATTTCTTAAATTCCATGGTAGAATTTTAACTATGTAGCAATGAAATATGACATTCCATGTCCATATAAATAATTTTTTAGACTATATTCTAGATGGAAAACTTATTTACCTTCTATTTATATATAAACACATTACCAGATACTTCCTTCTATGCGTTCCCTAATCATCAAACTAGAGCCTTACTTTATAAAGAAGGGAGAAAACAATTCTTAGACACCACTTACTTGAAACTAAAAGAATATAATATTCTGAAGCATCTATAGAACCAAAATTTATCAAATATTTACTAAAATCTTCAATTTAAAAAGAAAAAATGACCTCTGAGTGGTATGTCTCTTTAACAATGTGTGATATGAAACAATAATCACCTAAACCCATTAAAATGGTATAGAAAATCACCAAGAAGGGTCTCAGAAAAAACATTATTACCCATATGTCCAAGGTAATGTGATCTCCAGAATAAAGTGGTTAACATTGTCTATTTATTTTATAAATTTTATTTTTCCACAATGATATATTATTACTACTATCCCATAAATTTGGACAGAAAAAGACTAATAAAATTTGTAGTCCCCCCACTCCCACTAAAACCCCAATTTATTAGGATTATCATATGATATAATAACCATAGGTGACATCCCTAGCCCACCAAATGATAGAAAATTCCATGGGAAAACAAGATTATTTGCGGATTATTTTCATTGCGAGGATAATAACCTAATGGACATGAAACGAAGACAAAAAAACAATACGATTCATTAAAATAATTACTATAAAAATATAACTAATAAGAAACATTGGTGTAATTAATAAATTAACGGTACAATACTAATGTTTCAATGAGAAAAAGAACCCAATGACAATAATGTTATGGAATATATAAATTAAAAAAAAATTCTAATAAAAACATCATGTCAACATTAAATTTTATCATGATTCATAACTTGAGTACTACAACACCATTTCTTTACCTTTATCACGGTATAAAACATCTATAAAAATAGTAGTGTTCCCATAAAAAGAAGTATTATATATTAAGAAAGTAATTACTAAGGACAACCCAACACACACCACTAGGTGAAAAACATGTTAGCCCTCATATATATATATATATAATAAATAGAGATAGATATAATAAATCCATTATAAATAAATTCAATATGGTTACAGAACCATAATCAATTGGAATAATTATCCCACATCTCACACAACCATTCATACCCAATTAATGTCCCAATTCTCGTAGAGATAGAATATCCCATCGCCATGTCATCACCTAATTAAATCTACCATGTTCCACTTTGGAACTAACCCCATGTTTTAACAGATAAATTGAAACAATGAAATTTTCTGAACTCATGACAACCACACATGCCATCTTCACAATAAGAACAATTTTTATGAAAACCAATTACATTAATGAATTTTATAAAATATCTTGTTTCTCTCTTCTAAAAAATAAGTATTTTGTTATTAAAACCCAAAATATTTTTTCAACAAATAAGAGTTAGTGTCTTTGAAATCAATTCTTCATGTTCTAGATCATGTAATCTGGGAATGAATGCATATTCATCACAATTGATAAATTAATAGAAGAACGACACAAGAAACCTCTTGATCTAGGCTACAATGTTCTTCCACTAAATAGATCCAAAAAATATATTCTTAAAATACATATTAAATTAAATTTAATTTTTTCTAAAAATTTATATCAATTACTCTATGAGAGAAAAGATAACTTCAATCTAGGGGAATAAATCAAATTTAGGATATGAAATTGATTTTATAGATCTAAATCAACTTTATTTATCAAGTATACCTAATTAATAAAAGAAAATCCTCATGGATTCTTATGAGAGGATTAAGTTTTATGAATTTTATTAGGTAGAATGAAGATTACCATATTGGTGAAAAAAACATAGTTAAACTATAATTTTCAGAATAATAAATGAACATTCCATAGTTTGGCCACCCTATTTGGGAACCATGTTTTATCAATGTGAATGTTACAGTCTCTAAACCACCCCTTAATAATGTTTACATAATATTTGAGAAACAATGTTCTATCATTTCTCCCCCTTTTATCTACTTTCATGTATTTTCATAGGAACCTACAAGTTCTGCTGAAAACATGATCCAACCATGAACCAACCAATATACTCCAATAATCTCATTAATTGACTAGTATAGATGTCACATTGTTTATCTTAACCATTTTAAAACCATACAATCCATTTAACATTAGAAAAAACTACATACACATCCATAAACTCTCAAAATACATCCGAAATATTATATAACATGAAAATACACAATCAATGGGCGAAGTGCCTAAAATGGGAGATGTTTCAAGACCCTTATTACTCAATTATATTATTTTGATTAAAAATGTGAACACTATTTAATCTAGGCACATTTCGAGATATGATAAAATTATGTTTTAAATTAAGATAAAATATATATTGTAAAATCAATTTTTTTTTGGAAAAAGAACTTTTTTATACAAAAAGTATTCTTATTCACACTTCATAAAAAATACTAAAAAAATTATTATTAATATAAATTTTAAATATTATTGCATTAAATTATATTCATTATTTAAAATAAATAGATTTAATTAAGTCAATTAAAAATACACAATTCATTAAAGAACCCATTCATTATAAACTTTTACCCCTACAATCATAAAAAACATTTTCCTTAGTAAATAATTTTTATTCATAATAATTAGATTGAAATAATTTCCCCAATTTAATATTTATATTACCAATATGAAATCAATTATATTTGATTATATTTCTAATTGTTATAAAATTTATTTTTTATAGAAAAACACTAAATACATAATAAAATAATTTTTGAACAATTTTTACTAAAAAATCTTTATTATTATTCCAAAACAAGTAAAAATATTTATAAGAATATTATTTACATATAAATATTATTAATAAATTTCGATAATGTAACTACAATATAATGATAAATTTATCTTCTTCTAAAAAAATAACACAATTATAAAAACTCTAAGTCAAAAAATAATGACTCTTTTTAGCGTTGAATGATCTAGCGGAAATATCTAAAAAATTAATAATTAATTTATGAATTTTCATTAATTTTCTATATATGTAAAATAGTAAATTTCATTTAATACACCAAATGTGAGAAATTACACTTTAAAAATAATATAATATATAAAAAATAATGTTTTTAAATAAAACATTGTTTTTATCTACGAGTTATTAAATTTGTAATCATTAAAGACACATAATTTTTTTTGATGTTATTATTTAATAATATAGTAATTAAATTTTTTTAATTTATTTTGTTCAAATTTTTTTTATAAAGAATAATATTAACAATTTTTTGTATATTATAAAATCATTTTCATTAAAATAATTTTATTTTATAATATGAGATATTATTTTTTTAATTTTTTTAAGTGAAATACTATATTTGGGAAGAAAAGTTTATTTTCAAAATCTATTTTTTTAACTACAAAACAATATTTATAAATATTTCGACATTAATGTTATTATACTCAATGTTTTTAAGATCCTTTTATAATAGTTATATAAAATCTATATTACCTGAAATAATATATATAAATTCCTTCCATTCTAACATAACAAGGAAAAATATCCATTCCCTTAATTTTCATATTTTCATACAACATGATTTCTATTTTCATATTCTCATAATGTAATTGTATATTTTTTTGAAGTATTATTGATTATAAAGGGTAAATATGATCTAATGTGATACAAACATGTTTAATAGAATTAATTTATATAGACATTTCATAGTTCAACCGATATTGACTGATTATCAAGTGTTGATTAGGGATACTAAAGGTGACTTCCGTATATTATAATTTAACGTGGAATTTATATAGATTAATCAACTCAATAAAAGAAATAATATAAAATAAATCTAACATTACAATAAGAAGATGTACACGAATCACAATCCCAAGAATTTCAATAACATAAGATTTATTGAGTAGAGATAAAATAATAATACCACAAGATGTTTTATCTTATAATATATTTTCTTTGGGGGAACATTTATGATATTAGGAATACTTTTATATTTGAAAGATTCATTTGAACCATAATCTAGTAGATAATTTTTATTTATTGAGTAGTTGATGATTTTTTTTACACCACATCATTTTAGTTACTCACATCAGTAGATGTGATAAAAAGATTCCCCTTTTGCCCTAGGATTATAATGTGACTGACATTAATTTTTATAATTAACTATTGGTTTGGTTAACTGGTTGTTGTAATTTCAAAAATCTATACAATATATGAAACGTAGTGTCATTGGTTTTTCAGGTTAATAATTATTTTCATTCTTCATATCCTTTAATAATACGTGGGATTTCCATCTTTTCCTAACTTATTTAAATTATTTAATAATTTATATTTGAAAATACCCAATGATTGACTCTTAATCTTATGCATACATTATGTTTAAATTTATTACCACTATATTTTATTATCATTTGAGCTTCTTAAAACTATATTTTTATGTTATAATATAAAATATATGTATTGACTAAGGGGATAATGCAATCCCTATTTATATCATCACAGTAATAACCTAAAATATTATCAATTAAATTTCCCTTTTTATAATTAGTTTATATTGTATAAATCACCTAAAATCACATATTAAACACAATAATAACTTTATAAATGAATGATGACTTAAATAAGATGTATTTTTTGAAATTAAGTAACTGATACCTATGGAATAGTACCTTTAATATTGGAATAGTAATATGTGCGATAAGAGTCGTAACTGAGCCAATAGAATAGTATCATCACTAATAATTGAGTAAATATAATTTATGAATCTTTCAAATTAAAATATAATATATTTATATCATATAAGAAATAAAGAAATGTTTTTGAAATGTTAAATTAAGGTTCATAATTTTTTTGATGTATATATGTTTATTTAAAATTTAATTAATAATTTTATTATTAAAAAAAATATTTTCCTAAAATATATTCATAAATTAATAATTTTTTCTTATAATTATAATATAAGTTCATGATTCTATAATTATAATATTTAAGTATCTTAAAATTAGTTATAATATTAAAAACACTATTTTTCAAAAAAGTGATGATTTTATTTAAAAAAAATTCCACATAAATTTAAAATTATTTTAAAAATGAAACATTATTCATGATGTGTTCATTTAACAACATCATGAAAAATGTGTTCTCATATTCCATTAACACCATCTTGGATGGTCATAAAAAAACATAAGGTTAAAAATTATTATAATACATTTCTTATGAAATACTTCATGGTTCATAACTAGTATATACAATTACTACTAATTTATAAGAAAAAATGTGTGTTGATCCTAAAAACACCAAAACATTATAAATGGTAAACATGGATGTTTATCTAATGAATCATCATCATATATGAAAACAAAATGATATAAAAACATTAATCGAATTTAGTATCATTAATAATATATAATTTAAATTCTAGAAACCTTTTCCCATTTTACACGATCTTTTATATATGTATACAAATGAATCCATCATGAAAACCAAGGAAACGAACACTCTTAAATGACGAAATGGAATATTATAACTCAACAAAAAATAAATAAATAAATTTAATAAAATTACAATTAATGAAATAATTTTATAATTGGTTTTTAATTTAATAATAAATTGACCTAATTTTATTATCCAAGACATTATGTGCAAGTGCATAAGACATT
Source organism: Viscum album (assembly GCA_963277665.1). Lineage (NCBI taxonomy): Eukaryota > Viridiplantae > Streptophyta > Magnoliopsida > Santalales > Viscaceae > Viscum > Viscum album. Next base: position 499,590,171 of record OY728159.1, read on the forward strand.
CTGATGTAACGTAAGGGTTTTATCATCTCACATTTATTTCAGTGAGATATTTATTATTCACTATTATTTATTTTCTATGGTGTGTGTATAATCCCATTGATGTATCATATAATGAATCAATTTATATTCATTGTATAAATTAATTCATCAAATGAATTAAAACTTTAAGGGGCATACAGTTTGGTTGTTTGCAAAGTGGTAATAGATTTTCCCAGAACCTCTATTTTCCATTCTTGTTACACATTATCTTCATTTACCCCAATGTAATTATACATTATTTTTATAGAAATATCCTCAATTATGTGTATATATTCATAAATAATGAATATATATTATTTAATCAATATTTTATAGGTAAATAAATGTTTTAAATGGTTCCCTTTTCAATTCCTCCTAATAAGAAAGCATGATTAAGGGGTATATCCCAATTTCTTTTATCAATTTCCCTGTATACATCATATTGTGTTTTAAGAAACCAATATTTTTATAAAATTAAAAATTTATTATTTAATAATATATAATTTATTTTTTTGTTTTATATAAACAGTTAATCTGTTATCTTCTTTAAAAACTGTTTTATATTTCCCCATAAACCGTAGTGAAGTGGCCTATTTGAAAAGATTCTCAAAAACTTCTTTTTAAATGTTTTGACTTTAGAGAGAAATAATATATTCCTAATAAAATATTTCATTGTCTTTTTATTTTATTTTCATGGGTATACATGTTAATAATATAATTTTATGAAAAATATATAATTATTTTCTAGATGAAATATTCCTTACAAAGGTAAAAAGTGTCATTATCTCATGAATTCATATAGGAATATTAAGAGTATATTAATATTTTTCAAAAACCTATGTTGAATATCAATATTTATTGAAATTGATAACTTATATTACCCTCATCCATATTTTATTTAATGTTTTCAGCTTATTTTAAAAAGGTATTTACAACATTAATATCATTCACAATATTGCCCTCGACAGTTTATGATTATGTTAATATTTACAGAATATTGTTAAAATTTTACATGAAAGTTTCAATATGAATTTATATGTTGATTTTTTTAACCCTTTCTTATTATATGTAAATTGGACTTAGTATTTGATTGGTGGGGCCCATTATGGACCCTCAATTCATCGATAGGTCTCTAGAGACAAACCAATCTATGTTTTTACCCATTTATGTATGGTGACATTGATGAAGTGTTTATGCAATGTTAATGATTTCCCCAATCATTCATTACCATATTATGATACTAATAATTCATAATCAATATGATTAATTGATGGTTAGAATATTGATTCTTTAGTTTCATTCTCATTTGATTATTTATATGACATTATTTAATCATTTTTTATTCCTACCATATTATACACTAGATTATTTTTTAATGATATATGTTTTATTTATTCACATTTCCTTGTTGTATATGTTTTTTCTGATATATTTCATTATATTTTGTACCCTTAATGAGCATCTAAGATTGCCACTTTATTTTGATTTAATTTTCCCCATGATACAATGATGTATATTAAGAATATATTAGTGATATAATATAGTATTTTATGGATGTTTCTAATGGATTTGTTATGTATTATTATATTTTATGTTGTAATTTGATATATATGTTTGTATATAGTATTCCAATGAAACTAAACCAATAAGTCCTTTCAGATGTGAAATCTTATTCATAGTACCAATGTTATAAAGTATAGAATTGACTCTAAGATATTATTTTAGGGTATTTAATGATTTTATTAGAGAAATATTAGTAGAATCATTAGAAATTAGATTTTGGAAAATATATTTAAGTGAAATATAACCCTATAACTAACTTTGGTAATATTTTCATCATAAACAATATTATGATTTAGATATTAGTTATACCAAAAATTTATATTTATTATAAGTTTTTCACTAGTTATAGAATATAAATATTGTTTCATAATGTTATGATATAATCTAGTGTATGTAATTGTTCAGAAAAGGTTACTAGTGGGAAGAATAGAAACTATATCAATGCCTGTATTCCACGTTAGGATTTACCACCTATAGAAGCTAATGATTCTTGATTTGGAGAGAAATACAGAGTTAATCAAATTATATCAATATCGGTACAATTGAATTATGTCATGATAAATATCGTTTCCCATATAAATCATCATGATCCCCATTATGGTGTAATATTGTTAGACAACTTCATGAATCAACAAGAACCATAATTCAATGGGACTACAAACCCATTTGAAATTTAACAATAGAAAGGTTACTTAATTTATATGTTTCTCTCTTTTTGATGTAACGAAATGGGGAATGTTATCATAGAATTTTATCATCTCTTAGGATGTGAAGATCAGTTATGGTTATTAATTAAATACACTAAGGATGAACGATAAACATAATACTTGGAATTGAATGATTTTATAGAAGTCTTCCTAGAGAAATATTATCCTAGAGAACATTGAAATGATATGGTTTTTAAATTCTTGAGATTGAGATAGAAAGTGGATGTATATTCTTCTAGGTAGAAATTCAACATTAGAAATATTTTAAGGAATTTAATTGACTATATACATACTCTAATGAAAAATATTGATCGTTTATTTGATGGAATGAAATCAATCCTTCGAAGGACACTCATCTCCCAATAATTCTCAAAATATGAGTATATAATATCATTTTCTATAAACATAAAGATATAATTCTCCATTTTTTGTGATAATAAATAGAAAAAAAAGAAGAAGATGATGGAACATTAAGAATTGGATAAGGAGAATAAAATAATGAAGGATTTTTTACATGTGATATGTGTCAGATGAAACACCATTGTATATTCTTGAAGGGAATGATATTTTTTTACAAATTTGGAGAGAATGGTCATGAGGCTTAAGATTTCAAGGGATCGAAAGATGATACCTATGTCTAATACTTAAATAGTGAGGAGGTTTGTCACTGCACAAATGAATATCCCACGTGTCAACGTAATATAACAAAGAATAAGCAATGCGATCAATGAAAAAACTTATTTAATTATAAAAAATTGAAGTGGAATAATTAATTTATCTTTGTTGATGAATATTGCAATGTTATTATAGTTATAAAAATCAAACGGTATATAACAATTTTATTGTAATACTTATTCTTTTAGTAATTAGAAGAATGTGATGAGTAGAACCCGCAATTAAGAGAAGTTATTATGTGGTTAGTTTATCTTCTTAGAAACACATTATTTGAGAATGATAATCATAATTATTTCCTTGAAGTTTATATATTTATAATTATATTTTTGTAGAATATTATTAGTGACCATGAAGGTAATTAATTATATGATAGTTTTTTTGGGTTGTAATTGTTAAATATTTTGATTTAATAAATATATTAGACAACAATAGATTTTTTTTTGGAAGCATGAATGTTTTCATTATTTCTTATAGGTGTTCAAGTTATTAAATTACATGGTATATGATAATATTTGGTACATTATGCTATTTTGGGTAGAGTATGATGTTAGGTAACACTTATTATAAATATTAGATCTTTGAATGTGGACAATGATATATTTGATGGGTCATAAGGTTAACTACTTTTGTAATGGATTAAAGATATCCTCAATTAAGATAAAATTAATATTTATCACATTATAAAACTTGTTCAAACAATTTCAGTTTGAGTAAACATATGAATGTTGAAGGAATGGCTTTCGGATCATATGATTCATAAAAGTGCTTTAGGCGTAATATTGTTTCTTTAATATCTGTCTCAAGTTTTTAGAAATGATGAATATAAAGATCAAATAACAACCAAATAATTATATTATGAAATTGAAAATAATAATTTTTATTTTCTCATTGGTTTCTTGGCATTGTAAATGGAACACTCAACTCTAGGAAAAGAATATTCTAATGAAATTTTCACATGTTTAATTTCCATTCTAAGAAATTAATGGACTTTTAACTGAATAAAAATTTATTGTTTTGTGGTTGTTAAAATTAAAATCACAATTCATTATATATCTATACATTATAAATTAATATTTTTACCATTTTTCCATGACAATATTTTAAATTTCCGCTAATGTTATCTTATTCAAAAGCCTAATATTACAATAAAATTCACACTTAAATTTCGATTTTTTAAGAGGACTTTTTATAAACACTATTTTTGATGTGGGATTACCATAATGTAATATTTAAGTATCACCGTTTAATTTTCAAATGCCATTTAAAATTTTGAGCAAGTAATTTATTAAAGTAGGGGAGAATGTAATGACGCCAAATATTATTAATGGATTTTCCATTCATATAAATATATTTCATATTATTAATAAAAAACATATATTACACAATAAGAACTTTATAACTGGTTAATGAATAAAATAATCGGTATTTCTAGAATTTAAGGGTCTTATACCAATAGAATAGTAACATGCCTATTTCAAGAGTAATTTAAGAATTAGGAGTAGTAATTTTTCCAACAAAATAGTAACATCACCTATGAAAGTGTAAATAAATTTAGTTCACTTACGAATAAATATATAATATACTTATATCATGGAGGAAATAAATAAATGTTTTAAAAATGATAAATGAATTGTTGGTAATTCTGTGAAGTTTTAATGATTATTTTATATTTTATACATAATAAAATTGATTAAAATAATATATATTTAAATAAAATAGATTCAGAATTTAGTATTCTTTATATTATTATTAGATCTTAATTTATTACAATATAATTCATTTTTTAATGTGTTGGAAATTCAGTTATAATATTAAAATATTTTTTTTAATAAATGGTGTTTTTATTTAATAACAATGATTTTTATAACTAGAAACATCTTTTCATTAAATAGACTAAATTTTTAATTCTATAAAATGATAAATGGTTAGGGTTAATATTTGGGATTTTTCTATAGTAGTTGAATTTCTACTGAATATTGAAACATGGTAATTTATAGTATTTATCATTATAAGTATATAAATTATATTTTGAGTCATGATTAGATCCAGAATTGTGTAATTGGCCATTATATTGAAATAAAGTGATCTATTTACTTTATTTATTCACAATATTCATTAAAATTTATAGCTTTGGGTAAAAATAATTATTTAATGAATAAAATAATCAAAAGTAACCCATCTTAACAATTATAAATACCACCGCTTGTCATCACAACTTTTATGCCATGCATATTGATTTTTTATTCCCAATTAATCTACAAAACCTCTTCAACGTGTTATTTATATTTCCTCACCAAAATAAAATTTCAATTTCCCATAAGGAGGTTCTCAAGAAGACGACACTTAAGAGGTAAAACCTTCCCTCAATCTCTATTAATTTCATTACTTTTATTATCTTCTCAAAAAATACACTAATAATAAAATCATCCTAACAATAGTAAAATATATATAACATAATGTTATTATTTTATTGTATTATACATCATCAAACCCCTTTTCCTCTAACTTTTATTCTTAAAATTAAAACACCATCCGAGATGTGTCAATTAACCACCATCATGGATGATGTGTTTTCATTTTCTATTACCTCATTAAAAAATATTAATAAAACATTTTTTATGTTAAAAAAGAATATAATAGTTGTATTGCAAATTGTTTAGTGTTCTAGAACTTGTTTATTTTCCAAATATTAATTAATAAAACAAAACCAATGCATGATGATCGAAAAAATGCCAAAATAATATAAATGTTAATCATTAACATTTTATCGGATGAGTCATCCTAATATCTGAAATATATATATATATATATAATAGAATTTAATTTTTTGTATCTTCATTAATAACATATAATTTTAATTTTGGATAACTATTCCAATTTTACATGTTCATTCAAACATATATACAAGTGAATCAATCCGGAAAACCGAGGAATCAAACACTATAGAATGATGAAATTGAATCTTATAACTCATAAATTAAAAATAAATGAAATTAATAAAATTATAATAAATAAATAAAATTTTGAAGAGGTTATGAATTAAATTAATAATAAATATAATTCCATTGTTTGGATATTATGTGAAATGATAGAACACTTTTAGACATAGGGCATGGGTTTTTCTCATCTCACTTTTATTTCTGTGAGATATTACTTATTCACCACTATATATTGTGTGTTGTGTATGAATACTTACCTTTTATATATAATATCATGAATATTTTTTACATTTTTTATTCAATGCTTTATATGATGATTACGAATTTAATGGGGCATACGATCTGACTATTTTCAAAGTGGAAAGGGATTCTCTATGAAAAATCAATTTTTTTATGAGTTATGCTTTATATGACTTTAACCCAATGTATTAAATATTTATTTTTATATTATTATTATAAATTTTATTTATATTTTTTAAAACAATATATATATATCATTTTATATTTCATTTATATAGAAATACATGTTTTTTAAGGTTCATATTTCAATTCCTCCCAATAGCGTGTCCTATTAAAGGGTACTTCCCAATTTTTAACCAAATTTATATTAAACTACATAATATATTATTGTAAAAAAATATTATCCCAAAATTCCCTATATTATCATGAAAAAATATCTTTGATCTTTTCTGGTTTTATGTAAAATACTAATCCGTTGTCTTGTTTAAATAATCTATATCAATCTCATCTAAACTGCACTGATGTTCCCCATTTATAATGTTTATTTAAAACACTTTTTACATGTTTTTACTTCATCTAAAAATAATATATGTCTCAAACATAGTTTTTTTGTTTTTCCATTTTCTTTTCTCTGATATAATGTTTTATAATATAATTTTATGAAAAATAAAAAAAAATATTTTCCAATAGAACTCTTCCTTCCATAAGTAATAAGGGTATTTTACTCAAGATTTACACAATTATTTTATTATAGTACCTTGATCATACAACCTATATTGAATGTTATTATTTATTGAAAAAAATATATCTTATTTTATCATCTATGTTATTTTATTGAATGGTTTGCAATTATTTTTACTAGGGAAGTGCTATCTCGATAAAAATTTCATATTACTCTAAATGGATTATGAGTTTGTTTATTAATTTTCAAAAATTGATTAAAATTACATATACATGTTTCAATTTGAATGTATATGGTGATTATATTTCTCCCCATTAATATGAGTAATGCATTGACCTTATTAAGTGATGGTTTGTACCTGTTAAATTCTCTCGATGCATTTGTAGGTCTCATGAGAAAAACAAGACCAGGTTTTTTACCAATTATGTATAGTGATTTTATCAAATCGTTGGACGTATGTTTATTATTTCTCACATTATGTAATACCTTATAATATTAATATTAATAATTAATAATAAATGTGATTATTCTACTAGTATAATATACATGGTAACCTTTCATTCTCATATGATTATTTATATAGAATTATTAAATTAGCTTATGTTCACACCATATTATGCTCATGATTATGTTTTAAAGGCATAAGTATTTGTTATTATCTTATTATTTTTTCTTAATGATGATATATTCCACTTTCTTACATATCATTACTGACAATATGATCTCACCCCTTTCTTATGTTTTATTTTTCCTCAATATGTGAAGATTTATATTCTAATGGGATTGGGGGATAATATAGGATTTTATTGGCTTTTCTAATGGTGTATCTATATTATATTCCATTTCAAGTTCTAATGTTATACATATTTTTGTATCTACTTTTCAAAATATACTAATCTATTTGGTTCTTTGGTATGAGAGGGTGTGTTGGTAGTATCAATGCAATAATGTAAAGCACCAACTCCGAGATACTAAGGTAATGAAATTTATAATCATAAAACATAAAAGTAGTTCATCATAGTAGTAAAAGTCCATAATATATATTATATTATATATAAATTAAAAAAAATGATAATATCAATTTTTCAATCATGTTAATTGATAATTTCAGAAGAATACTTTGAATTACTTTTTTTATTTATTATTTCCAATGAGGTTTACATAATTATATTATAACCTAATGAATTACCACCCAATTTTAGTGTAATTATTTTATGTGAAATATTTATTAATGAATACCTCCTTAATATAGTCTAATTTTAGGGATTGTATTTCTTATTTTGGCCCTTTGTTCTTCATCATGGTCCACTATTTATCATATTTTCATTCAAAATGGTAAATATAAATAAAAACCATTTCATAATCTGATAACTATAGAGCATAAAAATTATTTTCCTTTCTGTAGATCCATTACTAAACAATTAGTTGATGTGTGGACCAACTAATGGGTAGTGGATGTCTCTATAAGAAAGTATTAATGAATATTTGTTTCTTAGAAGGAAAATTTTTATATGCCAATTGGTTTTAATTATTATCTAATTTTTTGAAAATGTTGAGTGATCATTATAAAAGGATTTTTTATTTTATCAAAAATACTATTTGGTATTTCTATTAGGAAATTTGTAAATTGTTCATAACAACAATTATTAACTCGGCTTATCATAGATATATCCATTCCAAAAACTAAAAATCTATATTGATTAGTATGACAAAAATGATATCTTAATGTAATCAAAATTATATGTTTCAAACTCTTTGTGTATTAATCATGTAAACAATATTTTTATCCAATGATACATTAGGTTTCACCTGGGTTTCATAAGGTTTTTTTCCTTATTACATGTAGTCTAGATAAAAAACCACTAATCCCAACTCTAATACCAACTAATATTCCTAAAAGAGAACAAACATAAATTTTATATAATTTCCATATTTAAATATTATCAAATTTAAAATAAACATTCAATCTCAGAACACAACGGTCCAGTGAATCTTAATAAAAAATAAAAATATTTCTTTTAAATTATTTCTTTAACATTTAACACAAAATTCAACTCATAATACTTCCTTTTAGGAAATATCTTACTTATAATGCAATGTAAAAAAACATAAGAATGGGTGAGATCATACTTTTATAAATGGAAATAGTTATTTATGAGTTGTCATGAACAATCCTTGGGGCCCGTGCCGTGACTACCCCAAGCCCGCCTTCCATTGGCCAGGGGATGAAGACTAGCACCAAAGGCATAAATCCCGATAAAAAGGGAAGGTATTGCCTTTATTTAAGTAAACACACACAACAGAGTACGCATTCTGAGGTAACACTAAGTAAACTGAGTACAAAAGTAAGTGCTAGAAAGTAAATGGGCTAGAATACAAACCCAACTGAAATTACTATACAACTGAAAGGAAAGTACAAAAATAGAAATGTAAAACAGCAACACCAAGTCATCCTCCGGAAATCCCTCCTAAAGGGTGGGTACAGATAGTCTCCTCGGCTCCTCGGTTCCGGTTGTCCACTCCATGTATGTCCCGCCAAGTGGTCCACCTCTGGGTGCCATCCATCTCCACAAGCCTCCACCTTGTTCTGTGTTGTCCGTCGTCTGCATCCAACACAATGTAGTGTGGGTATATCCTGTGCAGGGGTGAGTATACGATACTTAGTAGGGACCCCAAGACCTCCGAAGGTCTATCATAATTGAAAAAGGATAAACTACAAAGGAAATATACAAACACGAAGTATCAACCACCTATACATAGGTATATTCCCATACATACACCTAAGTCATCGAATCCAGTTTGGCTCAAACTCATGAACCCAAGAACAACCCATTCCATGCAGGAAAGTAAGTCAATCATATCGATGATAATTATTGAAAACAAGACTCAGCTCACATAGGTATAATTCACACAAAGAGGGGTGGAGATGATTACATGTAGCCTCTGAATCATCTCTTCTGCCAAACCCACATAGGATCCATGTTTAAAATTTTTCTCTACTGAACCCCCATAGGATCCCTGTACAGTAACCATCGTTGCCAAACCCACATAGGATCCAAGTACAGTTGTCATCATTACTGAAACCAAAGAGGATCCATGTACTTTCATCCTCCCTGTCGAACCCACGTGGGATCCAACTACAGTTGTTATCATCATCGCAGTCACAGCCAGCTCTAGGGTTCCCGCACACAGCACGGTCGATTTCGGGGGAGTCCGCTCCACGAGTAAAGGGAGTTCAGTACATAAACTGTCACAAAGTCCAGAGTTGATGTATCATGTAGGTCTGCCTCTTCATAGGGGGATAAACCAAACAAAACGTGTCCAAGACACTGAGTATAAGGTGACCAAGCCATTTTATAAAAAGTACACGGCGTGTTGTTATGGTTACACGCTGTGTCTTCAGACCTCGGGTACTACCCGTTCACCACAACCCATGTCATAGGGTTATATGTGTAAAAAGGTCAGTACACAGCATGTGGTAATGTTACACGCCATGTCCAAACATCTGGGTCGGCTTCGTGTACGCTGGACATGTGCTCGTACACGGCCTCAACCCGTGTTATCAAACCCGTGTAATTGGTACACAGGTTGGCCGTACCACTGGCCATGTCTGGCTATGTGATAGTGTATATTCCCATGTACTCCACATTGTGTATGTGTATCCCCGAGTTACATGCCGAGTCTCACGAAGCTATTTCTGCCATTCTGAGTAGAGTGTACACGTCGTACCTCTTGGTCGTGTACTTCTGTCTATGTCCATGTATTTCCCAAAATACATGCCGAGTCTCGCGTAGCCACCACCTTCTTGTAGTGTGGAAAGTACACGCCATGTGATAGAGGTCGGACGTCGTGTGTTAGTCGTCTGATGTCTGAAACCCTAGCTACAGAATATTCGCACTACACGGTGTGTTCTCCAGGAGTACATGACGTGTAGTCTGGAATTTTCCAAAAACGATGCCTCTGGCCAGTGCGCCTCCCTTGATTCCGGTTCTCCATTCTGATCATTCATTCATCACGAAACTTCATAATTTAGGTCACCCCATTGTACCAAAGTCGATTCTGGTTTTTTCGGGCTTCTGATCGACTCCAAAGACATGTTTTTAATTCTCGCTCTATGAACGGTCGAGGAACGGTCCATCCCGTTCCAGTACGAACTGTCACCCGCTATTGTCGTCGCACCTCCACTAGGTTGTCGTGATGTTGAGTCTTCAATATTGGTATTTTTGCGTCACGTAATGAACTCGTAACAATCCGTTGTTCGTCACCCATGAAGAACATGAAGAACCACCAACAATCACAAAATTGACGGAGGATTCAGACCATGTTAGTTTGGCCCGGTCTCTCCGCATTAATTCGGTAGCATGCTGTTAAAGAGAACAAAATAATAAGGAAAAAATATTCAATCATTGATCCAATAAAAACACACCCATACCTCAAAAAGATGTTCGCAGTTGACAAGCGTCATGAATGATGATGTTGTTTCCATCGTCGTCGGTATGCACCCGAGGAAGTGACGTCTTTTCTATTATCACAGAGAGGGTAATAGAAGATGCACCATCGCTAGCGAGTTCCGGCATCAGTGACTCCTCCCTTATCATAGAGGAAGAAGAGGATGGACAAACCAGGGTCGCCGAGCGACGTTCTTTGTCGGAGAGTTGGCGTTCTTCATTGAGGATGATTTTCTTCAAAAAAACTAGTGTTCTCCCAAATCCTCCTCACACAAACATTCCAACAAAAATAAAATAATGCTCCTCCATATTTTATATTATTTTCCATGCATTCAAAATTTAGTATTCCAACACTTAATTAATTTAATTGATGAGGTTCAATTTATTAATTATGTGTGTGTTGGAAAGAATTAAAGTGGGATAGTGGGTAGAGGAAGAGTTACTCAATTAAAGGATACAAAATTAATGGGGAGTTTTCATGTAATTAACATGGTAGTTTAAAAGGGAGTTAAGGGGTTGTGGAATGTCAAAAGGGTGGGGCTCGTGTGGGCCCCACCTCCCACATAACCACACATGGGATGTTGAGTGGTTGTGGGCCGGACCAACAACTTCCCATGGGAGAGTTTAACATCCAAGGGTAATAAAATAAAATTGTACACAATCTTATTAACCTCTTATTTAAACCCCAAAATTTAACTTCTTCTCCCATGAAAACACATCTACGATAAAAGTCCTCTAAAGAAAATAATGGAGTTGAGATTTCATCAGTGCCCTCATATTTCAATTTCGAGCACTGGTTCAAAAGATAGAATAACCCGCTCGTTCGTTTACTGAACGCACCCGAGATAAACTTCAGAAATTGATTTCGGTCACATCGGGTCTCAGAATCAAGTTCCATCAGAAACTGCGTACTTGTAAAATCAAAAATAATTTAAGAAAAAAAAATCCATTAAATTTACGGGTCTTTACATTAATTCCACCTCAGGGCTTTACATCCCTGTAATGCTATATCATAAACTAGGGGAAAAATGAGGGTACTATGCACGCATCAGAGCCTCCCGCTCCCATGTGCTCTCATGGAGGTTCACGTGCTGCCATCAAATGCGCACTAGAGTAAACGACCGTCCATGTAGGACCTGATCCTGTCGATCCTTGATCTCCACCAGGACCTCAAAAAATATTGCCCCATCATCGATGTTCAGCTCCCCGTGATCAATGATATGCATCGGGTTGTGCATGTATCTCCTCAACTGAGATATGTTGAAAACGTCGTCCACCTGGTGCAACTGAGGTGGAATGCCCAAGCGATAAGACACCTTGAATATCCTGCTAAGAACTAGGAATGGTCCGATGAAGCACGGAGATAACTTGTTGCACCAGTCAAATTTCCATAATCCACGTTGAGGTGAGACCCGCAAGAAAATGTGGTCGCCATCCTCGAAATCTAGTGGTCTCCGCCTCCTGTCAGCATAAGACTTATGCCTACTCTGTGCATTCCTCATTCCCTCCTAGATGATATGCACCTTCTTTGTCGTATCCTGAACCATCTCTGGTCCTACGAGTGCTGACTCCCTAGGGACAGTCCAGTACAGAGGTGATCTGCAAGGTCAGTCGTACAATGCCCCGTATGGTGTCATCCCAATGGTGGAGAGGTAGCTGTTGTTGTAAACAAACTCCAACAAGGGTAGGTGATCCTCCCAACTGCAACCGAATTCAAGGAAACATGCACGAAGGATGTCCTCGAGTGTCTGAATTGCCCTCTCCATCTAGCCATCCATATGAGGATGAAAGGCGATACGCAGGCGTAGATGCATCCGAAAAGCCTCCTGCAACCCCTTCCAAATCCGGGAAGTAAATTGAGTGTCTCGATCGGAGACGAGAGATGATGGTACACCACGAAGCCGTACAATCTCCTGAATGTAGAGGTGTCACGATATCTCCACTGATCCCTCCTCTCTAATAGGTAGCAAGTGGGATGACATGGTGAGTTGGTCAACAATCACCAAGATGGAGTCATGACCACTAGAAGTACAAGGGATCACCATCATGAAATCCATGGATATCCCATCCCACTTCCACTCTAGGACCTCTATGGGCTGCACTAAGCCTATCGGTACCTAGTGCTCTACCTTCACCTGCTGACAGGTGAGGCATCGTGAAACGAACTCTGCCACAACCTTCTTCATACCCATCCACCTGTTCTATCATCTGAGATCCTGGTATATCTTCGCCACTCCTGGATGTACCTCCAAAGGGGATGATTGAAACTCTCTTAGTACCTCCTCTTGTAATGCAAATGGTACCATGGTACGTCGCTTGAAAAGGATGATGTTCTCTCCTCCTACAAGGAGTCCATCAGGAGCATGTCCTATAGATATCTGTGCACGTCGTATCTCACAGTAAACGTCCCCATGTTGTGCCTCTATGACCCACTGATGTAGTGGAGGAGTGACTATGAGTGACTATAGAATGGCTGCTCCATCTCTATCCATGAAGTGTATCTGCAACGTGACTAGTTGCTTCATTGCCTCTTCATGTTGCTGAATGCCAGATCTCTTGCTGATAGCATAAGCTACTACGTTCTTGTTCCTAGGATTATAGAATATCTCAAAGTCATAGTCCTAGAAGAACTCAAGCCATCACCACTGTCTCAGGTTCAGGTCCTTCTATTAGAAGATGTAGGTGAGTGTCTGGTGGTCAGAGTAGACTGTAAAGTGCTCTCCCATTAGGTAGTACTGACACATCTTCAAGGAGAAGAAAACTGCTGCTAACTCCAGGTCATGGGTAGCGTAGTTCTTCTCATGCTACCTCAATTGTCTTGAACCATAAGAGATCAATTCCCACTCATGTATCAAGACACACCCGAGTCTGGTCCCTGATGCATCGCAGTAAACTATGTTCCCTATGCCCTCCTCTGGTAGCCTCACGATGGGTGCACTGGTCAATCTCTGACTCAGCTCCTGGAAACTCTGCTGACATCTATCTGACCACACGAAGGGTTTCCACTTTTTTGTCAAAGCTAAAAGTGGTGCTACCACTCTGGAGAAGTCTGGCACAAATCTCTGATAATACCCAGCCATACCTAGGAAACTCCGCACCTCCGTCGCACTCTTGGGTGGCTCCCAAGCAAGTACTACCTCAATCATTGCAGGATCCACCGCAACTCCTTCCTTAGAGATGACATGCCCCAAGAAGTGGACCTCCCGAATCCAGAACTGACACATCAAAATCTTACCATAAAGTCAGTTCTCTCGGAGTGTGTCTAGTACAACCCGTAAGAGGTGGGCATTCTCCTCCTCATTAGTCAAGTAAATTAGTATGCTGTCGATGAAGACTACGACAAATAGATCGAGGTAAGGCTGGAAGATCCTATTCATGAGACTCATGAACTCTGCTGGAGCATTGGATAAGCTGAAAGGGATAATCAAGAACTCATAGTGGCCATACCGACACATGAAGTGCATCTTCTGCACATCCTCATCTCGAACTCTGAGCTGATGATATCCTGACCTGAGGCCTATCTTCGAGAACCATCGTGCTCCGTTGATCTCATCAAAGGGGTCGTCAATCCACGAGAGTGGATACTTGTTCTTTACGGTCGCCTAATTTAGGATATGGTAGTAGACACATAGTAGTAAGCTCCCATCCTCTTTCATAGTGAATAAAATCAGAGAAGCCCATGGTGAAACACTGGGTCGTATGAATCCCTTTCCCTGCAAGTCCTCCAGCTGTACCAGCAACTCACGAAGCTCAGCGGGAGCTATCTGATATGATGGTGTAGTTATCAGTGTTGTCCATGAGTACATGTCAATATAGAAGTCTACCTCTCTGTGAGGAGGTAGTCCTGGAACGTCGCTAAGAAAGACGTCTGCATACAGATCCACCACAACAAGAAAACTTGGACTCCGCACATCAACTGCTCTGAGGATGAGACTATCCAACTGATGTGTGCTCGGCTTCCCTCTCCTTTGTGTAAGTCCATCCTACGCTGCAATGGCACCCTGCTCGCCGGTGAAGGTGAACCTGCTCCCATATTTGCGGACACACCACACTTTGCGCCTAATACAGTTGATCTGAGCATGGACTGTAGATAACCAATCCATGCCCATGATGACATTGGAAGGCCTCGACGCCGCTAAAAGAAGATCATAGCTGAATCACTCGCTTCCAAGATTAATCTCACACTGCCGGCACCAGTGTGTAATCATCGAGTATGACCCCGTAGGAGTCTCTAGCCATATGGATCGATCCAACGGCTCTGTCGGAATCTCTGAGATCCGAACAAGGGCAACAAAAATGAAATAATGGCTCGCTTTTTTGTATAAAAGAACTAAAACAATGGTGGAGTAGACACAGATAGTACTTCGAATCATCTCAGGTGCGCCGTGGTCAAAGGCCTCGACTGCCTAGAGTTGCGCCTGCCCCTGTCTGCCAGCTCCCTGTGGTCGAGGTTTTCCTCTTGGTGGTGGTGGTGGTAGAGCCTCGAAGTGTCGTCCACCACCTACTGCTCGACCATCACCTCTGCCTCATCTTCCAGCTCCATGCAGACCACCATGGTCGAAACTCTGCCTCTGCCCGAGTGGTCCCTCATCCGTCTGTTGCTCATCTACAAGGCGTGTCGGGCAGTCACAAGCCATGTGGCCCTACCCGCCACATGCATAGCACTCCCTGCCTCTCATATTATTGGTTCTGCTGCATGTTCTACACACCTTCGAACCAGTATACGGAGGTCGCCCACCTGATGTCCTGGTCCTCTTGGACCTCTGCAACATCTTTCTACTGTCGGCTGCAGAAGACTCCTCTACGTGTCACCCTACGGTAGGCCTCGCTGTTGGTGTTGGCTCAGCAAGAAATCTCCCCACAAGAAGGGCTCACCCAAGTACTCCTGCATGCATCGGAATGATTAGGGAGATCATCGAAGCCCTGATCTCATGCCTCAGTCCATGATCAAAGGTCCAGACCCGGAAGAATGGGTCCCGTACCAGGTCCGTGGAGTAGCGCAAGAGGTCGGTAAACCTCGCGAAGTGCTGGACTACTGTCATTCTGCCCTGCCATAGCTGTAGTAACACCAAAATGCGCACCGCACAGAGGGTGGCTAGAACAAACTCTGAGCGGAAGAGGCTCTCGAAGTCCTTAAAAAGTAGATATGCCTCTTCGTGCACCTGGAGCATCAGGATCCACCATCTACTTGATTCTGCGTGCAGGAGACTCGCAACAACTATCTCCATAAGATCTGCTGGTGTTCCTTCCAATCTAAAGAATCGGACGATAGCCTCCAGCCAATCCTCGGCTTCTTGAGGGTCCATCTCTCCATGAAACCTAGGTAGCCTCTGTTGCTGAAACTCGTGCAGTGCACTCAGGCGGCGTGCACTCTCTGTTGCTAGTGTAGGAGGTATCGGTGGCCCAGCGGGTAGAGGTAGCGCTGGTGCCTCTGCTGTAATGGGGACCTGCACCGAGGACTCGTCGCTCGGTGGGCTTCCATCTCGCATTTAACTGGGAATACTAGCTGGCGGTCATCGTGGGGCCATCCTGAAATGAAACAAGTGTGAACTAGTTAATATGGTATACCTGGTTTGCTGACACAAAGTAATCACTAATAAAACTTTTGAAACACACATGAAATCAATGTTTTCATGAATTGAGTCGGAAATCAGAAGTCAGGGTCCTAGTGTATGGATAAATTTCCGGCCACACCAACACTGGACTCCCTGGACCAATAACCACACTCAATACTCTAAACATTATTGCTTCACAGAGAAGAAATTATCAGAGTCCTGAGTTCTGTGGTAGAACTGACTCCTCTAATACCAATTTGCCACGACCTGTCCTCAGGGCACATGTCGTGACTACCCTAATCCTGCCTTCCATAGGCAAGGGGTTGGAGACTATCACCAAAGGCTTAAATACTGATAAAAATAGAAGGAATTTCCTTTATATAAGTAAAAAAACACAACATAGTATACAAGATGAGGTAAACACTGAGTAAACTGAGTACAAAAGTAAGTGCAGGAATTTAAATGGGCCAGAATAAAAACCCAACTAAAAGTACCATACAACTAAAAAAAAGTACAACAACAGTAAAGTAAAATAGAAACACCGAGTCGTCCTTCAGAAATCCCACCTGATGGTTGGGTACACATATTCTCTTCGACTCCTTGGGTTTGGTCGTCCACTCCGTATATGTCTCGCCATGTTGTCCACCTCCGGGTACCGTCCAGCTCCACAAGCCTCCAACTTGACCAGTGTTGTCTGTCGTCTACATCCAACACAACGTAGTGCAGGTATATCCCGTGCAGGGGTGAGTATACGATACTCAGTAGGGACACCGAGACCCCCGAAGGTCTCTCAGAATCCACAAATTATAAACTACAAAGGAAACATACAAACATGAAGTATCAACCAACTGTACTTATGTATATTCCCATACAAATACCTAAGTCATCGAATCCAGTTTGGCTCAAACTCACGAGCCCAAGTACAACCCAGTCCACATTGGAATGTAAGTCAATCACATCGATGATAATGATTAAAAAAAGACTCAACACATACAGGTATACTTCTCACAAAGAGGGGTATAAATGATTAGATATAGCCTCTGAATCATCTCCTCTCCCAAACCCACATAGGATCCAAGTATAGAAGACGTCGCTGCCGAACCCACATAGGATCCATGTATAGTTACCATCACTTCCGAACCCACATAGGATCCAAGTACAGTCATCATCGATGACGAATCCATGGAGTATCCATGTACAGTCGTCCCCACTGCCGAACCCACATAGGATCCATGTACAGTTGTCATCTTCGTCGTAGTCACATCTATCTCTAGGGTTCCCGCACACAACACGCTCGATTCATGAAGGTTCCGCTTCATGAGTAAAGGGAGGTTGTTACATCAACTATAATGAAGTCCTTAGTTAATGTATCCTAAAGGTATATCTCGTCATAGGGGGATACACCAAAGAAAACGTGTCCTACACACTAAGTATAATGTAACAAAGCCATTTTCCAAAAAGTACACGGCGTGTTGGTATGGTTACACTTCGTGTCTTCAGACCTCGGGTACTGCCCGTGTACCATGACATGCGTCAAAGGGTTGTTCGTGTAAAAAGGTATGAACACAGAATGTGGTATGGTTACACTCCATGTCCAAACATCTAGGGTCAACTCCGTGTACGCTAGCCATGTGCCCGTACACGACCTCAACCCGTGTTCTCAAACCTGCGTAATTGGTACACGGTTTGGATGTACCACTGGCCATGTATGGTCGTGTGATAGTGTACATCCCGTGTACTCCACACTATGTCTGTGTATCCCCGGGTTACACACTGAGTCTCACGAAGATGTTTCTTCCATTCTGTATAGAGAGTACATGTCGTGCCTCTTGGCCGTGTACTTCTATCAGTGTCGATGTATTTCCCAAAATACACACCGAGTCTCACGTAGTCGCCACCACCTTACAGTGTGGCAAGTACCCGCTGTGTGACAGAGTTCACACACCGTGTGTTAACCGACTGACATCTGAAACCCTAACAGCAGAATGTCCACACTCCACGGTGTGTTCTCCCGGAGTACACTCCGTGTAGTCTAGAATTTTCCAAAAACAACCCCTCTGGCTAGCACACCTCCCTTGATGCCGGTTCTTTATTTCGATCATTCATTCATCACGAAACTTCATACTTTTTGTCACCCCGCTGTACCAAAGTCAATTTTGGTGTTTTCGGGCTTCCGATCGGCTCCGAAGACCCATTTTGAATTCTCGCTCGAAGAACGGTCGAGGAACTGTCCATCTCGTTCTAGTATGATCCATCGCCCGCTATTGTCATCACACCTCTGATAGGTTAGCGTGATATTGAGTCTTAAATTTGGGGATTGTTGCGTTGCTTAACGAACTCATAACGATCTCTTGTTCGTCACCCATGAAGAACATGAAGAACCACCAACAATCACAAAATTGGCAGAGGATTCGGACAATCTTAGTTTGGCCAAATCTCTCCACATTAATTCGGTAGCAGGCAGTTAAAGAGAACAAAACAAGTAAGAAATAATACTAAATCACTGATCCAATTAAAACACACCCCTACCTCAAAAAGAATTTTGTGGTTGACAAGTGTCGTGAATGACGTTGTTCTTTCCGTCGTCGTCGGTATGCACCCGAGGAAAAGACGTCTTTTTCTTTTATCACGGAGAGGATAATAGAAGACCCGCCGTCACTAGTGAGTTTCTGAATCCGTGTCTCCTCCATTGTCGCAGAGGAAGAATATGATGGAGAAACCGGGGTTGCTGAGCGATGTTCTTCATCGGAGAGTTGGTGTTCTTCGTTGAGGATGAAGTTCTTCAAAAAAAAACTAGAGTTCTCACAAATCCTCCTCACACAACCATTCTAACCAAAAAATGATAAGGCTTCTCATTATTTTATTTTATTTTCCATGCATTAAAAATTTAGAATTCAAACACTTAATTCATTTAATTGATGAGTTTCAATTAATTAAATATGTATTTGTTGGAAAGAATTAAAGTGGGATAGTGTGGAGAGGAAGAGTTACTCAATTAAAGGATACAAAATTAATGAGGAGTTGTCATGTAATTAACATAGGAGATCAATAGGGAGTTAAGGGGTTATGAAATGTGAAAAGTGTAGGGCTAGTGTGGGCCCCACCTCTCACATAAGCACACATGGGAAGTTGGGTGGTTGTGGGCCCCACCAACAAATTCCCATGGGAGAGTTTAACTTCCAAGGATAATAAAATAAAATTGTACAAAATTTTATTTACTTCTTGTTTAAACCCAAAAATTTAACTTCTTCTCCCTACAAACACATCTACAATAAAAGTCCTCTTAAGAAAATACCAGCGCTGTGAGTCCATCGGTGCCCTCATATTTCAATTCCAAGAAACGGTTCAAAAGATAGAAAAACCCGCTCATTCTTTTAGTGAACGTACAAGAGAAAAACTTCATAAATTGATCATGGGCACACCGGGCCTTGGAATCAGGTGCTGTCAGAAACTGCGTACTCGTAAAATCCCAAAGAATTTAAGAAAAAAAACTTCTTTGAAATTTATGAGTCTTTACATGAGTAATGAGGGTTATATCAGAAGTACATGAGTTAAGATGAACATAGTAGAAATCTCTAATAAAAAATGTAATATAGTCATATGAATTTATTACCTGGAATGATATAAGAAACAACACCACAAATAATCAATTAAAATAACATGGGGTAAGATTTTAGAGTGATGATATAATAAATAAGATCTAACATCTTAATATATGTACATACAATAAAAAAATAAATGTAGCACATAAATCCAATAATGAAATGTAGAACAATAATAGGAATATGAATGACTAAAATTCTTTCATTAGGATATATTACATGGAATGGGTTTCCAATCAACATATTGACGGTGGATGGTTTAAGTTCTCGCTCAATAACTCTCATGGAATTTGATATTTGATTATTCAACCCTTGAAACTCTCAATGGTTCCCACATCCATAACTGGGTATAAACCTTCTTTCCAATGGATGGTTGTTATATGGGGGTTCACACACAATGATTCTAAGGAACACGCATTGGTCAATCAGATGGGTTTTTAGCCACATCACAACCATTGGGGGGAATTTTTTACTACACCATGGATATGTTTTATATTTTAGATACTTTTATTAAATACTTCACATTCTCCAATAGAGGACTAGTTACCCCTATATGAAATAATTGATTACAACATGCATTTATAGGAATAGTGGTGTGCATATCACGGGTTCACACTCACCATATTTTATATTTATGATGCTTGGGGTTATTTTCATTTTTGATCATTGTGTATTTTATTAGCATCCATGGATGTGGTTGGTGTCTTGGAAATGGGATTGAACTTCTATAAGGAATCCTAAGTATCCAGTGAAAATAGGAATCAAAACCCATGTAGTTCATTCTAAAGTGTTTAAAGACATATATCTTGAACCATATATGTTGTTTAATGTTATATAGTAAGGATGCGAATATCAGACTCGCTCCTCAATGAGGCATCATATGTATATTATTCAAAACAGAAATCAGTGTGTACGTAGTCCTTCTGTCAGGAATCTATATCATGAAAAATATGACAATAGTAGCCTTAAGAGGGGTTTATACATATGATATTTCCCTATATAACCTCTTCTAGAATTTTTCTCATTAATATGATCTATGATGTAGTTAGACATACATAATAATGGTGGCCCCACAGTAGGATAATTCTCATCATGTTTTTGAAAAAATCATCAATGGCCCCTAAAACCATGTGAGCCAATCTTAGCATGAGAAACATTAGATAGTGGTAGATTAGACACATTGCCTGAGATAATATGTATAATGGGATAACACAATAAAGTGTCCAATTTAGAGGAATGATTATCCATCTCATGGAGTACATGTTATGGAGTTCTAGGTTTGTCAAGGTGTCCCATGTATCATGTTTTATAAATGGAATCAGTTTCATTATAGTTAAGTTCATCCCAAACCCCCTGATGGGTTTGAGGTTCTTAATGGAAATGTTAGGTATTATACTTAGAATGATTCCCATGTATGAACCCACTTCTTATCTATAGATGGAATAGGTATAATGGAGGACGTATGGGAGAATTTAATCCCATAAGTGCAGAATGCTTGGGATATGAAAGGACATACACTAAAGTGGATGACCAAGAATCTGGGGCCTTAGGAAGGGTTCATACATATCCCAGTTATGGTGGGAATCTAAGTTCTCTTAGTTAACTTATACCTAAACCCACTGATGGTATATGTTGGATGATCAGACATGGACATATTATTGTTATCCCCAAAAACTCAGTAATATATGATGCTTATACCAGGATGGATTCCCTTTGGTCGAATCTTATATACTGAGGCTCCCATTGACTGGGGCTAAAGAACCGTTGTTGTCCATTTCATTAGAGACATATTATATTATATTTATCATGGATTACACACATAGAATTACAATTCACCAAATGATTATTTATCACTCGGATCTATTAAAGAGATTTAGTTTCCATAAATAGTTTTTCCAAGGTCATGAAATGTGTATGGTCTCATGACTACATCACCCTTTCTCATCAAGGAAACATCCCTGTTAAAAGGGGCATGTGGATGAAGGTTCGTTGTTGGGGTCAAAATGGAATGATTCTAAATGGGTCTTCCAGACAATGTAGTCATGTTAAAAAGGATTTTACATAAATTTCATGGATTCATGGTGGACATTCCCTGCATGCCTGCCCAAAATATTGGTGTGCCAATCTGTTATAGATGACATGTCCAATGGTGTCTTTTTGACTTGTTAAATATGTTTCACACAATCTTGGGGGAAATGTCATTGATATTTCACTTGGATAAAGTGAATGTATCTAGGAACATTCACAAAATTAACTTAATTTTTGTTGATTCCATTTCATGAAAGAAGAAGACATGTCAATGTTTCTTCACATACCAAAAGAGATCATGCCTAGGGTCATTGGCATGATCAAAGTAGATGTGACATGAACTGTCTCATAATCAGTAGGAATCGTATTTGGGGTATCACATGACAATTACAACAAGTCAATCAGAAATCATATGATTTTGCCATCATGCCAATGATATTTCATAATGTCATCCTAGCTTGTGCATAGATTTTTTCTAATAATGTGGACATGTCAAGGGGTTGTCCCTTGATTGACTTGGACTACTTTTGGGATTTCTATAAGACCAAAGTATTTATCATGAGGTCATCCAAGGACGTCAAATGATAAAAGTATAGAAATTCTATCACATATCCATAAATTTATCATGTGTAAGGGTCTCGATTATGTATTCAGGATTCCACATCCATCCATGTGTTCATGTGCATGCCCAAATGGGTCATACCGCAAGTTTATATGGAAAACATATTTGAGAAGTCAGTGTTTATGGATAGGGGATTCACCACAACAAAAAAGGTCATGGTGTATTCATAAAAATGTGTGGTCTCAAGCATGGGTATCACAAACATGAACTTTTATTGGAGTGCACTTATGATGTCGTTGTATGGAGGTTCTATTTCATATGGCTTGAATGACCTCAAAGGGGGTATTATGATTGATTCTTTTATGAAGAGTGGTTTTGATTTGTTTAGAAAGTTTATAGTGGTTAGATAATATAATACATGAACAGGGTTCATGACATATGGGTCCCATGTCCTCCCTATCTCCCTTGCATAAGGTAGTTTACAATGGGTATACGGTTTTTCAAGGCAGCCAATTCGAGGTCCACATCCAGGCATTAGAAATCATAAAGAATCCATATACCATTATAATTCAGGTATAATTTTCTTGTCATTAAATGCCCAAGGATAAACCCCACATGATTGTGATTTTGTGAGGGAATATTACTCTACATCATGATCACATGATGCTATTTATTTCATACGATTCACATGTCTTCAATAAAGGGTCATGTGGTAGTTTCTGTTTTCTAGCTAGGAAACCATGGGGGTAATTATAGGATGAGACATCCATGTTCAAGGATTCATGTAATTACCGATAGAAAAATATTCTCTCAGTATTCATGATACTTGGGCTAGGCATGTTCATCGAAACATACTCATAGACACTAGTATGGGTGCTCTATGCATTTGAGGATATTTATTATCACATCACATTTGGTTCCATCAGTCATGTGATTGCTTGATGAATGTGATGGTCCCTTTATGACATATGGATAGAGAGTGTAGAGGGTGAACACCATTATAGTCTTCATAGATTCGGGCCTATCTTAACAAAGTCATGAAACCAAAAATGACGGGCTGGGAACACTTGACCTCGCAAACACCCAGCATGAGCCAGGAATCACATGAAACTCAGTTCTTCATATAATTTTCAATTCATTAGTGTAACGGTAAGATTATTTTTTAAATCACATAAGGGAGTTTTCTAGTGGGTGGTGGCTGGAAACAATTTTCCTCTCCCATTCTTATCATCTATTCCATCGTTTCCAGATATCTAACTCCACTACCTATGTTTGTTTTTATTATCGAGATACGGGTTTTTATAGGCTATGTATGGCCTGAGTATGATGCTGATTTTCATGAGAAGGATGTCATGTTCACCACTAAGGTGCTGGATGCTTTTTCTAGATCAACCACATGAGACCAATAGAGTCTTTGAGTTATCCTCATTCCCTTGATGCTGAGTGGTATGAAAAAATATGATTTAATTTAGATCAAAAAAAACATTAAGGAGGAGGAGGGGGTCAAGGTTTAAAATTTCTATCGATGACTCCAAACATTTTCTGCACATTGATCAAATAATGAGGTGATGATCATGTGATGGATTTTGAGGACATGTGAGAGATCTCACAGCATTCCATGGACATTCGCAATAAGATCTCATGGATGCTAGTGATCAATTTCCTAAGCTCACTCAGGTAGAGATAAAGGTTATAGGTGGTGGCCATGATGATTGTCAAGAGATCATGCTAGTAACATCATTCCATGTCAAACCGGCATCCGTTATAGAGTGGTATGTTAGTGGGAGGTTTAATATCGAGTTCTCGTGCTACACGGGGTCAAATGTGTTTGAACTTTTATGGTACATGATTATTTGTTTCATGTTCAAAATAAGCTATATCAAAGGATCTATTTAATATTTTTGGGATGCACGATCAGAAGATCATGGATGATTTTGTAGATATATCTCATCCTGAAAAAAAAATTCCTCCATCCATCCAGTAGATAATCCAGAAAATATCATCTACTTCATCGGGCATGCAATGGGGTCGGAACCCATACTACATGCATGAGTTCCACCCAAGACTCATCCACGTGGTATGAGGACCATGCTATGCATGGTTGTTTCCTCAAAAACCACATGACCTATACACAATCCCTATAAAATTTTTGTTGGAGAAATGCTACCTCATTCATCTAGAGAATCACCCAGGCTGACTCCCACCTGGCATGGTTGACCCCCAATCCCACATGGAATTTTTTCAGAGTTTTTATAGCTGATTTCTAACTAACCATAATTATTTGGTAAAGGATTCTAAAACTAGTTAGAATGAAATTCTAATATGAGTTCATCAACGGTCCAATGTATGTTCCATTAAACCAAACCCCAATCCTTTATGTATGTCATTTCAAAGTATTTCATGAAAATCACATCGACATTTTTCATGGTCATTGAATTCCTATAATGATTAATGCCAAAGTGTGAAAGGCAATATTATGGATTCTCAAAAAATGCCCCCCATATAATGAAATTCCATCAGAATGAATTGTATTTGATTCAAAGATAAACATATATCACATTATCGTATTACTAAATTTTTCATGGGCTATGACACTTGATCCTCATGAGAGGATTTATCTTGAGTGTTGACTGAGGATCTCTTTAGAGGTATGAAGATGGTATTTCTGGCCGAAAAATGCTTGAATAAATCAGATATAAGAAGTTTCTAGGATTTAGGGCATAGATAACATGAAATTGGAATGTGTAAAAATACTATAATGGAATAGAGAATGGGTGAGAAGGAAGTTATGGATAGATGCTAAGTAATATTCATGGATGTTCCAATGTATCCCATGAATAGTGGAGTCAAGACTTACATAGTACTAAAATATATCACTATGCATATTAAAACCATTCATTGGATAAATTCATTCATAGATAAATAACACTTTGTAAAATGTCCCTATATAGATCATGCTCATATATAGGAGGAGTAATGTCACTATTATTGTCACGAAATCATGAATAAAGATTCATGTTCTAGTAGATACATTACTTAGATAATCCAAAATGTCCATAAATTATGTGTAATACAAAAAATATCCAATTTCATGGATTTGGGTGCTTGAATTTCAATTAGTTACCTTTTGATAAATGTTATTGAATTCCCAGCAACATGAAATTCATCATTCATGCACGATCTCATGTAGTTTTGATATCATCTGATTTATTTGAAAAATTTGTGCATGGAATCCTTCCCAAATGTTGTATAACCTTCTTATGTTAAAGGAATTAGAGATAATTGTGTGATTTTTGATTGGGCCATGTGATGGAAAACAATAATTTTGTATATTATTATTTGTTTTCCAAATAATTTTTCTAATATTTACATGGGGGAAGGCTTAGCATGCATAGACATGTATTTTTCTTAGGTCACATTTTCACAGGTTTTCAAAAGGACAACGCTATCTACATGTTCCATTTGGTAAATGCTTAGTAATTCCTAGATCATACAAATTTCATGTACAATGAGCTGAGACATGAACCGTGAATACAATGCGATTATGGGATTTTCATATTGGTTTGTATCATTTGTCATTGTATTTAATTTTCTTCATGATTGACCATCTATGTGTTATAGTTTACAGTCATTGAGCATAGAACTACGGACTGAAGTAATTTAGGTTCTTTGAACTTCAACCATTGGTGTACTATAATATAGGGTCTTTGATCTGCGATATTTGGCCGGATATAATTTATTGTATTTGCTCTTGGACCTTATTTGGTTTATATGTAATTGGGGTTTGGTAGACCAGTGATGACCAAAAACACTCTTGGTTGATGATTTCATCAAAGGTGTCTCTCTGGATCATGAGAATTGGAGTTACATTCCTGCAAGGAGGAGATGCCTTTAGTTTGTGGGTTAAATCCCTTTGCATCAATATCATTTCTTGGTAAATATCATATCCACTATTTTTTGCAGGTCATAGGATATTGATTGGGGGAAATATGGTTGGGGGTGAAATACTATATATGTTAGGTCCTCCTATATAGTTGGAATGCAGATGATGTAAATCATAGCCCAAAATTGTGATACTATGGATATAGAATGGAGAAAAAATATCAGGTATGTCCCACAACACATTATGATTTCCAGTTCCACCATGGTGTTGTTGGGGATCATAGATATTGAATATAATTTCAATAAACTAATATATTATTTTAGGCGGTGGGTCAAATCTGTTATGCATCGATAGAATAGAGAAGAAAAATATTATATAGACATTATTTCAAGGGCTTTGAAAGTGTTGCAATGACTCAAATGTCTAGATGATGAAGATGGGTAAGGATATATGGCTATCTAGGAATGGTTCTGGACCCTAGGTCGGTTCTTCTCTTGATTATAAATCTCAATCCACATTACCTACTATTTAGAATCATAAGATGATATCATTAAAGGGTTGAGAATGGAGTCTAATATTCATTCATGGAGAAATCATAAAAAATGGTGGTGTAATGTTGAGGATGTTTAATCCACTTGAATATCCTAGTTATAGAAATCATAAATCATGGCCCATGAATATTTGTGTTAGTCAGAGAGAATGAATGTTTGTGGGTACAAGACAATAGATACTCTACAATTCCACGAAAGCAAGATGACAACTCGTATGATTTAGGGGGCCTTCCTGGGATCTGATTTTTCATTCGGAAGAGCGAGGCCATGTTACCAGTATTTTATGAGGAGGTTTCATTAGATCATACCTCAAATGAATTATGTTGTTTTATAAAATTTGTTAAAGTCATGGTGGGTTATAGAATAATAAGAGTTGTGTCACCATCTAGATAACCTGTTATCAAGGGGAGGAGATGTCAAAAATCATTTTGATGACATTTTTAGGACCAGGGGGTCCAAAGATAATATATTTTCAATTATAAGGGCTAAAATGATGACCCTATGATCTTTATTACTTATATGATTGTGCCCTAATTTTTTCATAACCTTTAGAGATTACGAGTTTAGTGAATAAATACATTAGATTTTCTCAAGTCTCCATTTTAATTTTTTTGTGATTATTTATCTATCCCATTCTCTATTAGTTTATTTTCTTATGATCTGAACCATTATAAGATATAATTTAATGTTATAAAGCATTTAATTAAGGGATGATAGGTTATTCTCATGACACACATAGATATAATATGGTACATGTTATATAATATCCTATTTTGGATACACAGGGTCAAGAGGACTCCAACACCCTTATGAGCAGGAGATAGAAATTTTGTAAATCACGTCTTGTGGTTCTAAAGTCATGAGTTATGATACAATAAATTAATGTCTAGGATGACTTATAACACCTTTCGGATATAGTTTCTATTATCGTGATGTCAAAATTACAGGTATTAGAAATCCCTTTTTGCATTAAAGATGTAATTATGTACAGATTATCATCTTTTGGTAAGGAAATATTCCTATACAATTTATCATCATTTGTTTTTGACATAAAAACCAATATTTATGGATGGAAGTGTTGTGTTTGGGACTATGGGTGGATGTGTGAGTGTCACTAAGTTTCTCACAAGAATGAGAATCAACCCACACATAGTTCAGAAAGATCATGTCATTTAACATCAAACGGTGGGTATTTGGTTCCCTTGATGGGAAAAGGCGGTATTTCATCATGGTTGATGAATTGAATTATCGGTGTCACTATGTATCCAATCGTTATGGTAATGAAGCCTCACATAGAACTTAATTAATATCCATAGAGAGGTCTTACTCGTACGTAAATAGAGGCATATTTATATTTATTTGTTGTGAATAAGCATAGTTTTGGAAATGCGGGGATCATTATGTATATTGTGATGATATGAATCACGTCATTTGTAGTTATTTAGTGGGAAATAATCTACATAGGTCTGGCCCATATGTTTAATTGGACATTATTTCCTATAATTATTGTAGTTTGGCCTAGGATTTATGTATCCTGTAAGGGTAGGAAAAAATTCACATATAGTTCTTATGGAACCAGGTTATTTAACAAATATTTAAAGGAAAAAAGATGGTCTGACATGAAATAGTGGTGATTTTGGTGATGGGACCAAGGATGGAAGTATAAGAACCACTAAATATCTCATGAAAATGAGAAGTAATACAATAATAGTTATTAAAGAACTATTTAGTTTAACTTCATGCCTAAAGAACATTGGATCCTCAAAATTAATAGGGATAGAGTGACTGTAGGAGTGGTTGAAAACCAATACCAACTATAGTGTCCCTATCAGGAGTGGTCTTTATATGTATGGAGTTTTATCTCATGAAAGGGACATTAACAATGAATCTTATCCTCATGCAGGGAGGACTCATGGTTTCAGATTTATGATCATGTGTTCAGGAATAAGATTGGCCTCTCAAAAGTTGTTATGCCTTTTTTTTCGTAGGGAATAACTTACATATAATCCTATGCTCACATGAGGTATGATTAGTGTGGAAAACATGGAACAAAAATGGTCCCTCTAATCATGAATAAGAATTTTTGTGAAGGATATGTGCATTTTTTATCATGTGGTGGCAGGAAAGAGAAATATGGTTGAGGAATCCATACCTATATCATTAGAAATTTGAATCAAGCTACAAAATGATCTAGGAAACTGTTTCCGACTCTTTCTCTGGGGCGCGCGCATCAGTTCGTGGAGGACGCGCTGTTGTTGCCCCGCATTCCCGCTTTCCAAAGGCGGGTGGCATTCGCTCCTTATTCAGGGATGTCTGCTCCTTTATCGAAACGGGATGATGGGATGTCGGTTCTTCCTTCTGTGGATTCCTCCTCAGAACTCGTCACCTAGTCTGGGTCTCCCTCATAGATTTAATAAGTAGTTCGTGAAACTCTTCCCAGTGCCATGTTTCCATGGAGGCCGATTAATTACACTACTTCTGTCGGGACATTACAGAGGGTCCAGTCAGGGCAGTAACCTTCAGTCGGGAGAGTAGTCACGTTGAGGCATCAGTAGCGTGTCTGGATGCTGGGGAACCAGGCATGCCTATCTGTTATCCCTGGACACAGGGCTTCTCGAGGGCGTGGAATCCTGAGGCATCCCACATCGAACGCGGGTAATTATATTCCATAGATACATATCTGATGTTTTCCTCAGCTTCCCATGTTTAACACAGGGTATGTCGCGGGTTTAACGTCTAGCGGAGACTGATCGACCCGATCAGACCATTATCTAGGATAAATCAGATTGAGGGATTTCCCTTGAAGGGATGCCGATACCGGGGCCAGCCCATGGGCGGCTGTGAATAGGAGCGTACCAACATGGTCTCACCGAGATATGACAGTCCGAGCGAGAATCAGGATGGTGCCGGTAAACCGACGTGAAGGTGGACCTTGGCCCGATGAATGTCGTCAGTGAACCAACGTAAAGGTGGACCTTGGTCCGATGTGTAAGTGAACCAACATGACGGTGGACCTTGGTCCGATGGGCATCATCAGCGTACCGACGTGAAGGTGGACCTTGGTCCGATGGGTGGTGGGCTTGAGCCTCAGAAAGTTTTTCTACGTACAATTCCTTGACATGGATCAAAGACTTCGTATTTCAAAGGGTTTCATCGGTGAACCGACGTGAAAGTAGACCCGTGGGTCCACTAGTGGTGGGCTTGAACCTTGGGAAGGTTTCCTACGTACCATGCCTTGACATGGATCAAAGTCCTCATAGTTCAAAGGGTTGATGGAATACAGTTTAATTTCATTCGGGACGATAGTGATCCCTGACGTGAATAAACGACGAGCATTGGGTGTCGGTGAACTGACGTAAATGAGGGACCTTGGTCCAATGGGAAATGGTCTGGAAAATGGGGGCCTGACACACCGACTAGGAGACGGTTTGGGCCAATGATTGTTGGGCTTGAACCTCAGGGAGGCTTCTTACGTACCACGCCTTGACAAGGATCAAAGACCTCGTATTTCGGATTGGGGAATACAGTTTAACGTCATTCGGGACGGGGGTGAACCGACGTGAATGAGGTTGGAACGACCGGATGGTGGGTTTGAACCTCGTAGAGGCTTCCTACGTACCATTCCTTGACATGGATCAAAGACCTCGTAGTTCGGGTTAGTCACAATGGCTTGCCGTCGGACTGGAATTTCAGTTTAACGTCGTGCTGGACGTAGGTAGAACTCGATGTGAATTGGATGATGGGTGGGCTTGAAACTCGTGGAGGCTTCCTACGTACCATGCCTTGACATGGATCAAAGACCTCGTAGTTCAAATGGGGCTTTGTCGGAGAACTGACGTGAAAGTGGACCTTGGTCCAATGAGTGGTGGGCTTGAACCTCTGGAAGGCTTCCTACGTACCATGCCATGACATGGATCAAAGACCTCGTAGTTCAGGTGGGGCTTTGTCGGCGAACCGACGTGAAAGTGGAACATGGTCCAATGAGTGGTGGGATTGAACCTCTGGAAGGCTTCCTACATACCATGCCTTGACATGGATCAAAGACCTCGTAGTTCAGGTGGGAATGGGTGTGCAGTTTAATGTCATGCAGGACAAAGGGCTGGGCATACAGTTTAACGTCATGCTGGACGAGGGCGAAACTCAACGTGAATGAACGACTGAGAAATGTGGCTTGAACCTCATATAGGCTTCCTACGTACCATGCCTTGACATGGATCAAAGACCTCTTAGTTCGCTGGGTGGGGGTCAGGGTCGGTGCTCACTCTAAGCTCACGTGAGTCATGCTCGGTGTGAGAAACAAGAGGTTGAAAGGACCTGACGATCACGTCGCGAAGGATGCATCCGTGAGAATCGAAGAGGGGCTTACGCATTAGGTGGCCCATGGTGCTGGGACTTACTCCAGGATGGAGGCCCAGATGGGGGGTGCCTCATTCCCTATCACGACATCCACTGACCTTAGTAGTGGGGAAGTATGGAGATGCGGGGTTGCAGCCATCCGTTGGAGAATTAGGGTTTCCCTTCTCCTGAGAACATACGCCACTCGAATAAAGAGGATATCATCCCTTGTGGATGGGTGATTCCATTCCTGTGGAGACGAGTGGTGTAAAAAATGTTCGAGCTGGGGGACCCTTCGTGAGAGGTACGAGGTCGGGTTACAGCTTAACGTCATGTGTTGAGGACGTGGTGCTTGGCAGTTTAACGTCCTGCAGCTCGGACGAGCTGGGTTCAGTCCGCACCCCTAGGACTTACATAACCCGTACCCTCTAGTCCTTGGGGAAGGGAAGGTACCAGTAAGGCCATGGTCAAGGGGGGAGGGGTGTGGAATGAACCATCGAGGGGTCCACGTTAGCGTGGATATGCAAAGAAGAAATAGCCGTTAGCGTGCCTATGCGAAGAATCATTAGGCGAAGCAATGCTACGAGTGGTATTGTCCATGGGAATTTGAAATCTCATCGTGCAAACCTGGAGGGTCGCACGGGAAGAGGAATTTCTAAGCAAAGGATTGTGCTTCGTGAAGTGGAGTGCCTTGGCCTTAGCATGAGGCATAGGTGTGAGTGGAAGGTGCTTCGTGAAGTGGAACAGTGTTCGCGGAGAACATCCTCGCGCAGAAGAGGTGCCTCGCGAAGCAGGGTCCTGCGAAGCAGTGTGCTTCGCGATGTGTAGCGATCCTTCCTTAGCATAGGGATCACTAGTGTAGCTTGGGTGTTTCTCGAATCATAAGTCCTCCGCGGATGCCCTGGTTCCATTGGGAATCCCCATCCTTCGCGAATTCCCTTGAGCTTTGCGAAGGGAATCCCTCTCGGAAGAGTGGCTCAAAATGAGAAAAAGCAAAGGCCTCTCGCAAAGTAGAAGTACCTCGCGGAGCTCATGATTCTCGGGGCAAAGAGTGCTTCGCGATTCGGGAGAGTAGAAGCTGAAAGGTCGGATTTTCCTTCCTCTGGGACACAGGGGGAGTCCAATATTTATAGGAAAGGGGCACCGCGAAGCAGAACTCACGTGCTGCCTCAGGTGCTTCGTGGCGCGCTGGCGAACGTCAATGGCATCCGCGGAGGGTTACCGCCTATGGAGCTTCGCGGAGGTCTCGCGAATGTCAAATGTGTTCGCGGAGCGTTACCGCCTCTGGAGCTTTGCAGCGGGATCACGAACGTCAAATGCGTTCGCGGAGTTTTACCGCCTCTGGAGCTTCGCGGCGGGCTCGCAAATGTCAAATGCGTTCGTGAAGGGTTACTGCCTCTGGAGCTTTGCGAGGCCGCGAAAATCGGGGCGCTTCGCGTCAAGGCTTCACGTTGGTGCTTCGAGTCAGGGCTTCGCATCGGGGCTTCGTGTCGGGGCTTCGCGTCGGGGCTTCGCGTCGGGGCTTTGCGAGGCAGCGCGCCAGCCTTTTTCGTGCCTTCCTTTCGCGCCATATATTGGCGCCAACAGAAACCCATGTAGTTTAACATCATGTGGTAAGGACATGGGTGACATGATGTGAATGAATAAGGATATTATGGATTTTTCTATTTTTTTGTCATACAATAAAGACATTTTCATTGAAATTTAATTTAATTTAGTAAGAACATTTTTCTTACAGTTTTATATATTGTGGTAAGTACATTGGACCACCCAACATGAATGGAATGTGATACTATTGCTAGGGATAAAAATAGAATTTTGGGAATCACTATGTATCCTGTGATAATAGGAATCAATCAATACAGAGTTTATAAGGAATTGTGTATTTTAATGATAGGTGGTTTGGTTGAACTCTATACTATTTGTTGTCATGTGTTCAGGATGGAGGATTCTATATAGTTTAAATTATTGTTTTTATGAATTGATAAACATATTTTAACCCATTCTGTTGAGGATTATGGACATTCAATTTATGTCTTGTGTTAAGAAAGATGGACTAGCTTATGTGAAATGGAAGATATATTGTGAATTTGAGTAGTTTTACATTATCTGAGGAGGAAATGGTATAACATACAATTTAATGAGTTTATTCTAAAGATGATCTCGACACATTTTAACATCTTATGGTTAAGACCATTAAAATGTGGGATAAAAATGGAACCCTTCCATAAATCCCATGGAACAACAATTAAGGGAGGCTAATTATTTTATTTGAATGGAATATTCACCATTGATCTTCTTTATCCCCAATTCCGGGTCCCCTTTGATAATAAAATAGGCTATGAGTAGAAGTTGGACAAGAAAGGAGGGTTTGATACCTGGCCTCATTATGTGTTTATTAGTTGGATAGTGATAATTCTTAGGGGAACACTTCTTTGTTGGGAGATAAGAATAAAATCCCCAGATCAACATGATTCAACTTTTATTTTTCCTTCCTTATGCCGAATGGACACCGAGAGGCATAATAAATGTATATCTCCCATGACTAGAGTGTGTTATATTTAATGGGAAAATCCTTTTTTGGATTATCGATGTCTTAGGGTTTATTTACTAGGTTATGATGTTCTTTGAGGATCTTAGATATGGATTGTACATTAACTAACTTTTTTTTAATATGAACTAAATTTCATACTCTTGAAAATTATACACCCATGCTTCCATGATCCCAATAAACCTAAGATAGAGAAGATTTACATGAGAGTATCAATACGAGTGACTAGATACACATTATGGTGTTATCATTTTCTAGATAATACAGTCTAAAATTTCATCACTCACGAATCATTTTTCTATCTCATGAGGGTACCTAGTGAGTGTTCCATGGTCACCACATATAAATAAGTCCATCCCTAATACTAGATGCATCAATTTTAATTGATGCAGAATGTACTATGTGAGACTTTATTAGGATTTTTGGAATAAGAGGGGTGCACCATCCTAGCATCTAGTTTGAAGCCTTGGTGTTCATCATATAGGTCACGGTGGTGCGTATCCTCATCTGGATTCAGTATTGGTATTTCCTTTAAGTTTTAAGTGAACGCATATTGATGTTTCTTTATAAATTCAATGTTCATCTCTTGTTCTTCAAGGGGCATGGTGGTAAAAATTAGATTCAGTCATGGTTCTTATTCTATTCCATGATGTTTATGTCCGATCTCATATATGGTGACGGAAAAAACTTCCTCAAATGATTTAGGGGAATTCATGAGATTATCCTTATCTTCCTTAAATCCATAATCGGTGGACTAATTTTTAGATGACATTGCCTATCTGGGGGATTCTCTATCACTATCAGGATCATGGGAGCTATTAGAAGAGACATTATCATCTATTTTTATCTGATTCATCATAGAGAGATATTACAGTTGATTGTATTTGAAATTTTCACCATGTAATATAGCTGTCAATCCTATAGGAATCGATCTAATACCTCAACCATCCTTTTGGGGATCACATAGTAGTTGTTGAGCATACTTCATGGGTTCGTAGGAGTGGTACCCTAATCCATTGGGAGCTATAATATATATATATATCATAATCCCATATTGGCTTCATACAATCATTCTTGTATAATATATTTCAGCATATGTGTCTCCACATGTCATAAAGGGGGTTCTATTTCCATGAATATACATACAATTCCATATAATTGTAAATACATCTTTCAAAGATTGAGATTCTATATGGTTTATTATACTCAGATAGTGATGTGTTCAGGGTAGTTTTTTATCATGCGGCATGGATGTGAATATAGGTGGTTCGTCGAGGATATTTCATATATTCATCCCTACAATCTCATTAGTATGGAAATAATTTCATACATAGTTCCTAAAAACCCTTTAAATTTAATGTTATGTAGAAATGACGTGATTCCTATGGTTTAACGTCTTTTAGAAAGAACATGAATATGGGTGGAGAGTCCATGTTATATAGTCCATGATTCCCTATGTATCTCATTATGACATGAATTATTCAAATTGAATTTCTAGATTTTTGTTGTGGCAGGAGACCAACACTAACAATGGTGGTCCTCTCGGGTGAGTTCCATTGGATACAGTTCTATGTCATGTCTGGGACATGAACTGTGGATTTTAACGTCATGCAGTGAGGAATCATGGTATTCCTTTTATCTTCATACATTCAAGAACATAATGATCAGGTCAGAAGATCCCATTCTTTTTTTTGTGGGGGGATCATTACTAAAATTACAAAGCTCATTTTATCTATTCTCTCTATGAGAAACAAGGAATGATAACAGATTGTTTCTCCAAGGAGAGGCACAAAAGTATAGGAAATAAGTATTTTGAATCATGTGGAAGAATCATCAAGATATAGGACCAAGGTGTACCAACGTATCTCATTTAAAATGAGAATCAATCCTTACATAGTTTTAAGAAAACTCATGCACATTAATTTTACATGGAAAGGACAGGAGCCATGTAGTTTAACATCTTGTGGTAAGGGTGATTGTTGGGTGGTTATATCCTCGTATGATAAGGATGTGATCCAGGATATTTGACATCTTTATATGGGGATTTTGTCCCCATAGTATAAATGTATTGCACTATGGACATCATCTATGATGTCTAATGTGTTTTGGTAAAGAAGACAACCATTTAGTTTAATGTCTTGTTGTATGGATGATGGCCTTACGGTTTAAAGTCTTGTGGTATGGATGACTGATATGGGTGGTCGAGATGTGATTTAGAATCCATGAATTCCTACATATCAAATTAGAATGAGAATTATGTTGTATTCAGTTTTAAAAAACCCATGTAGTTTAAATACATTTGTAAAGGAATTGATCCATGAATTATAACATCTTAATGTAAGAATTAAATTGATGTAGTATATCATCATTCGGTGAAGGTGATGGTGATTAGACGATCTATATGATGGCGCTTCTAATGGATATTGGGATATTCTTATGCATATTATATGAGATTCAGTATCCTTCAACTCTATCATGCATGCAGATACATGTTCTTCTAATTGGTCTTTGAATACAAATATTCTTTCTACTTGTTGCTCTAGATGCCTATGTTAGGTTTAATTATTATCATGTACTCCCATCCCTACTACATTCAGCTTCCCCGTTGTTGGGGTTTCCATCAAACCATTTTCTATGGATTAGATAACATACATAGAAAAATGATTTTTTGGGATGGAATATGTTTTATTCAATGTTTCTTTGAATGATTTAAATTTCCCCTAAAGAGGTTGGGGGTTCATGATATAATGCACAATTGGTGAACCCTTTTTTGAGTAATTAGATAATTGGTGTGGGGATTCAAGAGTCGATGGTTCCAATATCCCCATTTTATTCTACACTTGAAGATAATTTTTAGTGTAAAATTATCCTTCTATCATGTGATTGAGATATTGATGGTAGGGAAAATGATTGGAATGTCCCACCAACCATACCTCACTTTGATTTCTCATCATAGAGATCTATATAAAACAATTATCTATGTAATAGTTGAATTACCCAATAACATGTTTGGATTAGAAGGAATGTATTTCTTGATGTATGTCTTCAAATGATAGAAAACCATGATACTTATCCCACATTTCAGATATGGCTCCACTAGTGTAGGTACATGCTTAAATATGGAGTTTTGGGTACAATGTCCTAGTCATTGTTTGTTCAGGGGAAGGTATTGAAGCATTGGGGGTCATGGATGAAAAATATGTCTCTCATTCATTAAAAAGTCCCAAATCTCTAGATGTATTATTGGAAACAACTGAGTTCAGATGGTTTGTAGAATATCCCTGATGAGGAGGTTGAAAAAATTTAAATTCCTCTATCCTAGTGGACTTACATGAGTTGATAAAATACTTGGATTTTTTCAAATGAGGAGAAGAAAAATATGAATATTTCCCAATCTATGTGGGATGGGGTATATGTGTTCATTGTGAGATTCTATAGGAGGATACATGAAAATCATACCTATCCAATATCCATATTATCTTACTGGATTAGATCTTACTGTTCTTCTATATACATGTGATCCTAAAGTATATGAGAGGAAAGATGCATGAAAATTACCTTTCCTCTATCAGTTCCAGGGTGAGTGGATTATTATGGGAGTTCTAACAATGTTCATAGAGACTGAATCCACTACTACCACTGTCCTTATGCTATTTGTTATTTCCCTCTAAAATACTAACATGTTCGGTCACACATTCATAGATTCCTAAATGACAACATTGATCCCTTCGTCACTTATGTCGATAGAAGAATATATGGCAAATAGATGGGAATCATATAATAGTAAGTGGGTATGATTATACCCGTCAATAATATTGATATCCAGATCTTATGGGGATTTTTTGGATCCAAATATTATCATCTTGAAAAAATAGGTAAGCACGCTAGTGCCCCTCCTTGATGGAGTACCTCGATGGAAATGTCATTGCATGGTATATCATTTCAGGGATCAGTGCCCACGATACCATTTGGAGTCTCAATTCCTATGACAATGATGATCATAAAGAAAAAAATATGATTGAAATTCCCCCATCCCATGGGGATGGGGTTATTCCATGGGATACCATAGTTATCAATTTTAGCTATAATGAAGTCAGAGGCTCCTTGCTAGTTCTGATCTGGGGTCAGATCTATACCACAGTTGGGTTATTCTTGTGGGTCTCAGAACGATTTTTAGTAGTAGGGATATAGTATTGATTTGAAGATGTATCATTTGGATACTACTGGTGAGATTTGTTGATGGATTCCCCATCCTAAGTCGTTGGTGTAGGCACAACTTCAACTGTAGCTCCTTATGGATTCATCATCACAGATTGGTGATGAGAACTAGAAAATTTGGGATCTCTAAAAATAATATCCTAATTGAATTATTAGATTTAAAGGTATTCCTCATACACCTCCATGAGGTAGGGAAGGTGTTCATTACTGTTTTCTAGGGATAAGCTCACAAAGTTGTTGAAAGTGGAAACATATGCCACTTCCTCTCTTGCGGCCTATAGTGGGATAAGAGACCGGTGTGAAATCAACCAATAAAGGATTTCATGAAATGATTTATGGATCATGATGTATCTATTTCTGTGGTATTCTCATCCCAAAATGTTCACCAATAAATAATGGAAGAGGTGTGTTGGTGACAGTGTATGTAGAGTCATCAAGTCCAAAACAACACGTCCAACATTCTCATATTCCATTGAACATTTTGATTATTTAATTTAAATTTCAAGAAATATAGAAGTCCAAAAGATTAAAAAATACACCATATTAGTGAATAATCATATATAAGTGTACTTGTTAGATCAATAAATTTCAAATGTAAAGTAGGAAGAGGCATTCTGTTCATTTTACAAAAGGTTTAGTGTGGTTAAAATTAACATGATAGGTTCACTTTTTTTTGTGCAATGAGGAAAACATAAACTAGATTGATGGGATATAGAAAATTTATCTTTTCTGACCAATTAATGGGAGGACAAAGTTTAAGGAATTAACATAGGGTACACCATTTTTTATTCATATGGATTTATGATGTTGAATGGGTTTCCGGTCGATGGTATGATCGTAGTGGGATTAAGGGAATGATCAATCACTTGTATTAGGAATTCAATTTGTTTTGACTTCCCTAGAAATAACCAATAGTTCCCACATACATAATTGGGAACAATCCTTCTTTCCAAATGTCGCTGGTCCATTAGGGATTTACTCACGAATAAGCTTAGGAACACACATTGGTTGATGGTATGGGAGATTTGATTCATTACACCATATTGGGGGGAATTGTTTCCTACTCCAGGAGACTCTTATAGATTAATGTTATGTTCGTGAAATCCTTCCAAGATAGTGATACGAGACAAGTTACCCATATGTAAATGAAATGATTATGAACCTTAATTTTTGGGGAAAATAGCATGTATATACACGGTTCACTATCACTCTCATATATATTTATGATTTTTTGGGTTTTGTCCATGTACGGGAACTCTGAAGTTTGTTTTCATCGAGGGAGGATGTTTTTGTATTGGAGGTGGGATTTAACCTCTACGATGTGTCCTTCATATCATATGAAAAAGGAAATCAAAATCCACATAGAATTTTTTACAATGTTAATGTTTGAATGGCTAGACCCATCCATGCATTTTGACGTCATTTGGAATGGACAAGAATATCGAGAATAGACCGCAATATGACATCCTGTGAATCTAATTTATAATTAGAATCATTGTTTACTTAGTTCTTGTGTAGAGTAGTTGTTTCATGATAGATACAATAA
This sequence comes from Viscum album, assembly GCA_963277665.1. Taxonomy (NCBI): domain Eukaryota; kingdom Viridiplantae; phylum Streptophyta; class Magnoliopsida; order Santalales; family Viscaceae; genus Viscum; species Viscum album. The sequence continues at coordinate 499,630,274 of OY728159.1, forward strand.
TAGATTCTTTAAGAGGTACTTCGGAAAATTATACATACATGTATTACATCTTAGGGAATGTGGCCATTATATTGGAGATGATACCTACTCATAATTACATCTCATTGAAGGGACCACACACTTGGAATTCTCAAAATGTTTTTGACACAATCATTGTTGGTCTCTAAGCCCATGTGATTCATGATCGATGTGAGAAACAAGAGATAGATGTTGATGGGACACATTGTATGATGGAATACATGGACTGGGCTTACACATTAAAGTTACCCTTTATGATGTATGATTTTATATCCCAAGGAGTATATGGTATGGAGCTCAGACTTTAGTAAGGAACTCTACATTTCATGATTTATAATAGGAATCAGAGTCATCGTAATCTAGTTCATCCCAATCCCACAGATGTGTTTATGGTTCTTTTAGGAATGATCAAGGCATATACATAGAATGAATCTCATGTATGAACCATATTATCATCTATAAATGGATGAGGGAGAATTGTAGGACAATGGGAGAATTTAATCATACAAACTATGATTAATATTATAACGAAATGGATGATCGTTAGAGCTTGAGCCATAGGAAGGCATCCAAAATATCCAAGTTATGGTGGGAATAAGAGTTCTTATAGTAAAATAATCCCTAAATTCACTGATGGGAGAATGTGGATCATCAAAAATGGGGGGATTAATATTTTCATTGAGATCTATATAATGTTTGAGATTATACAATGATGAATTCCGTTTGGTCAGGGAATACACACTGTGAAATCCCATTGACGGGGGCTTAAAAACTGATGTTTTCCTTTGATCAGGGATATATTATATTATGTTGATCGAGGATTACACACGAATCCTTCCCATTGAAGAAAACATTTTTTATCCCAGGAATGATTAAAAATTGGTACTAAACATAAATGTTTTTTCTCAGATCATTACATGTGTAGAGTCACATGAGTGATTTTCCCTAGAACATCAAGGAAACTTCCCTTTTAAAAGGGGTATGCATCCAATTGTTTTTTGTTGGGTACCACATGCAATGAATCCAAAAGGTTCTATAGGAAAAGTGGTCTTTTCATAAGGGATTTTACAAACAGGTTGTGGAGGATTGTGGGACATATCCTAATTTCCATATCTATGTGTTGGGGTGTCAATATCTTAGGGATAACATGTACAAGGGTGTCTACCTAACATGTTAACATTGCTTTGAATAATATTAGATGTAAATTCTATGATATTTTTCAAGGTTAAAGAAAACTTATCCAGTACCATTCACATCATCTGCTAAATTCTCTTAGATTCCATCACATGGGAAATGAAGACATGTCCAAAGAGCTTTTCATAACTAAAGAAATCATTTCTAGGGTGTTGTGCATGATATTAATAGACATGACCGCAGACAGTCACATTATCAACAAGACTCATTGTTATATTATCCCATGACAACGATGACATGTCAATCGAAAATCAAAAGATAATACAAAAATGTCAACGATGTTTTTCAAGGTCATCATTTCATGTACATTTCATCTCTTAATACAACACAATGATTTTAAGGGGTTGTATTATGATCAACTTGTCTTGCCTATATGATTTCTGAGGGACCAAAATGGTTCATTTGATTTCATCCATTGACAATCCAATATCTACGGAGAGTCTAGTGGTCCAATATCCTTAAACTACTAATGTTGTGGGGTCTCACTAATGTGTATAGGATTCAAAACCCATCGAAATGTTTATGTGAACTCCCAAAAGTTTCATTCCACAATATTATATGGGGAAAATACATGAAAAGGGAGTGTTTTTCAAGTGGATACATCCCAAAACCACATTACCTAGGGTATTTATGAAAATGTGTGGGCTCATCCATGGTTATCATAGCCATGAACATGTAGATGAGTGCACACATGAAGGCACCATATGGATGTTCCATTTCATGTGGCCCACATGACCTCAAAGGGGGTTTTGTGATGGATTCATCAACCATGAGTGGGTATATTTTATTGAGGTAGTTTATTCTAACACGGGCATACACTGCATGAAGAGGGTACATGACCTATGGTTTACCCATCCTCTATGTCTTACTTACATGATGTGGTTGTCTTCAAGATAATTTTTTTTTCAAGGTGTCCATTTATATGGCCACATGTGGGCATCAAGAATCATTAATACTCATTCCTCCATAAGATAAAGGAAATCATTGGGGACTACATTTCATGGATATCATATCAAAATATGGAATACAACATGATTGTTGGTTTGAGAGGGAATCACACACTATTGTGGGTTTATATGGGGATCCTTTGTTAATCTGGTTTTCATTTCTCCAACAAAGGGTCTTGTGGTAGTTTATTTTATCACATCGGCCTTAGTTTGATGTCATGTTGAAAATGGAGGATACTGCGTGGACTAGTGAGGTAGTTGAGTTTTTTTATATATCGACACCATGTGGTCAAGAGTAGAATCTCTTAATCCACATTCCATCAATGATTCTTGATTTGAAAAATAAAATTTTATATGGATGAAAAAATTTTATGGATGCAAGAGGTCTCATGGTTGTATGATTCAAAAAATGAATCCATCAATTATCTCCACTTTGATCTTATGCTTAGAGGATGATCATGTGATGGATTTGAGGAATTGTGTTATATCTTGCGACATTCCACGAGAATTCATTATTGGATCTCACTATATCTAGTGATGAATTTCATGAGCTTAGTTAGCTATTTGAGATAGATGGAGCTGGCGGCCATGGTTATCACCAAGCGATCATGAGAGAGACATCTTTCCATGTCGAAACAGTGACCGTAAGAGTGTGGAATGAAAGAAAGAGGTTGAAGATATAAGTCCCACTATGTGAAGGATCAGATGAATTAGAACATGAATGGTGCAAGATTATTTGTTTTTGGTTCCCGCCACACTAAATCAAATAGGATGGCTGAGCTCATCGGGAGGTTTGATCAGATGGTCTTAGTTTTATTATCGTTGAAATAGCCAACCCCACATAATTTTTTCCCATGCCTCCCTCTGGAATATAAGGTAGGACACAACTTTTGACTCATCTATCCATAAATGGGGTTGTCACCCTTATCACTTTGTCATATCATCTAGTCAGTAACTAGTCATAGTTGTTTTGGGCAATATCATGTGAAACAAAACAAAATGAATTTGTAAGATAAGATCATCATAGTAAAAACGAATATTCTATAAAAAATACCAATAATTCATGAATTTAATTTCAAATTCCATCACGATAATTTATTTGTTGTTTTTCATTGTCCCCACATTCGTCGAATCATTGGCAAAAAAGTGTGAAATTCACAATTAGGGGTGTTAAAAAACAAATGTTACAAATATATACTAGTAAAATCATAACAATGTGGAATAAGAATTACTCTTTTTTTCACATAACATATGGGATTATTAATCCATACATGTATCCATATATGATTGTATTAAATATCACACCATTTTTTCTATTATGTATCGAGTATCACTACTGGTTTCCCATAATGAAGTGAGTACCTGAACTAATATATCATAAATAACTCTAGAGACGCAAATATATACTAATTAATTTAATTATATACACCATCCATCACATAATGACAAAAAATATATATGGGTGACATGTAAAATCTATCATACATCTTATTATGTAGAATGAAAATATTTTTTAATCCACTTGATACGAAAATTCAATCTCATGAAGGAATTATATAATAAAATCACATAGAGGATGATCATGAGTATTACAAATTAAAATATTTATATTTTAAAAAAATTATGATTATAGATGTGAAATTTTAAAAATGGACATGATAATACATATTTAGCATTTAAGTAAATATAATATGATAGAGTATCTTAAAAAATGAAAATGTGAGAATAATATTTTGTGGAAAAATTATATTAAAAAAAGCTCAAATAGATTAATAATTGAATTTAAATAATGTTTATGTTATGAAATTTGTAATGGAATATTCAAAAATATATGAAATCAAAATAAAATTCCTTTTCATTATCCTTGAACATATTTTTTTAGAAACCCCCACATTGATTAAATCATAGTAAAACATCTTATTGAAAAGATTCCATGTGAAATATGGAATGTAAATTAGATTATTAATATTTATTATCAATAATATGAAAGTATTTTTTTAGACAAAATGAATATAGAAATGTTGGATAATGATTCCTTTATGAACTGATGGGAAATTATCGGATCAACCTACAAAACTAATCTCAGTAGGATTGTGATATAAAGGGAGATAGTATTGTAACAATACATGATAAAAAAAATTAAAAATAGGATTATAAAATATATGGGTTTAATAGGAAATTAAAATTCATTTTCTTTTAATTGGAGTTCATAGAAATACACTCTCGGTTAAAACGTTTTACTATAATAAAACTCTTGTGGATTTGGAATGATGTGAATGAATTGTTCTTCAAAAAAACCGGAATTACCAAATTAATCCCCATGAATAGATATAAAATAATTATATAATTTTATAAATACTTTTTATGTAATCAATATTATTATAAATACATCTATCAAATAAATTAAGTCTCAATGAAGGTAAATTGAGATGGAAAAAACCCTTACGAATAATATATTTTTTGAATTATGGTTCATTTGGAAGTGATATTTCGATATTAAAATTCAAATCCATATAAAATAAAGTGGATATTAAATATAACATGACCATATGAAATAAGAAATTGAAATTATAAAATTTAATTTCATGAATAATGATTACAACTCAATTTTACGATATTGAGCCAACAAAACCCATTACCTTGTATTATTACATAGACATTCCATAAAATTATATAAAATTAATTTTGGATTATTTTTAATCTATATAAAATCCATATTTAGAATTTATTTTACTTTATAAAATTTATTTTTTATTTTTATTAACAATTGATTAATCATTATTTATGTTAAAATTAATATTTCGGTGTGGATATTCCAACTTTTTCAACAGAAGAAATTTTTTAATGGATATTGGTCACATTTAATTATTATATATTTATCAACTATATTATAGTTATTTATTTCACATATTGTTGTATTATTATATTCTAATGTTTGATTGTTATTTTGTAGATATTATGGTGATGGGTTTCTACAATCACATGAAATCCTTTTTTTAATTTCAATATAGTAAATGAAATTATTTTTAATTTAGGAATATTTTGTTGTATTTGAACGCAAATTATATACATGTGTTTAATATAGGTATATAATATGTTACTACCAATTCATCCTAAATAGATAACTAGAGACCACATTTCACATATCGTCGTGTGTGAACTTGGATACTAATACCACTATAACATTTCCCATGTGGTTTCCTTTGTTTAATATGTTATGAATCTGTATAAAACTACAAGAATGGAAAATTTAAATGTTAAATTAACTTATTAAATAGTATGTCAATTTTGTAAATAATTTATTGATATCTAATATGGTCAAAAACATTCTTCATCCATTCAAATAGGTCATAGAATTCTGTATAATGGAATTTCTTCCCTCTCCTATTGTGTGTGAATTGCTGGTTGTGATTATCAATTTAATTAAATATCTTTATGACATTATTTTTTCTATATATTATGTTCATAAATAATTTCTTTGGAACTAGAACCCTATAAGTGATTAAGAATCATTCATTTATTGACATTGAATAATCTCTGAGTGTAATCCTTCTGAGGTATGAAGAATTTTTTCTTCTCCATTGTCAGTCGAGATCAAGATTTATCCTTTTAAAAGAAAACTATGGATCCTAATTCATCATTTATATAGTTATAAATATGTTTCAATTTATTATATTTCAGGTATATGTTGATTTAGTCGAAGAAACATCATAAAAATTTGGAATTTCTTCTACTTTTAAGTTCATAAAATGGCCCCCAAAAAACAACTAGTTGTAAAAAATTAATCCTCTTAAATGGATTGTCTTATTAATTTAATTATTTTAAATGATGAAAATGTTTAAAATAATAATTGGAATGAGATATTACATAATCAAAATAATTTAAAATGCAGTGTGAATTCAACATTACTTTAATTTGTTTTAATAATGTCAATTCTAAATGCATCCCACATTATGGTTCAAAATAGCTAGCATAAAAGCAATGAACAAAATTATAATTTTACATGTTATGTAACAGAATATTGGTTTTAATTTAATATTATGGATTTTTCATGAAATTACACAATGTTTTGATGTAATATAATTTTGATACTCTTCACTGACATTATAATGTGGGTTAATATTGTAGGTGGAATTACTATGAAATTGCATCGTGAAAAAAAAATAATTTTAGTATATGAAAACACAATATGTTTTAGATAACTTAATGTAATTTAGATATAAAATTTTTATTGAATTTAATAATTTCATTCCACTAATAGTTTATAAATGATATTTTCATTTTAATTTAGAAATTTCAATTTTTATATCTACATTGAATAATAAAATTATATAATTTATTTTAATGTTTTCGAAGATAAATATTTTTTTTATTTATTAGTTTAATTCAATTGATAATATTAAAAAAACAAAAATATAAATATTTCATGTTCTTCCACTTATATAGAATATTTATTTTATGAAGGAGTGAATATCATTTCATTCTAGGATATGACTCACAATGATTAATTTATCATCTAAAATGACCCTAGTATGCTATTTAGTATTCATAGTTGGGGTTAAAGATATTATGAACTGAATTATCCCTTGACTAAAGTATACCTAAGTAGTGGAAAATTGGGTTCAACTTCCCACTAGCCTGAAATATTATAATTTGTAATAGAATGGTAGGGACTGGTTATCTTTCTCTTTTGTTGTACTCATGGATTGATTTTAAAATTTTATAAATATTTATTATTTTACATAAAATGATCAAATAACTTATCCAAGTGATGTATTCATACATGTACTAATATAAAATGAATCTATATTGGTAGAAAAAAAACATATGGGGTATATAAATAGTTATAAATTTATGTGTGTTGAACACAATTATTTTGTAGATGTAATATAAACTCCTAAATTAAATCATTATAGTAATGTATAAAATATAGAATAAAACATGAGAATATAAGCAAAAAATTTGATTCAATATTTGGTAATTTAGTATCGAAATTATTTTTATTAAATTAGTGAAACTTTCAATATTAGAACCCATAAAATAAAATATTTATGATTTCTTCCAACATAGAACATGTTAGGATATCTGTTATCAAATAGGGATGGTCCTACAAAAGTAGGGTGCACCTATATTATCATGTTTATGCTATGTAAATAATGGGATCCACTATATGATCCCTGTGTAGGTTCTTCCCGAATAAGGTGTACATGGATTGATGTTTTTCATCATTTTCATGTAATTTTCTTTTGAAAGAATGTTTTTAGAAACACTTAGGATGGATATCAAATATACAATGTTGATTTGACCCATATTATGGATCCAGGAATAGTTTTTTCTCCTAAAAAATAAAAAAATATAACTTTTATGATTGGTAATATTACATTAGTAAAATAAATACATTGTGTGGATATCAATTTTAGGGGGATAAAATTAACTAATATTCAATTATTAAAATACAAAAGACATAACACTCACCCATTAATATGTATTTTATTGATTATGTATTATGACATAATAATAAAAAAGAGATCTTTTATATTAGTGAATTAAATAAACGTTGATTTTTTTAAAGAAATACACTCAATAATAAGAATTCTAAGAATGTAAATATTATTTTTATAGAAATTAATTGCACAAAATCAAACTCCTAGGTATTATATACCAAGTATCAATAAAATAATCGTACTAAAAACACAGACATAGATGTTGGTAACAATTAATTATTTTTTCTTAGATCTTCATTTTGTTAATGAAAAATATATTTTAAAAAAATTAAAAATGTATAATATGATCAATCATAAAAAATTTAATTATTTTAATTTTCAGGAATATTTAATATGTTCCTTCTATAAAAAAAATTATGTTTACATTTTTTTGGAAACAATAAGATATTAATTATTTTTAAAGAAGAAAAGTATATCTATATATAAATAGAGAAGGTTTTATATAATTTGGAATATAATAAATTCTATATAAATTCTATATTTGATTAAATAAAATTATAAAATTTATAATAAGAAGTATGTGGTTTATTTTAATCTTTAATTCCATTAGAATCATCTCCATATACATATATAAATGATAAACACATATAAATACTCCATAAATATGTATTGTTAATATAATTTTATAATGAATAGGTTTATAATTTTTATTCTTGTTTATTACGAATGATGGGAAATTCATGTTTTATTTGAAAAGGTAGATGAGATAGTATAATAATGTATCTCATACATAATGACATATATAGGTCGATGAGATAATGAGTTTTAGTTGGTTTTAGGAACAATGTTAACATTATTTATGAATTTATTCAAAATTCTTATGTGTTTCTGAGTAAGGACTAGTATGAATATTTTGGAATATTTATAGATTTTTAGAATAAAGTGTTAAATCGACAAGAAAATCATATTAAGATCCTATATTATGATTAGGTTGGTGACAATAGAATCCATGAATTCATTTATCATTAGTGGAATTGTAGAATTTATTCACTACTCACTCATCATGGGACCACATAATAGAATTGTTTCTCTAAGAGAAGGAATCATATTGTATATTAGATGGTTCGATTAATAATGAGATTATGTGAAATTATAATTTTACTCCAGGGTTATTATCTTTAATCTAATCCATTAATTTTAGACCATTTTCCATCTAATTTAGTCATAAATACACCATATTAGATATAGATTAGTAGTACTCATGTTGTGAATTGTATGATTATTTAGGGTTCTTAAGCATACATGTTATTTCTAGAATAATTTAAACCTGATGGTAATTTTGATGAATGAAAATTGTATTTGTTACCCCATCGAATCTATGAGATATAATTTCTATACCCCTATAAGGTATAATGTGTTTTTGGCCTGATCATCGACATTATTTGAGTGTAAATTAACCATTTATGAAATTAATGGGGGGAAAATCATATCTATGAAATACGTAAAGAAATAATGAGGACATGGTGATGAGATAATGATTACATGATTAAATTAATATTTGTGGATGAAATACCAAATCAAGATATATATGATCTCAATGGTGTTGAAGTATTTTTAAGAGATAATGAGATATAAATTTCGTAGTGAACATGAGGATGATGTAATATTTATTTGAAATTATCCTAGAACCATCTAGTAAACTATTTAGAGTTTTAATTATGATATATGGTTAATATCCATTGAATTTGAAACTGGTTTCATATAAAAAATCTTTTACTGGAACACAGTTGTTACACATGAAGGTTTATAACCCAATATTTAAAAGTGGGGTTTATATTAGAGGAAAAATATGGATTGTAGTTTTTTTACCTACAAATAATTTTTTTGGAATGTGTTCTTAATAATATTCAAGGAATTATTTTTGAGGAAACATTTTGCACTATTATGATGATAATTTCATTGTAGAAATTAAATGCTATAATATTTTATTTTTATTTCAAGTTATAAAAAATGGATGAATAAATAAATTTATATAAAGTAAATCCTACTGAGGATGTGTGTGTGTTGAATCTTGAATGTATATAACTTCTAAATAAAACAAATATAGTTATAATGAAACATGAATCCTTTTCATGAATGAAAAAACAATCTTAGTGTAGGAATATCTGGTATGATAATGAAATAAATATGTTTTTACTTATAAATGTTGATGATTCATGTGTATATAAGTAAATTAGTTGGATAATTTTATTATTTTCGGTATTTTATGTGGATGAAAAAATAATTATCGAAAATTAAAACATGATACTTCACTGTAAGATGATTTGTATGGGTAAGTACCCATAAATGAGAGAAACAAATTAAAAAACTATATATTTGGTTTGACTATCTTTAAATATTTACCTAAGAGGCTTTTTAGTCCTAGAAAAAAAAACTTATTGATAATGATCTAATGAATTTTATAAAAGGTAACTCTATGATGTGGTCATTGCAAGTATCTCATGGAATGATTCACTGGATGAATCATGAAGTTAATATAGAGTTTGAATGAGTGTATATGGTATTCAGTATGTTTCTATAATAATATCTATCAGGTAATCCAATTTCTATACTCAATTATATGCATCTTATTCATAGATCATAATATGTAGGTACCTATATAATCCTGGTTATTGTCATAGGATATCAATAAAGAACAACATTATGTAATTATGAAAAATTAAGGATTATTATTATTATTGGAGGAGATAGAGAGCTATGTGTAAAAGGATGCACTTATTATGATTTGTCATATAATAAAGATAAAATTATATCTCAATATATTTTCATGTTTTTTATAAACAATGGGAAAAAATTTGGTGGAGTTCCTAAAAAGTCACCATAGATGACACGACAATATAGGTGAGTACATTGCTACCTCAGATTCTATATAAGACGTTATTTTAATCAAAAAAATTACATTTGATCATTCGGTGTTTCCTAGTATTGAAGAAGTTATTTAGGATTACTGTGGCAATAATTGATTCATTTCCTTGGAAAAGTAACCTTGATCCCACTAATGGACAAAAAAATCCTTCACAAATACAAATATCATTTAGGAGATCATTGAGAGGGTCGATGTAATGATATTATGGGTGGATATTACAAATAATTTTTATAACATAGTGATCGAAACACTATCATGACAATATCATGAGGATTATAGAGAATCTATTGGTGTTAAATAGTTGGTATCGTGATTGCAATGGTGGTAAATGTGTCAAGATATTACAAAATATAGTTTCATTTTATGATACATTTATGTACGGTTCAATTTACATTACATGAAAGGTGGAATAATGATATCCCTTAAAAGAATGACATTTCGTTTTCCTAATTTTATGATAATAGTGGAGTATAATTTTTCGTGATGATTTATTAAGGTTATTATGAATATATTCTAGAACTAATTTCAATGTTCAGTATATGAGAAATGACGAACATGTTTATAAGGTTGTAAGTGGAGACATAGTACATGGATTGAACCCCCAATGTATATATCATGGATTTTTTATATATCATGTTATATATAATTGTGTGTGATTTTAATTAATCCACATTTCCAATGGTTGGATAGATACCTTGCATCAAAAAAATTATACATTGATAACTTACATATGAAAATCAGGATACATATAACAAATAAAGGGGTGATTGGGTATTTTGTGGATCAATTCATTGGATGGAGTGAAAACATGATGGGATTTGATAAATTTTATGTGGATTAATGACATACATCCATCGATTGAATTAGTATAATGAAATTTATTTCCTAGATTAGTTTAGAAGAATATGTTGAGTTATGCTACATGGATGAGGGACTTGTGATGTGATCATCTATTAGATGATTTACTGGTGATGTTTTCATTAAGATAATTTGTTAAATTTTGAAAATCATGAAAAAATTTAGGTTGAATACTATTGAATAACATGTATCTTATATAGCGATCAATCAATGTCATGGATAATGGGATTCAATAAGTAGAGATTCTATATATATGACACATCATTTTTTTCAAGATGATAGTATTTTTATTAGATCTATGTGATGATGATTTCATTATATTTTATTACTACGATTTCTAATAGGTTCACATAGTTAGTTCCTTGTATAGGGAGAAATATTTAAAAGATGTATTTGTTACAAAATGAAGAGAACTTATTGGAACCATATCCAAAATATGTTTTAAATGGATTCATAATGATTTATGGCGTATTGGTTTTAGTCCATATAGATTTAATTGAATATTATAAATTTTTTAATTTTCACATAAATAAAATTCATGAGATTTATATAGATTATGAGTACATTACTTTCAATTAAACCCTAAGATGGAATATGGGACTATGTTCACCAAATATTGGTGTGTTCATTTGTCTAATACAGCAAAAAATAAATATCGATCATGATTTGTTTGGTTAATAATCTATGAATTGGATAAAAATTATATTAATGTGAATTGAAATTGTTAATTACACTCATAAAATATTATATTATTATTGATGGAAATATGATGATATTAGATTTGTTCTAACATGTTATTTAATAATTTCAATGTACTGTGGATGGATATATAAGAGAATGAGTTTCTTTTCCTTTTTGAAAGGGTGGTGGTTATTTTGATCACCATTTGGATGAATATGTTTGTCTATCTACCATAATTCTAGAAACTCTATTCATCACTACTTTATGAAGGATCCAACCACTATAATACATTACAGAGTCCTTCAGTCGGGAGTTGTGATCCATCCGTGGATGTATTCCCTCAAATGTAGGTGGAATCTATTATCTAGTATTTCTAATCTAAATAAGGAATTATACTTAAATAATAACTTTATTTAGACAATTTCATCTTCTATATAGGTAATCAAATTGTTAGTTTCTCATATTTCATGTTTATAAAGAATCTTTTATGGAAATATTGTACAAATATTTTGTTCATCTACTTCTACTATAAAATGATTAACCCACAAAAATCCATCATATAATTATATAAAATATTATTGAATAAATAAAAAAATATATTATATTAATAATTTTCCTATAATATTATTAGAATTTATGTTTTATCAGTAATTTTATGAAATTTAATATTGTACTTATAAGTAATACAGTTGGAACAATTGATAATGCATTGTAGTAATCAAATGAGTAATAAAGTGGGGTTATATTGTGATAATATTATATTCAAATATTTATAATTAGGTTAATTTATAACCATTAGACTGTTTAATGAGGATCAAAAATAGTAGAAATGATAAATCAAATCAAATCAAATCAATAATAACTCATTACTTTGATAAAATAATTTTGTCCCATGACGACATAACCTAGAATAAAATAATTAGTTCCCCTTACAATGACTAGAAACAGGATTACATGGGAGATGAATATTGGATTGGAGAAGTGGACAGGTAATAAATAAGTGTTTTATGAATAAGTGTTTATAGAATTGGATGAAGGGATATATTTTTATAGGTTAAAATGAGATTTATATCTCTCTAAATGAGAAGGGTATAAACAAAATATTTCATGAACTCCTCCCTCCAAAGCCACCCCTCCAATTTTGAAAATGAAGGAAGATAGTTAATGACCCTTGATCCCCACTTTTAGTATGCCTTGTTTTTATAACTATAACATAGGTTTTTAATATCTCACATATTGAAGGCATTTCCCAAAAAAGACAAGTCAGATTTTGAGAAAGAATATCAACAACAAATATAATACATTGAAAATTAAAGGTACATACCTATAACATCTCATAGATCATGTAATATCATATGAATAAAAATAAAAGACACAGTCAACTATAATCTGAAAACCAACTCCATCAAATCCAGTAAAATGAAAACTTATACTCTATTGATCATACCTATAGACACTAGTAAATTGTACTGCTTTGAGAACCTAAGAGTATTGAATATGATCATCCCTTTAAATATTTATACAACCATTTTCAATAAACATGAATGTATAAGGTGTCAAACTAACGAAGAATACAGTCAACCAAAATCATCAACAATATGAAATGATGGAATATGTATAATCCAGAAGAAAAAATATCAGAAATAAAAGTGGAACAAATCAAACCATATCTTGAATTCTCTCTCAGTTCCTCCACCAAATCAACAACTAACCACAACATTCATTAATAAACCAAACCACTTATCCAAAATCATCACCACAACACTTCATTACTAGGGACCTATTTATACATATCTAAAATCAAACCTATCACTCAGAGGTTCTCCCACTCAAACTGATGTGAGATAGTGGGATAATCCTTTCCCAAGAACACGGATGTGAGAATGTATAAATAGAAGAAACTTATCGTCAACCATTTCTCGATATATAAGAAACCACATCACAATGACCCCACATATCCATACCTATAACAAAATTTCTACATTAGATTTAATTCCAACACATCCCATTCATATGTGTATGTTCACTACTAAATAAATTCAATTTTAGATAGTAGGGTATGTTGAACATTTAGAGAATCAACATAGTTCTCTCCCCCTACCAGGAATGAAACCCATTATGAACCACAAAATCCTCTCATAAACATCCCTACTAGTGTAATTTTGACATTTATCCATCATAAATTATGAATATACACCATCCTCAATCCATCATAGCCTATGAGAATATTGTAAGCACTATGATCCATTATATCCCATTGATGAATTGTATCTTATATTGAACATTATAGCCTATGAAACATTTCACACAATATTTCCATCTTCAATGCCTCATCTACTATTTACATTGCTAACATAATAATAAAAAGTGGTTTCTTTTTTTTTCAATAAAATGTGTATGAACCTGAACCAATTGAAATAGATATAATTTGACACAAGGGATAACAAGGTTATAAGAAAAACAAAAACATAACCAATACTCATAAGATATGGGTAAATAAAATATGTTTCTTTAACCATTTAATTAAATTTTTTAATTAACAATAATATTTATTTTATAACCTTATCAATTTGACAAAAAAGCATATACTACATCAACCAAAGATTCATTGTTAATTGAATTTTTCATTAACCATACCAAGCCATACCATTTCATTTTAATTATTAAAAATCAATTCCATCACCATTAGGAAACTATAAGAACACCACATAATACAAAACTGACCCATCCTTCTCATGAAACCAACACCCAAGATTCTCCCATTTCCCATCACCACAAATTCCAATTAGAAATTATATACACAAAATAAACACGCATTAAACCCACAATTAACTTATTTTTCATATCTCATTAATTTAAAATTAAAACAAGGGGTTTTCGTCATGTTTAATTATTTATGTCAATGGAATTCCAATATAATCCCAAACTTTATTATGAAACCAATTTATTGGCCAAATTTACTTTGTTATTAAATTTTATGGATGGGATTTAATTAACATAAACACAACAAAAACCCCATTTTACTAAAGAATCCATTAAAAATGACATTGTATGGAAACACTAATTTCAGCAACACAATTAATATATTACTATTTTTAATTTTTCAATCTCAATTTAGTTATTTATGTTATTATTAATTAAATTGTACCAAGGCCTTTTCGGAATATCATTAAACATACAAAAAATCATCATTGTGGCCATTAAATCCTTAATCACAAGTCATCGTAGTTCATCATTTGTAATAGCATGAAAAAAAGAGAAAAAAACAAATAGATATCTCAGTCCAATTTCACCTTTTATGTTGTCCATCCTCATTGTTAATTTCTTATATTCATTATGATGTTCTCTAAAATCCTCCCATTTTCTCCATAAACCACAAACCCACATATAAAATAACCCAAAATAAGATATATAATAACATGGAAAAAGAGGAACCATAGTGAGAAAATTCATTAAATAATATTAAATAATATAGAATTCAATGTCTTGAGATCCTTTACGTAGGAAACAGAGACTTTTCACACTATACTGAAGGATAAAGGAGATAGAGAGAGCTGATGTTAATCCTTTAAAAATATTGAAATCATGAAAAAATATGGATTATATATGATGAATGATATGCACAAGACATTATGAATTACATTTGATCATCAGGACATTAGATAATTTAATTGAAATAGAGGGGGGAGGGGGTTTGGATATTTGAAAAATAAAAGAAAAACCTTATTTTGGATGTCTGGGACACACACCATCGAGTTAGTGATCCAAAGGCGGAAAAACCAAAAGTATGGGTAAGAATGTTACCCAAAAAAGATATAATATTTATTCATAGGTGTACCATGTTTTACACATGGGAATCAGACGAAATATTATACTCATACGTAACTTATTCATAATGTATAAATGTTATAGGGTTTTATCATTACATTGACGGATGCCAATACATAGAATTTAAAAAATATAGATCTCTATTATGTATAGAGTATGATCTACATATGATTTGTGTTATTTAAACCTTACATGGAATTTTACCCTTAAGAAATATATATTAATCATACATAGGTATTGAAAATCATGGATGACCATTACACAAGCTATTGAATCTTGAATTACCTTATCATGGATACACGGATACACTTAATCAACCATTGGAAACTTATACTTACTCATAGATCGATCTTCAAAACAACCTTATATGGTATGAGAGATGACCAATATATATTTAGTAATAATACTATCTTACCGTCATAAGAGACATGGATTACCCTTACAAAATACATAGATTACCCTTATCTGATAAATCACTTATATTTATGGAAATCATCAAAATAAAACGTACATATACACAATAATTGTATTTCATTATGATCCATAGAAAATGATTGATTACCATTATAAATATTAATTAAAAACATTTACCCTTTAATAAAATTAATTCCATGAATAATTGAAACTATTTCATTGAAACTATTTCAAGTTTTATGAAAATAAATTATGAAAATTGGTTTATTATGACATTAAATATTCTAAAATGCTTCCAAAAACACTATAATACATATAAAAAATTAATTTAATCTATAAAAAAATAATTATAATCTTTATAAAACATCAAAAATTGTTAAAAAATTTTAAAACCACGTTATAAGTTATAAAATAATTTTTATAAATCTTATAAATATTGTTAAAAATCATCTGAACTAGCAGAAATACCATATTGACATATAAAGTGTTTGAGAGATTTTGATCTATTGCATCAGATACATCTCAGAAAAATATCGTCATACATAATCAAAAAATCGTATAAAAGAAAATAGAAAATATCCATCAACTATATCACACGATAAAAATCCAAAATATCATTATAGAAAGAATATGACTGTGACTAAAACACATGCTCTAAAGACACCTATCGAATAGAATTACCCGATTAAAAATGAACAAAACTAATACCAAATTGTAACTCCATTTAGTATATATATTTTTAAGGGTTTTTATATTTGTTTAAATGGCGTATTAATTTATTTTTTATGATTTGGATGACTGATTTAATTGACTGTGGTTTTCTTATGGAAAAACAGACATTTTTAGTATCAATGAGAAAATCATGAACATTGGGTAAATATGGAGACTTCACGACATGGCAAGAATTGTTGCAGTTCAAAAATAGATAAATGGGATAAGAATATAATCAATTTTATTATGAATTTTATCAAAATGATGATGATGTTGATCAAAAGAATATGAAAAATTCATATTTCATTTAAAAAATATTAAATTAATTCCTTGAATATTTAAATCACATTGTGAAAGAAGTAAGAATTGATTTTATGGTTGGAGAAAGAGGCTTGAAGTGGAACAAGATTTCAAGATGTTTGAATATAGGGTTTCATGGTGTGAAACAATAGTTCATGATGTCAATATATATAGATTTTCAATAACTATTTTTTCATCCACAGAAACATTGAAGTCAATATTTGCAAATTCATTATGTGAATTTGTGGTGTCAGTATATATGGAACTATGATGTTTTAGATTGTTTTAGGTATTTTATGGTTGTATGACCTATGAAACCCTATCGATGACGAATAAGACATTACATTTAAATTTCATTAAATAAAAAAGAAACTCATTTGGGATGTATAAATTCATCATCTATAATGGCGCCTCCAGGGTTCCAACATGGAGTTTGGTTGTCGTATATATGGTTTTCTTTTAATTTCATTTTATGTTACATTGAATAATGTTTTGATTGTAAATATTTTAATTCTTGTTCATTTTCATTAAATTATTTTTTGATAATAAATTTATATCTCCATTCATTAAATTATTTTTTGAGAAAAATTTTATATCCTCATTCATCTGGTTTAATTTTTTAAATCATTAGAGATCACCAAACGATGGTTGTCTACGTCCATAGGAGATGGAAATATCAGTTAAATAAGATTCATAACAAACTTTCAAGGTTAATCTTCACTTGTATATATTTTTAAAAATTTAGTTTTTTTATATGATTAAATTAATTACTATATTATATAATAGATATCTGACCTTGAAAGTCAAATCATGAATGATAAATTGAGTTGTAAAAGATAATACATTTATTTTAATTAACTTCGATTAGTATTATTCCATTATAATCAGGACATAATATATCATAGTAATTATATTTCAAGTGAAAATGAGGATTGATATTCTAGGATAGTTTTCATGAAATGTAGAAATTTAATTTCAAATAATTCTATATTGGTGGAGATTCTGGATATGATTTCTTTTTAAATGAAGTTCAAATAATCTTAGAGAAACCAACATTGGAAATTGTAGTTTTTGCCTTTGACCTTTTCTGTCATTTAGAATTAATTTTATTAAATTTATTTATTTAATTCTATTATTTGATTAAAATTTGGGTGAAATTGGGCCAACTAATGCTTAGTCAAAATTGTGTGGTTGAATTCCCCAGTCTCTACTAGAACAATATCTTACATCCTCAATGTAATGACATTGTAGATTGTGTATTTTGGGATATTATTTATATTAATTTTCTTCTTTTATGTGAATTTAATGATATATTTTTAATTAATAATTGGTCCAAGATAATA
Organism: Viscum album; assembly: GCA_963277665.1. NCBI lineage: Eukaryota > Viridiplantae > Streptophyta > Magnoliopsida > Santalales > Viscaceae > Viscum > Viscum album. The sequence continues at coordinate 499,648,938 of OY728159.1, forward strand.
CCAAAAAAATCAATGGTAAATCCTCAAGAAAATACTGGATACCATTCAGTATTGGACTTCAATGTTATACCATCAGACTCACTCATTTCTATTATTTCAAAACATCTCATTCCATGTTTCTATATTATATTCAAAATATACAAGCCATGAAAAAAATATTCTATATTAAATAAAGTCAATATATTTTTAAAAGGGTTGATTTGGATTGTTTCATGAGAACATTAAAAATTAAAATTTCATAAATGTTTTAAATGATTTTCAAAAAAAATACAATAAATAAACCAAATGGTTTTTGAGTGAAAGGCGTGTGACCAAAATAATATATCTCTTACTTAATAACACTCTCCCCTAAAGGGTTAGAAACATGATGAAAAAATAGAATAGTTATACTAATAGGGCCCCAATGTGTCACACCTTAATAAAACCCTTTTTAGACATAGGAAACCATGAACCCCATAATTATAGTGTGGGATGTTTCCCCCACTCTTTAATTTAACTCCTCACAGTATTCCTCCATAATCCATGAACATAAAATTATATATAAATAAAGTACAATTAATCAACCACTAAATAGATATCTTGACTAGAAACTTATATCATAGTACAATCATTTTATATTATGTTATAACAGTCACTAACTTTATGCTATGAAAAAAACTCAATGGGTACAACATATAGCTAAATATTTTTACTCAATATAGATTTAAAATTTTCACCACCTTCTCTCCTTAAAAATTGAATATATGAATCGATTAATCATGTATATAATGTATACCCCAATGATGTGCACACACTCATACCTAATTGAAGATATCATATATCCCTTAAACATTCACTCATCTCATCTAGAGAAAGGATACTTTTCATTTATATTTCATGAGATTTACCACAAAACAGCATTCCTAAATCACCAAACCTTATATCCCAAAAATAATGATCATCATTCTAAAATATAAAAATGTTTATAGAAATATGGAATTTATCGCAGTCGTTCAATAACATAAAATAAACCTAAACATTTTATATCCAATCATCAACATCTGGGCATGAGGAGACAACAAAAAACAATAGAAATTTGTGACTCTATAATTTCAATAATGATTTAACCATATCCCTCACATACACTTTAACAATACAAGATACTTGATGAATTTCATATAGTATAACTCTAATACATGAGTTATTATGGTATGGAGAAATTATAAAATCCCTAAAACACAATATGAGACACATCAACAAATCACAAGAATCACATATATCCATGAAAAATCACCCAAAAAACAACACACATAACCACATCGCCATACACCCCCATGAACCACAATACAACATTCAATTTAATCCATACGACATATCAATTCCATAGAACAATATAAACCACCATTTCAATATCCAATGATCTGAATCAATCAAACTCAATGAAAAATAGAAAGAACTTCATTATTCCATTAATTAATCCAAAACATCTACATATGTGCACAAAAATCATGGGGATCCACTCTTCACACCATGTTATTTTATTTTCTAGGTGCCTATTAATATCCTAAATTTATTTAATACATTTAATAAATAATATTCCCTGATAAGAAATGGGTTTATGTAACTTCGTACAGTTGAAGCTATAACAGATGTTTCCAAGATAAACTCAACCAAAGCAAGATCAAATTCTATGATGAAATTTATACATTATCTTTAATTTTAATCAATATTTACTATGTTAAAGGTATTATTATTTGCTTCAATATTTTTTTAAAAAACTATAATTTCAATTACATGTTTTTTTGTGGATGACCTATTATTGAAGGTTGGTGGTTATTTTAAAAAAACAACAACACGATACAAAAACAAATTAGGGATACATATTAATAATAGAATGTGAAATCATCAACAAAATATTCAATTTAAGGGAATATAAATGTTATATGCCTTAGTATTCACTATGAAACATATTATTCAAAAATTAAATTTAGAACATCAACTTATTATTCAGTAACATGTTTATATTAATTCATATTAGCACTCAAATGAATTTATCAAAAAAATGAATCTAAGAAAACCATCAACTTTTAAAAGTGGTTCCTAGGTATAATAATTACATTTATATAATGATCTCTAACTTTTGTCCACGTTATAGAAAAAAACTACACATTTTTTTCTCATGAGTCATAGTTAATATTCATTAAAAATATAGTCTAGGTTCTTCTTATTTTCATGGAAACACGCATCTAAAAACAATATTATATTTTTATATTCTAGGATATATTTATACATTAAAATATTCAATTATATAAACAACCTCATTTAATAATTCTCAAGATAAAAAAATCTATCCAATCACAAAATTAAAACTAATCATGTTGAAATTTTATATTTCTTGTTTATCATGATTGAACTAAACAATTATAAAAAAAATTCTTTTATTAGGGAAACATGTTTTCAGAATACTATAAGAGTTACATGATATTACATAAATATTAAAATATAACATGATTAGTAATTCCGAAAATTTCATAACTTAAATAAAATATACTAACTATGATACATTCACATTACATACATAATAAAAATTTCAGAGTTACCAATTTTTATTCAACTTTATAAATTCCTCCCATAGAAAAATACTCCTGAAATAAAATGTGATATATATATATATGAACACTATTATTATATTTATTTCAAGGAATAAGTTTAATAATCTTAATTTATTTTAGTAATAACATGTTATCTTAAATAATTGTTACCATCTTCCCAGGATTTAAAACAAATAGGGTCTAGTTTGTAATAAACATCCAACACATGAAAGAAATATATCATCAAATAAAGGAAGAATATTCCAGGAAATATACATTATAATGATCTATTGCATACATAATCTTGAATAAATTTTTTTTAACCATGGTTGGGGAATGAGATACATTTTTTATTTGGAACGAATTCAAATTAAAAACACAAAACACTAAACATTTGTACAATCTTCCAATATTTAAAAAAATCAACAGAATTTAAATCCTAACACATTCTTCTAAAAAATTATTATTTTAATACTGTGGAACTAAAAACATGAAAATAATACAGAGAGTTATTATTCGTATTAATTTCCCAAATATTCAATGGAATTATAAACAACCAAGACGACCATTTTTTAGAAAGTTTTAAAATTAAAATTAGCATACAATGTGTTATAACAGTTCTATAACATATGCCTATGATAAATTTTGAATGTATTGTAATAAATAGAATATTAAATAATATGGATATTATAATGACAATTATTTTAGTATGATAGTTTGAAATATAGATAGAGAAACATGATTTATAAGGGTTTTAAAAATACATCTTCTATCCAAGAGAAAATATAGTAATCATTTTTTCTAAATATTTCTCTCATTAAAGAAAAAATATAATATTATAAGTATTTTAAGAAAGTGAAATTCTAGAATCAGGTTATATTTGGTATGTTAATGGAATTTATGTGCCTCAATATGGATCTCAATAAATAGTCCTGAATAGTTAATCACCATAATACACTTTGTTTCTAGATTATAAGACTAGTTTAATAAATAATTATATATATTTAAAAAATGTAGAACATAAGTAGAGTTATATAGGAAAGAATAGGATTCCAATTTTTGTAAAACTAATGACCATGATTCATGTACCTGTCTATGATATATACAATACAAAATTTTCATTTTCACGAAAATATTTATATCTGTTTTCTATGTCCATGTATCATATCATAAGTTCCATGAAATATATTTCCCAAAACTAGTCACACTGGTTGTAATGACATCTAATTATCATGTTACACCACCACTAAACCCCTCCCATCAATCCACACTTATGCAAAACTCTAATATAATCCACATAACACAATAAAACACTTTTATGCACCATAGTTATTACCCCCACCCGTTAATGGTACCCATCTTAGGTAAAAAATGAATAAAGACATATAATAACACCCATGTATTGCCTTCATTAAGTCCTAGTTTGTCCAAAATATATTAGGATATAAAAAGATTCAATATCAAAGGCTATACCTTTAAAAGACACATTTGACCCGGATTTATGATATCAACAACAAAAAAACTCAATATTAAATAAAAGTATAAGACCAACAATATCGTATTGTCTATTTAATATCATATAAATAAAACAAAAGACAATCTAAAAACCATGTAATAAATCCAAATACATCTAAGCTAAAAAAACAAAAAATTCAACTCTAGATATGTATCCTTCAATCTATAGAAACCTGTTCTGGGCTTAGCAATGGGAAATACTCAATCAGAGCATCCCTAAATGAACATCAATATCATTGTAAAATAAACATGAAATAATAAGGACAAAAACCCCTCAAGAAAAAATTCAAACAAAAGTAGTAGTAATAAATATGGTTGGAATAAAAATAAACAAAAGTATATATTTTTAGAAATATTTAATAAAATTAAATAAACCATATCAACCATTCTATATCTATTCCTTCACATCAAAAACTGAATCAATATTTTGTATCCCAACTAAACCACTACAATATATAAAATATAAAATTCTTCTTCCTATAAGCCTAATTATACAATTATTAGTGAAAACCTAAATCCAAGTGATTTTCCCACTCAACTAGTTACAAGATGGTATGATCATCCTCTCATATCCATAAGAAAGTGATCATTATTCAGCAACAAAAAATGTAAATTCAACCATATATCCATACATATGAAATCACTTTAACATGACTGCACATATACACATCCTCGATAACAAAAAAATAATCACCATAATTCCATCAATTTATAGTCATCCATGTACATTCCCCACCAACACAATTCTTTTATCCATATTCGGGTATTATGATCATGTTGAGAAGCATCCTCATTTCCTCTAACTGCCATACCCGACCCCCATAATGAACATACACATCATCTCCTCAAAATCACTTTTATTGTACTTTTTACATTTTTTCATCAAAACATAGGTTTATACACAAACCTTGAGACATTATATCCCATTATAAAATATAACCATTGCGATCAATTATATATATTATAATATTTGTAACAATCAAGAGCCATTATAGGAAATGAAACATTTCATATCACATTTCAGTATTCTATTCCAATTCTAGAATTTCCAACAAAAACATATTTCTGAAATATCAATTAGTAAAACGTATAAAAATGTAATTAAAAACATCGAAATCTATACTCATAATCCATGTGACAAATTCAACATGTTTCGAAAAAATTTATCCAATTTCCACATTAGAAACAATATTTTTTATTAATCCTATAGGGTTCACTTTAGTAATCAACAACATTAATGACTTATATTATTTTAATTCAATATTTCATTACCAATTCCAATACATATTATTTAAATATAATTATTAACAATTTATTCAATCATTAACACTATACTATCATATCATCTTGAAATAAAAATTCCAAATATTTTTATGCCATAAAGATATATTTTTCCATCATTTCAGATCCCCACAACATCCCATCATTAGCACAATCCACAACAAAAATGTTTTTCATCCATTTATCATGAATTATATCAAATATTAATAAGGTGTTTTAATCATATTCACTTATTAATCTCATAGAAATTATCTCAGAAAACATAATTACCATAGTATCCTAATATATTTTTCAGATATCCTTTTATCCAAATTCAAGGAATTAATTTTAAATTTAAACCCCAATACACCCACGTTTTCATTATAAAACCACCCATAGTGAAATTCATTATAAATAAAAAATTCTATGTACAGAGGTCATATTTTATATTTTTTTATTTTACTATCATGTTTTCCTCCTTTAAGTGATAATTTATTTCAACTTTCCAGCTCCATCAACAATATGATAAAAATTAATAATAATAACTCAAAAATATTGAAATACTTTAATTATAAATGAATGAGAGGGGTGAAACAATGAAAATAACATGAATGAAATTAATTACCCACAGCACCCCTTTTTCTCCAATCAATATCTCTTCTTATTTGGATCATCATCATTATAAGTTTATTATATTTTTATGGTTTTCCATGAAATCCTCTCTATGTTCCCCATAAAACATAAAAACCCATCAACCAAAATAATTTAAAAAAAATAGTAGGAATGAAAATATAAAGTAGTAATAATATAGGGCCTATTAAGGTATAATTATTATTTAATAAATAATGATAAATCATCATATCCACTATATAAAATGGGGAATTCATCCTACACTGAAGGACCGAGGAGTAAGAGATAATGGTAACCCGTCCTTCCCATTTCATGAATTGAATACCAAGAATGGCTCTTAACTTACTATGTTGATACTCAAAACTCAATGAAAGACGATTTCTAATCTATACATTAGATAATTTATTGGAAATTGAGAGATAAGTTTCGTGTATTTTTAAAATTAATGTAGAAATTCCTTCTGGAACATCGAAATACACAACATTGAATCACTGATGTAATTACTCAATGATTATTCATAAATCAAATATATAAGTACAATAATTAGAAATATATATCAATACATTGATTAATTGGAATCAATAAAAAACATAATTTCTTATAATATCTGAATTTTTAAATAAAAAAAGGGGTTCGTACAATTCAAAAATCCAAAGGTGGAACAAAAATTAATATCCTGGATTGGATGTTATCTATAAGTGATATCGTAATGTTTTGTAAGGGTTACTTGTAATTATTTTATCTGGTGTCAGATATCATCTAATTATGTGTAAGGTAAATAGTGTTTTAATTTTATATAAATGGTTACCATTAAGAAAATTTTGAATATCATGGATAGCCATATACATAGAATATGTGCTTCTTAATGTCAATCTAATTTTAACCATAAATGGTATGTTTCCCTTAAACCTTATAGATTACTCTTACACATGTATTTAAAATCATGGGAAACCCAAAAATGAGACATGGAATCGCAGAATACCATTACATAGCCAAGAAGTTACTTGTACAAAACATTAGGAAACTCAGAACTACCTATATGAAGTTCTTAATCCACCCATACAAAACATGGGTGATGAATGTTACATATTCAGTAATAAAACCTTCTTACCATCACATGATAATTGGATTACCCTTACATGAAACACGGATTACCCTGACATGTGACTTGGCTTATCCATATGAAATATAGTAAAAGGGACATTACTTATAGGAGCAATATGAATTTCAAGGTGACCATTACACATCAAATAATTACCAAAAAATAAATTATTAAAAAACACAATTACACCTCAATAATTTCAATTACATTTTTAAGATTAAATATTATTTTAAAATATTTAATTTTTAATAAAAAATCAATATTAGGGGTTGATTATTACTTCTTGTATTTTATAACACTACCAAAAACATTAAGATCATTTGAATACATAAAAATTAATTTACAAATAATCATATAATGCTTGATATTACATATATATTGGTAAAACCATATTAAAATTAAATTATAATATATAAAAACTCCATACAAAATTATAAATTCAACAAAAAACAACCCGTACCACTAAACATAAAAAAATGACAAAATATTGGTTTCAAAAAAATCCATGACCATATTGATCACATTGAAGTCTAGTTATTTAAGGAGGATATTTTATAGATAGATTTAGGATTGAAAACTAATAATAAAAATGTAATTATATAATTTCTAAATGTTATGTTGATTAATAAAAATCTATTCTATGATAAATTTCCTCTTTTATACATTTTACCTTAATTTATAATTTACTAAATATAAAATGAACATTTTTTCAAAAATTTGGCTTCATTATTTCAATTTTGGAATCCATTTATTATTGTAGAATTCATGGGAATGGTAAAATTATTATATAAATTAAAACATATGATAAATTGGGAAACCCAATTTTGTTGAAAATATATTTTTAAACACTAACTACTCTTATTATGATTTACTATCAAATACTAAATAAATTAGTGTTAATATATTTTAATATATAAATATATATTAAAATAAATTTATAAATTAATATACATTCGATTATTATATTTTGATAAAAATATACAACACTTAAAAAAATATAATAAAATAACATGTTTTTATTTATCATTTGTCATTGTAAATAAATTTTAATCGAATTTCTTATTTTTTCCTGAAAATAATATTGATTATATTACAAAATTTAAATAGTTTTATTGAAATTTTTATTTATATTCTATTTAATTCGTTTTAAAAAAGTATTAAAAATTATTTTTAATATAAAATCATTTAATACATTATTATGTTGTTAGAAAAATTTATTTTTCCACATAATATTTTTTTTCATATTACATGAAAAGCGAATAACGTGGGATAAATTTTAATTTATTATACCTGGATATATAATTAATTACATTAACTAATATCATTTTCAAATGTTGTCAATTTAAATCATTGATATTAAAATAAACAACTTATAGAAAAAAAAATATCATCCAAAAATATTTCTTTGTTTTTTAAATGGTTTTATCAAAATTTATAACCCTTCAATAGTAAATGTAGAAATTATTGATCGTTATACATATATAATCAAAAAAATTAATTTAGTAATCTATATGTTATAATTTTTTATTATAAATAAAAATCTATAAGTTATAAAAAAATGATCTTAAGTAATTTATTACCTATAAATAATTTTATTCATATTAATTTTAGTTTCATAATTATTTTTTATATATAATTTAATTAATTTAATTAATAATTATTTTTATGAATAATTATTTGTAGAAATTTCTGTATAAATGTAGAATGTTTAACAAAATTATTTTTTATGAGTACAATTTTTTAGATTAAACATATTTTTAGAAAATTAATTAGTTTATTTTATTTTATTTGTTTATATCCACAAATAAATTCATAATGATATTTTATATTTTTAACATATAAATAAACATTTTATTTGTTTTCATTATTCAACTAATTATTGAATAGTATCATGATTATGACTATTATTCCGAAATACAATATTAACTTTTTATATTAGCCTTTTATTTTCTATAATACCTCTATTTTCTCAGATAAATTTGTTCTAATATAACTTAGCAAAGTGAACTTTTTATTCTATTAATTGAAAATTGTTATTTTACAATATTCCTAATCCAATCATGAATTTATTAATAGTTTTCTAGTTCAACTAATGGTGATTCACAAGACTGAATATGATCTCAGAGAAAACCTATATGTAATTCTTTTTTCTCTTTTTTTCCATTTCAATTAATGTACATTAAATATTACTAATCAGTAAGTGAATATAATAATCAATAGTACTCAATACATTTTTTGATATAATTTTCTTATAATATCCTTTCATGAATCAACTATGTGTTCTTACGTCAATTAATATCTTCTATGGATTATTTTTTCATTTGTTAAATTTCTTATCAAAAAAGAAACATTATGAATGATATTATTATAGTTTATGTTATGAAAATGATTTCTAAATCCTAGGATGGAACTATGATAACCATAATATTGAATGTTATGCAGACTCGATTATGTAGTGGGATGATGCAATCAGATGTTATCTTTTATCTCTCGCTAAAGGTGGAGGTTGAAGCATGATGAATTAATGTATTAGTGAATATAGAGGATATAAGAGTTTTATTAAATTATTACTATACTGTTTTATCTAAAAGTAAAAAATATTTTAGTAATATTCCCTGATTGTTTGAGTAAAAATTAATTCTTTTATAAGCACACATAGTATAACAAAAGTGGGAGTTGACGTATTGGGATCCTATGAACGAACATAGAAATACTAATGAAGTTAAAAGTTATGGATAAATATTCTCCATGAGATGGATGATATATAAATTAGTTACAATGGATATAGTGTATAATATTAGAAGGGTTAATCCCTTATTTTTATATGTGGAGAATCATGTAATTGTATTTTTTTAAGATTCCATGAATAAAAGTATTTTTGAATTCCAAATGAATATGATTTTTTCATTTCAAACCACTTATATTTTTAATTTTATATTTCATTCATTCTATTTAATAATTATAGTCATGTATTATTGTATGAGTTCATTTTTTTGCCTCTTTATTACAGTACAATGATTTTTGTTTAGTGTGTCTTCAATGATCAGGATAATATGGCATGGGATCAACGGGATCATTGATCCATGCTATAATATCTAATTTTTTTATCCTTTTTAGGATTTATATCCTATAAGGGAGAGACCCAATAGTCATATCAGAGATTCATTTAGATAATCTTCATATTGGTGGACATTGGTGATGGCGTTTATGTTCTTGGTTCAATAGTACCATTCTCCTATATATATTTTAGGAAAGTCATCATTAAATAAATCTAAATAACTGTGACGTCGTCAATAATTTTGTAGTGGTTCATCACTACACTAAAATTAGGTTTTAGTGGCGGTTTTGTGGCGGCGGTTCAAAAAACCACCGCTAAACCTTTCGCTAAATTGGTTTCGCGGTGGTTTATTATAAACCACCGCGAAACCCTCCATATTTTTTACGCTGCCGACCCTTCCCCCTACCCCAACAACCACGACCATACGCGACTCCGAGAACTCACGCGACCATGTGACCATGCGACCACGACGACCCCCCGCAACCCCCCGCGAACCCACGCGACCCCACGACCCTGGCGGTCCCTTCCACGGAAACCTGTGACCCCACAGTGACCCCCTCTTCACATCCAAGGTGATTTTTAGGGGTTTTTTTCCATTTCCCCCTTTCTCTCTTCCCCTAATCTATTTCTTGGTTTCCTTTTAGGTCTTGGACAGACCTTGGATGTTAGGGTTAATGTTTAGTTCATTTTTCATTGGATATAGGGTACGTTGTTGGTATGTGGGGCCTTGTTCTCCCTCTAGTTGATGTTTCGTTGCATTCACACTCAAGCCGTGGTCATTTCCCTGCATTTTCATTATAATTCAATCCATATGATCCTTGGGTGTTACTTAATAATTTTTAAAACATGATTTACACCTTGTTAATGTACTTGGTTAAATTATTATGGTGTTTTATTGGGGATATGAATTGTTAAAAATAGCTTTCAAAGTGAATCTTAAATTATGCATATGTTTTCTTATGCCTAATATGTGTGGTTAAATGTTAATTGGTCTATAATAGTGAAATTGGATGATTTTGATGTTTGTTTACCTCATTAATGTTTTATTTTAATTGATTGTATGGTATTTGGCATTTATTATGTGAAACATGGTAAGTTTTATAGTATGATTAAAGTGTTGTTTGGAAAGCTCTCTTAGTTTTTAATGATAATTGTTTGTCCATTGGAAATTATATGAAATGGATGAGTTTGGTTTGAATGGAAAGTGATGATTCTAAAAATATTTTTGGTTCTCTCATGGATGTTAAAGGGTTTCATTAGATGTGGGAACATCCATGGGTCAGTAGAGGATGGTGGTGAACTTGAGGTCACATGGAAATTGCGGTAGCAGTTTGGTTTCGTTTTGGTGTGTTCAATGACATCACTTTATGGTGCATCTCTTATTGTATATTTTTTCATTATGTTAAAATCATATGCACTATCATATTCAATGAACATAAGTGTTATCTTACATATTCCTAGTTGATTGGTATATAGGGTATACCATGACTTTTTCTAGGCTTGAGTGGTGATTTCTAGTATGTTTATGTCTTTTGAATCTATCCCTTATATTTCCCTTAGAAGTGAATTGTAAAGGACTTAGGGAGAAGATACTTTGATTTTTCATAGTTCCCCCATGGAATGTCTTCAACCTGAAATTTTCTTTCCTTTTATGTTTCCAGATGATCAAAATGATTACCTATCTATACAAGGTAATTATCTTGTTAGTGGAGACACGATTTTTCCAATATCACCTATTATGGGTTTTTGATGTCGAGAGTGACAATTATATTTACATCAGTAGCTTATAGACTTTATGTTGTACTAATGTGTTTTATGTCTAAGTTCAATCATTGTAGACCAATGTGTGGTTGAGGCTTAACATTATAAATATTTAATGAAAGTTTGAGATTTTCTCTACAGTGGTAATTTTAAGGTAATCCCAAGTAAGATTAAGAGCCTAATACTAATACAAAAAGACTCAATTATGGGTTTACATAGATTAAATTTACATTTCATAGACAAATATTTATAGGGGGTTATAGTTTTATAGCTTATACCACAGAGGTGAGGTCGTATATTCAACATAGAAGAAAAATTGTCCCTACCTAAATTGTTTGGACCCATACCAATTAATATTACCCCTAATAGGGGAGTATTCACTTTGTTTAAGGATTTTATACTCAGACCATGAATGTTGAATTACTATATTTCATAATAAGTGAAAATCAAACATGGCATGAATTTGTTAGGGGTCTAAATCAGAATAAATGACCACAAAGAGAGGTGAAGACGATTTATGGTCTTTATGGTCAAACCAAGAAGTTGAACACCTGGATTCTAACCATGGGATTCTCAAACATGTTAGTAATGATCTTCATAAGTTCTAAAATACTGTCACTTACTAAATATTATAAATTTATTATGATTTAATTAAGTATAATAGTTTGTGTTTAAGTTGAAAATTCATTTCTAAATAATTACTTCAAATTAACTGAGCTTAGGACTTGAAATATACATAAATGTTTGAAGTAAAAATTGGACATGTCCTTTGTATTATATCAAATCCCAATTTTATGGTTTGCATGTTTTTTTTTAATACGAGTTGTTTGAAATATTGAAGATAAATTTTGATAGTACTAAACACAAAACATATTTAAGTGAAAATAACATACATTATTAATTAGTTTTTAAAAGAGATCTTAATGATAACCCCACTATGTAAATCCAAGTTGATGATTTAAAATTGCACAACCTAATGATATGATGAATAAAAAAAGGTCTCTCCAAATTCAAGGAAATAAGAAACATCATAAAATTCAAAGGGAGAGGTAAATTCAAATATATAGTGAAAAGATTGAAAAACATAAAGAGCAATGAAACATGACCAATTTTCATGAACTGGCCTAGGCTACCCATAATCCAAGTACCCAATCTATCCTGCGATAAGTCTCAAAGGGTTTCATATAAGGGATAAATATTTCTAGTAATGTCATTGTACTAATTTTATGAAAATCTTGCATCTTTGGTGTGTTCAATGACATCACTTACAATGGGGTGTTATCTGAGGCAACATAAATGTGTGATCGATAGTGTTATGATAAGTGTGTAACCTGATATTCTTATTACTCCTCAGGGAGGTGTTGACGCTATCTCCTAGGGACCAGACTTGTTCGGTTTGTCTGGGGATGCTATGTAACTGGTAAATTTGATCAATGTATCATCTTCATTATATTATCCATACATTGTGATCAATGGGTCATCTTTAATATATTATGTTTCTGTAATCTTACACTATCGTATATATGAATCTCTTTCTCTATTTTTTAGTAACTATGTGTTTTAATTTTTTATTATTGTGTTGGCACATTGTGATATATATGGATAAAATCTGGATCATATTACCAAGGAACACACCTCAGTATGTTAAGGGTTTGAATGAGTTTTTAGATTTTTAAATTTCTAATCGATCCTTTGAAGGGAGAATAAAATGTCTATGTACTGAATATAAATTTAAAACCTGGTTGAAGAGAGATGAGGTTTATGAACATTTAATACTGAAGAAATTCCCTGGTCAATATTTTTGTTGGATTTGGCATGGAGAATAAAGCATTACAGAAAGATTGAGTACTGATGTTAGTCCACAGAATGAGTTCCCAAGTTCGTCGATAATGGAAAATGAATTGAAAAACCTAATAAATGATGCATTCGGCACTGCAAGACACTAATATCAGCATCAAAACTTATCAGAACAACCAGAAGAGGGTGCTACAAATTGCAATGTGACAAGTGATGTTTTTGTGACTTTAACACGGACAGATCAAGATTGTCACATATCATTGGATCCTCCTCTTGATTCTGTGGAGCCAAATGTAAAATAAAACTTCACTGAGGAAAATGTGCTTCATGATTTAGTTGATGATTGAAATCAAGAGTTGTATGGTGGGTGTTTGAAATATTCAAAGATTTAATTTCTACTGAATTTGTACGATATCAAATGTCTATGTGGAATTACAAATAAGGCAATGTCAATGATATTGGAATTTATTTGTGATGCATTTCCTAAAGCAAAAATCTCAGAATATTATTATGATATGAAAAAACTTGTTAACTAGCTTGGTCTGAATTATACAAAAATACATGCATGTCCCAATTATTGTATGCTTTATTGGGGAGAGTATTCAAGTAGACAGAATTGCAAGAAATGTTCTTCTTCTAGATGGAAGGAAAAGGGTGATGTTAGAAGTCTGAATGAACATAATTTCATGGAGAAGAAGAAAAGGATCACACCTGCAAAGGATTTTCATTACTTTCCTTTGATGCCTCGATTGCAAAGATTATTCATGTCATCGAAAACCGCCGAACACATGAAGTGGCATTCTATAGATAATAACAATGATGGGTTAATGAGATATCCATGAGATTACCAATCATGGAAGACATTTGATCCATTACATCTCAATTTCTCATCTGATCCTAGGAATGTTGGATTGGGATTGGCTGTCGATGGATTTAACACATTTGGGACTTTGGTACCAATTACAACATTTGGCTAGTTGTTTTGATCCATTATAATCTGCCACCGTAGATGTGTATAAAAAAACATATTTTATACTTTCGATGATTATTCCTGAAAAAAAAATCTTGGAAATTATATTGATGTATACTTGCAGCCTTTGATTGAATAATTGCATGAGTTATGGAGAAAATGTGTTGATATATTTGATTCTTCTTCTAAAAAAATGTTCAAAATGCATGCTTCTTTAATGTGGACCATTAGTCACTTCCCTCAGCTTGGGAATTTATCTAGTTAGAACACTTACACGTGTTTGGCTTGTCCCGTTTGTAACTTTGATTTTGATCCCAAACGGCTACCTCACAGTTGAAAATGGGGCTTCTTGTTTCATTGAAGATTTCTCGATTCATCTCATAGATTTCGGCTGAACACATCAAAATTTAATGTCTCCATTGATCGTAGACCACCTCCAAAGTTGTTAAATGGTTTTGAAATATTGGCATAGCTTGAAAATGTTGAAACAAAATTTGGTAAGGTTAATCATTTGAATGATAGTGGAAAAAGGGTCTGAACTGCATCGTCAAGAGAAACTGGAATCCAACAATGGAATAAAAAAATTATATTCTTCAAACATCTGTATTGGGAATTTAATTTATTGCGGCATAATCTTGATGTGATGCATATTGAGAAGAATTTTTGAGAAAATTTTATTTTCCCATTTCTTAATGAGAATGGAAAGTAAAAGGATCATCTCAATGCTCATAAAGAATTACAAGAAATGAACATAAAACGCGATCTCTGGCCAGTTGAGAATGAAAATTATCCTCCTGCTATTTTTGAAATGAAAAATAGGGATAAAGATACATTCCTTATAATGTTAAAGAATGTTAAGGTATCTGATAGGTATTCAAGTAACATCTCGAGGTGTGTTGACTTGAAGAATCGTATGTTACATGGATTTAAAAGCCATGATTCACAAATTTTGTTACAACTGTTACTACCATTGGCATTGCGTACATTATTACCTGAAAAATTTCTATTGTTGTAATCCAGTTCTGCACATTTTTCAGAAAACTATGTGAGAAATATCTACATCCATTTCAGCTTGACAACCTCCAGGAGAGGTTTGTATTGACCCTTTGCACAATGGAGATGATCTTTCCTCTGTCCATTTTTTCGGTAATGATGCATTTAACTATGCATTTTGTTGAGGAAGCTAAATTAAGAGGCTCCGTTCATTATCGATGGATGTATCCAATTGAGAGTTGCGTTATTTATATGTTTTATAGTTATGTAAACAATTTTTGGTACTTAATTAAATGCATAATTATGTTTATTTTATTTCACATATATATTGGGAATTTGAAATCATATGTGAGAAATAAAGCTAAACCAGAAGGCCCAATTGCTGAAGGCTATGTGGATGAGGAGTTTCTTTCCTTTTTTTCTCGATACTTGGATGATATTGAGACAGGATTTAATCTAGTTGGACGTGTTGACGACACATAGACTCAATCTCAAATACATCAGAAATCCAAAATATTTCATTCTATTGGCCGATCAGTTGGGAGGATCTCAAATGTGACAGTCACTGAATTGGAATTATTGCAGGCACATAGATATGTGATGCTGAATAGTGAAATTGTAGATCCATTTATTGAAGATTTAAGGATACAAACAAAGAGACGAATGAGAGGCCGGACACGAAATGAGAAATATGTAACGAAAGATGTTAATAAAGAGCTTTTACAATGGTTTGCACAACGTGTAAGTTCATAAATATTACAATAAATACGAATATTAGTTTGACACATACATTTTGTAAATCTCATAAAGTATATTTCCTTTTTCAGATCATGAATACTGATACTCGAGTAGAGGTGTCAGAAGATTTGATTTTTCTTGCTAGAGGTCCCCTAAAAGAAGTTATAAAGTTCGACGCTTATAATGTTAATGGATTTAGATTTCATACAGTCGATCAAGAGGTGGGTTTGAGAACACATAATAATGGTATATTTACATTTGCTGAAGTGGAATACTATGGAAAGCTGCATGATATTATTGAATTAAACTGCCATAGACAATTTTCAGTTGTTTTATTCAAATGCAAATGGGTCGATATTATCAGAGGTGTTAAAAGTGATTCCTTGCAATTTATTTCTGTGAACTTCTCTCTCTTGATGGATGTTGGTGATCATGAACAGCATGATCAATATATCTTAGCATAACAATAAAAAATGGTATATTATGTGAATGATGTTGCCGGTGAAGGGTGAAGTGTAGTTTCTCAAATAATACAAAGAGATTTGTATGATATGGGTGATGAGGTTGAGAATTTGACTTATGAAATTGAATTTAATCAGTAACCGGAAGCAGAATTATTTGTCAATCATGATATTGAAAATATTAGTCTAGCAAGGATGAATGAAGTGGAAGTAGCAATGGAGTAGGAAACCGACATGATTGAAGGGGAAAATGATTATATGTACAATTATTTATTTATTCAGCAACCAATTGTTTCATTTCTGCAGTCATTCATTATCATTGTTATATATATTTTGTCTGTTAGTACTCCATCTATTATCATTTTTATCTTTTTTATTCTGTATAATTTTTTTCAAATATATATTCTGAACATAATTTTATTTGATTGAATGATTTAAATTCCAAGGAAGAAGCGGTACATTATTTCATCTAGTTCCGCGATAGATGACGATCCATCTAGCTCCCTCCCTACGACATCTGAGGCACCAGCTACCGAAACCTCTACACCATCTCCCCATGCACCATCTCTCACACCATCTATGGATGTACCAGTATAGATTGATTCATCGACTCCCCCTTCATGAGCCTAAGTAGTGGGGCAGCGACGCGCCCCTTCCAGTTCATCCTGGACATACTGGAGTGTCACCGGAATATGTACAAATTTTAATTAAATAAATTTATTTCATTTTGTTTATACTAATTGTTTTCTCATTGAAGATGACAAAAATGAAACTGTGGAGAAAACCATAAAAATTTCAGATGTGAGGAATACGAATGGCGATAAGATTGTTGTGCCATTTGATTCTTATAAGGTCCCGACAGATGATTCCATGGGGTTACTTGGCCAGATTCTAGGCCAACTGGCAGCAGAGCCTATTTCCCTTCCCATTTCATATGACGATTGGAGACCTATGCCTCCAAGCTGGAAAAATGAAGTGTTTGATTCTCAAATCAAGGTAAATTTATTACATTATGGTTTAATTTATTGTCATGTCACTAATATGTTCAAAATGAATTTCTGTAAACAGATGTTCTTCCACTTTACCGTTGCTAATGTGATAGCACAGAAGTGGACGTTGAAAAATCTAGGTAAGAAGTGGAAAGATTTTAAATGGAGATTGTGGTGTGATTCCAACGATGCTTCATTGACCATGCTGCAAATGTATGAGAAGCGACCCAGTGGGGTACCGAAAGAGAAGTGGAATGTGTTTGTTGACAGGCATCGTGATCAGAAGAGGATGGTATTGAAATATATATATTATTATATTATACTTATGTTACATTTATACATGTATATGAAAATAACATAACATTCAATACATCAGTAATAAATTTCATTTAATTTGTTTCAGGATCTCTCCAGACAGAATGCGTCAATCCGAGCGAAGCAAGTCATCCCGCACACTGCGGGATCAAAAAGTTTTTCGAGAAGTCGAACAACATTGGTAATATTTTAATTATTTTAAATATTTATAATACAATATTATCTATTTAATATATTGAATTGTTGATTTATCTTTTCTTAATTCAGTCACAGAGTTTAGGCCATGAAGTATCCAGAACTGAACTGTGGTTGGATGTTCACAAGAAATCAGATGGATGTTTTGTTAATAAGCCTGCTAAAGAAGTTGGGGTATGAAGTATATTTTTTATCATAATAACTTATTATCAGGTTTTTACTGTGTTAATATATATTGATATTCGATTTATAGGTCAAATTTTAAGAACTATGGGATGACAATCCTGCGCATTCCTACTCTGTCTCCCAGGATGACACGGTTTCTAAAGTCTTTGGGATAGATCATCCTGGTAGAGTGCACGGGATGGGTTTGGGACCCGTTCCATCTGAGGTTTTTAGCAGGCCACCGGGGATAGATATTGCATCTACTCCTGACTTTATTCAGCCCATACCCGGAGATGCTAAGAAAGTGATTTTTTCTTTATGCAAAAAAATTCACCAACAGGGGGATCAGATATCTACATTGCAGAACGAGTTGATTGAAATACATCAGAATATGAGCAGATATGCCCCCGGTGGGAGTGCATCGATTGGTGGTATGCAGGTAAATCACAAAAAATCAAAATCATTTAGTTTTATAACTTTCATTGGTTTTATGTTTTAATATAAATTTGCAACCGTATTTAATTTTCAATATAATGTTCTTATAGGTGACATCACAAATTGGAAATCAAGATGGAGAGGGTGACGTTGAATCATCGGACCCTGAGTAGTTTTATTGTTGATGTTTTGAACTAAAATGGAAACAGTTTGATTGTATATGTAACATTTGTGGCACATAGTTTCCACCAGGCATTTTCATGAACTAAAATTTCCTTGATTTATCATGTTTCTTTTTATGAATTTTATTGATTTCTGATGTTTCTTTTTATGTATTAATTTCTTGAGTGTTGTATATATCATTCCATTTAGTTCTGTGTTCGAATGGGTAGTCACGATTTTGGATGACTAGGAGTTAAACCCATTGTTTATGTGGGTGCAACAGTTGCATGTAATAGAGTTTTATACAAAAATAGTTATCATTGTACCATTAGAATGGCCATTTTATGACTTTTATGGAATGTCGTGTTGTTAAGCATTGTTCTAGATAGGCATTGGGAAGGCAGGTGTTCTTGGCCTAGAGTTAGTGCAGAACACAACAAAGAATTTTGATATCATGCAAGATTTGATGAATGCAGCTCTGAATAGATAGATTTCAAATGTCGATCATATGAGGATACCATTAGAGTTCATGGTTATGGAACATTTTTTCTTTATGGTTTCCCATATTAATGTGTATAAAAGGTTTAGTAAGGTGAGAAATCTGTCTTTCACGTTCATTATACCTTTCTAAGTGTTTGTGCGAGTTGGTGTGGTGGCATATCAGCTGGAATTTACAACTCATTTGGGGAGGATCCATGATGTTTTCCCAGACACCTAGATCTATCAGTATCTACATGATACATCTCGCGTCTGATACTTGGGATAGTTAGATGTTTATAATGATGCAATGTTCATTGAAAAATAGTTAATAATCGAGGATCTTAAGGATAAAGTGCTATGTGGATGGATGATTCATTTGGATCATGAGTTGTGGAGGAATGTTTTCCATGAGGAGAGTACTAGGGAGTGATAAGCGAATATGCACTCCCAGTACACTAATCTGTATTGAGTTGATGTTCTGAGCATTACATTGATGATTTAATTTTTTAATTTACATTGAAGTGATATCTGACCTTGTTTTGAAAATAAGATATGTTGTGATCCATTTTTTCTCCGAATGTGTATGAAATATCCTGACATGTGGGAAGGGAGGACCTAATTCATAACCAAGATGCATTATTGTGGGTGTTATTAAACCTGTGTGGGTGAGTCAGTGCCTCCCCATACATGTAGTATCTTGAAAAGGAGGAAGGAGCTATCTCATCCATGTGTCTAGATGTTGTGACCATATGTGATTACATGGTTGTTAGGTGTAGTGTGGTACCTTGGGGATTACAGAATTGTTTTAAATAAAGATAACTATTGAGGAGGGGTTCTGGGATGTCGAGGTTTTCATTCCAGCTTTAGAACAAATCATGGTGGTTTATACCTGATAGTTATGTTAGAGGGTGGTTGTTTGGACCCCTCTCTTGTTGGGTAGTTTTTCATTCTAAAGGGTGAGGCTGTTTTGAGAGCTATATGATGTAATGGAGTAAACCTCATAGATTAATTACGTTGTGAATATTCAGTGATTAAGGTGTTCTAGGGGATGTTTTTCACTCATTCTAGGAGTTTTTAAAAAATACAGTTGTTCACTATCCATGAGTCAGCATGTCATTAAGTCAGGTTTTCATTGAATAATCCTATAAGTGACTCAAGGATTTGGTTTCAGTGATTCAAGGGTGTCGGTGTCGATGAGTCATGGGCATCAGTTTCAGTGCTATGGTGTCAGTTCCAGGGCATCGGTACAAGGGTGTTTCTCACATGGAATCAATTCTAGGGAATCGATTCTAGGGTGTTGGTGCCAGGGTGACCATGCCATGGCATCGGTGATAGGGTATCAATGATCCACCCATCAGTGAGTCAATTAATGTTTTCCCCAGACATCCGAGTCTCTCCCTTATGATTTTCATTTATCAAAAAATATGTTACCTATTGAGTTTGACATTGCTTAAATCTTTTTCCACTATATTCAAGGAGAATTATTATTTCTCCAAACCGTAATCACCATTAAATTTGGAAAAACCAAATTAACGATACGTGGTGTTGACCACAACACGTATTTCTAGTATTTTGAAGTCATCTCTCTAATTTTATTGTTATATATTTCAAAAAACCGAGTTTGATGCTATGTTTGGGTGTTTTTAAGTGTTTTTTGAAGGATATTTTATATATATTTAATTTTCTAATTTCCCCGGGGATTTGAGATATTCAAATAGCATGGTCAATCCATGATCTGTTTTATCCAGCACATTGAAATTATATCCCTTGTTATTAGGATCTCACTCATTCTTAAGCCAAGATCCTCTAATTTCCAGTGGATTATTTTCCTTCTCCCAAGGTGTGGAAAGAGTCCTTCCTCCTTAGAAGAGACATTCCCCCACCCTGTTCTACTTTCATGTAGTTCCTTGGAGTTATTCCTTACTCCTCACGTGATACCATGCTCTTTATTCAAGGAGGAACATTGATCCTTTGACAATCCAAGTAAGGATTTCATTCATTTCAGTTCCTATGAGCATCTTGCATGGTAGGTTTAGTAATGTTCTATGTGAATATGACTGAAATATATTATTTAACATAAGGAATAATTTATTGAGTACGATGATAAAAATTCAGTTAAGGGGTTATAGTACATTTACTATTTCTACTTGTTATATTTTTTATTGATCTGACTTGTTGTGGATGTGTGCCTTATAAAAATCATGGAAATTGGTGTCCTTTTCTTACAAACTATTAATATATTTATTGGTTATAATGTTGGGGAAAAATGTTGTAATGTGGAAACTGATTAATCATGTTCACATGGTTAATTAAATGGATGATCGAGGAATAAGAACCATTATGTGATACCCCAGTAAAAAAATGTAATTCAAGAACAGTGTTGGATAAATCTGAATTTAACCCTGTTTGATGGTTGTGTTCATGTAATGTGTGTTATGGTTGTGTTTTATGGTTTATGTGGAATGATTGTGAATTGATGCCACAGTTCTATCTTTGTTTGTGGGATTTATTTTTGAACAGAAGAACTTGTAGGCAGTTGAACTACCTTTGGTTGTATTGTGCCCATCAGACATGATTCTGTATGGGGACTGCAATGTGGCATTGGTGGTGTTGTGTAGTGGGACTACAAGATTGGTTTTCATTCATTTTTGAGTTGGTTAGGGATTTTATTTTTTGGTAGTAATGAAATATATAATGTGAATCCCTTGAATAAATAAATAGAACGTGGTTAAATAAAAAGTGGCTAGATTATTCTTTGGAAGTATCTATTGCGTGGGTTTGCATATAGCGGTAACAACAAAAGTGTTACTATTGGGTTGTTCATTGTTTGGTTGAATCCTATAGGCTGGGATACTATTTTATTATCTATATGTATATGAACATATTGTTTTTTTATTTCGATGCACACCCGACCGTCATTTACCACCATGTGTTTAACACCCCCCATCAATTGGATAGGGTGTCTTTTCCCACCATCTCGGCTCTTCAGAATGGATAGTTATTGGATCATCTCTTCTTCACCTTCCATACCACTCGTGTAATCCGAGCAGTCTATGATGGCTTGATGTTTTCTATTTTCCAAGGCTCTTTGGGTATGAGGTGTTGTGGATGGGATGCCTAGGTGTCTGGAGGCTGGTTTGTTTCCCTAGTGTATTCTGGATGAGTTTCATGTGTCTATGGATGGAACGTGTGATTTTGGTGGCATATGTGGTTTTTTTTATGGTAATGTATGTGTGTGGTTTTCATGGCCCAGATGTTTATTATTGGAGGAGGGGTATGTTTGTGGTTGGGGTGGACCATATGGTTGTTTTTTTGGTCGACGTATTTGTGTTGTTGTTGTGGAACACATGGTCATTGTTGTGGGAAGGGTATGCATGTTTTTTTGGAGGACCACATGGTCATTATTTTAGGATTGATAAGCATGTTATTGTTTCAGGAAGTATATGTGTGTGGTTATGGACCTGTGTGAGTGGGTGGGTTGTGGTAGTAAGATTAAAGTTGGATTTGTGGGGGAGGTCTAATGTGTCAGGATGTCTCAATTAACTAGTTTCAATGTGATGATGGGTACCCAAATAACAATGATCTAATAAAACTACTTTACATGACTTGTTTTATTCGATGAGTGTGTCGTGGTGAGGCTGTGTGGTGAATATTCCATGATATGTGATTTTGGATTCTTCTATCTTCACACGAATATTAGTATGTTCCCCCACCTATGCGTGAGTGACTTGGGATTCCATACTGAGTATACATGTATGATCACCTTATATATATATAACTACAACCAGGTTCCCAGGTGGACTTCAGGATCACGCTAGATATTAATAGCTTAGGAATCATAATAGTTGATGTTGCTGCATAGTCCCTTTAATTATGTTACATTGATGTTTTATTGCACCATGTATTGATATTACTTTTGAACATTAATGTTGGAATGGATTTTTGGTCTATGTTGAAACATTTTTTTGTGAGGTTGATGACTTTGTCCTCCTAGAAAAGAGGTGTAGTGACCTGGTTGGTCGATATGATATGTGATTCATTCTTATTGATCCCCATGTTGGGTGTTGTTTCTCAGGTCGTTCTCAGTTGGTTTATATTTCTGGTTTTATTTATTTTCTGGGAATTGGTGCAGCAGAAGTAAAGAATTATTATTTTTATTCTGGGATGCTTTTCGCAGCAGTTTTAACCGCCGCTAAATGCATATTCGTGGCAGTTTAAACAGCCTCTAAATAATGAAATCCGCCGCTAAACATAAATTTTATTTTACGTTTAGCGGCGATTATAATCGCCGATAAATAGGATCATCGTGGCTGCCTCATTCGGCGGCAGTTACCGTGACTTTAGCGGCGGTTTTACGTCCGCTAGAATTTGAGTTTATTCAAAGCGGTTATAACTACCGTGAAATGAGTCATCGACGATGCTTTCCTGAAACCGCTGCTAAATGCAAATAATCACTGCTAATAGATTGGCGACACCCTATTTCGTGCCAGTTAATGTAAACCGCCGCCAAACAAAGTAGCGACAGTTTAAACCGCCGCTAAACGGAGATTCTATTGTAGTGCGTTAAAATCAAAAAATCATATTGGATGATGGTAATTTATAAGTGGTTATTACAAATTCCTTTGTTTTTATGTTCTATAGAATTATGATAATGACTATTCTACTATATAAGGACCATGATCAACCATTTATAGGTACCAAAATTGAAGTAATGAAAACAAGGAATCATATATGAATAATATGAAATCATTGATGTTTATTTGGATACAAATACCCTAAAACATGGATTAAAACATATGGTATGTGAACATTACTTCAAAAAATATGAATAAGACACTAATATATATGAGATACCTACTATAAAGAATAAGGATATACTTTTGTGATGGATGATTAGAATAAGGGCTTAATAAATTAACACATTGGCAATTCAAAACAATGACCTTAACAGGATCTTGACTATGTTTTATTTACGTAGTTTCTAAATTCAATGATCCATTGTGGGAATAATTTATTCTCTCATAAATCCCTTATTATTGGAATACGATGGACACCAAAGTGAAAAACTCAAGAGTAATGAATAAATTACTATGTGTAGATGAAATATTCTAAATCTAGAATGTGAAACATCATTAAATAAAGATATAATCATATTCTACAAATCCAAAAAGTTTACAAGGATGAGTTCACCATATAGAAGTGAAATTCTAGAGAAAATGGGAAGGAAAAAATTTCAATGTATTTTTATCATGGGAAAATGTTGCCAAATGAGTTTTCACTGTTGGATGCAATTAAACATACATAAATATTATAATGAGCGGTGATTATATTTTGAAAGATAAAATTATATAGTAATTATGAAGATCATGTATGCAAATATTAGTGTTTTTTAATATTGAGTTCCTTTAGCTATCTGGAGTTTTATTTTAGAAACTAGTGATTCATTTCACTCAACATATGAGATATAGAGCTTGAAAATTTTGTCTTTTGAATTTTTTTTCATGGTTCATATTATGTATAATTAGGTTCAAGAGATTTTATGGAATGGTGGTATGTTTTTCCAAACAAGTCTCATAATAATTGTTTATTTGATGGGTCAATAAAACATACCAGAATTAAGGAAAACATAATTTTCATTTGAAATTTAAACCATTGATATTTCTAAATAAAATTTTATAATAGAGAATAAAAAAGTTGACTTCACTACATGGTTAATTCTATATGTTTGAAGGATATTACATTTTACTTCATGGATGTATTGAAAGGTGTGATTATTACAAGAAACTTAACCATAAATGTGGCGGCATGAATATATCAATCAATAAAATTGTATGTGATGTAAATAATCACTAATTTTTTACGAAGACTAAAATCATGTAATTTGGGATAAAAATTGATAGAATCATTATAATTTAGTGGAAAAATTCATTTTAAAAATATTTTATGGATATACATGGGTTATTTCAGCTTCATTCACACATTGCATCATTGTATATGGATTTTAGAGATACTGGTAATGGATATTTTTGGGCTAAAACTATTTCATTCACACTAATGATCATTGAACAATTTTCTATTGAATAAAGATGAGACAAAGAAACTATGGATGTTCTTTCTCATTAAAATGTTTATAGTGTTAAAATCCTTCAACAAATTTCAATAAATGTGGAATAAAAACCTATTTGAAAACATTAGTGAGTTAGGTGTGACAATGTGGGGAATTACAAAAAGAATAGAGATTTTGAGGTACTATTTATTGACTGTAATACAGTTCGAGAATACATTACATGGTTATATGAAAAATAAAAATGTCATAGAGATAATTAATAAAACATCGATTTAAAAGAAAAGGAGTGTGAAAATTCACATAATGTTCTTCAAGATGTTTTGGTTTAAAGCATTGAATTGTGTGTTATACAAGATTAATAAATTCCCATATTTTCAACCATCATAGAACAAAAAAATGTATTGTTTTTCAAGAAGAAAGGTTTCATTGACCAATATCAATGCTTTAAAATATGTCTCCAAAACCCACAATAATTCAATTTATATGGAAAATTTATAAGTTATATCTTATTTCATTTACATTGAGGGATATAATGATGAATATTTTTTTGAACAATGAATCAATAAAATTCAAATGGTCTGCATATATTGAATTTTCCTATCCATTGATAATTTTTTTTGGTATGATTATAACATAGAAAATAATTGCAATGAGAAAAATATATTAGTATAGGATGCATTTCAAAATAGGTTACATATATAAGTTATGAAAATTCAAATTAATTTGGTATGTATTTTATTACTAGAAACAAAAATATTAAAAAAGTTATAGTGGATGGAATTAATGTTTTTGTAGATTTTATATGTATATATTTACTAGAATGGTCTTGGATTTTGGATTCATTAGGAAAAAATTAAGAATAATTATTTTCAAAACCGATATATTTATATTTTATGGTGGATGGAGATGATCCATATAGTTATCTTTCTAGATAAACTAAGATATGTGTCCAAGTGCAATGCTATGATTGATCATTTCAATGAATTTTTCTAGTGGATTACTAAAAAAATAATTTCAAGGAAGATACTATAAATATTAAAAAATTAATTACTGCGAGTAATCTATGAGTTATGAGACAAATAACACCATGTTTTTGAAATAATGTAACATATGATTAGGAATGTTGAGATGATTTTTTGATATAAAAAATTTATGAATCAGTTTAAGGAGTTAGTTGGTTGTATAAAGAGGTATATAGAACAGATAATCATCAAGTGGTTTAAATAAATGGCATGTTTCGATTTATAAAATGACCTTTTATTCATAGATTGTTTCAGAATGAAATATTTGTTGTTTAGGAATTGAATGTTTCGATGAGGAATGAATAATATGTCCTTTAATTAATGTGAAGGAGATGTAATACTTATGGAATTCGTGGTGGGTTCACTATTTTTCTTGTTTCGGACAGAAACATGTTTCCCATGATGACCAATGACAGGTGGTTGAATTTTGCATAATCATTTGAAGTATGTTCACTATTCTTGAATAGTTTCTAATAGGTTTGTTCCTGGAACTGAAAACACCCAAGGGTTCTACATCCACAGGGGGCCTACATTCCCAAGTAAAGCACCATGATGGTCAAAAATCCCTTGAGGCATCCTCTATGTATGTTTTGGGTTTTGTAATGTTTATTGAAAAATCATGATGACCACAAATGAGAATGGTTGGTATTTGCCAAAGACAATGTGGTATGTGGATGCGGTTCGCAGAACCAAAAACGGTTCATGACTGAGAGGCAGTGGGGTACGCAGATGTGGTTAGGAAAGGTGGAATTATTCTAAAGGTTAAAACAGAACATCAACATATCATCTACCAATAGTTGAGGATTCATGAATTCATTCAAATGAAGGGACCTACCTGTCCAGAAACTGTGTTTGAACTACAAGTCATCAAATGGTGTGTGGATTCCAATCCAAGAGCAGTGAGCGAATGAAGATGAAGACAGTGACCATTTCCCCTGGTAGTGAGCTAGAAAAAGAGGTATAGGGAATGACCATTTGGAATGAATTGAGTAGAGCCTAAGCCTTGTATTTTTATTAAACCTAGCCATATAAGATCTATCCTGAACATTGTACTCATTATTGGTCGCGAGCATTAGTTAATTTGGTACATCGACACATTTCTATTGTATTCTCCCTGTACGTAGCTTAGTGAGGGTGAACCATGTAAAAATCATTGTATCATGTGCATGATTTAATATATATTAGCATATTTCACCTTAAGGAAGATAGAATTGAGTTTTTTCTAGCAATGCAACTAGATCCAAAATGGAGAAAGTTTTAATCTACGATACCCTGATTCACCCCCCCCCCCCACTCATGGTATTCATCTTAGTGGACCTAACATAGTAGTTCGCATGTTTTTTCAATAATGATTCAGAAAAAAAATTGGTCAAGAGGTTGTTAGGTTGGTCTCATCACACCCTTTTGGGGAATCATTGCCTAATCTAGGACTCTATATTTGATTTAGGATACGTTCATTAATCATTCATTAATTCCCATTATTATATAGAGTATCCTCAAATTAACAATCAATTATTAGTATACACGGAACATATAATCACTATATGAATCTATTTTTGCCCATAAATATAGATATATATATTTATCTGGGGATCTACCTTGATGGTATTTCCTTTTATATTTATTATAGGTCCCTTGTTCGTTATTGCAACAATGCTGCTTTTCTAGCCACACAGTGAGGTGATCTAGAGTGCATCATCCTCCAGAGAGAGTAAAGTCGTTTCGATGTTGGGATTGGAACCATGGATGTGCTTCCAATGTATCCTAGTGAATGGAATCAGAACTCATGTAGTTTTGTTATGATTAATCGAGTACATCATACCTTTTATGGTGATTTGATGATGAACAAATCATGAATTTTGAGTACACGGATCTATAAAATCAAGAAAAAATGTTCCTTGATGAATTTTGGTGTGGGACTTATGCCAAAGCTTTTTGGGAATCATAGAAGGAATATGGATTCCCATGTTGAGTTGGAATGTATTCGGAATGTGGCTCAAAGTGATTAGGGTTGATTTTGGGTTTCATGTTTGAATCTCAGGGAGGATTCCTACATATCCCATTTGGCTAGGAATAATATCCGTTGAAGTTCGGTTGTAAGGTCTTATGCCTCTGGAGCCTTGCGGATTGTTTGTCTGGTAAGTGATTACCACCATTTGAGAGGATTAGTTTCAGGATTATTACAGAGGATGATACCCTATGGTGATTTGGGGGACATGGTTGGGGATTAATTTTGAGAAGAATAGCTAATAAGCTCAGGCCCTAGGTAGGTATCCTATATATCATGGTTATTGAAAAAATCTGAGTTCCCATAATTTGATAATTCAAGGCTTACATACTAAGGGTTTCATAGAGAACGAGGGTCATTATTGTGGATTACTATTGAGGAGGATAAAAATGGATTGACTTATTTGGGTCTTACTCTTGACAAGGAATGTCATATTTTTGGTTGTGGCTTACTCATGAGAAGGATTCCCTTGATTTGTTGAGGATTACACTTTGAATGAGGCCCATGTGTTTGGAGTAATGTAGATGTAATGATCACCATTAACCTCTAAGACCACATGAGTCCTAATCAGTGAGATAAATAATAGGAATATGAAGATATTAGAATCCACAAAATCATATTTCCCTGAGGTTGGATGCATTTCCTTGAGAACTCACGCCTAGGAAGGAACTCTGGTGGAAAGTGGGAGGATGATCTGAATGAAGGTATGTCACTAAAACATGCATATGGTAGTGTGGGTAATATGATTATGGACAACTTATAAGACTAAATTATTCATGATTAATCGTTATTGAATTTGAGAAACTGGGGGAATTTGATGATTTGAGAATACACATACTTAACTTCCTCTGTTGGTGGATGATTATAGGGTTATGATGGAAGTGGACAAGGTGAAGAGATGGGTGAGGGGATCTGGTTCCGAACCCCTCTCTGATCATTGTATCACAGATCGTCAGTTATGACTACCCATATAGAAATGGACCTCTAGGACTAAGTAAGAGCAAGAGTTAAACCTCAAACAAAAAATGATAAGGCACTACACCATGACGAATGCCTTAAAATTGGTCCTCTAGTGAGAGGGGAGGATGGCATTCCATGATGAATCGAAAAGAAAGAATAATCCCAACCCATACTTCTCGAAACTAGTCAATTTAGTTCATATATAAAAAATGTATAGAAAGTAGTACTAAGCCCTGTATCTGGGACAAGGAAGTCCTATAAACAGTTTCCATGGTAGGGGTCCTCATGACCACAAGAATGAAATTCCACATACAGCTCGAGGATCCTAACTGTTAGGTGGGAAAAGTGAGGGAATCCTATGACCATGGTAATGTTAATCCAAATGGTGGATATGATGGAAGATCTTTTCCCATTGGTTTTCAAGTTTAGATGCTTCAATGGAAATTTCGATGTGGTCCACTTCACACAGAGTAGAAAAAGGAAGAGATGAACTTCCATTGATGTCCATGAAGAGGTAATGAGATGTACTTGTGTAGGTCCATTCTTAGAGAGAATAGGTTCCTCAGGTAGGGCATAAGATGAACTATAATTTCTTCTAATGGGATGTATAGTCTTTTTATATTTGGGAGTGCCTTTGGAAATGGAACACCTGGGAAACAAACTATGTCAAATATTTTGCGAGGCATTATTGGTCTCCTTACCTATCCTTGGAAGGTCCTCTTATAGGTCCATGTTCGGTAAATGGGCCTTTATAAAGTTGTTATTAATTTATATATAATTATTATTCTTCCACATTTCATTATTTTTAGACACTAGAGGGACTCTGTAGTTGGTTATTCCCCTTAATTCTCTCATCTACCAGGTTTTAGAGAGCTCAATAAAGAATTTTTAGAGAATATGGTGAGTGGTGTATGTTTCCAGATACTGAGAAATTATTTATATTTTATAATAGTTCAAATGAAAATCCCAGGGGTCCTATTTAAAAGAAAATAGGGGACCCTGTTCGAAGGAGTTTTTCTACCCAGGTCTATGGTGTGGGTGATTAGTGAAGTTTCTTGGTGCAGGTCCATGGATCAAGAATTTAGTGTAGGACCTTGGCACATTTCTATTTCCCATGTTCTCGAAATAGGCACTTGGAATAGGTATAAGGTGCATGTTCTTGGAACAGGCCCATGTAAAAATTTCTTGTTGAATTTCAACTGTGCATGTTTTTGGCGCCCATCCATGTTGTTTCTATCCCATATTGGGGTCCCGTGTTAGTTTCTAATGAACTTTTTGGGCTTTATAGAGTACATTATTTATCATCACTTGTGGAATCAAAACATTCTCAATTTTTCATAAAGATGTATTTATACACAAACTAAACATTTGGTGTTTATGTTTGGTCCACATCATGAATTATGTGTAAAATAATATGTAACTTATTTCTTAGTGTAATAAAAAATAATCCCCCCTTAGAATTAGATTCATTTAGGATGAAAAGAATCTAGTTCTATGGTATTAGTATAAAAAATTAACACATTCCATCATCAGTTGGGGTGCTTTTGGATATATCTCAACTATAAAAATGATTCTCAAATTTGTTCCTAATACAAGGGGCCTTGTGAGCATAGTTTGAATGTTTCTAGGGTCACAAGAACAAACATACTAACATTTCATCTATTAGGTCACCATCTAATTTTTTCTTTAATTATGATATACATAATACTTATCAATAAATACATCTAGTTTTATTTAACATACATTTTTTTCTATTAATACAAACATGTTTTGAGAATTTTATCATTTAAATTAGTTTTTTTCCTAAAACACATGGAGTGTTGATATAGTGAGATAAGAATCGACTTTTATTCAATGTTCCCTTTGCTATATTTTAATATGAAAAGTACCATGTACCTTTCTTATGATTAGATTAAATTTATGTAATCTAATCTAATGGGTCTAGTATATTAGGTCGAAGAACATGGACTAACTGTTTTGAAATGATAGACCAAATAGGGATTGTGGGCCAGGAATGTATTGAAATTATTAATATACACAATGGGGAACATTTATCCACTATTTTTTTGGTTTCTAAATCATAAAACGTGATATTATAGAATAATGGAGGTCTCTCAAGAAGAAATAGATACCACTAGTGGGAAAACAACTTTTTCATCATCTTTATTCAATGCTCTTTGGGGTGTGTTATTTCATAGTATAATCCTTCAACTAAGATATCTGTTTTATTGACGACTTTGGAAAATAAAACTTAGGCATGTGACAATATAGTTAAAAAAGGAGTTCTCAAGAATTTTAACATTCTATTTCTCATAGAAGAAGAAAAAATATGTATATATGAATTTTACAAGAGCGGGATGGGAGGGTTTTTCAATGGAAAATTTTTGAGAATGAAGGGAGTGTTTGGGTTGAAATTCGCAATGAATGTGAAAATAAACCCACATGAATTTGGTTTTTATAAATGGAGATACATTATGTTTAAAGAATTATTTCAAGGAGGAAGTAACCTTCATCATAGGGGTCATGAATAACATGATATAATGTCATGAAACATGGATATTAACAAGTTATTTTAACATCCTATGATAATGATGTTTTCCTAAATTCTATCATCTTCCGAATTGGATGTTCTGATATTTTTTTGAATGTTAAAAAACATTATTGGGGATATAATTTATGGACCTACTCTCAAACTGAAGGGATAATGATTCTCCCATACAAGGTAATTTTTCTAGGAATTTACTACCATATTTAGGTATTAGGTAGAGAATGCTGTGAGCAATAATATAGGGATTTTGGAATCATATGATTAGAATGGGAAATGGATCATTTAATTAGATGGTTTATATTCGGATAATGAAGATTAAACAATTTTATCGACCAATTTTATTGGCTAAATTATGAAATTATAACATCATCATGTCATTTCATTGTCAAATTACCGCATTCAATGTCAGATAGGTCCATTTTGTGGAAAACATATGAAAATACATCTAGCGTGTGTTACAACATAGTCAATCTATTAAATTATCTTGAATTATGAAACTAAAACATATATGGATGATGGATGTTTATGGGGATTGGGATTTACTCTTATACATGGTCTATATTTGTGGAAATTAAATACCTGAACATGAAAGAAATATCTCAAGTAATAATCACCAATGAATTGGAGGAAAAGGTTTTCACTACATTAGTCTGAACCAACACAAAATAAAATTGTTCCTTTAGTTTTAGTTCATATGACTTGTATCATAATATTTTGGAAATTATATTTCATTTGTGCAATATTGGACCTTGATTAACCCTATATATTTTGGACATGAATGGGGAATATTTTAAACCTTGGTCTTGGAGGTTTTTAAAATTGGAGATAAGATACATGAAACATGTGTGAGGGATGAAGGTAGAAATAATTTCAATCATTGGTTCTAGAACATTTTCATCCAACCATACAACGATAGAAGAGGCTTATCTCAAGGGAGAAATAACTGCTCATTGACAAGTCTTGTTTTGGGATACTTTATGTAATGAATACTGGGTTGTATTACAACATTTTCAAAACATGGAATCCATTGGATAAAAAACCCATTTTTTTGATCTATTTTATGAAATGGAAACTACATAATGTTATAGAATAGTCAGCCAAATGATCCATTTGGTATCATATATTCTACAACTAGGAGTCAGAGGAAGGTAATGAATATCCGATGTGTCCAATATCAAGAGTATGATGTTCGTATTTGATACGTCTGAGAAAAATATAAGTGTATCAAATGATCTTTTCCATGATTTGTGTATCCTCTTTCATAGGTTTCAGTCATATATAGACAAGATAAATCTCTATTTTTTACTAGACCTTCTAATTAGGGATCCTGAATTAAAATTGTATGCACGGATCATTGTTTGTACATAAGAGAGTGGTCATTTCTTTTTACTATGTTGTTGGTACTATGAAATAAGGCCTAGGTGTCACTACACAAATCCATGGAAAGAGAATCAATACATTTTTTGTTTTTAATTAAGGACCCCACATAAATTTAATTTACATGTGTAGGTAAAGAGGGGGTTTTATAGTATGGGTTCACACATAGGGTGAAAACTCATATTGAATCCCCTTATATATATCTGACAGATAAAAATATAATGGGGGTGTTTCCAATATTTAGCCACATATAGGTATAGAATTCAATATCCTGACATCACTATGTATATCAATTGAATATGAATTAATCCACATGTTGTTCTAGATGAAATTTCATAGTTTATTGTCTTGTGATAATGATATCTAGTGCGCCTTTTATGGTGTTGCAACTAAGACCATGATAATCAAGACAAAAATTGATATGTATTACTTGAATAGGGTGCATCTTAACTAGAACTTCTATGTCAATGAGAGCTATGTTTGATGGAAAAAAAGAGTATAAAATCTTCTTACAATAATCAAATGCAACACATGTTAAGGGTTGAAAATTTTTATTTTTCATAGTGGTTGGTCTACGAGTTATAATCCATGAATTGCTATGTATCTCATTTGGATGAGAATAATGCCATTCATTGTTCATGAACTCACATTTAGATTAACCACATGCGGTAACGATGTATATGAAATGACATGAAAAGGGGGAAATGTGTCTGTTGTGATGATGCTAAAAAATGTGTAAATATTGGAATTATTTAAGGTTCCTAGAATACATATTTTGATCATCTACAACTGAGATCCCTGATTTACCTCTCTTATTTTTTTATATATATAGTAATATTGGTTATCATAATAGTCCATTAAAATATTTCATCATCCTCAAAAAGAAGATTAGTTTGAAAAAATGATTTAAACACTGGATTCCATGTTCACAGCTTATGGAATGTATTTTGGTGGCTCATGCCAATATTATTCTCTTTTATAGGAGTATTCATACAAAAATATAATCAGGGAATGATAAAAATGACTCTATTTGAGTAATTGTATGAATTATTGTAATGATCTACACTTTATTAGGTAATTATCTGAGAGACATTACTATAGAGACATACCCTTGTCGATGAAATGAATGATAAAAATCAGAAGATCGGGAATTGGTTGTCTATAGAGAAGTGCTGATAAAATACATATGAAAATCATCAACTTTTCTATTATTTTTAATGTTGTAGAACATGTATTTTTGAAGGAGTCCTCTTGATTGTGTCATTTTCATTTGGGAAATCAAGGTAAACTAGCTTATTGATATGTTATCCCATTTTGGATAATTGATCATATTCATAATGTTACATGTAAATTTGTATTATTAATAAGATTTAGTGTTATTCATAATAATTTCCATGTATCACTACTAAATATGTACCAATATATCAAGTTGAAGTGATTAGTTAGGATCATGTTACTCTTGAACCTAATGCGATCATTATCCATGAATCAATTCATATTCTAGATCGATATGAAATGATATTTGGAGGGAGGTCCCTTTATTTGGTACATGTTTCATGGAAGAATGGTAAGATTAAATAAGAGGCATGATAATGGGAGAAATATATTCTTGAGTAAATAGTAGAACTCTATAAAGAAAGGATCATCCTAAATCGTATGAATGATAGAAATTGAAAAAGTGGTGAAATGTCACACACCAAGTTTGAGTTAATTTCAATGTTATATTATGTTTTAAATCATTTAAATGTGTTTATTCTGATTTATGGTGCATTGGAAGGGTTCATGGAGAGTCTGGAAGTTTTAGTTAATTTCATGGTGGCCCATGGTTAGAAACAAACCATGGGGGTGGGAATGGTTCGATGGGGGTGTGCAAGTATAACATAGTCACACAAAAACACAAAAGGGGATAAATGTACCTGGTAATGATGTTTTGGGGGTATTTATATAAAAAATTACTATAGAAGAACACACAAGGTGTATGTATTAAGAGTGGTGAATTAAAAATGGATTATGAATTTGTGACATGTCGTGGTGGGTTCTTATTCTTGGGGAGGTCAATTGAACCACAATAATGGTGGAAATAACTAGGATATTATGCGATTCAAAACACACTTTATAATGGAAAACTCGTGTCCCAATATTAGGGGAGGATTTAAAGATCAACATGATATCTACTTTTGATGGTTTTAAATATTATTTGTAACTAGACATGACCTCTTACAGCCTATTCTTACCATATCCTCCTATGATTTCACAAACCATAAAAATATTACGTGATCTTTTATGATGTTTTGATTTATCAAGATGATTTGTTTTCATGTGGCCATGGGTTAACACTATCGCTCATTTTCGGGTAGTGAAACTGATCAGCAGAGTTACGTTGATTCCCCATTTTACCCAATTTTTCTTGAAATTTTGAGTTTTTTTTAAAAAATTATTAGTTTGGATTTGAAAAGGATATAATTGAAAATTTTATTCATGGAAAATCATTTTTGGTCAATAATTTGGAAACATTGTATTTTTATTTATTTTAATAGGAAAACCCCATTTTATTTATAGTTTTAAGTAGACATTTTTTTCAAACACATGAAAGAAGTTTGAATAAACTTTTTACGAAATGAATTGATTTATATGAAATAAATATATGTATGAAAATTTTAAATTCAGAATGATGTGTGTTTTTTATCATTATACATGGTCATTAAATGGAATGTGGGTCAATATTAGTTTTACCAAGAGGATTATAAACAATGAAAAGATTGGTATAAGGATGATTTAATGATCATGTGTATTGGAATTTATATCTCATTTATGCATGTGTTGTGTGTGCAATGTGGAATGGGTATGTCATGTGGAATAATTTATTAAATTATCCCTTCCTTTATGTCTGATATTTTTTAATAGGTATACTTCTTTAAGGTTCTCCAATAATATATTTTAGTTATACTAAGAACTATGAGCTAACTTATTCTTTTCCATGTGTCGTGTGTGAGATGTTCTTGGGGTTTTCTTATTGGGTAATATTATTCACCCCATATATATGAAATTTGTTATATATATATATTTTATTCATTATGGAACATTTAAATGTAATTTATATTATTTAAATAATTAATCATCATGAGGAAACATTTTTAAATGTATGATTGGATATTTAAACATTACTTTTGTAGTAGTTTGAATCATTCCATAAATTTTTTATTATGCAGAGATATATTTTTTCTTTTATTAGGTTTCATTAATCACATGTTGTTTCTATATTGATATTTTTGGTTTTTTGTATTTTCTTTGATATTAATCTTTTACACTAAATGAATCATATACTCTTGATTTTGTTTCTTTAGTTGTCATGTTAGTAGGCTTTGTTTGATTAAATAGAGGAAATTATACCATATGATTTATTAATCCGCTATAATTTATATCTAGCCTTTGGTTTTGTGGTATATCCCCTAAGATTAGAGTCACCTTGGACCTCTATGTACAAGGTTAGGATAAAGATGTTAAAATTGAATACAAGTTAATTCCCATACTCTTGAATAATGTTATTAAAATGTTCACTAGATCTATGGAAGTAACAGCCAATTAAGATTTTATATTAAAAAATGATAGTAATAGTTGTATTTTTGAGTCTTCCACACACGGTGACCCATGATCCTACAACATGAGAGTGTTGGGTTGGTGACACCTGAGCCTAGATAAGGGCTCAACACCATTGCGTTGAGTAAAGAAGACACATATTCAAATACATAACATTGCAACTATAGAATCATGATTATTCATTTCCATCCTTTATCATAACAAAAACATGTATGATAAATGGGGTTGTTTATAATCCCTAGAAAAATGGGCTGATAAAAGACCCCATTATCAGTGTTAAAAAATAAATTATAGAAGCACCCTTTATCAGTGAATTGTTAAGAGCTGTAAAATGGAGCTCTATCAGTGTTTTTATTAGCTTTATTAAAATATTACCTTAATAGAAAATATTCTTTTCAATAAAAATTACAATGTAAAAAAACACACACACACACACACACACATATATATATATATATATTAATATATATAAATTACATTTTCATAATTTTGATTTATATTCCACTAAACATGTATTTGTAATTAATGTATAATATATTTGGTGAATTTTTTTTAAAATAGTTA
Source organism: Viscum album (assembly GCA_963277665.1). Classification (NCBI taxonomy): domain Eukaryota; kingdom Viridiplantae; phylum Streptophyta; class Magnoliopsida; order Santalales; family Viscaceae; genus Viscum; species Viscum album. Next base: position 499,686,677 of record OY728159.1, read on the forward strand.
TTAATTTGTATTAATTTCTAAATATCTTATTGGTATTCAGTAATAGGCATTTAAAAACAATAAAGTGTTAGAAAATATTTAAAAATTAATTAATATATTAATATATGTAAAATTCATGACATGAACTTCAATCATCCATAACTTTTGATATCGTTTTCCATTTTGGATCTACCACACATCAAATAAAATTTACACCAAGATTAATTCCTCTTCGATGTGGGAGAAAATGGTTATTGTTTTTGCAAGGATAAAAAAGTCTTAAAATACCTTCAAAAATGAGTTTTTATTTGAGGAACCCTAATTGTTTTTATTTTTGAATGATTTTATTCTTCATATAAGTGAGTCTTGTTTTATTTTTTTCTATTGTGACTAAATTTATTCCAATGTATTATAGTCATATGAATATTATGGTGTTGATATATTATCATTTTTAATATTTTAAGGATCTTTTTAAATAATAATATGAATATATATATATATATATATATGTGTATATATATATGTATATATATATTTTTATATATTTATATATAAATATTCAAAAATATTTACGTATAAAATGTTTTTTAATTATATAAACCACATGGAAATAACCAATTGTGATAATTTTTATTTAATATTAAATTCTATAATTGTGTATATAACTATAAAAATATAAATATAATGCTTATATATAAATATGTGTGTGTCTGTACAAGAAACCAAAAAAAAATTTATGTTTACATCAAAATATATTTAATAAATTCTAACATAAAATATATTTAAATAAATATAAATATTTATTTTATATATATATATATATATATATTACAAATGTATACGTATTCATATATGTACATATGTATATATATATATATATCTATTTATATATATATACATATATGTATATATATATATGAACACATATACACACAAACACACACAATTATATATTGGAAAATATATTTTACAAATGTATTTACAAATAATAATCAATATATATATATAAATATATGGATAAGAAAATATATTTAATAATAAATAAATAAATAAATAATTTTTTTTTATAAAATCAGGAATGAAATTACATGGTTTAGTGGTAAATAAAATGTTCATGAAGGTAGAGGTCACTTGTTCAAATCCAAGCAGGCATGCATGGGTGTCCTAGCTTTTGAGAACTAATAATGGAATGGTTGAGTGGTGGGGTGGGGGAGTACTAATAAAGGAATTTGGTGAGTGGTAATAAGGGTTATTTATTGGTTGTTGAACCTATATAAAAAAACTGTTATCACTAATAAACCATAATTTTATCAATGCATATTTCAGAACTCATTACAGGGGAGTGTATCAATGCTAAAAAGGAACTGATTAAAAAATCACTGATAATGGAAATATATATTAGCACTACTAAAAATAACTAATAAAGGTCCCTGTTATCATCACTTTTTAGCAATGATAAAGGGTTCCTTTATAAACAATTTTCCTTGAATTGATAAAATACACTATTTTATAATTAAGCTTAAAACATAAATTCTCTTTTAGAAATAATACTCCTTTTTTCAACTAATAATGTATGGATTCATAGTATTACTTGTGTTCAGTAGTGTGAATGAATAATGTGACCTCTAAATAGGTATCTATACTACATTTCTTTTATCTAATTCACTATAAGAAATGGAATTATTCCCACCATTTGGCCAATTTTTCCTATAATTTTTAATTACCCACCTAGATTTAATAATTCTCTTTTAAGGATGAAAGAAAATTCAGTTTCTCTTTATTTTTTGATGTATGTCATAATAGTGATGTTTTTAGTATGATGAAATTTTATAATGGATATTTTAGGCAATTATATTTTAATATTATATTTGGTAATGTATTAGGCACCAAAATTTTAATTGATACCATTTTATCATTTATTCTATGTAAACCACAATTTTATATTTAACTAGTTCATTCAGAACTATTGAAATTTTAGTTTATTCAAAAAGTTGTTCTTTCTAATGACATGTTTGGAGAATGTTCAAATAGTATTTTAAAAATTATGGGATACGAAAAGATTCCATAAGAATTCACAAGATAAAATAAATTTTTGATGATACCTCAAGATTGAATATACATGAAAATATTATGATTCTATGATGAGATTTATCTATCTTCTATTGTAGAAGTGAGGTTCTCATATATATTTGTTATTACATAGTAGGGTGTTTTATCTTATAAAGACACAATATGTTAATTTTTGAGACACGTGGGTAACATGAGAAACATTTTTTATCGTATTAGATGCCCCTTGATCATCAAGTATTATTTTCAAGAGTTGTTTCACCAACTAATACAAATCGTAATTAATGGGTTTATTTTTTATTCCCAAAATAGTTAATATTTATTTCCTTTACTATATATTTTTTGCCACTATAAAAAAATTGAAGATAAAGATAGTGAAAATTGGTTATTATGTATTGTGTGATTCAAAAAAGTCTTGGTTTTTATTATAATTGGTAATTAGTGTATTTTTTATTCCAACTTAGTAGTCCATTATCCTCCATTAACTAACATATAGAGTTATGTATTTCCCTAACTAGTATGATTTCCCAACAGTACATTAACATTTGTATTTGGGTTAGATAAATTTTTTATAATACATTTATTGACATTGTGGAGTCTACTATATTTTCAAATGACTTTCTACAATATCTAATGGTGTGATAGAAGTGGAAAATGTATCACCAAAAAAGAAAGAAAAAGGATACATGATGAGAACATCACCATTCAATCCCCATATGGTTGTAACCACTATATCCCCCACCCCACCAATGTATTATTATAATATTCACTGAAATATATATCTTAGTGTAAAATAAGTTGATTAATTGCCTCCCTAGGTTGGAAAAATTCCAAATTGGACTAGGGAATACCATATGCAAAGGGTCCCATTAAAACATTAACATATAAATACCTTCATATATTGGAATCCATTTAGACATAGATTACAGGGAGAAACCAAAACATGTTTTTCTCGGGTCCTAAGGAAAAAAAAATGAGAAATCATAAAAAGGAAAATAAAACATAAATACTGATGTGAGGTAACCAGTAGGAGAAAACACCATGAAAGATAATAAAATAGCCTAATAGGATTATGAACTCCATAATCAAAGATGGAAATAGAAGAAATGTGATTATCAAGAAACTGAATTATAATATGAATGAGGAAATTACAAAGAATACTGGGGATATATTAAATAAAAGTAAATAAGAAGATGATGGAGGATGGATCATCAACACTCATAAGGAATAAGGGTTTTTATTTGGTTTTATTATGAAGATAAGGAAGTATTTCCTATATAATTAAAATGGGATCATTCACGCTTCCCACATTCTTCATGAATCTTACATTAGGTTCACGCATCCATGAGGGAATATAATGAATCATGAACCTCACTCTATCTTCCATGATAGTGCTTCATGAAACGTCAATTGTGTTCACACATCATTTTTAATCATGACACATGAAGTGTTAACTAGGTTAATTCATCCTACCATAAAAAACTAAAATGAGCCCCCATACCTTCATTAACCATATAACATAATTTCATATTTAAATAATTCTAAATCATATCGGTTTCTCTTTCTCAACATATTAATTTAAATCATTATAGAATGTAAAATTTCTATTTTAAAATATTAGATTTCTAATTTCAGTATTTAAATGTTTTATATGATTTAATCATTTAAATTGTATCCCAATATGAATGTATGAATTAAATATCTTTATTTAAATTAAATTATATTAAATGGGCTAGAAAATTTAAATTTTGTGTTTTCATAATATATTTTTTATGAATAAAATAATTTTATTTGTATTTAGGGGAATATTATTATTCGGAATATTTTGTATATTTGTAAATTAAATTGTAAATAACTGGATTTGAATATATTTTTATATATGTATAAATATATGTAGTGTTTTTACATTAATATTAATTTAAAATATAATATTGGATAAATAAATAATTGAATTAAATAGAAATAAATATCTTATAGATATTATATTATTTAAAATTATTTACAAAAAAATATTATTATCTTAGTGGAATATAATTATATATATGTATGTGTGTGTTGTATTGTTTTCCATATTTAAATTTATTTAAATATTAAATATATTGTTTGATATATAATTATAAATAATATTATATTTTAATTGTTAATTAAATTAATTAAATTATTTTTTTATAATTATAAATAATCTGAATAATTATGTATAAAATATATTTATATAAATTTATTTACATTTAAATACATTTAAAAAATTTATATAGTTAACTATTTTTATTATATTGAATGTATCAGAATTTTATAGTGTTTTATTAGTTATTAAGTGTAAATTATATTACTCTTAATAGTACAATTATAAAAAAAATCGATTAACAATATTTTGATTAATTATGTAAAAAATAATAAATTTTTTCGAAAAGTGTAGATTCTTACAAACACACACACACATAAATATTTTCAATTACTAACAAAAACAATTGAAAATATTTAAATGTATATATTTACACTAATATATAGTATATTGAAATGTAAATAAATGTAGAAGATATTTTTTGGATTCATTGTTAAATAAAACTATTCATGAGAATTATTTTAAAAAATTAATTGTCAATAATCATTACCTAAAAAAATTCATATCATAACATAAATGAAATAATTTATATTATTAGAAAAATAATATATGTTATATTATTTGAATATAATATATCAAAAATAATGTTATCCATATTTAAAGGACATCATTAAATAAAAAATTCACTTGTATATTCTAATATTTAAAAACATTTAATATGAATAGAGGTATATATTGAGATATTTTAATTATTTCTTTTATATTGTTATATGTAATGGTAAAATATGTAGAACATAAAATATATCCCATAAAAATTATATGGGTATTTTGTGGTGATGGTTGGGGATATGACTTACCAATGCATTTTTTAAATTGTTTGTTGTAATTTTTATGTGGTCATATAAATTTTAATAATATCATTTTTCTTCCTCATTTATCTCGTACATTTTTTCTGATCTCTATGAATGAAATTAATTGTTTTTATTCATAAAAATTTTATGTATGGTAAACCCTTAGAACCCCTCACTTGAATGTGAGTAGTTTTCTTAATAAAACAATGTTAGATAAGTGAAGTTGGTCTTTAATGTTGGATTTTTAATCAATGAATTAAAGGATAATAATAGTTGTTAAAAAAAGAGATAATAGAAGCTTTATTATATCCACCATAGTAATGGTTGGTTTTTCAAATAATTATAAACTACTCCATAAAAAAGTAATTTGGTTCAATGGACAATTATTTAATTACAAAAAAAATAATGAATGTTAAACATTTGATGATGTAGTATACATGCATATTACATTATTTTAAAATTATATTTATATGTAATCATGTATTCATTAGTGTACTTCATTGGTGATTTAATTATTATGGATCAATATTTTAGCTATAATTTTCCACCGGTAAGAGTATAGAATATTCATGAATTTTTGATATTTCATGAAGTTTGTATGAAGATTCATAGTCACATAAAACATTGTGTTGATCACGTAAATTGTTCAATATTATATTGAATTCATTAACATGTTGATATTATATAGATCATAGAGTAACCTCTTATCGAGGATGAGGAAATTGTCGAAATATCTTCAATGTTCATGAAATGTTGTAGTACTCATTTAATGGGATTATATGTGGAAATTTATGTCATTGATGTCACGTGGCATACTAGAATAGAAAATTATTAAGAAGATCTGGTGAAGATTCACATTCATAAAATTTATATTAATTGACATGACTTATTACTCTGGTAACATAAACTAATTATTAAGATGATAATAAAAATATAGAAACAACTATAAGGTATATCCTCACTGATACAACTGATATAATGAATGAAACATAATCAGATGGGGAAGTATTTTATGATGTAATAGGAGATGATATATGTGAGAATGATTTAGGTAATTGACGTTTTATAGATACTTGGATGAAAATTAAATTACTCGTTAGTATTATTCATCATACATTATTGACATCCTTAGTGTTCATTCAGAAACTATTTTTCTCACTTTTTCATTCCATTAGTTTTGGAAATCAAAAACTCTTTCCTAAAAATTGTTTCACTAAAATTTATGTAAAAAGTGTTATAAAATTGTTTTGTAGAAAAAATTATACCTTACTATATATATAATAAGTTATATACTATTAATGGTATTACTATTACATCCATTACTAAGATTATTTTAATGATTACATGTACAAAAATCATAGAACTCGCCTTTATTAGAATAGGTGTTATAATTTCTTTCCTATCTACTATATTGGAAAATTTGTATGAAATGTACTGATATGGGTTCTAATAATCAGAGGGTTAATAATCAAAATGGTTATCTTAATGAAAATTATAAGGTACTTCATTGGACTGAATTTTATTTATAATCATATTTTGAAGACTTGTATCTAGTGTAAGGAATACATTTTTCTCTATGTTGGTTTAAATCAATATAATATTAGACATTAATTTATTCTATATTATAATTAGATTTCATGCACCATATGTCAATGTCATTAAAAAATACAAGGAAAAATATAACTGTTGGGAAGAAAATATGACTGTTTGGAATATGCACATACATACAATGCCATTTGAAGAGTGTTTAGCATGTTGCTTTAGTTTCTGATTTCTCATTTTTCCAGAGATCTAATACCAATTGTTGGATTAATATATATTAGTGATTAAGGTCATAAAAATGTTATTATAATGGCTAACATACAATAGGGGTGAATAATAATTTTAAAAACATTGTTTAAATGAATTAAAATAACAAAACCCAAGTCCCTTTTAAATTGATTTATCAGACATGGCTCTCAGTCTGATGAACAATTTCACAGTATTATATTTAGGATAAATATGACTAATATGGGTGTAAAAGATCAAAATCACTACAGATCTGATTAAAAAGAGTTTTAAAATCATAACTATGAACGTTTGGATTAATTTATAAGTATTTTTATTATTGTAATGAGTTTAATAAAAATAAACTAAACTAAATAGAAATATGAATAATTTTTTCCCATTTTATTAAATGTGTAGAAAAAAATAAATACTTATTAGCTATAAGAAATAAAATTGATAACCAAATAAATAATGACTTTCATGAAATTAAAATAAAACAATTTTAACCATACGAGTAAGGTAGTATACAGAACAGACTAATTGAATACACTATTTTATATTGGTAGTAAAGTTTGTCATTCTTTACCATAAAAATTTCTTAGTGTGAAGATTAGAATGGATTTGTCTTCCTATCCCCAGAATCCCCCGATCAGAGGGATTGGATTCTCTATATACTTATCCCCAGTATCCCTTAATCTAATGTATCAAATATATATTACAATCCATAAGTTTTTATGGAGAAAACTTATCTTGGATTCTATATAACCACAAAAATCTAAAAAATTACGAATACATAGAACACGATGTTATTACTACAAAATATTAAGCGATCTCTCAAAATGAGAAAATATAAATGAAATCATCAAGAAAAAATCATGTCGATTGTCCTATTACTTATGGGAATATTCCCAAAGGATATTTTCTTCCAAATAGTCATATTTCTTCATGTTTGTTGCAACGCTTTGGACTCCTGGAACATGATATCTCATAGAAATCCAGTGTAATTGAATCCCAAACATCCTAATAATTTAAACTAAAATATTTTAAAAAGTATTTCATACCATATAATTAAATTTCCCAATAAATTACAATCTTATGTCAGTTTAAAGGGATTCCTTATGATCTTCATTATGAAACCCCTTAGGAGTATTAGACGTAAAATTGAGTTTTCCTTCATAAATAATTTTCTTAGAAACAATATTTTAAAAATATTTAGAAATATGTTTCTTTTTAAAAATAGTTTTATTGAGATGTTTTAAAAGTTCCAATATTACATTTGAAAAAAAAATATTTATTAAACAATCTTAGCATGATTATCCTTATAATTATAATGTTTTTTATGAATTTTACAATAATAATTTTCTTAAAAGACAAGATAATTAGGAAACTTCTACATAAGGTAATGAATAATAGTTACTGGATGTGGAATATTAAACATCTTACGATGTATAATTTTTTACAATAGTATGGTATCCATTTAAATACGTATTGGTATGTTTCTCAGAAGTTCATACCATTTCATTAAGGTATAGATTTAAAATGTTTAAATTATCATAAATTCACATGATTCACTTTCTAAAACATTCATTATCTAATTAATTATAAGAAGAATAACCTCCACTAGAACTACATGTGTCAAAATCTTTTAAAAGTAACATTCTAGTAGATTTATTATACTATTTTCCATTCATATCTAATGCATTTTATTCTATATCTTTCCTATTCTGCTTTAGAAAATATTCTCCGATGTGTCCATATTTCTTAAATAAGTAACCTATAATATAATTTTTCTTATCACTTATATCTTTAAGAACATTCATGTATCAGTATTAAAAGTATTTCTTTCTGATGAGAAAGATAATCATTCTATAGAAGTTAGCGAACTCATTTTCAGAATGCTCAGAAGTACTTGAATCCGATTAAACATTTACATTATTATTGGTTTTCATCCATCTTAATCATATTTATAACATCATAATTAATATTATATACATACTAATACAATTATTGATTTCATGAAAAATTAATTGAATCTAAGATAACTATTGTTGATGAGGCTATAATATAAAATAATTTTACCTTTGATGATCTTATTAGTACCCTTATGTATGTAGTATGAGGGTAGAGTAAAATGAGACTATGAGAAGAAAAAGGAAAAATGGTGGTGTTACCATTTCTTTAACATCAACATTAACTTATAAATATCAAACTCTTGTGGTTTAGGAAGATCATTTGGATTTAGTGGAAATATTATCTATGCAAGGAATTTATTATATATTTCATTATATGAAAAGGATAGAAGAAAAAATTAATTACTTTCTAATGATGGAATATCTATGCCAATTTATTAATGAAACCAATAATGAAAAGTCATAATCAATAAAATTATTAATGTATAAATCCATTCAATATAGATATCAATTGAATGTTTCCCAATATTATCTCTAAACATACAAAAATTCCAATAATCAGGTTGTGAAATGTTCTCACCATGTTGATTCAAATATCATGTAAAAAGATAAAATTATTAATGATGTGAAAAATCTAATGAATGAAACAACTAAATATTTTAATAGGTTATCAAAATACATGGTTGACCAAGCGATGTTGGTGGAATACATCTTGATCTAAAACTAATAATCGTATAGAGGAATTAATTCATTAAAAGGAACGATATGATATATGTTGTTGGAGTTGAACAGAATATTATATTATAAAGATTAAATTAATCTATTGATGAATCATCAACAAGATTTTTATTGAGAATGATCATATTCAAGAAGTGAATATTGAAAAACTGTAGAATGGGAATCCTGAGTCCATGAAGATCAAAGCTGTTGTCAACACCCCGATGAAGAAATAATAAATATTTTTTATTTGTAACTCTCATAGAATATGTTTATGGAAAAAAATTCAATAACTTGTAATATATGGATGGTATAATTTTATATCCTAGTATTATTGGTATGAATGTTTAACATTTCTAATTTTTTAAATGTTCTATCATAATAATTTTGATGATGATGAGTTGGTTCATTATATTTTTTAAATTTTTATTGTTCATAAGTTTTTATGAAAATTAGGATTTTACACCCATTAATTTTTTAAAATCCCAAAGGGGATAATTTTATAGAATAGGGGAGAAATATTAATGAGGTATAATTTATTTAAAAGGAGTGTTTTTTTAAAATGGTGGTGTTATACTTAAAACGGTGGATTTATCATTATAAGGGAGAATAAAATCATTAGGGGTAGATATTATCCTAATAGAGAGTCCCACATTTCTAAATATCATTGTATTTAGAATATTTTTAAACTCTCAGGGAGTTAAGGATTATTGATTGACTTTTAATATTATGTGATTAAAAGAACATTTACTATATGTTTTTCTATTATATGCTTATTAATTTTTTTGGGTTTTTTCGTTCCAAAATTGGTGAGATTTATGGGCTAGAAATTTTTTTCTCTATATTTCAATCCTTTTGATTTGGAAATAACAATAAAAATCATAATAATTTTATTACAAAATATTTATTCCCAAGGTGTTTTAGAATGTTTTTATAGAAAAAATTAAACGTTGATGGGTCGGAATAAAAGCGAGGAAAATATGGCAAGAGGGGGGTGAATTGCCTTTTAAAAAATTGATTAACAATTAAAAAACAAAGTAAAAATGCAGCGGAAATAAAGAGGCAATCACACAAGAAATTGATAACGGAGTTCGGCCAAAACCCGGCCTACGTCTCCGCTCCCAACTCAACCGTTGAGAGATTCCTACCGCTTGCTTTTCAATGGTTTTAGCAAGAAACCCACTAGGCTTTGAGGTAGCACTAGGACCTATTACATCTTGCTTTTGTGGTTTAGCAAGAACCCACTTGCTTTTGATGGTTTAGCAAGAACCCACTATCCTTCTTACAGGTGAAGGATAGCTCACCTATGTCTCAAGCTATTTAAAGGAAAGCTTGGAAACCTTGTCACACCTTAGTGGTGATGTGAAACCCAAAGAAAAGAGGGGATGAGAAAATTGGGAGTTTGTAGGCACAAACTCAAAGTTAAGCTCAAAATAAATAAAACATGAAAAACCGTGATTGGGAAGACTTGGGCGCCAATTGGATGATGGAGTTGATGTAGCGTGCTCTCCCAAGCTTCTTGAGTGGTGCTCTTGGATGTGGAAATGGATGGAGCACTTGGGGTTCTCTTGGAACAATCCACCGGAGCTTCGCCAAAATGATCAACAATGTGTCCGGTGGCTTGGGTGACATTCCGGGGCTTCCTAGGCCTTTATTTATAGGCTAGGAACCTTCAAGTATCCGTTGGAGGGCTTTTAAGCCGTTGGAAAAGGCCTCGGAGCCGTTGGAGGCCAAAAAGGAGTTGACTGGTCAAAGCCAACGGCTAGTTTGACTGGTCTACCGGCTGGCCGTTACATCTCCACCGGCTGGCCGGTGCCTTGGCAGAGGAGAAGATCTTCTGCCCAGGCCGCACCGGTCGACCGGTGACAGAGCCACCGGCTGGCCGGTGGTGAGGCAGTAGCCTTCACTATTGAGGCTGGTTTCCACCGGCTGGCCGGTGCTGAGGCCACCGGTTGGCCGGTGGGGAGGCAGTGGCTCAGCCTTGAGTCAGGGTGCCACCGGCTGGCCGGTGCTATCACACCGGATGGTCGGTGGACTGAGTTTCAGTCCACTCCTTGTCCTTTCTTGGGCCAAGCTTTTGGCAATCAATTGCCTATCATCCACAACACTTAAAACACAATGTTAGACAAAAATGAAAGTGATTGTGATCATGAAAATCAAAGAGTGTGGGGTACAACAATCTCCCCCTATTTTGATGATCACAATCACTTATCTAAGCAATGTAAAAACTTAAATGAAGGTATGCTTTAAATGAGTAAATTGAAAATAAGCAATGCATGATCAAAAAGGTTTCTCCCCCAATCAATCAAGAAATTTCTCCCCCTTTGTGATTATCAAAATAGAATGGGGCATACAACTTGATTGAGGGAAATATTTGAAAAACAAGATTTTAAACCAATTGACAATAATACCAATTGTTGAAAATTTTGAAATGAAAATTGAATAACAGTTTGAATTGAAAGTTTTGAATCAAAAATTGAATTGAAAATTTTGAATTGAAAATTTTGAAACCAAGAGTTGAAATTGAAAGTTTGAATCGAAAATTTTGAAATTACAAAAAAGCTTAAAAGATCCTAACTACCCCTAAATAAAAACAAAAAGTCACCGGGGAGAGGGATTTTGGAAAGAGATGATTTTAGGCCCGGAGAGACTCGCTAAGAGGGATTTTTCAATCCACACTTGCCTCATGGCGGGTCTTCTCCTATAAAATTCGTCCGAATAAAAAATCGATTTGGGTTGACCGTACCGGGCGTTTTTACAATTACATTCATAAATAAGGTGCCCGGGTTTTTTGCAAGAATTACAAAATTTAAAATCGGAGCTCCCCCTTACAAAAATAGTGGGTGCATGGGAGGAGGAAGCTCGGTTGGTATATCCTAACCCTTGGGTGGTTCTAGATATACGTTGAGAACCTAATAATTTGGTCAAATTTTGTTCACGTTGGGTGAATTTGGCTAGGGATTCTCTAAGGTCCTTGATGGTTGATTCCAAAGAATCAACATTGGGAAAATTTTGGATTTTTAGGGAGAGTTCCTCCTTCTCTTTAAGAAGTTGTTCTTTTTCGGAGGAGAGTTTTTTGAAAGACTTTTTCAAAGAAACAAATTTTGAAGAGAGTTCATGAAAACCATTTTCAAGTTGGTCTCTAGCATGTGAGAGTTCTTCATAAGAAAGATGATTTAAAGAATTTGAATTTGAAGAACATGAGGAAGAGGAATCGGAAGAAGTTACCTCATGGAATGCCATTAGGCATTTTGTACCTTGGTCGCTCGAGGAGGAGGAGGAGGATGAAGAGGAGGTGTCACTCCATGTCGCCTTGAGGACCTTCTTCTTTCCTTTTTCCTTTGGCGTGGCCCGTTTCTTGTTGAGTGGGCAATCAGGCTTGTAATGCCCTTTTTGGCCGCACCCGTAGCGTTTTACCTTGGGCTCGGATCTTGCGGTGGGTTCTTGCTTTCGCGCCTTGCGAGATTGCTTCTTTTTCTTGTGCTTCTTCATGAATTTTTGCATTTGGCGGGCGAGATTCTCCATTTCCGAGTCGCCGCTTGAAGATGATGAAGATGAGGAGGAAGAGGATGAGGAGGAGCTTACTTCTTTTTGTACCTTGAGGGCCATGTTCTTTGGTGTCTTGATTGGTGTGCCCTCCTTTTGAGCTTGCCTCCTCATCGTGATCTCATAAGTCATGAGAGATCCGATGAGCTCCTCTACCGGCATATTTTTGATGTCTTTTGCATCTTGAATCGCCGTGACCTTCGGTGCCCATTTGCTTGGTAGGATCCATAGGATCTTCTTCACCATAGTTTCAGCTGAAACATCATCACCAAGGGACTTTCTCCCATTGCACACGTCAGTAAATCGTGTAAACATTTCAGAAATAGACTCATTTGGATGCATTGAAAACGATTCAAAATCCTGTCTATACATATCTAATCTAGTATCTTTGACTTTATTAGTGCCTTCATGGGTCACTTCTAAAAGCTTCCAAATTTCATGTGCGGAGGTGCAAGTGGATACACGATTAAATTCATTTCTATCTAACCCGCAATGAAGAGCATTCATGGCTTTGCCATCAAGCTCAAAATTTTTAATATCGGCGGGGGTCCATTTGGATTCGTCGTGGGAAGAGAGAGTGTAACCTTGCATGACTATTTTAAAAATGGGAAATCCTATACTTCTCAAAAAGGTGGTCATGCGGGTTTTCCAATAATTATAGTCGGTCCCATCAAAAAATGGAGCCCGACCCAATGAGTAGCCCTCGGGGGCGAAAGAAGTTGATGCCATCTAAATGGATCTTAAATTTGAAACCGGGTTAGGGATTTATTCAAAGTTCCCTTTGATACCAATTGATGGGTCGGAATAAAAGCGAGGAAAAGATGGCAAGAGGGGGGTGAATTGCCTTTTAAAAAATTGATTAACAATTAAAAAACAAAGTAAAAATGCAGCGGAAATAAAGAGGCAATCACACAAGAAATTGATAACGGAGTTCGGCCAAAACCCGGCCTACGTCTCCGCTCCCAACTCAACCGTTGAGAGATTCCTACCGCTTGCTTTTCAATGGTTTTAGCAAGAAACCCACTAGGCTTTGAGGTAGCACTAGGACCTATTACAGCTTGCTTTTGTGGTTTAGCAAGAACCCACTTGCTTTTGATGGTTTAGCAAGAACCCACTATCCTTCTTACAGGTGAAGGATAGCTCACCTATGTCTCAAGCTATTTAAAGGAAAGCTTGGCAACCTTGTCACACCTTAGTGGTGATGTGAAACCCAAAGAAAAGAGGGGATGAGAAAATTGGGAGTTTGTAGGCACAAACTCAAAGTTAAGCTCAAAATAAATAAAACATGAAAAACCGTGATTGGGAAGACTTGGGCGCCAATTGGATGATGGAGTTGATGTAGCGTGCTCTACCAAGCTTCTTGAGTGGTGCTCTTGGATGTGGAAATGGATGGAGCACTTGGGGTTCTCTTGGAACAATCCGCCGGAGCTTCGCCAAAATGATCAACAATGTGTCCGGTGGCTTGGGTGACATTCCGGGGCTTCCTAGGCCTTTATTTATAGGCTAGGAACCTTCAAGTATCCGTTGGAGGGCTTTTAAGCCGTGGGAAAAGGCCTCGGAGCCGTTGGAGGCCAAAAAGGAGTTGACTGGTCAAAGCCAACGGCTAGTTTGACTGGTCTACCGGCTGGCCGGTACATCTCCACCGGCTGGCCGGTGCCTTGGCAGAGGAGAAGAGCTTCTGCCCAGGCCGCACCGGTCGACCGGTGACAGAGCCACCGGCTGGCCGGTGGTGAGGCAGTAGCCTTCACTATTGAGGCTGGTTTCCACCGGCTAGCCGGTGCTGAGGCCACCGGTTGGCCGGTGGGGAGGCAGTGGCTCAGCCTTGAGTCAGGGTGCCACCGGCTGGTCGGTGCTATCACACCGGATGGCCGGTGGACTGAGTTTCAGTCCACTCCTTGTCCTTTCTTGGGCCAATCTTTTGGCAATCAATTTCCTATCATCCACAACACTTAAAACACAATGTTAGACAAAAATGAAAGTGATTGTGATCATGAAAATCAAAGAGTGTGGGGTACAACAAACGTTACCATACCAAGAAGAAGATTTAAGTTTTTATAGATAAAAATTTTACAACCACCATTCAAATTATTGTTATGAGTATGTGTCTGATAGAAATCAGACACAAATTTATGACATCAGGTGTATGAAATTCTATATTTTCTATCATAATGACAAAGTCTTAAACATCAAACTGATACTGAAACTGATAAACATTGAAATAATACTTATAAGTGTTATCATAATGAAAATTTCAAATAATTATATTAGACTATATTTAGTATATAATTGTATTCATAATACATATTTCTAATATATGGAATAACTTTTACATTGTGATGGTGTAAATGAAAATGAAGTTGGATATTCAATTATGCCCGATCATTATGAGTTGTAATGTTTTAGGTGTCGAAGTGATTTAAATAAACATGGAGGAATATGACAGGTGGGAAGAAAATTTGACCACTAGAAAGATGAATATAAGTAATAGGTCAAACAATATGTCTGCAACATTCTGATTTGGTTTTTGATTTTTCATTTTTTGAGAGATATGAATATTTATTAGTTTGAACATATTGTACATAGTGTTTTTAATGGTTTATATTTTCATAGTTCTCACGAATCCTTGTTATGTTGTATCCTTAAGAACTATTACATTGTAATATATATCTGATCTATCAGATCTAGGGATATATGGTCAAGGGAAATAACTAATTAGATCTATTATATGGTGGGATAACAATTCTAGGTCATTAGAGAATTTTATCTTGGTATTGAAGGGATTGGAAGGAATTGCTACTATGATCTTATAATCGAGGCCTTTCCTTGATAAAGAAATAAAGTCATATATGATAGTATAAGAAAGGGGATTCCTTTATTACTTTTTATATAATACGTTACTATTAATTAGAAAATAATTATCTTTTAATAGATTGAAATTATTTATTTATTTTCATTCTACTGTAATACATTCCACTTAGAGTTTTTGATTTTCTGATATACATTTAAATGAATGAGAATAAACTTATTCTTATTTCTATTATGTTTGTTTTATTATATTAATCTGATTATAATATAAACAATAAATTTGAATTAATTAATTACATCATGATTATGATTCTAGACTATGATCGATTGGATCCCTAATGATTTTAAACTTTTACACCCTAATTTAATCGCATAGATCTCGAATATGATATTGTGAAATTGTTCATCACACTTAGATACATGTTTGATAAATCAACTTAACGTGGCTTTGGGTTTTTTTATTTTTATTCTTTTAAACTATGAATTTTAAAATAAAATTAACCACTTGTATTTTCGAAATCAGTCATTTTCTTAAAAAACTAATCATTATTTTATATATACTAATCCAATACATATTCTAGGTGGTGTTAATGGAACAATATTATGATTAGGGTGTCATTACTCAATATACTAAATTCCCTTGAATTATAGGTAACACAAATTCATTGACGGATAACACTCTATCTGACGTAAAAAAAATTGAAGCAAAAAATATATTGAAAAATTAACTAATGAGATAAAACATAGTGTGGCATTTTTCATTTCAGTATAATGATTCCATGAATGAAAAAAACACTTTATTCAGTTCGAAATATATATTCCATAATACAAATTTCGAATGCAATAGATATGGGATATTTTTTTTATTTCGGTGGACAACTAAATTACAGGTCCATAATACTTTTGTAAATATATGATTATCAGAGGATCACTATTCATTTAATGTGGAGGTTATATTGATTGTTATTTTTGAAATGATATAAATGTGTCAAGATGTTCATGTTGGACTTAGTTCACAAAAACAAAACTTCTATATAAATTATGATTACATTTATTAATTTTATTGATTATTAATGATGTTTTTTAGAACATTCTCATTATTACTTCCTAGGAAAAAGAATGAAATGATTTATATTAATAATATAAATTTAATTTAATATTTTAGTAAAAAAATAATTACATTAAATTATTACACAACATTGATGCAGTATTTATTCAATTAATGGGGAAAATATTTATGATAATAAAATATTAAAATTAGGATATATTAAAATAATTAAATATGAAATATTATATTTGTTTGGATTTATTTTAATTGAATTCATGAGATTTCTTGGTGATATGAAAAGAAATTTTAATGAATAATTCTAAAATTAACATAGTTGATCTTTTATGAAAATAATATATAATTAAATGATATAAATTTTATTAAAATTCGATATACATCCAACTGTTTATTTTCTTTTATAATATATAATTTATTATCCATTAATTTTTTATTTTTCTATTTATAGACTTAATGTTGAATCACAAAGAGTAAAATAGATTATTGTCACTGTAAATGTGAAAATGATTTAATAGGTTTTTTCAGAAATAACGGTTAAAAATGTACACTAAAAATTACCAAAAATTATTTTATATGATTTTATAAAATCATAATAATGTTAAATTTTAATACTAAAAATTTGGAACCATTTTTAAATCAAAAATAATTTTTATTAAATTTAAATTTCAATAAATTCTTTTAGTGTTTGTCCCCTATCTTATATAAGGTCACCACTTATTTACATTTCATCACACCTAAAATTATATTTGGTTAGTAAAATATATAAAAATTCCATAATAACATCCCTTATAATGTTATAAATTCATTATTTTGGTAATAATACCAATATTTGTGGTCAAAATGTATAAAGAAAAGTATACATTCCAATGAAGATGTGTAGTTTTTAAACATAAGTTTTAGTTTTATTTTTTCTTCATTTTCCATATAATTTTATCAAAACATGATGATATTATTAAATATGTTTTCTAAATATTATATGATTTTGTTATATTAGTTCCGTAACATAAATCTATCTGTAACCTCCATTAAATGAAAAAATATACCACCGTTCACTTTTATGGAAGACTACCGCGTTACAGGTTGATACAATTAGTTTTCTAGCATCACCTCTCACAACTGGTTATAAATAATTAATTTAAACTTATATATTATAATCATAATATTTTTCATATTATGAAAATATTACATAACATTATTTATATTATATTCAATTCATTTAAAAATAATAATGTCATTGGTGAGTATGTGTGGACTACGACATCCGTGAAGCGATGTGATTCGTTTTTCATCACCCCGTCACATAGATGACATATATTGGTACATTAAAATACAAAATATTATATTTATTATATAATTATAATTCTTTTAAAAAATACCTACCCTATTTCTATAATAATAATTTAATAATGTAAATGTTACTCTAGCATATATACGGTATATTGTCCACATGATTGTAATATAATTAGTCTTTCATTACTATATTTCATGATTAATTTTAAAATTAAAATATATATATATATATATATATAATGATAATTATATTAATATTATAATTCTATATATTTTGGAATATTGAATTATTTTTCCATAGTCCACTTAATGAATACATTTTGGACTTATGAAACACATATTATTAAAACAAATGACCAGAATTCAATTGACTAAATAATTAAATATATCATCATATGAGATAAAATAAAAGTAATAATATACATGGAAAATTTTCATAAGATAATAAGCAATTAAACATATTCTATTATTCATGATGATAATGAACATACTGGAAAATTCTGACACAAGGCAATGTATATTCTTTTTAAAAAAATTCCCAAAAAGTTTCTATAAAAAATTATCTTTTTTACCATGTTAATGTTTAAAAAATTAATATCCAGACGCTTGTATAGGAAAATCAACTAAAAATCAATAAAATGTTATCTCTTCTGAATTTATTTCAATGTATTTTAAAATAAATATTTTTATATGAAATGTTTTTTCATAGTTTATTAAATGATAGTAGGAATGATAAAATTAATATATATGCTCACAATGAATTTTTCATCCCCCATAGAAATTATTTTATATTTTATTTCATCAAATTCATTCATGTTTTATTAAAATAAAATCATATTTCATTTTATTAAATTGATCATATATTTCAATATTTATATTTTTAATTATGTTTGCAATGATTATTTTTAGGACTGTAATCTTGGATATCGCATGTTTTTTTGTATGGAATTTGATATAATCATCTGTATGGATTTGATTTCAGACCATGATGCGAAAATTTATTATTAGAAGAAGGATTTTACAATTTTTTATGATGGTAAAAGGTACCTTATCTTCTAAGATGAAACGTCACCATCTAATTCTTATCTAGATCCACCCCATTTTCTATACTAAATTCAATTATTGAGGAGGAAAACAATGAAATAACTATGGGTGAGGAAAAGATTGTCCAAAGAGAGGACGTACCTATTGTACGAGAATATATAAGGCCCCGGCCTTAAACCTTACTTAATATTGAATTAAATGAATAATTCACGTCGAGGATCTTTTCAGGTTTAGAGTTTTAGAGAATTAGAACATAACTATTATATCTCAAAAGATTACAAAGTATTCACTTCTACTAAGTTTCCATAATAAAAAAACTCATAAAAAGAAACGTGTCTAGTTGCATGTTTTATATAGGATGACATTCCCTTGATCCCATCCTTGACCTTATTCCACATTAATTCCTGTGAAAACATTTCAAAAAAAAAATGGGGTGAGCATAAAAAGCTCAGTAAGGGATACACAAAGAATGAATACTGTTAGTTTTTTCAAAATCATGTAAACCATGTATACTCTATCAAAGTAATACCTTCACCTTCATGAAGTTGTAAAACACTCTTCACTGAATCATGTATCATTACTTACCTTTTTGTAACCAAAGGATTGCCATAAAATCCATAAAAAGAACACATAACATTTATAAAGGTAACTTGGGACATAAACATACTTAAGTGGAATAACCATACGGTCGACTTCCACACATATCACTTAATGGAATAGCCATACGGCCAATTTCCATACATACTTAATGGAATAGCCATACGGCCGACTTCCATACCCAATGCATTGGAGGTTATAACGTAACCACCCGTCCTGGTATTCACGGCACCACCAGTCATATGGTTTATAACGTAACCACCCATTAAAATGTCCAAGTACCGATATAAAATCATAAAACATAAAACCAATATAAAGGAATGATAACATTTCCAGATTTCAATCACAATATATCATAAATATATTGACATAATAGAATCCTTTTTCAAAACCATTTTCAATACCAAAATACATAAAAGATTATATGGTATTTATTTTATTCTAAAAACATTACGGCTTGTTGAGAATGCCAAACACCAAATAATACTTGCGGCGGCGGAAAAGGTTGTTGTCGCCGCGTATGATAAAAGAAACATTCTTTTTTGTCATTTTGTAAAATGCTTCGTAGAAAAAGATTCCTTTTGTATAAAAGTAAAATTCAAAGGGGTTTATACACCATATAAAAGAAAGTTGTGTATAAAACGAAATATGCCTCAATGAATGGAGATTGAGACGAAGTCCCTCCAATGTCAGGATTGTTCGTTCTGACTGCCCATCTGATTGAGGATGAAAAGCTGTACTAAAATTTAATTCAGTACCCAACGACTTCTGAAGGCCTTTCCAAAAGTTAGAAGTAAACCTGGGATCACGATCGGATACAATGGAGAGAGGAACTCCATGTAACCTGACTATCTCTTTAAGATACAAACGGGAAAGTTGATCAAGAGAGAAAGTATCTCTTATAGCAAGGAAATGAGCAGATTTGGTCAAGCGATCAATAATAACCCAGATTTCATTATTACCTTGAGATTTCTTTGGTAATCCAACAACAGAGTCCATGGATATATTCTCCCATTTCCACTCTGGCACTGGTAAAGGCTGAAGCATCCCTTTCGGTAACTGTCGCTCTGCTTTAACCTGTTGACATGTCAAACACTTCACAGTAAAATCAACAATGTCTCTTTGCATTCCATCCTACCAGTAATACTCCCGCAGATCTCTGTACATCTTAGTACTACTAGGATGAACTGAAAACGGGGAACTATGAGCCTCACATAACAACTCATTCTTCAACTGTGAATCACAAGGCACACATAACCTCTTCCCAAACCTCAAAACACAAACTTATCCAAGAACTCATGGAAAACATTATTCATAAGGTCCATGAATACAGCAGTTGCATTGGTTAACCCAAAAGGAATAACTACAAATTCATAATGTCCATATCTAGTATGGAACGCAGTCTTCGAAACGTCTGCTTCTTTTACTTACAACTGATGGTACCCCGACCTTAAGTCAATCTTCGAAAAATACTGAGCTCCCTGGAGCTGATACCACTTCATTTGATGGCCCAACATCTGCTGAAGTTGTTGCAAAGGATTTCACCACCCCTTTCTTCTTGTAGTCTGGCTACATTCCCCCAGTTGATTTCTTCGTTGGACACTTGTTTGCATAATGACCCATTTCATTACACTTAAAACATCTTACCGTTGGCTTTTCATTTCCTGCTTGATCATCTTCCTTATAGTTATGAGCAATATGACCAGACTTACCACACCAAAAGCACTTACCAGACTTGGATAAACATTCTCCAGGATGCATTTTACCACACTTCTCACAGGATGGATATTTGGTTTTCTTACCTCCTTGCTTCTTTGATGAATTCTTCCCCTTTGCCTGCCAACTAGACCTCTTATTCTGTTGTTTGTCATAGAACACATGATCATCGGCAAACTCCATTTCCACCTTCTCCGCACATCGAAAAAGTTTTTCATAACTTTTGAACTCACGAGACGCTAATGCCCTTCGATACTTTGTCTTTAACCCTGAGTAAAAACGGTTTATTTTACTATCAAGATCTCGTATGAAGTTTGGAGCATACCATGCCAATCGAGTGAACTTTTCTTCATAAGCAGCCACTGAATCATCCTCCTACCTCAATTCTAGGAACTCTTTTTCCATCCTAAGACGAACCACCTTAGGAAAATATTTCTCAAGAAACATACCTTTGAATTCTTCCTAGTGAAGATCCTCAATCTCATCACTATCCCTTATATTATTCACCATCGACCACCACTGATCAGCTTCACCTTCAAAACGGTAAATAGAAAGACTAATCTTTTGATGTTCTGAACACCCCATGACCTCAAAAATCTTCTCCAGTGCTTTAATCCACCCTTCATCTTGCACAGGGTCAGATGATCCTCTGAATGATGGGGGATGTTGCCTCATGAAATGTTCCACCACTGACATGTTCCTCTGCGGTTGATCTGGCTGATCTCGTGCATAGATACCACCACCATTTATAGCCGGAGTCAATTGTGCCATCACTGCAACAAACTGTTCAGTTCCGATTCCGACCATATCAGGTTGCTGATTTGGAAGGTTATCTTCCTCCTAATGTCGTCCCAACATAGCTGCTTTGTTTCCTCTGCGGAAAACCATTCTGAACACAGAAATATCTTAGGCGAAGCAACATGGTAATCCGTAAATGCTATATCATTTCAATCATATTATAATTTAACACTTTTCTAACTCCTAAAGTTGTCTAAACCGACCTTTGATACCAACTATAAGGCCCCAGCCTTAAACCTTACTTAATATTGAATTAAATGAATAATTCACGTCGAGGATATTTTCAGGTTTAGAGTTTTAGAGAATTAGAACATAACTATTACATCTCAAAAGATTACAAAGTATTCACTTCTACTAAGTTTCCATAATAAAAAAACTCTTAAAAAGAAACGTGTCTAGTTGCATGTTTTATATAGGATGACATTCCCTTGATCCCATCCTTGACCTTATTACACATTAAGTCCTGTGAAAACATTTCAAAAAAACTTGGGGTGAGCATAAAAAGCTCATTAAGGGATACACAAAGAACGAAAACTGTTAGTTTTTTCAAAATCAAGTAAACCATGTATACTCTTTCAAAGTAGTACTGTCACCTTCATGAAGTTGTAAAAAACTCTTCACTGAATAAAGTATCATTACTTACCTTTTTTTAACCAAAGGATTACCATAAAATCCATAAAAAGAACACATAACATTTATAAAGGTAACTTGGGACATAAACATACTTAAGTGGAATAACCATACGGTCGACTTCCACACATATCACTTAATGGAATAGCCATACGGCCAATTTCCATACATACTTAATGGAATAGCCATACGGCCGACTTCCATACCCAATGCATTGGACGTTATAACGTAACCACCCGTCCTGGTATTCACGGCACCACCCGTCATATGGTTTATAACGTAACCACCCGTTAAAATTCCAAGTACCGATATAAAATCATACAACATAAAACCAATATAATGGAATGATAACATTTCCAGATTTCAATCACAATATATCATAAATATATTGACATAATAGAATCCTTTTTCAAAACCATTTTCAATACCAAAATACATAAAAGAGTATATGGTATTTATTTTATTCTAAAAACATTACGGCTTGTTGAGAAAGCCAAAGACCAAATAATACTCACGGTGGCGGAAAAGGTTGTTGTCGCAGCGTGCGTTAAAAGAAACATTCCTTTTTGTTGTTTTATAAAACGCTTCATAGAAAAAGATTCCTTTTGTATAAAATTAAAATTCAAAGGGGTTTATACACCGTATAAAAGAAAGTTGTGTATAAAACGAAATATGCCTCAATGAAAGGAGATTGAGACGAAGTCCCTCACAAAGACGGTATCCTTGGTTTAAGGATAAATAAATTACATAATTATGTGTGACAAATTAATACACCAAATATAATTGGATATTAAGTGTAAAATAATCAAAGGACATTAACACATATTCAAAGGATGACATATTCAATAACTACATGTTGAACCCAAAGAAATCGAAATTGGGTTAAGAAGTTCCCTTGACAGCCTAACGGCGTCACCTCAAAATGAGTTGATGAGAGATAAAAAGTGTATCTAATCACTTGGACATAAAAGTTACATCACTAAGGATATATGAGAACATATCCCAACATAAAAATATGTAAATTAAAAGACCCAACAAAAGAAGTCTTTTAAAAAAAAGAGGGTGAAAGGTTCTCTTACAGACTTGGATAACTTTTGAAAAGTACACCCCATTGAAGAAGTGTCATACAATGAATATGTAAATAACCATAAATGGAATTATATTAAAATAAGATTGTAATAGTGGGTAGTACATAAACCACTCAATGGAAATTGTGGAAAATGTAGCATAAATCTCACGGGAATAAAAGTGAGATGAAAAATCCCTTACGAAAACTCGGCAGCCTAACGGCGCCACATAAAACTTCGAAAATGGATTGATGAGAGAGAATAGGGTCTCTCACCACATGAACATAAAAATTACAGTAAGATTAATATAAAATAACATCCCAATAACAATAAATATGAGCTTTAAAAAGAATGACATACAAGAGTGTACATAAAAAGAAAGAGAGGTCTGGATCTCTTACCTCGGGTCCGACTTGTCTCGATCGTTCATTAATCTCCTGAATAATAAACTTGAGTTAATTTATACTTCCTTAAGAACCTTTTTAAAGTTCATTATTCCTTTTATATCACTTATTACCATGTTATAAACATTATTGAATCATTTAAGTTAATCATGTTTGTTTTGTCGATATTTGGTTCTTAAGTCGAAAGTGGACATCTTACAATTACATGTTGTTCGTGTGGTCAAAGGTTCATCATATCCAAAAATGAATTTCCTGATTTGGATATCATATATATCATATATATCCTGAATATACATGTATTTATAAAATCACATAATCATTTAGAGGAAAGAAATGAAATGCACCGTTCATGGAGACGGTAAGCCGTACGTACGCATGAACGCTACTTTCATTTCTATGTCGTATTAATGGAATTAAAACTATATGAGAGGTATGTATATTTTAATTCCAGAATTATATTAATCATTTAGATGTACCATACATCATATATATCCATTATATATATGTACTTATAATAGTACATTACATTTGGGGATAAGAAATGAAATGCACCGTTCATGGAGACGGTAAGCCGTACGTACGCATGAACGCTACTTTCATTTCTATCTCATACTTTTATGGAAAGAAATAATAATGATATATAGGTAAATAATAATTCCAGTATAACATCATATATAATAACATTAAATCCATCCTTTATACGTCCCACATATGGCATTAACGAATCACATCACTTTGAGGGGGTGGTAGTCCGCACTTCCTAAAATGAAGATATCGCGTATACCCATAATGGAAGCCATAAATGTAAGACACAAATGAAAAATAAAGAAGCATAAGTAAAACATAAACATATTATATATCATATATAAAAATAGTGACATCATAGTGGCCACCTTTGAAGGTGTTAAATGAGTATTGAACAATCATCGTTTCGGGAGGCACAATTTCGTCATCCACGGTAACCGTATGTTCTTTAGCCATTTGATGTAGTTGTGTGAGAGTTTAGCTCGAATAAATCTTATAACAACATCCTAGTATATTGAATATACTGGTGTTGTTACAAAATATGTAAATAAAAAGAGTTTAGAGGGTTGGAGAAGCAAAATAAAACAAATGAATAAGAGAGAATGAATTACCTTTAAAAGTGTAACCCCTTTTGATTTGAGCCTAAAGGCTTCCTTTGAAAGGATTCTGCCCAATGGGAATCCTTTAAGATGAGGAGAGGGATGTGGAGAGAGTAAATGGGCAGGGTTTGGCCGAGGAAAAGTCTTGAGGTGTGTGTGAAATGAGGTAGAGGTGGGGGCCTTTATAAGAGGAGAGGAGGAGCACTTTTGGAAAGTAAAGGAATATTACTTTATTTGAAAATGTGTTTCGGTTTTAAAAGGTCCCACATTGATATAATTCGTGGATAAGGTGATAAGGGTTCTAAATCCACCCATCCAATAAGTTTTGTACATGTTTAGTTCATATATTTTACATTATCATTCCATTTTATTTAAATCGTTAAATAATGAGGTCATCACTGCATCATCATGATGTCATAAATAATTTAATTTATTTAATGTCTAAAAATTATATAAAAACTACTATGATGTAGGAAATCGTTTTAGCTTTCCAATGACTATTTATAATAAAAAATCTGACTTGTATAACCCCATTTAAAAATTGATTTAGTAAAACATATCATGTTTGTGTCATTTTTACATTAAATAAAAAGTAATTTATGTCATTTCCAAACCAAAGTGTCTCCATGGGGTCCAAAAGTTGACCCATGGCTTTTATTGGTCGTACATGACACAACCAATGAGGGTAGGACATGTGTCAAGTTCATTTAATATTATTAAAACATTATTTTTACCTTAAACTACACTAATTACCACTAATCGCGATTAAGAACTTAATAAGTTACTATTCACCAAAAAAATATTATAACTTCATTGAACCACATTTTACTTCTTAATGACAACCATGTAAGTCGGATTTTTGAAATTCAAAACACAATGATGGAAAAAATTTCATTTAAACAGAAAATCAGTCTTTATAAGTACCACTTAGTGGTTTCACTATTCATTAAAAATTGATGTTTTTCAGAAAATTACCAAAAATTCACCCTAAGCTATATCTGATATTAAGAATTCAAAAATGAAGTATATTTTACAAAATTCAAAACATATAAGTCACATTAATTAATTTAATAATTAATTCCCGCTGTTAAAGCAAATAGCGTGTTTTTATGAAACAATAAGTATCAAAAGATTGACACTAGTTTAAGTCCGATTTCAAAGTGAAATTAATTCCAACGACCACTATTGGATTTAATGGTAAAAATATTTTCTAATTTCACTTTAAAACAAATTCAAAAGGTAATATAATCATATAAATAAATTAGATTAAAAAGAGGTTTTGAATTAAAATACAACATTTTACACTATTCATTAAAAAATGAACTTTATGAGAAAGGTACCAAAAATTTACACAAAGTAAATTTTGATGTCCCGATTCTAAAGAAGAGTTATATTTGGTCCAATAGAATTTACAAGATCGATCAAAACTATATTTAATGACGCTTCGCCATCAAAAGGTGATAAGTGAACCCTTAGTGAAAATTAGGGTATAAATGCCTAAAATTGAACTCTTTCCGTATTTTAAGCCTTTATCTCTTATTGGGTAAATGTAAAAACCTTTAAAAACATATATAATCATATATTAGTTATTTCTATCCATTCTCTCCAGTACAATGGCTACTCGTTAACTAACATTTAAAATAATATTATTTTATTAATTGTGTGCAACGTAAGTTTTCAAAGAAACTCATCGTTGCGTACCGAGTACACTATCGAACGTAGAAACCCCTTTTAATTAAAATTAATATTTTATTCATAAATATTAATAAATATGAAAATTCTTTATTCATTATTTACCTGGGATGTTACATCCTTACCCCCTTTTGGGAATTTCATCCTCACAATTTTATTCACTTACCAAAATAAGTGGGGGTATTTATCCCTCATAGCATTTTCAGATTCCCACGTTGCCTCTTCAATCACATGGTTTTTCCACAAAACCTTTACCCGATGAATCACCTTATTCCGTAACACATGTTCCCTGTGGTCAAGAATCTGGACCGGTTGTGTCTCATAAGATAGGTTCTCTTCCAGCTGAACTACCTCTGGACTCAAAACATGAGATGGATCTGGCATATACTTCCTCAACATTGAAACATGAAAAACAATGTGTACCTGAGATAAACTTGGAGGTAAATCCACCCGGTATGCAACTGATCCAACTCCCTCCAGAATTTCATATGGTCCAATAAACCTTGGACTCAGCTTTCCTTTCTCACCAAATATCATCACACTTTTCCAAGGAGAAACCTTTGAGAAAAACATGATCACCTACCTCGAATGATAGACCCTTCCTCCGGTTATCCGCATAACTCTTCTGCCTGCTCTGAGCTGTTCTCATGTGCTTCTGAATCAACTGAACTTTTTCTGCCATCTCTTCTACCAATTCTCATCCCATAAAATTCCTTTCACCAACTTCATCCCAGAAAGCTGGAGATCGACACCGCTTCCCATATAATGCCTAAAATGGTGCCATCTGTATACTGGAATGAAAACTGTCATTATAAGAAAACTCAACCAAAGAAAGATGTTGGTCCCAACTTCCCTGATAATCCATCGAACAAGCTCGTAGAATATCCTCCAATGTCAGGATTGTTCATTCTGACTGCCCATCTGATTGAGGATGAAAATCTGTACTAAAATTTAATTCCGTACCCAACGACATCTGAAGGCCTTTCCAAAAGTTAGAAGTAAACCTGGGATCACGATCCGATACAATGGAGAGAGGAACTCCATGTAACCTGAATATCTCTTTAAGATACAAACAGGAAAGTTGATCAAGAGAGAAATTATTTCGTATAGCAAGGAAATGAGCAGATTTGGTCAAGTGATCAATAATAACCCAGATTTCATTATTACCTCGAGATTTCTTCGGTAATCCAACAATAAAGTCCATGGATATATTCTCCCATTTCCACTCTGGCACTGGTAAAGGATGAAGCATCCCTTTCCGTAACTGTCGCTCTGCTTTAACCTGTTGACATGTCAAACACATCACAGTAAAATCAGCAATGTCTCATTGCATTCCATCCTACCAGTAATACCCCCGCAGATCTATGTACATCTTAGTACTGCCAGGATGAACTGAAAATGGGGAACTATGAGCCTCACATAACAACTCATTCTTCAACTGTGAATCACAAGGCATACAGAACCTCTTCCCAAACCTCAAAACACAAACTTATCCAAGAACTCATGGAAAATTTTATTCATAAGGTCCATGATTACAGCAGGTGCATTGGTTAACCCAAAAGGCATAACTACAAATTCATAATGTCCATATCTAGTACGGAACGTAGTCTTCGAAACGTCTGCTTCTTTTACTTACAACTGATGGTACCCCAACCTCATGTCAATCTTCGAAAATTACTGAGCTCCCTGGAGCTGATACCACTTCATTCGATGGCCCAACATCTGCTGAAGTTGTTGTGAAGGATTTCACCACCCCTTTCTGCTTGTAGTCTGGATGCATTCCCCCAGTTGAGTTCTTCGTTGGACACTCGTTTGCATAATGACCCATTTCATTACACTTAAAACATCTTACCATTGGCTTTTCATTTCCTGCTTGATCATCTTCCTTACAGTTACGAGCAATATGACCAGACTTACCACACCAAAAGAACTTACCAGACTTGGATAAACATTCTCTAGGATGCATTTTACCACACTTCTCACAGGATGGATATTTGGTTTTCTTACCTCCTTGCTTCTTTGATGAATTCTTCCCCTTTGCCTGCCAACTAGACCTCTTATTCTGTTGTTTGTCATAGAACACCTGATCATCGGCAAACTCCATTTCCACCTTCTCCGCACATCGAACAAGTTTTTCATAACTTTTGAACTCATTAGAAGCTAAAGACAATCGATAATTTGGCTTTAACCCTGAGTAAAAACGGTTTATTTTACTATCAAGATCTCATATGAATATTGGAGAATACCTTGCCAATCGAGTAAACTTTTCTTCATAAGCAGCCACTGAATCATCCTTCTGCCTCAATTCTAGGAACTGTTTTTCCATCCTAAGACGAACCACCTTAGGAAAATATTTCTCAAGAAACATACCTTTGAATTCATCCTAGTGAAGATCCTCAATCTCATCACTATCCCTTATATTTTTCACCATCGACCACCACTGATCACCTTCACCATCAAAACGGTAAATAGCAAGACTAACCTTTTGATGTTCTGAACAACCCATGACCTCAAAAATCTTCTCCAGTGCTTTAATCCACCCTTCATCTTGCACATGGTCATATGATCCTCTGAATGATGGGGGATGTTGCCTCATGAAATGTTCCACCACTGACATGTTCCTCTGCGGTTGATCTGGCTGATCTCGTGCATGGATACCACCACCATTTATAGACTGAGTCAACTGTGCCATCACTGCAACAAACTGTTCAGTTCCGATTCCGACCATCTCAGGTTGCTGATTTGGAAGGTTATCTTCCTCCTGATGTCGTCCCAACATAGCTGCTTTGTTTCCTCTGCAGAAAACCATTCTGAACACAGAAATATCTTAGGAGAAGCAACATGGTAATCCGTAAATGCTATATCATTTCAATCATATTATAATTTAACACTTTTCTAACTCCTAAAGTTGTTTAAACCGACCTTTGATACCAACTATAAGGCCCCGGCCTTAAACCTTACTTAATATTGAATTAAATGAATAATTCACGTCGAGGATCTTTTCAGGTTTAGAGTTTTAGAGAATTAGAACATAACTATTACATCTCAAAAGATTACAAAGTAGTCACTTCTACTATGTTTCCATAATAAAAAAACTCTTAAAAAGAAACGTGTCTAGTTGCATGTTTTATATAGGATTACATTCCCTTGATCCCATCCTTGACCTTATTCCACATTAAGTCCTGTGAAAACATTTCAAAAAAACTTGGGGTGAGCATAAAAAGCTCTGTAAGGGATACACAAAGAATGAAAACTGTTAGTTTTTTCAAAATCAAGTAAACCATGTATACTCTGTCAAAGTAATACCTTCACCTTCATGAAGTTGTAAAAAACTCTTCACTGAATAAAGTATCATTACTTACCTTTTTGTAACCAAAGGATTACCATAAAATCCATAAAAGGAACACATAAAATTTATAAAGGTAACTTGGGACATAAACATACTGAAGTGGAATAACCATACGGTCGACTTCCACACATATCACTTAATGGAATAGCCATACGGCCAATTACCATACATATTTAATGGAATAGCCATACGTCTGACTTCCATACCCAATGCATTGGAGGTTATAACGTAAACACCCGTCCTAGTATTCACGGCACCACCCGTCATATGGTTTATAACGTAACCACCCGTTAAAATTCCAAGTACCAATATAAAATCATAAAACATAAAACCAATATAAAGGAATGATAACATTTCCAGATTTCAATCACAATATATCATAAATATATTGACATAATAGAATCCTTTTTCAAAACCATTTTCAATACAAAAATAGATAAAAAAGTATATGGTATTTATTTTATTCTAAAATCATTACGACTTGTTGAGAAAGCCAAAGACCAAATAATACTCGCGGCGGCGGAAAAGGTTGTTGTCACCGCATACGTTAAAAGAAACATTCCTTTTTGTCGTTTTGTAAAACGCTTCGTAGAAAAATATTACTTTTGTATAAAAGTAAAATTCAAAGGGGTTTATACACCGTATAAAAGAAAGTTGTGTATAAAACGAAATATGCCTCAATGAAAGGAGATTGAGACGAAGTCCCTGACAAAGACGATATCCTTGGTTTAAGGAAAAATCAATTACATAATTATGTGTGACAAATTAATACACCAAATATAATTGGATATTAAGTAGAAAATAATCAAAGGTCATTCACACATATTCAAAGGATGACATATTCAATAACTACATGTTGAACCCAAAGAAATCGAAATTTGGTTAAGAAGTTCCCTTGACAGCCTAACGACGTCACCTCAAAATGAGTTGATGAGAGATAAAAAGTGTATCTCATCACTTGGACATAAAAGTTACATCACTAAGGATATATGAGAACATATCCGAACATAACAATATGTAAATTAAAAGAACCAACAAAAGAAGTCTTTTAAAAAAAAGAGGGTGAAAGGTTCCCTTACCGACTTGGGTAACTTTTGAAAAGTACACCCCATTGAAGAAGTGTCATACAATGAATATGTAAATACCCATAATTGGAATTATATTACAATAGGATTGTAATAGTGGGAAGTACATAAGCCACTCAATGGAAATTGTGGCAAATGTAGCATAAATCTCAAGGGAATAAAAGTGAGATGAAAAATCTCTTACGAAAACTCGGCAGCCTAATGACGCCACTTAAAACTTCCAAAATGGATTGATGAGAGAGAATAGGGTCTCTCATCACATGAACATAAAAATTAAAGTAAGATTAATATAAAAGAACATCCCATTAACAATAAAGATGAGCTTTAAAAGTAATGACATAAAAGAGTGTACTTAAAAAGAAAGAGAGGTGTAGGATCCCTTACATCAGGTCCGACTTATCTCGATCGTTCTTTAATCTCCTGAATAATAAACTTGAGTTAATTTATACTTCCTTAAGAAACTTTTTAAAGTTCATTATTCATTTTATATCACTTATTACCAAGGTATAAACATTATTTAATCATTTAAGTTAATCATGTTTCTTTTGTCGATATTTGGTTCTTAAGTCGAAAGTGGACTTCTTACAATTACATGTTGTTCGTTTGGTCAAAGGTTCTTCATATCCAAAAATGGAATTTCTGATTTGGATATCATATATATCATATATATCCAGCATATACATGTATTTATAAAATCACATAATCATTTAGAGGAAAGAAATGAAATGTACCGTTCATGGAGATGGTAAGCCGTACGTATGCATGAACGCTACTTTCATTTCTATGTCGTATTAATGGAATTAAAACTATATGAGAGGTATGTATATTTTAATTCAAGAATTATAATAATCATTTAGATGTATCATACATCATATATATCCATTATATATATGTACTTATAATAGTACATTACATTTGGGGATAAGAAATGAAATGCACCGTTCATGGAGATGGTAAGCCGTACGTACGCATGAACGCTACTTTCATTTATATATCATACTTTAATGGAAAGAAATAATAATGATATATAGGTAAATAATAATTCCAGTATAACATCATATATAATAACATTAAATCCATCCTTTATACGTCCCACGTATGGCATTAACGAATCACATCACTTTGAGGGGGTGGTAGTCCGCACTTCCTAAAATGAAGATATCGCATATACTCATAATGGAAGCCTTAAAGGTAAGACACAAATGAAAAATAAAGAATCATAAGTAAAACATAAACATATTATATATCATATATAAAAATAGTGACATCATAATGGCCACCTTTGAAGGTGTTAAATGAGTATTGAACAATCATCGTTTCGGGAGGCACAATTTCGCCATCCACGGAAACCGTATGTTCTTTAACCATTTGATGTAGTTGTGTGAGAGTGTAGCTCGAATAAATCTTATAACAAAATCCTAGTATATTGATGATACTGGTTTTTTTACAAATGATGTAAATAAAAAGAGTTTAGAGGGTTGGATAAGCAAAATAAAACAAATGAACAAGAGAGAATGAATTACCATTAAAAGTGTAATCCCTTTTGATTTGAGCCTAAAGGCTTCCTTTGAAAGGATTCTGCCCAAAGGGAATCCTATAGGATGAGGAGAGGGATATGGAGAGAGTAAATGGTCAGGGTTTGGCCGATCCAAAGGCTTGAGGAGTGTGTGAAATGAGGTAGAGGTGGGGGCCTTTTATAAGAGGAGAGGAGAGGCACTTTTGGAAAGTAAAGGAATATTACTTTATTTGAAAATGTTTTTCGGTTTTAAAAGGCCTTACATTGATATAATTCGTGGATAAGGTGATAAGGGTTTTAAATCCACCCATCCAATAAGTTTTGGACATGTGTAGTTCATATATTTTACATTATCTTTCCATTTTATTTAAATTGTTAAATAATGAGGTCATCGTTGCATCATCATGATGTCATAAATAATTTAATTTATTTAATGTCTAAAAATTATTTAAAAAATAAAATGATGTAGTAAATTGTTTTATATTTACAATGACTAATTATAATCAAAAATATAATTTTTATAACCCCATTTAAAAATTGTTTTAGCAAAACATAGCATGTTTGTGTCATTTTTACTTTTACATTAAATAAAAAGTTATTTATGTCATTTCCAAACCAAAGTGTCTCCATGGGGTCCCCAAGTTGACCCATGGCTTTTCATGGTCGTCCATGACACAAAAAATGAGGGTAGGACATGTTTCATGTTCATTTAATATTATTAAAACATTATTTTTACCTTAAACAACACTAGTTACCACTAATAGCAATTAAGAACTTAATAAGTTACTATTCCCCAAAAAATTATTATAACCTCATTGAACCACATTTTACTTATTAATGACAACCATGTATGTTGGATTTTTTAAATTCAAAACACAATGATGGAAAAAATTTCATTTAAACGGAAAATCAGTCTTTATAAGTACCACTTAGTGGTTTCACTATTCATAAAAAATTGATGTTTTTCAGAAAATTAACAAAAATTAACCCTAAGCTATATTTGATATTACGAATTCAAAAATGAAGTCTATTTTACAAAATTCAAAACATTTAAGTCACATTAATTGATTTAATAATTAATTCCCGCTGTCAGAGCAAATAGCGTGTTTTTATGAAACATTAAGTATCAAAAGATTGACACTTGTTTAAGTCCGATTTCAAAGTGAAATTAATTCCAACGACCACTATTGGATTTAATGGTAAAAATATTTTCTAATTTCACTTTAAAACCAATTCAAAAGATAATCTAATCATATAAATAAATTAGATTAAAAAGTGGTTTTGAATTAAAATACAACATTTTACACTATTCATTAGAAAAATGAACTTTATCCGAAAGGTACCAAAAATTTACACAAAGTAAATTTTGATGTCCCGATTCTAAAGAAGAGTTATATTTGGTCCAATAGAATTTATAAGATTGATCAAAACTATATTTAATGACGGTTTGCCGTCAAAAGGTGATAAGTGAACCCTTAGTGAAAATTAGGGTATAAATGCCTAAAATTGAACTCTTTCTGTATTTTATGCCTTTATCTCTTATTGGGTAAATGTAAAAACATTTAAAAAAATATATAATCTTATTTTAGTTATTTCTATCCATTCCCGCCAGTACAACGGCTACTCGTTAACTAACATTTAAAACAATATTATTTTATTACTTGTGTGCAACGTAAGTTTTTAAAGAAACTCATCGTTGCGTACCGAGTACGCTATCGAACGTAGAAACCACTTTTAATTAAAATTAATATTTAATTCGTAAATATTAATAAATATGAAAATTCTTTATTCATTATTTACCTGGGATGTTACATCCTTCCCCCCGTTTGGGAATTCCGTCCTCGCAATTTTATTCACTTATCAAAATATGTGGGGGTATTTATCCCTCATAGCATTTTCAGATTCCCACGTTGCCTCTTCAATCACATGGTTTTTCCACAAAACCTTTACCTGAAGAATCACCTTATTCCGTAACACCTGTTCCCTGTGGTCAAGAATCTGGACCGGTTGTTCCTCATAAGATAGGTTCTCTTCCAGCTGAACTACCTCTGGACTCAAAACATGAGATGGATCTATCATATACATCCTCAACATTGAAACATGAAAAACATTGTGTACCTGAGATAAACTCGGAGGTAAATCCACCCGGTATGCAACTGATCCAACTCTCTCCAGAATTTCATATGGTCCAATAAACCTTGGACTCAGCTTTCCTTTCTCACCAAATCTCATCACACTCTTCCAAGGAGAAACGTTTGAGAAAAACATGGTCACCTACCTCGAAAGATAGATCCTTCCTCTGGTTATCCGCATAACTCTTCTGCCTGCTCTGAGCTGTTCTCATGTGCTTCTGAATCAAATGAACTTTTTCTGCTATCTCTTCTACCAATTCTCATCCCATCAACTTCCTTTCACCAACATCATCCCAGAAAGCTGGAGTTCGACACCGCTTCCCATATAATGCCTAAAATGGTGCCATCTGTATACTGGAATGAAAACTGTTATTATAAGAAAACTCAACCAAAGAAATATGTTGGTCCCAACTTCCCTGATAATCCATCGAACAAGCTCGTAGCATATCCTCCAATGTCAGGATTGTTTGTTCTGACTGCCCATCTGATTGAGGATGAAAATCTATACTAAAATTTAATTCAGTACCCAACGACTTCTGAAGGCCTTTCCAAAAGTTAGAAGTAAACCTGGGATCACGATCCGATACAATAGAGAGAGGAACTCCATGTAACCTGACTATCTCTTTAAGATACAAACAGTAATGTTGATCAAGAGAGAAAATATCTCGTATAGCAAGGAAATGAGCAGATTTGTTCAAGCAATCAATAATAACACAGATTTCATTATTACCTTGAGATTTCTTTGGTAATCCAACAACAAAGTTCATGGATATATATTCTCCCATTTCCACTCTGCCACTGGTAAAGGCTGAAGCATCCCTTTCGGTAACTGCCGCTCTGCTTTAACCTGTTGACATGTCAAACACTTCACAGTAAAATCAGCAATGTCTCTTTGCATTCCATCCTACCAATAATACTCCCGCAGATCTCTGTACATCATAGTACTGCCAGGATGAACTGAAAACGGGGAACTATGAGCCTCACATAACAACTCATTCTTCAACTGTGAATCACAAGGCACACATAACCTCTTCCCAAACCTCAAAACACAAACTTATCCAAGAACTCATGGAAAATTTTATTCATAAGGTCCATGAATACAGCAAGTGCATTGGTTAACCCAAAAGGCATAACTAAAAATTCATAATGTCCATATCTAGTATGCAACGCAGTCTTCGAAACGTCTGCTTCTTTTACTTACAACTGATGGTACCCCGACCTCAAGTCAATATTTGAAAAATACTGAGCTCCCTGCAGCTGATACCACTTCATTTGATGGCCCAACATCTGCTGAAGTTGTTGCAAAGGATTTCACCACTCCTTTCTGCTTGTAGTCTGGCTGCATTCCCCCAGTTGAGTTCTTTGTTGGACACTCGTTTGCATAATGACCCATTTCATTACACTTAAAACATATTACCGTTGGCTTTTCATTTCCTGCTTGATCATCTTCCTTACAGTTATGAGCAATATGACCAGACTTACCACACCGAAAGCACTTACCAGACTTGGATAATCATTCTCAAGGATGCATTTTACCGCACTTCTCACAGGATGGATATTTTGTTTTCTTACCTCATTGCTTCTTTGATGAATTCTTCCCCTTTTCCTGCCAACTATACCTCTTATTCTGTTGTTTTTCATAGAACACCTAATCATCGGCAAACTCCATTTCCACCTTCTCCGCACATCGAACAAGTTTTTCATAACTTTTTAACTCACGAGAAGCTAAAGCCCTTCGATACTTTGTCTTTAACCCTGAGTAAAAACGGTTTATTTTACAATCAAGATCTCATATGAAGTTTGGAGCATACCTTGCCAATCGAGTGAACTTTTCTTCATAAGAAGCCATTGAATCATCCTCCTGCCTCAATTCTAGGAACTGTTTTTCCATCCTAAGACGAACCACCTTAGGAAAATATTTCTCAAGAAACATACCTTTGAATTCGTCCCAGTGAAGATCCTCAATCTCATCACTATCCCTTATATTTTTCACCATCTACCACCACTGATCAGCTTCACCTTCAAAACGCTAAATAGCAAGACTAACCTTTTGATGTTCTGAACACCCCATGACCTCAAAAATCTTCTCCAGTGCTTTAATCCACCTTTCAGCTTGCACAGGGTCAGATGATCCTCTGAATGATGGGGGATGTTGCCTCATGAAATGTTCCACCACTGACATGTTCCTCTGCGGTTGTTCTGGCTGATCTCGTGCATGGATACCACCACCATTTATAGCCTGAGTCAACTGTGCCATCACTGCAACAAACTGTTCAGTTCCGATTCCGATCATCTCAGGTTACTGATATGGAAGGTTATCTTCCTCCTGATATCGTCCCAACATAGCTGCTTTGTTTACTCTGTGGAAAACCATTCTGAACACAGAATTATCTTAGGCGAAGCAACATGGTAATCCTTAAATGCTATATCATTTCAATAATATTATAATTTAACACTTTTCTAACTCCTAAAGATGTCTAAACTGACCTTTGATACCAACTATAAGGCCCCGACCTTAAAACTTACTTAATATTTAATTAAATGAATAATTCACGTCGAGGATCTTTTCAGGTTTAGAGTTTTAGAGAATTAGAACATAACTATTACATCTCAAAAGATTACAAAGTAGTCACTTCTAGTAAGTTTCCATAATAAAAAAACTCTTAAAAAGAAACGTGTCTAGTTGCATGTTTTATATAGGATGACATTCCCTTGATCCCATGCTTGATCTTATTCCACATTAAGTCCTGTGAAAACATTTCAAAAAAACTTGGTGTGAGCATAAAAAGCTCAGTAAGGGATACACAAAGAATGAAAACTGTTAGTTTTTTCAAAATCAAGTAAACCATGTATACTCTGTAAAAGTAATACCTTCACCTTCATGATGTTGTAAAAAACTCTTCACTGAATAAAGTATCATTACTTACCTTTTTGTAACCAAAGGATTACCATAAAATCCATAAAAAGAACACATAACATTTATAAAGGTAACTTGGGACATAAACATACTTATGTGGAATAACCATACGGTCAACTTCCACACATATCACTTAATGGAATAGCCATACGGCCAATTTCCATACATACTTAGTGGAATAGCCATACGTCCAACTTCCATACCCAATGCATTGGAGGTTATAACGTAACCACCCATCCTGGTATTCACGGCACCACCCGTCATATGGTTTATAGAGTAACCACACGTTAAAATTCCAAGTACCAATATAAAATCATAAAACATAAAACCAATATAAAGGAATGATAACATTTCCAGATTTCAATCACAATATATCATAAATATATTGACATAATAGAATCCTTTTTCAAAACCATTTTCAATACCAAAATACATAAAAGAGTATATGGT
This sequence comes from Viscum album, assembly GCA_963277665.1. Lineage (NCBI taxonomy): Eukaryota > Viridiplantae > Streptophyta > Magnoliopsida > Santalales > Viscaceae > Viscum > Viscum album. The sequence goes on from OY728159.1 coordinate 499,725,258, forward strand.
ATTTATTTTATTCTAAAAACATTACGGCTTGTTGAGAAAGCCAAAGACCAAATAATACTCGCGGCGGCAGAAAAGGTTGTTATCGCCGCGTACGTTAAAAGAAACATTCCTTTTTGTCGTTTTGTAAAACACTTCGTAGAAAAATATTCCTTTTGTATAAAAGTAAAAGTCAAAGGGGTTCATACACCGTATAAAAGAAAGTTGTGTATAAAACGAAATATGCCTCAATGAAAGGAGATTGAGACGAAGTCCCTCACAAAGACGGTATACTTGGTTTAAGGACAAATCAATTACATAATTATGTGTGACAAATTAAAACACCAAATATAATTGGATATTAAGTGTAAAATAATCAAAGGTCATTCACACATATTCAAAGGATGACATATTCAATAACTACATGTTGAACCCAAAGAAATCGAAATTGGGTTAAGAAGTTCCCTTGACAGCCTAACGGCGTCACCTCAAAATGAGTTGATGAGAGATAAAAAGTGTATCTCATCACATGGACATAAAATTTACATCACTAAGGATATATGAGAACATATCCCAACATAACAATATGTAAATTAAAAGACCCAACAAAAGAAGTCTTTTAAAAAAAAGAGGGTGAAAGGTTCCCTTACCGACTTGGGTAACATTTGAAAAGTACACCCCATTGAAGAAGTGTCATACAATGAATATGTAAATACCCATAAATGGAATTATATTACAATAGGATTGCAATAGTGGGAAGTACATAAACCACTCAATGTAAATTGTGGCAAATGTAGCATACGTCTCAAGGGAATAAAAGTGAGATGAAAAATCACTTACGAAAACTCGGCAGCCTAACGACGCCACTTAAAACTTCCAAAATGGATTGATGAGAGAGAATAGGGTCTCTCATCACATGAACAGAAAAATTGCAGTAAGATTAATATAAAATAACATCCCAATAACAATAAAGATGATCTTTAAAAGGAATGACATAAAAGAGAGTACTTAAAAAGAAAGAGGGGTGTAGGATCCCTTACCTCGGGTCCGACTTGTCTCGATCGTTCTTTAATCTCCTGAATAATAAACTTGAGTTAATTTATACTTCCTTAAGAACCTTTTTAAAGTTCATTATTCCTTTTATATCACTTATCACCATGTTATAAACATTATTTAATCATTTAAGTTAATCATGTTTGTTTTGTCGATATTTGGTTCTTAAGTCGAAAGTGGACTTCTTACAATTACATGTTGTTCGTGTGGTCAAAGGTTCTTCATATCAAAAAATGACATTCCTGATTTGGATATCATATATATCATATATATCCAGCATATACATGTATTTATAAAATCACATAATCATTTAGAGGAACGAAATGAAATGCACCGTTCATGGAGATGGTAAGCCGTACGTACGCATGAACGCTACTTTCATTTCTATGTCGTATTAATGGAATTAAAACTATATGAGAGGTATGTATATTTTAATTCCAGAATTATATTAATCATTTATATGTATCATACATCATATATATCAATTATATATATTTACTTATAATAGTACATTACATTTGAGGATAAGAAATGAAATGCACCGTTCATGGAGATGGTAAGCCGTACGTACGCATGAACGCTACTTTCATTTCTATATCATACTTTAATGGAAATAAATAATAATGATATATAGGTAAATAATAATTCCATTATAACATCATATATAATAACATTAAATCCATCCTTTATACGTCCCACGTATGGCATTAACGAATCACATCCCTTTGAGGGGGCGGTAGTCCGCACTTCCTAAAATGAAGATATCGCGTATACCCATAATGGAAGCCATAAAGGTAAGACACAAATGAAAAATAAAGAAGAATAAGTAAAACATAAACATATTATATATCATATATAAAAATAGTGACATCATAATGGCCACCTCTGAAGGTGTTAAATGAGTATTGAACAATCATCGTTTCGAGAGGCACAATTTCGCCATCCACGGAAACCGTAAGTTCTTTAACCATTTGATGTAGTTGTGTGAGAGTGTAGCATGAATAAATATTATAACAACATCCTAGTATATTGAAGATACTGGTGTTGTTACAAAATATGTAAATAAAAAGATTTTAGAGGGTTGGAGAAGCAAAATAAAACAAATGAACAAGAGAGAATGAATTACCTTTAAAAGTGTATCCCCTTTTGATTTGAGCCTAAAGGCTTCCTTTGAAAGGATTCTGCCCAAAGGAAATCCTCTAGGATGAGGATAGGGATGTGGAGAGAGAAAATGGGCAGGGTTTGGCCGAGCCAAAGGCTTGAGGAGTGTGTGAAATGAGGTAGAGTTGGGGGCCTTTTATAAGAGGAGAGGAGGGGCACTTTTGGAAAGTAAAGGAATATTACTTTATTTGAAAATGTGTTTCAGTTTTAAAAGGTCCCACATTTATATAATTCGTGGATAAGGTGATAAGGGTTCTAAATCCACCCATCCAATAAGTTTTGGACATGTGTAGTTCATAGATTTTACATTATCTTTCCATTTTATTTAAATCGTTAAATAATGAGGTCATCGCTGCATCATCATGATGTCATAAATAATTTAATTTATTTAATGTCTCAAAATTATAAAAAAAATACTATGATGTAGTGAATTTTTTTAGCTTTCCAATGACTATTTATAATCAAAAATCTGACTTCTATAACCCCATTTAAAAATTGTTTTAGTAAAACATATCATGTTTGTGTCATTTTTACTTTTACATTAAATAAAAAGTTATTTATGTCATTTCCCAACCAAAGTGCCTCCATGGGGTCCCCAAGTTGCCCCATGGACTGTCTTGGTCGTCCATGACACAAACAATGAGGATAGGACATGTTTCATGTTCATTTAATATTATTAAAACATTATTTTTACCTTAAACTACACTAATTACCACTAATCGCGATTAAGAACTTAATAAGTTACTATTCACCAAAAAATTATTATAACCTCATTGAACCACATTTTACTTCTTAATGACAACCATGTATGTCGGATTTTTGAAATTCAAAACACAATGATGGCAAAAATTTCATTTAAACGGAAAATCAGTCTTTATAAGTACCACTTAGTGTTTTCACTATTCATCAAAAATTGATGTTTTTCAGAAAATTACCAAAAATTCACCCAAAGCTATATTTGATATTACGAATTCAAAAATTAAGTCTATTTTACAAAATTAAAAACATATAAGTCACATTAATTAATTTTAATAATTAATTCCCGCTGTCAGAGCAAATAGCGTGTTTTTATGAAACAATAAGTATCAAAAGATTGACACTAGTTTAAGTCCGATTTCAAAGTGAAATTAATTCCAACGAACACTATTGGATTTAATGGTAAAAATATTTCCTAATTTCACTTTAAAACCAATTCAAAAGATAATCTAATCATATAAATAAATTAGATTAAAAAAAGGTTTTGAATTAAAATACAACATTTTACACTATTCATTAAAAAAATGAACTTTATCAGAAAGGTACCAAAAATTTACACAAAGTAAATTTTAATGTCCCGATTCTAAAGAAGAGTTATATTTGGTCCAATGAAATTTATAAGATCGATCAAAAATATATTTAATGACGGTTCTCCGTCAAAAGGTGATAAGTGAACCCTTAGTGAAAATTAGGGCATAAATGCCTAAAATTGAACTCTTTCTGTATTTTATGCCTTTATATATTATTGGGTAAATGTAAAAACATTTAAAAACATATATAATCATATTTTAGTTATTTCTATCCATTCCCGCCAGTACAACGGCAACTCGTTAAATAACATTTAAAATAATATTATTTTATTACTTGTGTGCAACGTAAGTTGTTAAAGAAACTCATCGTTGCGTACCGAGTACGCTATCGAACTTAGAAACCCCTTTTAATTAAAATTAATATTTAATTCGTAAATATTAATAAATATGAAAATTCATTATTCATTATTTACCTGGGATGTTACATCCTTCCCCCCTTTTGGGAATTGCGTCCTCGCAATTTTATTCACTTATCAAAATAAGTGGGGGTATTTATCCCTCATAGCATTTTCAGATTCCCACGTTGCCTCTTCAATCACATGGTTTTTCCACAAAACCTTTACCTGAAGAATCACCTTATTCCGTAACACCTGTTCCCTGTGGTCAAGAATCTGGACCGGTTGTTCTTCATAAGATAGGTTCTCTTCCAGCTGAACTACCTATGGACTCAAAACATGAGATGGATATGGCATATACTTTCTCAACATTGAAACATGAAAAACATTTGTACCTGAGATAAACTCGGAGGTAAAGCCACCTGGTATGAAACTGATCCAACTCCCTCCAGAATTTCATATGGTCCAATAAACCTTGGACTCAGCTTTCCTTTCTCACCAAATCTCATCACACTTTTCCAAGGAAAAACCTTTGAGAAAAACATGATCACCTACCTCGAAAGATAGATCCTTCCTCCGGTTATCTGCATAACTCTTCTACCTGCTCTGAGCTGTTCTCATGTGCTTCTGAATCAACTGAACTTTTTCTGCCATCTCTTCTACAAATTCTGATCCCATCAACTTTCTTTCACCAACTTCATCCCAGAAAGCTGGAGTTCGGCACCGCTTCCCATATAATGCCTAAAATGCTGCCATCTGTATACTGGAATGAAAACTATTATTATAACAAAACTCAACCAAAGAAATATTTTGGTCCCAACTTCCCTGATAATCCATCGAACAAGCTCGTAGCATATCCTCCAATGTCAGGATTGTTCGTTCTGACTGCCCATCTGATTGAGGATGAAAAGCTATACTAAAATTTAATTCAGTACACAACGACTTCTGAAGGCCTTTCCAAAAGTTATAAGTAAACCTGGGATCACGATCTGATACAATGGAGAGAGGAACTCCATGTAACCTGACTATCTCTTTAAGATACAAACGGGAAAGTTGATCAAGAGAGAAATTATCTCGTATAGCATGGAAATGAGCATATTTGGTCAAGCGATCAATAATAACCCAGATTTCATTATTACCTTGAGATTTCATCGGTAATCCAACAAAAAAGTCCATGGATATATTCTCCCATTTCCACTCTGGAACTGGTAAAGGCTGAAGCATCCCTTTCAGTAACTGCCGCTCTGCTTTAACCTGTTGACATGTCAAACACTTCACAGTAAAATCAGCAATGTCTCTTTGCATTCCATCATACCAGTAATACTCCCGCAGATCTCTGTAAATCTTAGTACTTCCAGGATGAACTGCAAACGGGGAACTATGAGCCTCACATAACAACTCATTCTTCAACTGTGAATCACACGGCACACATAACCTCTTCCCAAACCTCAAAAAAAAATCTTATCCAAGAACTCATGGAAAATTTTATTTATAAGGTCCATGAATACAGCAGGTGCATTGGTTAACCCAAAAGGCCTAACTACAAATTTGTAATGTCCATATCTAGTACGGAACGCAGTCTTCGAAACGTCTGCTTCTTTTATGTAACGCCCCGACCCCAGCTACCCAGAGTCGGTGCATTACTTCGTAACATTGGCTTGATCACAAGAAAGATCAAATCCCGAAAGACCGATTGGTTTAGTAGCCTTGGAAACACTAGATATAATCATAAAGTTTTACATTACATTTCAAAGTGAAAAACTACAACAACAACAAAGTCTTCATATCCACACTATTAACCCCTCATAATATCCCTGCAAGTCATTCATAATTTACTTCTTCACTACCTGGGAAAAATAAAACATAGAAAAGGGGTGAGCTCAAATGCCCAGTAAGGATAACAATATAGCGGAACTTTCAAAATAAGCATAAACATTTAAGGAAATGAATTTCTAAAACAAAAGCCTTTTAAAATTGAACTTCAACATAGTATGGCAAAAGTAAAATGAAATAATGCCATTTACTTGTTCACATGGATATTCTACTAATCGAATAATCACATGAAATATCAATCACCACTTTCATAATGTTGGAATGCATAATGCTAAACGTTAATTTCTTTGTCTAGGCCTCATCCCAAGACCTAGGGGTTACTTCTAACCGGAACCCAACCCGGAGTGCCTCTAATAACTGGACACCAACCCGGAGTGCCTCTAATAACCGGACACCAACCCGGAGGGCATACTTTTACCAGTACCTAACCTGGAGGGCTTACTTTAACCAGTCCCCAACCTGGAGGGCTTACTTTTACCAGTCCCCAACCTGGAGGGCTTACTTTTACCGGTCCCCAACCCGGAACATACTTGTTTAGCACATTCATCTGAAGAAAAGTTTGAAATATAACATAATCATTCGGATTAAAACTAGCATACGAAATGTCAATAGTTTCACCATAAACTATGAATGGTATAAAATAGCACATCCACAGTCAAACATATCACAAAACCTTCAATACAATATAGAAGTTTTGTATTATAATAAATCAACTTCAAATAAGAGTAAAATCCATTAAAGGATGTTGACATAGATGAAATCAAAACACTTTTTAGAGAAATATCTCTTTCTTTTTTTGAAATCATTTAAGAGCCATATAAAATAAAACATTTTATTGAAAATATTCTTGTAAGCTTGTAAGGAAAGCTTTGACGATTTTATAATGGCGGAAAATAACCGCACCCGCCGTATAAGTAAAAAAAAACATTCTTATCTTAATTCTGTCGAAAAGGTCAAAAAGGACCTTGTTTTGAAAACGACAGAAATATTCCTTTATAAACCTCTTACAAAAAGTCAAACAAGGGTATAAATGAATTTAACCCATATTCTTGTAAATAATAAATACGTTTTGAAATACATTTCAAAGAAACATGGATGTGGATGATAAAGAAATCCCAGTAGATTATTACGTATAAACAATCTCGGATAATGAAGAGATTGTGAAATAACCCTTACCTTGTACTTTTCCTTGGTTGGGGTAGGTTAACCTCCTGTATAATGGTGAAATAGTTGTTATTAAATTATACAAGAATCATATATATTAATATGATATCATATATGATCTTTTAACATTGATTTGTTAATAATATCTTAGAATTATCGTCGTTTCGGGAGTTAACTTACTCATTTTCTTTTATATGTTTTGTTACATAAGCCATGGTTGTTGTATCTTATTCATATCCAGAATGATATACAGTCCTTAAACATCATTTTTAAATCATCAAATGATAATTATACTTGAATGGATACGATGGAGAATGAATCTCATCGCGTTCGTGGAGACGGTAGTCCGTACGTACGCACGAGCGACAATATCATTCTTTTGATATTAAAATAATATATAAATGGATGGTATATCATATATACAGAATCATTAACATGTTATATTTATTATTTACATGAGTTACACATCATTATTATACCCATCCAAATAATATTATATTGAATAACAATTACACCACGACGTGGAGACGGTAAGTCGTACGTACGCACGTATGGTGACATGTTATTCAAAGGGTGGATAGAATACTGAATATGATTGTACCATATTTATAATAATATCACAGTATATGTGAGATACTGGAGTTATTATTTCAGAATGGTAAGAACAAAGGAAGAAGAAGTGGAAGAAAAAATGAACTTAGAAAAGGGTGGTGAAATCATTACCTCTTCTTCGGGTTCTTCCTTTTGATTTGATCAAAAGGGCTCCTTAGGTTGGCTTTATGATCAAACTAAGGCCTCTAGGTTGTATTGAGGGATGTTGGGAGAGTATTTGGGCAGAGTTTGGCCGAACCAAAAGGCTTTTAAGGTGTGAAGAAATGGGAAGGAGGAGTGCCCTTTTATAAGAGGGGTGAGGGGCACCTTTGGAAAAGCTAGAAATATTAATTTATAATAAATTCATATTCGGTTTCTAAAGGCTCCAAAGTTGACTATTCAAAGGATGAGGTGGGGATAGGTCGAAAACAACTCATCCAATAGAATTTAGACAGGTTTGGGTACTTATATTAACCTTATCTTTAAGTATTAACTCTAAGTTAATTAGTTTCACTTTTACAATGTCTCTTTGTATTTTATATATTATGGTTAATAAACTTACTATATACATCCAAGAGACCCCCAAGTGGTCCATTAATGATTAACCTATCATAATATAAGTCTCTTGGCCGAACCTTAGATTTTTAGGAATTTAATATCAATTAATAATATAATATTTGTTTTAAGAACTCTTTTATGTCAATTTTGACACTATTCAATAGTTGATTTTTGTGAAACTCATAACAGATTGATTACTTCTAAAAAAGTCAATTAAATCAATCATAATATATCATATTATCCTATAAAATTAGTTTAATTCATTAAAAGTTTCATATTATATTTATTTGGGTATTTATAATATCAATTATGTTAATTTTTTACTATTTTAGTAATTACTGCATCATCATTGTGTCATAAATAAAATAAATTATTTAATGTCTAAAAATTATAAATAAAATATAATTATGTAGGAAATCTTTTTATCTTTCTAATGAATATTTATAATCGAAAATCCAACATGTATAACCCTATGTAAAAATTGTTGTTCTAAAAGATATATGCTTGTGTCATTTTTGTATTCATTTTGACTTAATTAAAATAAAGTGTCATTATCACTTACAAGTGGATCCATGGGGTCCCAAAATAGACCCAAAGATGCCCATGGTCGACTATGTATCAACCAATAGGGTTAAGACACGTTTTAGGGTAATTTAGTATTATTATAATATTATTTTTTTAACCCTTATTTACCGGATTTACCCTTAACCATGGTAAATAAAATATTTACCGCAGTAATTATTCAAAATGTCTAAAAATAAAAGTTACCTATTTACAAAATTTGAACATCCTGATTCCAAATATGGAATCCATTTTTCTAAATTCAAAACACAGAAGTGGCAGAAATTAATTTAAAATTAATTCCCGCTGTCAAAACAAAAAGCGTGTTTTTAAGTGATAATAACTACCAAAAGATTGACACTTGTTTATGTTCGGTTTAATTGTAAAATTATGTCCAATGACCAACATTATATTAAATGGTAAAAATATATTCTAAATATACTTTAAAACCACTCAAATTCATAATTTATCAATATTAATTATTTTGATTAAAAAAGTTGTTTTTTAATTAAAATTTAGTAATTTTCACTATTCATCAAAATATAAAAGTTATCCGAAATGTACCAAAATTTCACCCTAGGCTAATTTCGATATTCCGAATCCAAAAATGAAGTCCATTTTTAAATATAAAATATATATAATTTCAAAAATTAGGTATTACTATTCATAACGGCTAGTTTGATTGGTTGTGGTGTGTGTTAAAACTCAAGGTTGCGTACAACACACGCTACTGTATTACTCAAAGAAAGCGTACCGTGGAAGCTTGGGATGTTTCATTTTAAATTTTTGATGTCCCAATTTAGTCAAAAAGATTAAAATATTGCATTTAAAAAGGTTTCACTATTAGAAGTTGATAATACTGAAAATGAATCTGTTCTTGCAATATGACTAAGAAACTCATAATAGGGATTCTAAAATTATAAGGATTATATAAAGTTCAAAATGTAGTTAATACTATTCATGAACTCTTTTAATGGTGTGATTGAACTCGGTGTTGCGTGTAGTGCAAGTTATTGAATTATTTTTAAGAAATAACACACTCTGAAATCCTGGGGTGTTACATTCTCCCCTCCTTCAATAAATTGCGTCCTCGCAATTTGAAAATAAAAGGTTGAAAGTAGAAAATATATTTGTGGGAAAACCCACATCGGAAATTGGGTTACTAAAATTTAGTCTTAATATGAGGAAAAGATAAATGAAAGGGTCACCACCAAATTATGATCTCGATTAGGAGAACATTGGTGGCAATTAGAGACATATAATTGGAGGAAAAACGTAAATATTTATAGGTAGTGATTGAGGTCATCAATCACAAACAAGTATAAAATTGAGGTCCTTAAACTCATCAATCTATGATGATTTGAAGTACCATCGGTTCAACAAAATATAGGGTATTGGGACAACACATTTTTGACATTTCAAAATATCTTAGTTGAAATCCCACATCGAAAAATGAATTAATGAGGCCTCTATTTAAAATAAAGAGTGGAAAGTATGAAGATTACCGAAAATAACACATACTAGGGTTCCATTTAGGAAAATATGGATATGGAAGAGAAATCTAACCATAAATTATCTGATGGAGAGTGGTAGAGAACATGGCTATGAAAAGGCCAACAATCCCAAAGCCATAAATTAGTGATGATTTAAGGTACCATCTAGGAAAACATTTTTGTTCTAAGTTGCTTTTCTTAATATTGAGGAATCTATTTATGAGATTGACTAAGATCATAAGGAGATATACTTACTTTATAATTATAGTTTTATCCATTAATAAATTTCTACCACAAACTCATCTTTCACTCTAAAAGATAATAGAATGTAAGAAAAATTCTATTTACACTATTCGTATAGGGTTCCAAAATAAATGAATTTATAATTCATCTACAAGATCTTTTAATAAAACTACATTATTTAATCCAGGACATCTCGTGGGCCAGTGGTAGGTGATACAACCTTGTCGCCCTTCGGTTTCGGGTCCAAGTCTCGCAGCCTTGCCGGACGCGACGGGTTGCCGCCCGACCTCCGGGTTGTCCTTTTATGTTAATCCAAAATAATCCAAACTAGAACTATCCAAAATACTTCTATACAAACTCACATTCCAACATTTATAAGGAAGGTAAACATAATATAGATCCTTTTTACCCCGTAATAGCATATTAATACCTTCATCATGTATTACCATATTCCTTATTGATTACATTCATGATCCCTTATTCCATATAGAATGCTGGATATACTTCATTAATCCAAAAATGTTTTAAACCCTAACAATGACGGAATATACAAATCATTAATCAGCTTCAAGGTAGTCAATAATATCCAATATAATTTATCCAAAATAATCACATATTATTCCAAAATCACTACCTCAGTATCAGAACTATATTACGATTTATCATTCTCTCAACCATATATTTTCCAAAAATTTAACCTTCTATTGAGTCACTTTTCTTTGTTCCACACAATCTCAAGTCCTTAATGAAATAGTACTGCAGTACAATCCTTATATACTCCATAATTATTATAACAAGTACATTGTTGATACAACACTCAATTGATATAATCAACATAAGAACTCTAATCATTCCTCTTCATCTGTGGTAGTATCATAACTTGATTATTATCCAATATCATCATTTGCGGCATAGTCTGATGACTGGTACATAGGTTCGCGTAGTGTCCAAACTCCTTGCAAATGAAGCATTGTACATTTAAAACCATTTTCTTACCCTTGCAGTCACGTACTTTGTGCCCTTTTCCTCCACACTTATAACAAACTCCCATTCCTTTCAGGCAAGTTCCAGGGTGTTTCTTTCCACAGTTACCACATATGGGAAAATTCTTCTTTTCCCTCTTACTTTTATCCATCTTTCTCTCTTCCATCCTTTTCTTCTCTTGCTTCCCTTCAAAGCCATAGGACTCAGTAAACTCTTTACTTATCTTATCAACACATGATATTATTTCTTCATATGATGATAATAAATAGGAGACTATTTCTCTTATCAATTCTAGCTTAAGACCATGAAAGATATGATCCTTCCTTCTCTTTGGATCATGTGCATTTCTGGAGTTCTCATTCCTTCTACTGGGCGCCATTTCTAAACAATGGCATACACCAGATCAGTTTATGAATCAAAATACATAATCCCATACTTATAAAACACTTAACATAAATTGAACTATTTATAGATATAATCCATAATCATAAAAATGTCTCCTTTGAGGATGTATATACTCATAAACCCTTCATAATGGTTTGTAAAGAGAAAGAGAATTATCCTAAGCATATCCCCCGGGAGTGTCGTAACCAAGAGTGCAGCAAGGCCCGTTGTCGTGCACCAGTTCCCGTTCGAGTCTAGCTCAAAGCGGTGTTTTTGGGTTTTACCCCTAGGTACATCTGTGCCAGAGCCGCCTCTACCTGCTCGTATCCAGACAGGGATGTATTGCTCGGAAAACTCACAAAATCTCTACAATACCAAAATTCTAGGAAGTTCTTCTATACTAATCCTCAAAGTTCATCTTAGGTCTATGTGCTCTAATCAGAGTTTATCTAAATCTAGCTTCCAAGGTTTGTACTAAACTTCCTCTGATACCAACTGTAACGCCCCGACCCCAGCTACCCAGAGTCGGTGCATTACTTCGTAACATTGGCATGATCACAAGAAAGATCAAATCCCGAAAGACCGATTGGTTTAGTAGCCTTGGAAACACTAGATATAATCATAAAGTTTTACATTACATTTCAAAGTGAAAAACTACAACAACAACAAAGTCTTCATATCCACACTATTAACCCCTCATAATATCCCTGCAAGTCATTCATAATTTACTTCTTCACTACCTGGGAAAAATAAAACATAGAAAAGGGGTGAGCTCAAATGCCCAGTAAGGATAACAATATAGCGGAACTTTCAAAATAAGCATAAACATTTAAGGAAATGAATTTCTAAAACAAAAGCCTTTTAAAATTGAACTTCAACATAGTATGGCAAAAGTAAAATGAAATAATGCCATTTACTTGTTCACATGGATATTCTACTAATCGAATAATCACATGCAATATCAATCACCACTTTCATAATGTTGGAATGCATAATGCTAAACGTTAATTTCTTTGTCTAGGCCTCATCCCAAGACCTAGGGGTTACTTCTAACCGGAACCCAACCCGGAGTGCCTCTAATAACCGGACACCAACCCGGAGTGCCTCTAATAACCGGACACCAACCCGGAGGGCATACTTTTACCAGTCCCTAACCTGGAGGGCTTACTTTAACCAGTCCCCAACCTGGAGGGCTTACTTTTACCAGTCCCCAACCTGGAGGGCTTACTTTTACCGGTCCCCAACCCGGAACATACTTGTTTAGCACATTCATCTGAAGAAAAGTTTGAAATATAACATAATCATTCGGATTAAAACAAGCATACGAAATGTCAATAGTTTCACCATAAACTATGAATGGTATAAAATAGCACATCCACAGTCAAACATATCACAAAACCTTCAATACAATATAGAAGTTTTGTATTATAATAAATCAACTTCAAATAAGCGTAAAATCCATTAAAGGATGTTGACATAGATGAAATCAAAACACTTTTTAGAGAAATATCTCTTTCTATTTTTGAAATCATTTAAGAGCCATATAAAATAAAACATTTTCTTGAAAATATTCTTGTAAGCTTGTAAGGAAAGCTTTGATGATTTTATAATGGTGGAAAATAACCGCACCCGCCGTATAAGTAAAAAAAAACATTCTTATCTTAATTCTGTCGAAAAGGTCAAAAAGGACCTTGTTTTGAAAACGACGGAAATATTCCTTTATAAACCTCTTACAAAAAGTCAAACAAGGGTATAAACGAATTTAACCCATATTCTTGTAAATAATAAATACGTTTTGAAATACATTTCAAAGAAACATGGATGTGGATGATAAAGAAATCCCAGTAGATTATTACGTATAAACAATCTCGGATAATGAAGAGATTGTGAAATAACCCTTACCTTGTACTTTTCCTTGGTTGGGGTAGGTTAACCTCCTGTATAATGGTGAAATAGTTGTTATTAAATTATACAATAATCATATATATTAATATGATATCATATATGATCTTTTAACATTGATTTGTTAATAATATCTTAGAATTATCGTCGTTTCGGGAGTTAACTTACTCATTTTCTTTTATATGTTTTGTTACATAAGCCATGGTTGTTGTATCTTATTCATATCCAGAATGATATACAGTCCTTAAACATCATTTTTAAATCATCAAATGATAATTATACTTGAATGGATACGATGGAGAATGAATCTCATCGCGTTCGTGGAGACGGTAGTCCGTACGTACGCACGAGCGACAATATCATTCTTTTGATATTAAAATAATATATAAATGGATGGTATATCATATATACAGAATCATTAACATGTTATATTTATTATTTACATGAGTTACACATCATTATTATACCCATCCAAATAATATTATATTGAATAACAATTACACCACGACGTGGAGACGGTAAGCCGTACGTACGCACGTATGGTGACATGTTATTCAAAGGGTGGATAGAATACTGAATATGATTGTACCATATTTATAATAATATCACAGTATATGTGAGATACTGGAGTTATTATTTCAGAATGGTAAGAACAAAGGAAGAAGAAGTGGAAGAAGAAATGAACTTAGAAAAGGGTGGTGAAATCATTACCTCTTCTTCGGGTTCTTCCTTTTGATTTGATCAAAAGGGCTCCTTAGGTTGGCTTTCTGATCAAACTAAGGCCTCTAGGTTGTATTGAGGGATGTTGGGAGAGTATTTGGGCAGAGTTTGGCCGAACCAAAAGGCTTTGAAGGTGTGAAGAAATGGGAAGGAGGAGTGCCCTTTTATAAGAGGGGTGAGGGGCACCTTTGGAAAAGCTAGAAATATTAATTTATAATAAATTCATATTCGGTTTCTAAAGGCTCCAAAGTTGACTATTCAAAGGATGAGGTGGGGATAGGTCGAAAACAACTCATCCAATAGAATTTAGACAGGTTTGGGTACTTATATTAACCTTATCTTTAAGTATTAACTCTAAGTTAATTAGTTTCACTTTTACAATGTCTCTTTGTATTTTATATATTATGGTTAATAAACTTACTATATACATACAAGAGACCCCCAAGTGGTCCATTAATGATTAAACTATCATAATATAAGTCTCTTGGCCGAACCTTAGATTTTTAGGAATTTAATATCAATTAATAATATAATATTTGTTTTAAGAACTCTTTTATGTCAATTTTGACACTATTCAATAGTTGATTTTTGTGAAACTCATAACAGATTGATTACTTCGAACAAAGTCAATTAAATCAATCCTAATATATCATATTATCCTAGAAAATTAGTTTAATTCATTAAAAGTTTCATATTATATTTATTTGGGTATTTATAATATCAATTATGTTAATTTTTTACTATTTTAGTAATTACTGCATCATCATTGTGTCATAAATAAAATAAATTATTTAATGTCTAAAAATTATAAATAAAATATCATTATGTAGGAAATCTTTTTATCTTTCTAATGAATATTTATAATTGAAAATCCAACATTTATAACCCTATGTAAAAATTGTTGTTCTAAAAGATATATGCTTGTGTCATTTTTGTATTCATTTTGACTTAATTAAAATAAAGTGTCATTATCACTTACAAGTGGATCCATGGGGTCCCAAAATAGACCCAAAGATGCCCATGGTCGACTATGTATCAACCAATAGGGTTAAGACACGTTTTAGGGTAATTTAGTATTATTATAATATTATTTTTTTAACCCTTATTTACCGGATTTACCCTTAACCATGGTAAATAAAATATTTACCGCAGTAATTATTCAAAATGTCTAAAAATAAAAGTTACCTATTTACAAAATTTGAACATCCTGATTCCAAATATGGAATCCATTTTTCTAAATTCAAAACACAGAAGTGGCAGAAATTAATTTAAAATTAATTCCCGCTGTCAAAACAAAAAGCGTGTTTTTAAGAGATAATAACTACCAAAAGATTGACACTTGTTTATGTTCGGTTTAATTGTAAAATTATGTCCAATGACCAACATTATATTAAATGGTAAAAATATATTCTAAATATACTTTAAAACCACTCAAATTCATAATTTATCAATATTAATTATTTTGATTAAAAAAGTTGTTTTTTAATTAAAATTTAGTAATTTTCACTATTCATCAAAATATAAAAGTTATCCGAAATGTACCAAAATTTCACCCTAGGCTAATTTCGATATTCCGAATCCAAAAATGAAGTCCATTTTTAAATATAAAATATATATAATTTCAAAAATTAGGTATTACTATTCATAACGGCTAGTTTGATTGGTTGTGGTGTGTGTTAAAACTCAAGGTTGCGTACAACACACGCTACTGTATTACTCAAAGAAAGCGTACCGTGGAAGCTTGGGATGTTTCATTTTAAATTTTTGATGTCCCAATTTAGTCAAAAAGATTAAAATATTGTATTTAAAAAGGTTTCACTATTAGAAGTTGATAATACTGAAAATGAATCTGTTCTTGCAATATGACTAAGAAACTCATAATAGGGATTCTAAAATTATAAGGATTATATAAAGTTCAAAATGTAGTTAATACTATTCATGAACTCTTTTAATGGTGTGATTGAACTCGGTGTTGCGTGTAGTGCAAGTTATTGAATTATTTTTAAGAAATAACACACTCTGAAATCCTGGGGTGTTACATTTTACTTACAACTGATGGTACCCCGACCTCAAGTCAATCTTCGAAAAATACTGAGCTCCCTGGAGCTGATACCACTTCATTCGATGGCCGAACATCTGCTGAAGTTGTTGCAAAGAATTTCACCACCCCTTTCTGCTTGTAGTCTGGCTGCATTCCCCCAGTTGAGTTCTTCATTGGACACTCGTTTTCATAATGACCCATTTCATTACACTTAAAACATCTTACCGTTGGCTTTTCATTTCCTTCTTGATCATCTTCCTTACAGTTACGAGCAATATGAGCAGACTTAACACACCGAAAGCACTTACCAGACTTGGATAAACATCCTCCAGGATGCATTTTACCACACGTCTCACAGGATGGATATTTGGTTTTATTACCTCCTTGCTTCTTTGATGAATTATTCCCCTTTGCCTGCCAACTAGACCTCTTATTCTGTTGTTTGTCATAGAACACCTGATCATCGGCAAACTCCATTTCCACCTTCTCCGCACATCGAACAAGTTTTTCATAACTTTTGAACTCACGATAAGCTAAAGCCCTTCGATACATTGGCTTTAACCCGGAGTAAAAACGGTTTAATTTACTATCAAGATCTTGTATGATGTTTGTAGCATACCTTCCCAAACGACTGAACTTTTCTTCATAAGCAGCCACTGAATCATCCTCCTGCCTCAATTCTAGGAACTGTTTTTCCATCCTAAGACGAACCACCTTAGGAAAATATTTCTCAAGAAACATACCTTTGAATTCGTCCCAGTGAAGATCCTCAATCTCATCACTATCCCTTATATTTTTCACCATCGACCACCACTGATCAGCTTCACCTTCAAAACGGTAAACAGCAAGACTAACATTTTGATGTTCTGAACACCCCATGACCTCAAAAATCTTCTCCAGTGCTTTAATCCACCCTTCAGCTTGCACAAGGTCAGATGATCCTCTGAATGATGGGGGATGTTTCCTCATGAAATGTTCCACCACTGACATGTTCCTCTGCGGTTGATCTGGCTGATCTCGTGCATGGATACCACCACCATTTATAGCCTGAGTCAACTATGCCATCACTGCAACAAACTGTTCAGTTCCGATTCCGACCATCTCAGGTTGCTGATTTGGAAGGTTATCTTCCTCCTGATGTCGTCCCAACATAGCTGCTTTGTTTCCTCTGCGGAAAACCATTCTGAACACAGAAATATCTTAGGCGAAGAAACATGGTAATCCGTAAATGCTATATCATTTCAATCATATTATAATTTAACACTTTTCTAACTCCTAAAGTTGTCTAAACCGACCTTTGATACCAACTATAAGGCCCCGGCCTTAAACCTTACTTAATATTGAATTAAATGAATAATTCACATCGAGGATCTTTTCAGGTTTGAGTTTTAGGGAATTAGAACATAACTATTACATCTCAAAAGATTACAAAGTAGTCACTTCTACTAAGTTTCCATAATAAAAAAAACTCTTAAAAAGAAACGTGTCTAGTTGCATGTTTTATATAGGATGACATTCCCTTGATCCCATCCTTGACCTTATTCCACATTAAGTCCTGTGAAAACATTTCAAAAAAACTTGGGGTGAGCATAAAAAGCTCAGTAAGGGATACACAAAGAATGAAAACTGTTAGTTTTTTCAAAATCAAGTAAACCATGTATACTCTATCAAAGTAATACCTTCAACTTCATGAAGTTGTAAAAAACTCTTCACTGAATAAAGTATCATTACTTACCTTTTTGTAACCAAAGGATTACCATAAAATCCATAAAAAGAACACATAACATTTATAAAGGTAACTTGGGACATAAACATACTTAAGTGGAATAACCATACAGTCGACTTCCACACATATCAGTTAATGGAATAGCCATACGGCCAATTTCCATACATACTTAATGGAATAGCCATACGTCCGACTTCCATACCCAATGCCTTGGAGGTTATAACTTAACCACCCGTCCTGGTATTCACGGCACCACCCGTCATATGGTTTATAACGTAACCACCCGTTAAAATGTCCAAGTACCAATATAAAATCATAAAACATAAAACCAATAAAAAGGAATGATAACATTTCCAGATTTCAATCACAATATATCATAAATATATTGACATAATAGAATCCTTTTTCAAAACCATTTTCAATACCAAAATACATAAAAGAGTATATGGTATTTATTTTATTCTAAAAACATTACGACTTGTTGAGATATCCCAAGACCAAATAATACTCGCGGCGGCGGAAAATGTCGTTGTCGCCGCGTACGTTAAAAGAAACATTCCTTTTTGTCGTTTTGTAAAACACTTCGTAGAAAAATATTCCTTTTGTATAAAAGTAAAATTCAAAGGTGTTTATACACCGTATAAAAGAAAGTTGTGTATAAAACTAAATATTCCTCAATGAAAGGAGATTGAGACGAAGTCCCTCACAAATACGGTATCCTTGGTTTAAGGATAAATCAATTACATAATTATGTGTGACTAATGAATACACAAAATATAATTGGATATTAAGTGTAAAATAATCAAAGGTAATTCACACATATTCAAAGGATTACATATTCAATAACTACATGTTGAACCCAAAGAAATCGAAATTGGGTTAAGAAGTTCCCTTGACAGCCTAACGGCGTCACCTCAAAATGAGTTGATGAGAGATAAAAAGTGTATCTCATCACTTGGACATAAAAGTTACATCACTAAGGATATATGAGAACATATCCCAACATAACAATATGTAAATTAAAAGACCCAACAAAATAAGTCTTTTAAAAAAAAGAGGGTGAAAGGTTCCCTTACCGACTTGGGTAACTTTTGAAAAGTACACCCCATTGAAGAAGTGTCATACAATGAATATGTAAATACCCATAAATGGAATTATATTACAATAGTATTGTAATAGTGGGAAGTACATAAACCACTCAATAGAAATTGTGGCAAATGTAGCATGAATCTCACGGGAATAAATGTGAGATGAAAAATCTCTTACGAAAACTCGGCAGCCTAACGACGCCACTTAAAACTTCCAAAATGGATTGATGCGAGAGAATAGGGTCTCTCATCACATGAACATAAAAATTACAGTAATATTAATATAAAAGAACATCCCAATAACAATAAAGATGAGCTTTAAAAGTAATGACATAAAAGAGTGTACTTAAAAAGAAAGAGAGGTGTAGGATCCCTTAACTCGGGTCCGACTTGACTCGATCGTTCTTTAATCTCCTGAATAATAAACTTGAGTTAATTTATACTTACTTAAGAACCTTTTTAAAGTTCATTATTCCTTTTATATCACTTATTACCATGTTATAAACATTATTTAATCATTTAAGTTAATAATGTTTGTTTTGTCGATATTTGGTTCTTAAGTCGAAAGTGGACTTCTTACAATTACATATTGTTCGTGTGGTCAAAGGTTCATCATATCCAAAAATGACATTCCTGATTTGGATATCATATATATCATATATATCCAGCATATACATGTATTTATAAAATCACATAATCATTTAGAGGAAAGAAATGAAATGCACCGTTCATGGAGACGGTAAGCCGTACGTACGCATGAACGCTACTTTCATTTCTATGTCGTATTAATGAAATTAAAACTATATGAGAGGAATGTATATTTTAATTACAGAATTATATTAATCATTTAGATGTATCATACATCATATATATCCATTATATATATGTACTTATAATAGTACATTACATTTGGGGATAAGAAATGAAATGCACCGTTTATGGAGACGGTAAGCCGTACGTACGCATGAATGCTACATTCATTTCTATCTCAAACATTAATGGAAAGAAATAATAATGATATATAGGTAAATAATAATTCCAGTATAACATGATATATAATAACATTAAATCCATCCTTTATACGTCCCACGTATGGCATTAACGAATCACATCACTTTGAGGGGGCGGTAGTCCGCACTTCCTAGAATGAAGATATCGCGTATACCCATAATGGAAGCCATAAAGGTAAGAAACAAATTAAAAATAAAGAAGCATAAGTAAAACAAAAACATATTATATATCATATATAAAAATAGTGACATAATAATGGCCACCTTTGAAGGTGTTAAATGAGTATTGAACAATCATCGTTTCGGGAGGCACAATTTCGCTATCCACGGAAACCGTATGTTATTTAACCATTTGATGTAGTTGTGTGAGAGTGTAGCTCGAATAAATCTTATAACAACATCCTAGTATATTGAAGATAATGGTTTTGTTACAAAAGATGTAAATAAAAAGAGTTTAGAGGGCTGGAGAAGCAAAATAAAACAAATGAACAAAAGAGAATGAATTACCTTTAAAAGTGTAACCCCTTTTGATTTGTGCCTAAAGGATACCTTTGAAAAGATTATGCCCAAAGGGAATCATCTAGGATGAGGAGAGGGATGTGGAGAGAGTACATGGGCAGGGGTTGGCCGAGCCAAAGGCTTGAGGAGTGTGTGAAATGAGGTAGAGGTGGGGGCCTTCTATAAGGGGAGAGGAGGGGCACTTTTGGAAAGTAAAAGAATATTACTTTATTTGAAAATGTTTTTCGGTTTTAAAAGGTCCCACATTGATATTATTAGTGTATAAGGTGATATCGGTTCGAAATCCACCCATACAATAAGTTTTGGACATGTGTAGTTCATAGATTTTACATTATCTTTCCATTTTATTTAAATCGTTAAATAATGAGGTCATCGCTGCATCATCATGATGTCATAAATAATTTAATTTATTTAATGTCTAAAAATTATAAAACAAATACTATGATGTAAGAAATATTTTTAAATTTCCAATGACTATTTATAATCAAAAATATGACTTGTATAACCCCATTTAAAAATTGTTTTAGTAAAACATATCATGTTTGTGTCATTTTTACTTTTACATAAAATAAAAAGTTATTTATGTCATTTCCCAACCAAAGTGTCTCCATGGGGTCCCCAAGTTGACCCATGGATTTTCATGGTCGGCCATGACACAAACAGTGAGGGTAGGACATGTTTCAAGTTCATTGAATATTATTAAAACATTATTTTTACCTTAAACTACACTAATTACCACTAATCACGATTAAGAACTTAATAAGTTACTATTCACCAAAAAATAATTATAACCTCATTGAACCACATTTTACTTCTTAATGACAACCATTTATGTCGGATTTTTGAAATTAAAAACACAATGATGGCAAAAATTTCATTTAAACGGAAAATCAGTCTTTATAAGTACCACTTAGTGGTTTCACTATTCATAAAAAATTGATGTTTTTCAGAAAATTACCAAAAATTCACCCTAAGCTATATTTGATATTACGAATTAAAAAATGAGGTCTATTTTACAAAATTCAAAACATATAAGTCACATTAATTAATTTAATAATTAATTCCCATTGTCAGAGCAAATAGCGTGTTTTTATGAAACAATAAGTATCAAAAGATTGACACCAGTTTAAGTCTGATTTCAAAGTGAAATTAATTCCAACGACCACTATTGGATTTAATGGTAAAAATATTTTCTAATTTCACTTTAAACCCAATTAAAAAGATAATCTAATCATATAAATAAATTAGATTAAAAAGAGGTTTTGAATTAAAATACAACAATTTACACAATTCATTAAAAAATGAACTTTATCAGAAAGGTACCAAAAATTTACACAAAGTAAATTTTGATGTCCCGATTCTAAAGAAGAGTTATATTTGATCCAATAGAATTTATAAGATCGATCAAAACTATATTTAATGACGGTTCGCCGTCAAAAGGTGATAAGTGAACCCTTAGTGAAAATTAGGGTATAAATGCCTAAAATTGAACTCTTTCCGTATTTTAAGACTTTATCTCTTATTGGGTAAATGTAAAAACATTTAAAAACATATATAATCATATTGTAGTTATTTCTATCCATTCCCGCCAATACAATGGCTACTCGTTAACTAACATTTAAAATAATATTATTTTATTACTTGTGTGCAACGTATGTTTTCAAAGAAACTCATCGTTGCGTACCGAGTACGCTATCGAACATAGAAACCCATTTTAATTAAAATTAATATTTAATTCGTAAATATTAATAAATATGAAAATTCTTTATTCATTATTTACCTGGGATGTTACAGAATATGTTGATTTTTTTCTAAAGGATTTACCTGGACATCATCAAGAACTTGAAATTATGTTTTACATTGATTTAATACCTGGTTCAAGGCTCATATCAAAGACCCCTTATATAATGGCCACTGTGGAATTAGTGGAACAATGAAAACATCTAGAAAAATTGGGTAATTAAGGATTGATTCACCCTAGTGTTTTCCGATGGGATATCATATCCTTTATATTAACAATAACGATGGATCTATGTGGTTGTGCATTAACTATTTGGAGATCAATGATATAACAATAATGAAAAAGTATCCCCTACAATGTTTTGATGATTTATTCGATCAACTTCATGGAGCTCAATATTTCTCAATGATTGAACTTCGACATGGATATCATCAGCAGTGCATAAAGAAGGAAGACATTCCAAATACAACATTCTGTACTTGGTATGGGCATTACGAATCTACAGTAATGCCTTTTGGACTGACTAGTGCACCCTATGTTTTCATGGATCTAATGAATAGTGTTTTAAAAGAATATCATTATGACTTTGTAGTGGTATTTATTGATTATATCTTGGTATACTCTAGTAGCTATAATGATCATGTAAATTACTTGAGAACTATTATAATGACACATAGAATTAATTAATTATATGGGATGTTTAGCAAGTGAGAAATCTGGATTCAAGAGATTTCATTTCTTGTCGATATTGTCTCTATGTATAGAATTTTTGCTGATCTTTTAAAGGCAAAGGCAATCCAAGATTGTCCAGCAACAATGAGTATAAATTAAGTAAACAGTTTTATTAGTTTAATAGGTTATTATTGGTGTTTCGTCTAGAATTTTTCCGGATTGGATAAGAAATTAAACATTCTCCCATGTAAAGGGGATAAAATTGTTTGGAAAAAAGAGTATTATGAATGTTTTAAAGAACTAAATAGAAGATTATTCAATTCTCCTATCTTGACTCTACCATTGGGGGATGATGGGTTTGATATTTTTAGTTATGCTTCAATGAAAGGATGTGGTTGTGTCCTTATTGCAAATGGTAGAGTTATTTCCAATGCATGACGACAAATATAAATTCATGAACAAAGATATCACACTCATGTTCTTCAGTTTATTCTGTAATCTTTGCTTTGATGATATGGAGACACTATATCTATGTTGAAAAATTTGAGATATATACTAATCACAAGAGTTGTAAATATATTTCTCACAGAATGAACTCAACATGAGGCAAAGACGACGACTTGAACCACTAAATGAATATGATTTCATTATACACTACCACCCAGGGATGGAAAATAAGGTGGAAGATGCTTTTAGTATATAGAATCATGGATTTTTTAAAAAATAAGAGATTTGGAAGGGATCCAATGTTAATGGATCTAGTAATGATGGATATTGGAATAATCATGGAAGGAGAAACATCAATAAATTTTTAAATGGTTTCCAAATTATCATTACATGAAAGTATAAAATGTTCTCAGACTGATGAGGAGGATTTTAAAGTAAAATTAAAGCTTCAAATGATGGGTGATTTATTGACTTTTTATATGAAGATGGAACTTTGAAATTCTGGAAGACACATTGTGTTCCTGATATACCTGATCTA
The DNA here is from genome assembly GCA_963277665.1 of Viscum album. NCBI lineage: Eukaryota > Viridiplantae > Streptophyta > Magnoliopsida > Santalales > Viscaceae > Viscum > Viscum album. Next base: position 499,749,344 of record OY728159.1, read on the forward strand.
AAAAGGGAATTGTTAGATGATTTTCATAGCTCCAATTTTACTATACACCCTGATAGAACTAACATTTATGGATATTTGAAAGAATATTTTTTGTGGGACAACATGAAGAAGTAGATTGCTGATTATGTGTTATGATTTATGGTTTGTCAATAGGTTACGGTTGGAAGTCAACATCCTGGAGGATTCATGCAACTACCTCCCATACCTGAGTGGAAATGGGTTGATATTATGGTAACCTTTTCATGGGGCTACCAGAGACTCTAAGAAGGAACACTGCAATATGGGTCATTATTGAGCATATTACCAAGTAAGAACATTTTCTTGCTATAAGAGAAGATTTAACACTTGAACATTTATCAAGACTATGTATTAATGATGTTGTAAGATTTCATGGTGTACCCACATTGATTTTTTTCTGATCGTGATCCCCCTTTTACATCACGATTCTAGAAGATTCTTCACAAATCCCTAGATACTGATCTTAATTTGATCATTACATATCACCCTCAAATTGATGGACAATCAGAACAAATAATTCAAAACGTAGAGGACATGTTGAGATCTTTATCACATAACGTTCAAGGTATGTGGAGTCAGTATTTACCCCTGGTGTAATTTTAATATTACAATATCTTTCATTCAAGTATTCAGATGGCACCATATGAAGCGTTATATGGAAAGAGATGTCGCACACCAACTTTATGGGATGATGTTGGTGAAAGAAAACTCGTAGGCCCAGAACATTTTTAGGAAACAATGGAAATGGTTATTATTATCCAATCCCACATCAAAGAAGCACAATGTAGGGAAAATAGCTATACCGATAACCAAAGGAAGGATTTGTAATTTCACTTAGGGGATCATGTTTTCTTTAATGTACCTCCATGGAAGGGTGTTTTAAAATTCAGTTAAATGGGTAAATTGAGTCCTAGGAACATTGAACCTTTCGAAATTCTAAAAAAAATTGGAGTTGTAGCTTACCATTTGGAAATACCACCATGTCTCTCCAATGTTCATGATGTGCTTCATGTATCACTGTTTAGAAAATAAATGCTTGACCTAATGCATGTACTAACATATGAAGAATTAGAACTGGAACCTGATATGCCTTACTGTGAAGAGATCATCATGATTCTTGACACCATAGAAAATGTGTTGAGAAACTAGATGTCTCTTCTGGTAAAAGTTTTATAGAGAACCCATAAGATAGAAGAGAGAACGTGTGAACCCAACAAACATATGATGTAGAACCACCTGAATCTATTTATGTAGTATTAATATAGAAATCTTTAGGATTAAATTATTTGATGGAGAGAACAATGTTACACCCCAAGCTTCCTGGTTACGTTTCTCTTTGAGTAATGTAATAGCTTGCGTTGTACACAACATGTAATTTTATCACACCACGACCAATAAAAATAGTCGTAATGAATATTAAAAACAAAATTTTAAAATTTTAAAATTTTATATTTTTAATTGGACTTCATTTTTGGATTTGAAATATCAAAATTACTTTAGGAGTATTTTTTGGTATTTTTCTGAAAACATTCATTTTTGGATGAATAGTATAAAACAATAGTTATTGTTTAAAACCAAATTTGTATTTAAATAATTAGTTATTTTGTATAACATTATTTTAGTTCAAAATAGATACATAATACTTATATATTTTTAATTTAATTAATTCATCTAATTTTATAATAAGATTAGATATATAAAATTTTATTGAACTTTTAATGTCTTTTACCCACCGTCTAGGCACATTTGAAAATTGGCATAACACGTAATTTTACCACTTATGGAAATTGAATTTAAAATATCCAATAGACACGGTTGAGATGTGTAAGTAAAATGTGGTTCAATATGATGGAAATAATTTTTTTTGAATAGTAATGTTGAAATTTTATTTACCACAATTAAAAGTAAACAAGGTAATTAAAGGTCAAAATGATATTAAAGTTCTGCTAACACATGTAATAATTCTTGTGGATAAGTTTATTTCTACCAAAATCAACCATAGGAGTAAAATATGATTCTAATGGTCCACTTGGATTAGATTAGGAAATTTATTTTTAATTTATTTTAAGAAGAGTGAGAAGTGTTAAATTCAAATTATAATAAATAAAACATTTTTAATATAGGGTTATACATAAGAAAAATTCCACTATAAATATTCATTTTAAATCTAAAACGACTTCCTAAATATTTTTATTTTATTTATAATTTTTTGAAATTATATATATAAATTTAATTTTGACACAATGATGATGCAATAATTACCTTATTATAGAAATATAAAAATAAATGATATTATAAATATTAAATTAATTGTAAATTGATACTTTTTAAGTACTCCACGAGATTTATAGGTTAATATAACATGTTTGGGTTGATTAAATAATTTTTTTATGTGATAATGTTGTTATGACTTTCAAAAAAACAAAATACTAAATAGTGTCAAATTTGACATAAATGAGTTTTTAAAACAAATTCTATATTAATAATTGATATATTATTCCTAAAAATATAAGGATCTTACAAAGGACATAAATGAGGATAGAGATATCAATAATGAATAACATTCGGTTCTATTTTCTTTTTATAGTATGTTTATTATCAATTTATTATAATAATACAAGAATATATGGTAAATGAAAAACTATTTAACTAAGAGTGAAATCTAAATGATAAGGTTAATATGGTGACCTAAACCTGTATAAAACAAATTGGTTGAGAGTTTTTCGACCCATACCCACATTATCCTCGAAATAAATCCTTTTGAATCCATTATTAAATGAATATTATTTTATAATAAAATTATATTTCATGTTTTTTCTATAGTGACCCACACCTCTCTTATAATTGGGTAGTTCCTCTTCTCACTAAATCAAACCTCCAAAGCCATTTGTCTTGGCCAAAACCTACTCAAATGTCCTCCCAACATCCCTCACATCACCCTAGTGTCCTTACATTGATAAGAAATATATTCTTATGGATTCCATTAGATAAAATTAAAATGATGCACCCGAAGAAGATGTAAAAATTCGATCACCTCTTTCAAATTTATTTTCATATTCCACTTCCTCTTTCTTTTTTTCCTTACAAAAATTATAAATCAAGTACCATATACATACATAGATGTTATTATACATATTTTACATCCATATTCATATTTATATCCATCCTATGAATGACAAAGTCACCATAAGTGCGTATGTACGGCTTACCATCTCCACGTTGTGATATAGTTTGTTATTCAACACATCATTATTTGGATGGGTATAATAATGAATATTATTGATGTAAATAATATAAATAAAAAGTTAATTATTATTTATATATGATATAAAATCCAAATTTATATGATTTAACCATAAATAGAATGATATTTTCGCTCGTACTTACGTATGGATTACTGTCTCCACAAACGCGATGAGAATCATTCCCCATCATAATCATTCAAGAATAATTATCGTTCTATGATTAAAAATAATGTTTAATAACATAATATCATTTTTTATTATTATTAAATAAATCCTATAAAAAATAAAAAGGACTTCCAAAACAAAACATATAATGGTAAACGAATCAGGTAACACCTGAAAAAATGATACTAGTAAAATGTTATTAACAATGAAATATTAGAAGATCATATATGATATCATATTTATGTATGTGTTTATTGTATAATTTAATAACATTTATTTAGCTATTATACAAGTGTTTAAAATCCCCTCGGTCATGGAATGTTTTAAGTTGAGGGTTAATTTTACAATCTCATTATTATCTGAGGTTATTTATATGTAGGTATCTATTGGGACCTCTTTATCATCCACATCCGGGATTCTTAAATATATATTTAAAAACTATCTTAAAATTTCCTAGACAACATGTTACAGTAATTTATACCCTTGATAGAATTTTTATAAAAAAATTAATGGATTATTTCTATCATTTTCCAAACAAGGTCCGCTATAACCTTTTCAACAAAATTAAGACAATAATGTATTTTTAACGTATATAGTGGGTGCGATAATTTTTTGCCATTATAACATCTTCGAAGCTTATGTCATGAGATTATAAGAATATTTTAAAGATTAATGTTTTATTTTAAAATAATATTACTTTTAAAATATTTCAAAAAATAAAGAGATATATCGCACCAATAATTTTTATTTCCTCTATGGAAACAACCTTAGATGGATTTTACACTTGTTTCAAGTTTATTTATCATGAATAAATCATCCATATTGATTTGAAGGTTTTGTGATATGTTTGACTATGGATGTGTTATCTTTATACCATTCACGGTTTATGGTTAAATTATTAACATTTCGTATGATAGTTATAAAATTAATGTTTATGTTATCTTTCAACCTTCTCATATGAAGAATGCATTGGACTTAGTAAGTTACATGTGGAGCCCACTATAGCTTCCCAATGCATTAGTAGGTCTAATGAGACAAATTAGTGACTTTACACAAGGATTTTAAACATTCATATTTGTATTCATCGCATGAGGCCTTGACTATGTGGTTGTGATGTCTGGAATTATGCATTCCATCTTAATGAAATTGGCTATTGATATTACATGTGATTGTTCGACTAGTAGTATATAGATTTTAATACGTAAATATAATTATTCAAATTATATTTTCCATATTATGCTGAATTTTAGGTTTATAAGGCTTTGGATTTATTATTATACATTACCTTAAATGTTTATGATTATTTATGAATGTTTTATCAATATTTTTATCCTTACTGAGCACCATCTCTCACCCACTTCTATATTTTATTTTTCCTAGGATGCGAAAAATTAAATTATGACTAACCTATAGGGATAATTTAAGGAAGATGAATGTTTTAGAAGGATACACAATTCTGTTGTTTTTCAATTCATAATGTATTGTAAATCATATTTTTGTATTTAGTACTTACATGGATACTAAACTGATCGGTCATTTTTTATTAGATCCCTTGTGATCATGATGATGTAATGTGATAATGAACATACTATGGGTAACAATATTTAGGGAATCACATAATCATTTTACCCCTTTGAAATAATCATATTTCAAAATCAAAATCCAAACAACAAAATAATGTGAAAACATTAATGACCACTTCCTATATGATCTTCCATCATGTATCTTCTATGAAAAACAATATTTTTTTATTTTCATTCCTCACATATTAATTTGTTCAACCTCAAAATTCCATCCATGGCCCAATCAAAACCTACATCACCTTTAAATTTTTGGTCACTCTTATCTTAAGAGAAATTAAATCTGGATTTATGCTCATACATGGACAATGCATGTATGACCATAATCATGGGACAATTATCATCTCTCCATTGCACAAAAAAAATATTTTTAATCATTAGGTGTTTTTCAAGGTTAATTATGTGGATTGGGTTTGATGGAAAATGATTGAAAATTTTAGCTGAGAAGTGCAATTTTGAATCTTAATTTTAATGTTGAAATATTCAAGTGAAAACATGGGATAAACCACACTAAATCCCCTTAAGAATGGGAAACACAACACCACCCCTTTTTTATGACATGGTACATCAGTAGATAAATGATTAAAATGATTGATATCATCTTTGTTCCCCCCATGTTTTCATTTTTTGTAATACTCCAGAAATGCACTACATTTTTTTGAGTTTTTTTGATTTTTTTTCATGGATAATGAAATGAAAATTTATTATAATGAAATAATGAATATAATAGCCATTATTATAGAGAGGTACAGGAGTCAAAAATGAATGTACAATGAGAAATTCATTACCATCTCAATTTTTTTTAGTTTTTTCATTTTTTATGGAGAATCATAAGTAAAAAATTCAACTCATTGAAAGGATTGACTATGCCCAAATATGTAGTTATCCAATACATCAAATTTTGATAGACATCTCACATCCCACTTAAATAAAACATATCCCAAATAACACACATGAAAGGACCCCCCCCCCTGACACAAACATTATATATCCATGATAAAATACAATGTCTATGGGTAGGTAAAGGAAAATCATCGTGTAATGTTGCTTAATCCTATAATGAAATTCCTGGAATCTAAGTGCTAATAAAGGATTTATGTAAAGGTAGGTCTCAAGGTAAAATATGGAAAGTTAAAAAACTTCCTAAATCATATCAAAAACATTCCATGAAATAAAAATCATTGAAATGAAAAAGTCACATGTTCTCATTCTCTCACAAAATCCAAGGTTCTCTCGATAAATTGTATTTGTTATAAAGAATATTTAAATGTGGTTCAAAATACCTCAAAGGTCTATAAAAATATTATGGTAAAATATTTCATGTCATGGATTTAAAAATCCTATCGAAGTCATAAAAATTCTTGAAAATAAAATACAAAAAATGTTCTCACATCAACAACCATTTAAAATATAATTTCATTAAAAATCATATCATCATTCATAGAATCAATAGATGAATGATAAATGTTCATTGTATTCATTATAACTCAAGGATCATAAAATTAAGAAATGAACAAGAAAAATAAAGCACACAGAACCTCTTTTGTAGGTTGACACTCCCCCCCCCCACTCCTAGATTTCACACCCATCATTGTAGCTCAACAAAATAATGGTATGTTACAAAAAATAATGGGGAGGAAAGATACAACCTGAATTGATTTTTCATTGGAAGAATTGAGTTGTATTACTTGAAACTTATACCTTACCTAAAAGGAATGGAATAAAGAAAACATGAGAAAAATAAATAAAAAATACAAAGTGAAAAGAAATAGGATAATTCTTGAGGTGAAGCCCCTAACTTGTGTCAGTTTCTTTTACTTCCCCTTGTTATGCAGTTGTATTAGTTTAACCCCAATCTGAAGGCTGATAGGGTTTCATGATTATAAATGACCATATATATTTTACTTCAAGTCTCTTCTTCAAAAAATGATCATAGAGGAATCCATGAATAGTGTGCAACAGATCCTCCCACTTTTATATGTGTTACGACTTAGAATATGGGGGGAAGGATGAAGAATGTGTCCACTACTTATTCAGCCACGACTACTCTCTCCAATTCAACTTCAATATCTAGATCTTTCTCATTTGATATTTATTTCAAAAAATTCAGAAGGGATGATAAAAAAAGTTCCACTTGGATATGATTAGAACATCAAGAATAAATATAAAAATCATCCCTTTCATGTTGGTCATCTTGAACCACAATATATTCAGGCAAGGCCACTGGGAATTTCTTTTCCACGGGACATAGTAATATTTTTCCATAGAAAGAGAATGTTATTGAGGTAATTATTCTTCTTTAAAAAATATGGGCGTATCACTTAACTTTTTTTTCTTAAAAAAATCATACCAATGTTCATGTGAATCACGTTGATCTCCCACAATTGTATCAGCTATCATGGAATCTTCAAAATCCTCTTCATGAAATGGAAAAGGAGAGACTATTGCATCTTCATGTAGAGTATTCATGTCTCCCAAGGGTTCTTCAATGTGAAATTTAGGTGAGAAACATTTTCCTAATATTATTCAGCTTAGTTATTTTGTTGTTGTTGTTCGAGCTATATGACATTAACATCTTCAACATCCGCAGTAAGCGATGCTACCATCTTGCTTTCTTAATCATGAATTTTGAAATTATTTTGCATCATCCGAGAATTTTTTTTCTATTTGGATAATCAGAGCTCACCCCTGTTATACAATTCATAATTAGTCTGTTCATATGAAAAATCACTAAAATAATCTATAACCTAGAAAAACAATCATATGCAAGGATTTTTTTTATTTTTGAAATATTTTATTTTTATTGGTTTTTTTGAAGAAAAGTTTGTGAATGAACATGAACTCCATAGAAAAGATTCCATATGGATGAGTTCAGTTTTTTCCGAACAACTGTTCCAATAAATTCAAACCTACCTAAGAATTCACTATAGTGCACACCATAGGGTCGATCATGGTGAGGATTCATCCACACACTGTATTCATATTATAATTAATATAAACTAACTAATATAAAAAAATACTTATATAAATAAAGGAATGAATTGAGATTCGTAAAATATAAATATATAATAAATATATAAATATATAAAAAGTATATAACACCAGGAAAAGGAAGAAAATACACAATGATATTAGTAGACGAAAACCATTGTTCTCAGGGTTTCATGGTGGAATTATCATTTTTATTCAAAATATCCATCAATGAGTTATTCAATGTAGAGATCAAGACCTATCAGTTTACGCCCTCTCGTTTTAATGGTATTACCCTACACTAAGACCCCTTCATGTAGTATTATTATCCTCCACATAAATACCCAGTACAAAATCCCCCATTTGAATGAACTAAGTATATATTAGAAAGAATAATAATAAATGAGGTGGAAGAAGACAATAGTAGGGAATTTGGGGTGATCGCTTACCACAATCATTCTACCACTAATTAATCGTTAGAATAAAACATATTAATTCAATAATGAATAATGCACTCAATAACCACAACTTCTATATTCAAACAATATTTATGGTTAGCCCTCCACAAGTATGGTGTTCGAAAGAATAATGGTGGGAGAAACACTTAAAATAAAAGTGATGGATGAAAAGTTGATATGAAAGAAAGAAGAATAAATATATAATATCATATAATATAAATATAATGAATAATTATAGTAACAAAACTACACATTAGCCCCTATAAATAGTTATCCTTCGGTATGGGAGGGGATGTGACAATTTCATGGGGAAATTGGTGAATAAATCTCGATCCAATTATGTACGAAAGTAGTGATTGAATGTTAGGCCCATTAAATTAAATAATTGGTACATGGTCCCTTATTTAATGTAGTTCCTTTATTTTTTTCTCACTCCTCCACAAATTTCTACCTGATTGGTCCTTCTATGGCGGAGTTATGTCTGTTTTAATGTAGAACATTTAATCTCCCTAGGTGACACTTTGTATTCAACAACTCCAACCTCCCTTTCCATAATGAAATTAAAACCAGTGGATTCAGATGCGGCCTTATAAATGTAAGATTTAAATTAATTACTTTTCTATCTGCATGTTTAATTTAGGCTCTATTGGACTGATTTCCTTAAATTTAAAATATCCACTTTAAAACATTTCAGATCTATGAACAAATTACAAGGAATAGATTCTGAGATGATGTTGGGCCACCAAATGACTCATTGAGATGTGAATCCCATGTAATGAAATGAAGACTATGATCTAAAGAATCCTAAAAAAATTGAATATTTTTGTTCCTATAAGAAAATTATATGTCCGAATTAGTTTATTAAAATAAAATAGTTAAATTCCAAAAATAATCCATTTTTTTCATTTGAGCTCAAAATACCACTAAAACCAAAAAAATGATACAATTTACAATAAAATAATACCATGTGTGGATTTATAAAATTTTAATACCATATAAAATATATGAAAATTCCTGCTTCATGAAGGGGATACAAGGAAAAGTGCATTCCAAAGTAAGTATGGTATTAGAATAGTGATCAGGTGTTCCACCTAAGATAATTTCATAGTGAAATCCAAGAGATACTACACATTTAAACCTAAAATAATTAGGATCATTCCATCTAACCTATCATGGATAGTTTTATGAAATTGATTCTAATAACACATAAATTTATCAATGGATCCATCATTACATTAATGCCCCCCAATCCAACACTCTCACACTTTTCCAAAATTGTTTAGTTACTAGACCTCAAGCGCGCATCCCTGTATGCAAGAGGTTGCCGACTAGAAGTTGTGGTGTGATATGTATAGTGGGGAGACTATTCCATATGAAATAGCATAAATACATTTGCATAATAAATAATAATAAAAATCAATGTAATATAAAAATGGAAGAAATATATTATAATAAAACTTGGAAAAAAATTATAAACCAATAAAACAGTAAAGAAAAATCATTTAATGACAAGTTGAGATGTATCTAAATTTCAAAAAAAAATACAAATAAAAGAACCATGAGAGAAAAAATATCTCAAATTACCCAGTCATAAATAGTTTGTCGGTTCCATCTATAACCTTTGTCCCATCTTTTAAATCAATAATCCTCAAAAAGGTTCATTACACTTTTCTAAACATGTATCAATGAAATCTTCTAAGGTGCCAAATGGTGGCTTGACTAGGGTGTGAGTAAATCATTATTGGTTAACAAAACCATGTATTAAAAACGATTTTGATAATTATTTAATAAAATATGGTGATAAATATGTCTATTAATTAATAAATTGATACAATACATCAATCAACATACTTCGACACCATTATAGAATGTCTCGAAGCATGTAACACAACTATGTCAACCATAACCATATATCCATAGAAAAAAGTAGAAATAATAGGTCCATGCACACTACATAATAATTTTAGTAATGGATTGGGTAGATCCCTCTTGATATATTTATTAAAACATTGTACTAGTCTGATACCACTCCATATAAGCATTACAACATCAAATTTTTCCATCCCACTACATAAGAATTTAAAAAAGGGAGTTAGTAGATCCATATATATATAATCATTATAGAATGGAACTTGGAAGATCCTGATCTATATAAGAATTATATTCTTGGGCTAGGAAGATCCTTCTCTATATATTCATTACAGCGGGGATATCACAACATCACATCCTAAATATCGATGGTTAATTATAAAAACTTTAATTTTTTCTATCAATTATAATATATATATATATATTCCAAAAATAATATCTATATACTCTAAGCTACTAAAATGGTGACTATATATAATGAATTCACATGTAACTCATTTCATGATAAATACACATTAAACCATTATCCATGTTCTTATTATTCAATGGTTTGTTCACACAACAGGTATCAATAATCCAAGTCACATAAACCATTCAATATAATGTTATCTAACAAATATTCATATTGATGACTCACCATTAATCAATTAATAAATTAATATTTTGTGATCCTTATTCAGAACAATCACAAATGTTTCATAGTCATGAAAGTTAAATTGACCATAATGTTAGATTTAAACACCCTACCTATAACTGATGATAAATGCATCACTTATAATTGAAAAAAAAAACAACATGAAAAATAGATTGTAAAATTGAATTTATCCTAGATCAACCCTGGTCAAGAAAAAAAATAATAACCATCGTGGTAAAAAAACATCCACTTCTGAAAAAACTAATGATAGAATAGATGGGAAGCATATTCAAAAACACTCACATGAGGTTGGATGTGTAATCAGATTTTCGGGGGTGGAATTGGAGACCCCAAAATTTCATGTAAATCATCCTAGAGTTGAAAGGAGTAAAGGTTATACCAAATCAATGTAGCATTCATATACATATAATTTTTAAAATTACTTGGGATTGTAATTACTTGGATTTTAAACCTTTCATGTTATCTATTATTCAGTTAATGATATACAATGAGTAATATAAGGCCCCAGCCTTAAACCTTACTTAATCTTGAGTTATTACAAGATTACACATTGAGGATCTTTTCAGGATTAGAGTTTTAGAGAATTAGATCATGAAACTTTCATTACATTCCACATTTAAACAAAGTGGTTACATAAAAGACAGTATTCATTCTTCCAATCAACGGAAACATATTTAAAATATAACACAGATTCTTTCTTGACTCATCCTTGACACTATCATCACATCATGTACCTTTCCCTTGACCTGTGAAAAACATTTCAAAAACCTGGGATGAGCATAAAAAGCTCAGTAAGAGTTATAAAAATATGGAAAGGAAACATGAGTTCATATATACATTAGAATGAAATCACACTTTACCCATAAAACATAGGCATATCAAATCATCAATAAATCATAGAAAACATAAGACATAAAGGTAACTTGAGGCATTCATAACATTCTTATGTAGGGATTAACCCTCTTGGTTACGTTTGGAATACCCATCACAGTATATTCCCTAAATCTCTTCGGAGAAACCTTAACGTTTCACTCCTTCGCGTTACCCAATGCATTGGAGAGCTATATCGGGATCACCCGCCCTTAGTTTATCATGGAACCACCCATTTTCATAACAATGCCCAAGAACCATAATATAAATGTATCACATAAAACATGCATAAAGTAAACATAACATTTCCACATTTCAATCACAATATAACATTTCATTATATTGAAATAATGAATCCATTCAAAAAGAAACCATTCACAAAACCATTTAAAACATTTAATAAAGAAGTTTTTGAATCAAAGAGTCCCATACCACCTTGAAGCTTTTAGAATTTTAAACCATTAATATCCATATAAACAAATCCTTAAAACCATTTTGAAACATGGATATTAATAAGAATAAATATTTAAAACATTTAGAGCGATATTTGGGTTAAAGGGGTTTTACCAAAATTAGAGACACTTGAATACAATAATTGAGGAATAAAATTTAGTCAGAACTTTATAATATCATGAGAATAAATGGATTCAAGATATAATACTCCAAAGGACAGTATATACACCATATAAGAGTGAATTGGTGCATTACAACAATGAACTCTCAATAGAAATGTCAAATGTGATGAAATCCCTTATAAAGAAGGTATCCTTAAATTAAGGAAAAATCAATCTAAAAAATATGTGTGAAAAATATAAATACACCCAATATAAGTGGATATTAAGTGTAAAACACTAAAATTTCATTCACACATATTCAATGGATGACATATTCAATGACTACATGTTAAACCCAAAGAAATCAAAATTGGGTTAAAAAGTTCCCTTGACAGCCTAACGACATTACATCAAAATGAGTTGATGAGAGATAAAAAGTGTATCTAATCACTTGGACATAAAATTTACATCAATAAGGATATATGAGAACATATTCCAACATAACAATATGTAAATTAGAAGACCCAACAAAAGAAGTCTTTTAAAAAAGAGGAGGGTGAATGGTTCCCTTACCGACTTGGGTATCTTTCAAAACATACACCCCATGAAAGAAGGACAATAGATCATTGATGTAGATACTCATAAACGAAAGTATATTACACAAAGAGTAGAATAATGGGAATTACATACACCACTCAATGGAATTTGTGGCAAATGTAGCATAAATCTCACGGGAATAAAAGTGAGATGATAAATCCCTTATGAAAACTCGGCAGCCTAACGACGCCACATAAAACTTCCGAATATGGATTGATGAGATCAAATAGGGTATCTCATCACATTACAATAAAATTTACAGAAAGATGAATATAAAAGAACATCCCCCAACATTACAAATAGGATATTAAAAGAAGTGATATAAAGGAGAATACTTAAAAAGAAAGAGAGAGGTTAGATCTCTTACGAAAGTTCGGCAGCCTAACGGGGCCACTCAAAACATCCAAAATGGATTGATGAGAGAGAATAGGGTCTCTAATCAAATGAAAATATAAATTACCGTATGTGTAATATAAAATATCATCCCAATAACAAGAAAGATGAGCATTAAAAGGAATGACATAAAAGAGTGTACTTAAAAAGAAAGAGAGGTGTAGGATCCCTTACCTCGGGTCCGACTTGACCCGATCGTTCTTTAATATCCTGAATAATAAACTTGAGTTAATTTATACTTCCTTAAGATCCTTTTTAAAGTTAATTATTCCTTTTATATCACTTATTACCATGTTATAAACATTATTTAATCATTTATGTTCATCATGTTTGTTTTTTCCATATTTGGTTCTTAAGTCGAAAGTGGACTTCTTACAATTACATGTTGTTCGTGTGGTCAAAGGTTCTTCATATCCAAAAATGACATTCCTGATTTGGATATCATATATATCATATATATCTAGCATATACATGTATTTATAAAATCACATATTCATTTAGAGGAAAGAAATGAAATGCACCGTTCATGGAGACGGTAAGTCGTATGTACGCATGAACGCTACATTCATTTCTATGTCCTATTAATGGAATTAAAACTACATGAGAGGTATGTATATTTTAATTCCAGAATTATATTAATCATTTAGATGTATCATACATCATATATATCCATTATATATATGTACTTATAATAGTACATTACATTTGGGGATAAGAAATGAAATGCACCGTTCATGGAGATGGTAAGCCGTACGTACGCATGAATGCTACTTTCATTTCTATCTCATACTTTAATGTAAAGAAATAATAAAGATATATAGGTAAATAATAATTCCAGTATAACATAATATATAATAACATTAAATCCATCCTGTATACGTCCCACGTATCACATTAACGAATCACATCACTTTGAGGGGGCGGTAGTCCGCACTTCCTAAAATGAAGATATCGCGTATACCCATAATGGAAGCCATAAAGGTAAGACACAAATGAAAAATAAAGAATCATAAGTAAAACATAAACATATTATATATCATATATAAAAATAATGACATCATAATGTCCACCCTTGAAGGTGTTAAATGAGTATTGAACAATCATCGTTTCGGGAGGCACAATTTCCCCATCCACGTAAACCGTATGTTCATTAACCATTTGATGTAGTTGTGTGAGGGTTTAGCTCGAATAAATATTATAACAACATCCTAGTATATTTAAGATACTTTTGTTGTTACAAAATAAGTAAATAAAAAGAGTTTAGGGGGTTGGAGAAGCAAAATAAAACAAATGAACATGAGAGAATGAATTACCTTTAAAAGTGTAACTCCTTTTGATTTGAGCCTAAAGTCTCCCTTTAAAAGGATTCTGCCCAAAGGGAATCCTCTAGGATGAGTAGATGGATGTGGAGAGAGTAAATGGGCAGGGATTGGCCGAGCCAAAGGCTTGAGGAGTGTGTGAAATGAGGTATAGGTGGGGGCCTTTTATAAGAGGAGAGGAGAGGTACTTTTTGAAAGTAAGAAATATTACTATATTTGAAAATGTGTTTCGGTTTTAAAAGGTCCCACATTGATATTGTTCGTGGATAATGTGTTAAGGGTTCGAAATACACCCATACAATAAGTTTTGGACATGTGTAGTTCATAGATTTTATATTATCTTTCCATTTTATTTAAATCGTCAAATAATGATGTCATCGCTGCTTCATTATTATGTCATAAATAATTTAATTTATTTAATGTCTAAAAATTATTAAAAAAAATACTATGATGTAGGAAATCTTTTTCTCTTTCCAATGACTATTTATAATAAAAAATATGACTTGTATAATCCCACTTAAAAATTGTTTTGGTAAAACATATCATGTTTGTGTCATTTTTACTTTTACATTAAATAAAAAGTTATTTATGTCATTTCTCAACCAAAGTGTCTCCATGGGGTCCCCAAGTTGGCCCATGGATTTTATTGGTCTGTCATGACTCACCCAATAGGTTTAGGACAAGTGTCATGGTGTTTTCACATTCTTATAATATCATTTTTACCTTAAATTACACTAATTACCTCTAATCGCGATTAAAAACTTAATAAGTTACTATTCACCAAAAAAAATTATTTTTATCCCATTGAAACACATTTTACTTATTAATGAAAACCATGTATGTTGGATTTTTGAAATTCAAAACACATAAGTGGTAAATATTCATTTAAACAA
Source organism: Viscum album (assembly GCA_963277665.1). Lineage (NCBI taxonomy): Eukaryota > Viridiplantae > Streptophyta > Magnoliopsida > Santalales > Viscaceae > Viscum > Viscum album. The sequence goes on from OY728159.1 coordinate 499,764,930, forward strand.
AAAATCAGCTTTTATAAGTACCACTTAGTGGTTTCACTATTCATAAAAAATTGAAGTTTTTCAGAAAAATCCCAAAAATTCACCCTAAGCTATATTTGATATTCTGAATTCAAAAATGAAGTCCGTTTTACAAAATTCAAAACATATTAGTCACATTAATTAATTTAATAATTAATTCCCGCTGTCAGAGGAAATAGCGTGTTTTTATAAAACAATAAGTATCAAAAGATTGACACTAGTTTAAGTCTGATTTCAAAGTGAAATTAATTCCAAAGACCACTATTGGATTTAATGGTAAAAATATTTTCTTATTTCACTTTAAAAACAATTCAAAATATTATCTAATCATATAAATAAATTAGATTCAAAATAGGTTTTGAATTAAAACACAACATTCTACACTATTCATTAAAAAATGAGCATTATCGGAAAAATACCAAAAAATTACACAAAGTAAAATTTGATGTCCTGATTCTTAATAAGAGTTTTATTTGGTCCAAAAGAATATATAAGAGTGATCAAAACTATATTTAATGATAGTTCTCCCCTAAAAGGCGATAAGTGAACCTTTAGTGAAAACTAGGGCATATACAACTAAAATTTAATTCTTTCCGTATTTTAAGCCTTTAGCTTTTATTGGATAAATGTAAAAACATTAAAAAACATATATAATCATATTTTAGTTATTTATATCCATTCCCTACAATACAACGGCTACATGTTAACTACCATTTGAAATAATAATATTTTATTATAAGAGTGCAACGTAAGATTCCCAAGAAACTCGTTGTTGCGTGTTGGGTACGCCATCGAGCCTAGCGCCCCCTTTAAAGTCATTTAAATATTTTATTCAAAAATATGGATAAATATGAAATTTCATATTCTTTATTTACCTGGGGTGTTACATCCTTCCCCCCTTTTGGGAATTGTGTCCTCGTAATTTTAAAATTGCGCTTGGAAACATCCTTGGAAGTCCCACATCGGAACAAGAGTCAGTAAAACAATCACTTTAAAATAAAGAGAGATAAGTACAAAGGTCACCCGAGTTAACCCATACTAGGATTTCAAGTATGAAAATATGGACATGGAGGAAAAAACAAAGGGTCATGTTCTGATGGAGAGTGATAGAAAACATGTATAGGAGAAAGTTAACCATGAGAAAATCACAAACTTGTGATGGGTTAAACGGTATTCGATTCCCCAGTAGGAAAAGTTAATAGACAACATTTTTGTTTTAAGATACTTTTTATTGAGGAATTTATTCATAAGGAAACATAATCACTTATCATATTGACTTTCAACTTTTACTAGATTCCTTAATCAAACTCATATTTTTTCCAAAAGACGAGTATTTTGGGAGACTTGTTCGCATTAAGAGTACTATAATCAACTTCTAGAGAATCACCTAATCCACAAAAGAGAACTATATAATTCCCATTTCTTTAGGCTTTAACCAAAACCAAAACCAAAAGGTTAGTACAAGATCAGATAATCCAGAAAAGGATAACCCTTTATAAAAAGAAAATCTATTCTTAACCTCCAAAATTTGTCCAACAAAACCCAAAGTTCAACGAGGACCATTCTATAATCAATTTGTCCATAAAATTATTCAAAGTAAACCAAACTAAGATTGAAACCCAAATATTTGAAGGATTTAGTCGAATAGTCTTCCAAGTTAAATCGTAACATTTATCTCCAAACAACATCAGTTGTTCCTAAAGTCTCCTATTAAAAAGTAATTAACCTAATCACATATTCTCCATGATAGGTTATTCATTTTAATAAATAAACCAAAATCAACTTACTCTTAATTCATAAAATCATATAACTAGAATGAACCAGTCAAACTAACCAGGGACTTCACGTAGTCCAGTGGTAGGCGATAAATACCAGTCGCACTTTGGTTGTGGGTTCGATTCCCGCAGCTTTGTCCGACGCGACGGGTAGTCACACGGTCTACTTGTTGTCCTTTTTCCAAAACTATATAATTCTTAAAACATTCCCCAAAATGAGATAAAATCTTCAAGAATAATCATAACATATTTTAACCTCAAGTTTATCTCATGCCCTTCATTTTCCATCATATCATATAATAACCCATAATTACCTCAAAAGTAAGGATCATATAAACCCTAATGGTTACCTTAATAATTATTACCTGAATTTCCACATCGAGTTGGCCATCTCGTACATGATCCATTAGAGAACTCACCATGGTTGAAGTGATTGATCATGACTCATTGATGGTTGGTTTAGAACAACTATGAGATTCCTCATTGAATCCCCCATCTCATCCAGTATCTTAATCAGAGAACCACCACAGTTTCCTTCAAACCCATTGTCACTTTGGTTCCTGCTAGATCTAGCTATTTACTAAAACCAAAAAGTTCAGTGTGAGTATATCAACAAAACCATCATGTACTAATGAGGAAGGTAAACACAAAGATATACTTACTCATTCACTTTATCTAAAATTAGGACTCTTTCTGAAATCCTAACCATTATTGTAATGTCACTTATGCTTAAAGAATACCCTAACCTCTAAAGTTATCTAAACCTACCTTTGATACCAACTATAAGGCCCCATCCTTAAACCTTACTTAATCTTGAGTTATTACAAGATTACACATTGAGGATCTTTTCAGGTTTAGAGTTTTAGAGAATTAGATCATGAAACTTTCATTACATTCCACATTTAAACAAAGTGGTTACATAAAAGACAATATCCATTATTCCCATCAACGGAAACATATTTAAAATATAACACAGATTCTTTCTTGACACATCCTTGGCACTATCATCACATCATGTACCTTTCCCTTGACCTGTGAAAAACATTTAAAAAACTTGGGATGAGCATAAAAAGCTCAGTAAGAGTTATAAAAATATGGAAAGGAAACATGAGTTCATATATACATTAGAATGAAATCACACTTTACCCATAAAACATAGGCATATCAAATCATGAATAAATCATAGAAAACATAAGACATAAAGGTAACTTGAGGCATTCATAACATTCTTACGTAGGGAGTAACCCTCTTGGTTACGTTTGGAATACCCATCACAGTATATTCCCTAAATCTCTTCGTAGAAACCTTAACGTTTCACTCCTTCGCGTTACCCAATGCATTGGAGAGCTATATCGGGCTCACCCGCCCTTAGTTTATCACGGAACCACCCGTTTTCATAACAATGCCCAAGAACCATAACATAAATGTATCACATAAAACATGCATAAAGGAAACATAACATTTCCACATTTCAATCACAATATAACATTTTAGTATATTGAAATAATGAATCCATTAAAAAAGAAACCATTTACAAAACCATTTAAAACATTTAATAAAGAGATTTTTGAATCAAAGTGTCCCATACCACCTTGAAGGTTTTAAAATATTAAACCATTAATATCCATATAAACAAATCCTTGAAACCATTTTGAAACATGGATATTAATAAGAATAAATATTTAAAACATTTAAAGCGATATTTTGGTTAAAGGGGTTTTACCAAAATTTGAGACACTTGAATAAAATAATTGAGGAATAACATTTAGTCAGAACTTTATAATATCAGGAGAATAAATGGATTCATTATATAATACTCCAAAGTATAGTATATACACCATAGAAGAGTGAATTGGTGCATAACAACAATGAACTCTCAATAGAAATGTGAAATGTGATGAAATCACTTATAAAGAAGGTATTCTTAAATTAAGGACAAATCAATCTAAAAAATATGTGTGAAAAATATAAATACACCCAATATAAGTGTATATTAAGTGTAAAACAAAAAAATTTCATTCAAACATATAAAATGGATGACATATTCAGTGACTACATGTTTAACCCAAAGAAATCAAAATTGGGTTAAAAAGTTCCCTTGACAGCCTAACGACATCACATCAAAATGAGTTGATGAGAGATAAAAAGTGTATCTAATCACTTGGACATAAAATTTACATCAATAAGGATATATTAGAACATATCCCAACATAACAATATTTAAATTAAAATACCCAACAAAAAAAGTCTTTTAAAAAAGAGGAGGGTGAAAGGTTCCCTTACCGACTTGGGTATCTTTCAAAACATACACCCCATGAAAGAAGGACAATAGATCATTGATGTAAATACTCATAAACGAAATTATATTACACAAAGAGTAGAATAATGGGCAGTACATACAACACTCAATGAAATTTGTGGCAAATGTAGCATAAATCTCACGAGAATAAAAGTGAGATGAAAAATCCCTTATGAAAACTCGGCAGCCTAACAGTGCCACATAAAACTTCCGAATATAGATTGATGAGATCAAATAGGTTATCTCATCACATTACAATAAAATGTACTTCAAGATGAATATAAAAGAACATCCCCCAACATAACAAAGAGGATATTAAAAGAAGTGATATAAAGGAGAATACTTAAAAAGAAAGAGAGAGGTTAGATCACTTACGAATGTTCGGCAGCCTAACGGCGCCACTCAAAACATCCAAAATGGATTGATGAGAGAGAATAGGGTCTCTCATCACATGAACATATAAATTACCGTAAGTGTAATATAAAAGATCATCCCAATAACAAGAAAGATGAGCTTTAAAAGGAATGACATAAAAGAGTGTACTTAGAAAGAAAGAGAGGTGTATGATCCCTTACCTCGGGTCCGACTTGACTCGATCGTTCTTTAATCTCCTGAATAATAAACTTGAGTTAATTTATACTTCCTTAAGAACCTTTTTAAAGTTCATTATTCCTTTTATATCACTTATTACCATGTTATAAAAATTATTTAATCATTTAAGTTAATCATGTTTGTTTTGTCGATATTTGGTTCTTAAGTCGAAAGTGGACTTCTTACAATTACATGTTGTTCGTGTGGTCAAAGGTTCTTCATATCCAAAAATGAAATTCCTGATTTGGATATCATATATATCATATATATACAGAATATACATGTATTTATAAAATCACATAATCATTTAGAGGAAAGAAGTGAAATGCACCGTTCATGGAGACGGTAAGCCGTACGTACGCATGAACGCTACTTTCATTACTATGTCGTATTAATGGAATTAAAACTATATGAGAGGTATGTATATTTTAATTCCAGAATTATATTAATCATTTATATGTATCATACATCATATATATCCATTATATATATGTACTTATAATAGTACATTACATTTGGGGATAAGAAATGAAATGCACCGTTCATGGAGACGGTAATCGTACGTACGCATGAACGCTACTTTCATTTCTATCTCATACTTTAATGGAAATAAATAATAATGATAAATAGGTAAATAATAATTCCAGTATAACATCATATATAATAACATTAAATCCATCCTTTATACGTCCCACGTATGGCATTAACGAATCACATCACTTTGAGGGGGCGGTAGACCGCACTTCCTAAAATGAAGATATCGCGTATACCCATAATGGAAGCCATAAAGGTAAGACACAAATGAAAAATAAAGAAGCATAAGTAAAACATAAACATATAATATATCATATATAAAAATAGTGACATCATAATGGACACCTTTGAAGGTGTTAAATGAGTATTGAACAATCATCGTTTCGGGAGGCACAATTTCGCCATCCACGGAAACCGTACGTTCATTAACCATTTGATGTAGTTGTGTGAGAGTGTAGCTCGAATAAATCTTATAAAAACCTCCTAGTATATTGAAGATACTGGTTTTGTTACAAAATAAGTATATAAAAAGAGTTTAGGGGGTTGGAGAAGCAAAATAAAACAAATGAACATGAGAGAATGAATTACCTTTAAAAGTGTAACTCCTTTTGATTTGAGCATAAAGTCATCCTTTGAAAAGCTTCTGCCCAAAGTGAATCCTATAGGATGAGTAGAGGGATGTGTAGAGAGTAAATGGGCAGGGTTTGGCCGAGCCAAAGGATTGTGGAGTGTGTGAAATGAGGAATAGGTGGGGGCCTTTTATAAGAGGAGAGTAAGGGTACTTTTGGAAAGTAAGAAATATTACTTTATATGAAAATGTTTTTCGGTTTTAAAAGGTCCCACATTGATATTATTCGTGGATAATGTGTTAAGGGTTCTAAATACACCCATCCAATAAGTTTTGGACATGTGTAGCTCATATATTTTACATTATCTTTCCATTTTATTTAAATCGTCAAATAATGATGTCATCACTGCATCATTATGATGTCATAAATAATTTAATTTATTTAATGTATAAAAATTAATAAACAATTAATATGATGTAGGAAATCTTTTTATATTTCCAATTACTATTTATAATAAAAATATGACTTGTATAACCCCACTTAAAAATTGTTTTAGTAAAACATATCATGTTTGTGTCATTTTTACTTTTACATTAAATAAAAAGTTATTTATGTCATTTCCCAACCAAAGTGTCTCCATGGGGTCCCCAAGTTGGCCCATGGCTTGTCTTGGTCGGCCATGACTCATCCACTAGGTGTAGGACAAGTTTCATGGTGTTTTCACATTCTTATAATATCATTTTTACCTTAAATTACACTAATTACCTCTAATCGCCATTAAAAACATAATAAGTTACTATTCACCAAAAAAATTATTTTTATCCCATTGAACCACATTTTACTTCTTAATGACAACCATGTATGTCGGATTTTTGAAATTCAAAACACATAAGTGGTAAAATTTCATTTAAACAAAAAATCAGCTTTTATAAGTACCACTCAGTGGTTTCACTATTCATCAAAAATTGAAGTTTTTCAGAAAATTTCCAAAAATTCACCCTAAGCTATATTTGATATTCTGAATTCAAAAATGAAGTCCGTTTTACAAAATTAAAAAAATATTAGTCACATTAATTAATTTAATAATTAATTCCCGCTGTCAGAGCAAATAGCGTGTTTTTATAAAACAATAAGTATCAAAAGATTGACACTAGTTTAAGTCTGATTTCAAAGTGAAATTAATTCCAACGACCACTATTAGATTTAATGGTAAAAATATTTTATAATTTCACTTTAAAACCAATTCAAAATATTATAAAATCATATAAATAAATTAGATTCAAAAGAGGTTTTGAATTAAAACACAACATTCTACACTATTCATTAAAAAATGAACTTTATCGGAAAAATACCAAAAAATTACACAAAGTAAAATTTGATGTCCCGATTCTTAATAAGAGTTTTATTTGGTCCAAAAGAATATATAAGAGTGATCAAAACTATATTTAATGACAGTTCTCCATTAAAAGGCAATAAGTGAACCTTTAGTGAAATCTAGGGCATATACACCTAAAATTTAATTCTTCCCGTATTTTAAGCCTTTAGCTTTTATTGGATAAATGTAAAAACATTAAAAAACATATATAATCATATTTTAGTTATTTCTATCCATTCCCGCCAATACAACGGCTACATGTTAACTACCATTTGAAATAATATTATTTTATTATTAGAGTGCAACATAAGATTCCCAAGAAACTCGTTGTTGCGTGTTGGGTACGCCATCGAGCATAGCGTCCCCTTTAAAGTCATTTAAATATTTTATTCACAGATATGGATAAATATGAAATGTCATATTCTTTATTTACCTGGGGTGTTACAAGTAAAATTTCACCTCATGATAGTATTTATCCCAATCGGAATTTGTACAATGTGTATTTGGTTTGAAACATGTAACCAATTCATGGAATGGACCTGATAATGACATTTCTCTAGGTGTGGTTACACATAATGTTAAATATACATGTAATGCAATTTTTTAGAAAAAAGATTTCAACACATCTTTATATGGGGTTCCTATACCACTTCCAATTTCTTGGAAACTCAAATTTATATATATTAATCCCATTTAACATGTATATTATGAGAATAAATTATTTCAAATAAACATATATCCAAAAACATTAGGTCATTTTACCCAAAAAAGTAACATTATCTCTGAAAATGACTCAATACCAATGACCAACATAAAACTCAAAATGGGACATAGCTTGGTAAAGATGGGGTCTTACAACCTCACAATAATATAAAATATCCTCCTTGAGATACTCCAATAATAACTATAGGGTCTTAGAGAACTAGAATGTCCTCTATTCTTATTTATCAAACTTCATCTCCCAAGCCTCCTCTTTAATACACCCATGATTCTAGTACACCCAAACCGGATATATCGTTCTACCTACAAGATAACTCTCACAATAGTACACAATTAATATTGGATTATCCTAAACAGAAAAATTAATACGATCTTCAATTTCATTGACTGATACAACAAAAAATAATTCAGGATAATATCTCTAAAACTGAAACATGTGAAACATTTCATGAATGGAACTGTATCACTATAAGAAGTCTGATAAATAAACTATTGGATCGACCCTATCCATTATCTCAAACATCATGGAATACCTAGGCACTATCATTAAATATTTCAGTACACAAAATTTTCCAACTTAGGGGACACCCAATTGAAAACATGATGACAAATCTAAAACTCTAGAGGTCATCTCTGATGGTTGGCATAAGATTTTTTACAATTATGTGTGGTCACCAACCATATTCTGATTAGAAAAACCATCTCAAAAGTATCATACATGAGACTATGCCCAATATTCACTAACTCACCTGCATCGAAAAAAATATGATAACGTCATGTGATTCAGTATAATGCCTCCAAAGTATCCATATAAATTGATTTCTGGGTGATGTTATTTTATGAAAACTCTGAGGGTTCCATATTCTTCTCCCATGAACCTCCAATATTTAGAACACATGCTCAAAAATTATCTTCTATATCCTGAAGTGTCTAACCATATTTATCATTAGTTAGAGGATGATAGGTTGTTCTTAAAATAACTTCTTATCCTAGAGCCTTATGTGGACCCTCCCAAAATCATGATGTAAGATGATTGTCCTTATTTGAAATGATACTCCTCAAAATACCATGCAACTAAACTATATCTTTCACATATCAACTAACTCGATCATTAATTGGGAATTCCTTCCTGATAGGATAGAATTGAGATACCTTTTTTCAATCAATCCATGATCATCCATGCAGCATCACTCTTATGGGTTATCTTGTATAATCCCATCACACTTTCTATAATGAATATTTCCATTTTCCACCCAGAATTTGGAATAGGATGCACCATGATAATTGCCTCTAATACTAATGTTTCACCAATAGAAAGGTGAAACATCTCTCTAGAGAGCCCTTATTTCCTTCATTATTCATGGACACCAGTAATATATATATATAGATATCATGACGCATATTTGTCGATCCATGATGTACCACCCATATAGAAGCATGAATCTCTCCCAATAGATCCACACATTATCCCAAAGGATCCCATAATAGACCATATAAAGGAAGATATTTTCTTTTTCCAAGAGAAATTCATGATGGTTTCTCCTCACCAAATAAGTTGTCACTCAGAAAAAAAGACATTTTTATTAGATAACTGATCTATATTGATTTATTTAAAAAATAAGTGTATGACATTTGTCGATGCCATAGCCACACATCACATGTACTCCTTAATATCTAGTTACATATCTATATTTGTACGATCATCTTCTACTTGAATTAAGACTCTATCACTGCATCTTTTTTCACATTATATTTCAATGAATCCACAATTAAATTTACCATTCATGATTTATAAGACAACTATAATTATAAATAATACTAACAAACAACCCAACTCTTCTGATGAAGGAATATGTCCCATTGATAAAAGAGGATGTTGTGGTCTCTGTATACCACAAACCTCTATCCCGTAATGAAATATCTCAAAAATCACATGGAAGTTAACGTCGTGGCTATGTCCGGATCCTGAGTATGGTAATTCCCCCCATGTAGTCTCAGATTTCTTGATCCATAATAAACCACTCAATCCTCCTACATTTGACTTTCCCTATGTCAAACTCCAGATGCATCATCGTACACATTATTTAATTTTCCTATAACATGTAATGTGAGGATATGAAATGATTTTTAACTTGCTCTTTTCTCTTGAAAATCTATCTCGTAATCATCTATCCAAACAATATTAACCCCATTCATTTTTATCCCTATCATTGGTGATTTCATATGGAATATTTCAACATAATGTGATGAAAATAACCAAATAAACTGAAAATAGTACCAATAAAAAAGTATTTTTTGGATGCTCCTAAGATATCAATGTTTAACCCTTCTCTTAGTCCACAAAAACACCTACCTTTATAATGAAATGGCCTAAGAAGTTCACATTATTAATCCAAAAACTGTATTTTGTTTTTCTAATAAATTTAATTCTCTCTAAATGTACTCAATATGATACGAAGGTTTTGGGAATGATTATATTATGACTATTATTACAATATCATGTCATCAAAAAACCACAAAAAATATATAATGGAAATCATGAATGATCTAATTCATCTTGTCCATGAATACAATTAGTGCTATAATCAAACTAAAAGACATCACTATTAACTCATCCAATCAGTACCTAATTATAAATTTATATTGAAGAATGTATGCTTGTCCCACACTAAATGGGTGGTATAGAGATATCAAATTGACTATAAATATGTACTTGGAACCTTGTAGCTGATCAAATATATCATCCATAGGTGAAAGGGAATATTAGGCCGTATAAAAATATTTGCTTCTAGATTATCCAACCAAACGTGAAACTCACAAAACTCATCTAGTTTCATCCTATATGGAGATATAGAAACATTTTATTCTCTTAGCACCAACCCAATAATATTATATCCCATTTGTATAATATTTTTTAGAACTATTTAGGAATGACATCCGGAAAAAAATATCCCACTGGAAGAAAATAACCATTCTTCATTCTACAATCCCCTAATGAAAAGCTTTCAATCTATGATGGGATAACGTCCAATCTCTAATGAATTATTCCTTCCTGGCCAGGTTGAAGAACCCACTGTCCGTTTTGAGAATTGTTTTCGAGATAGAATGGAATATCCCCTCAAATAATTGTCAATATGGCCATGGTATAGGAATAAATAATCCATACCTAGAATAAAATCGAAACCTATAGCTTCCAGCAAAATTGATTCCAAAAATAAATGTAATTTATGATCTATATATAACACACCTTTCAATGTTTAATATTCATTAAAAAAACTCTTGAGGGTAGGTAGATAGTCAAATCACCATCCGAGATTCCTACAAACAAGCCAAAACCATTTAATAAACGATGATGAAAAGGAATATGATTCTCCTATATCAAAAAAAATTCAATTAAGGGTAGATGATACAAGAATTATACAACTATTGGTATAAGGCTTGACATCCAAAAATAGAAAGAGTAGTTTTCATAACATGCATCTCACATACTCCTCTACCATGGATTACATTAAAAATCCCTCCATCAATTCTTTATTTATGTTAAAGACACTCATTCGTAAGGGTACAACTTCACCTATGTTGATATAAACATCATATGGATGTCTAGCTACCTATTTTTTCAGGATTAGTTGAATCCTTCCAAGATTATGGTACCAATATTGATCCCCTGACATTAGTATGTTGTGAGAATTATTGAAAAAACATATGAAGAGGATTAATACTATCATAATGATGGAATATCAAAGTTGGGTACAGACAATTAGGCAACTTGTGGCCCAACACCTAATACTAATTTCATAGTAATGGAACACATTACTCATATGTGTATCCAATATCCTAACATCTCTTCATACTAATAACAATGGTCAAAATTTTCATAACATCACCTCCTTCCAAAAGAAGAAGAGCTTGAAATTCACCTTGTTGAAATGGTGGGTTCGTTGCTCAGGGCCTCTCCCAGATTCTCATTAGGGATGTGTGTCTGATTTAATAGAGATAAAAGAATACTCATATAAAAAATGTTCACCTATAAAATAATATCGCAGGGAATCCCATCCTAAAATCAATACTCCTTAGAGATCTCATTAGTTGCTAATGATGCTTTAAGGAACTGAAGAGATGTTGAAACATACGATTAGGCATGTAAGGCTTTGAAATATTTCTACATATAGTTTTGAATCCAATCATGGAGTCGACATGTGATTCTGAGACCCGATGTTCCCAGATTATATTTTATAGAAATATTAAATATATTTTAAATTACATGTTCAGAGTTTCTTAATGAATATTGAAAAATTCTGAAATGGATTTTTATATTCAAAATATGAGACCATAGTGGACTTTGTTACTAAATTTTTAGATTAGGTTGGTCCTAAAATAGGTTGTTATGGGGAGTTCAAAAATATGGACTGTTGGAGGGTGTATTTCAAGTAAAATTAATTTATTAGTTTAATTTTTTATCTTCTGATAACTTATGAATATTTTCAACAAATTCCCTATTTTTATGATTTTATAGGGTTAGCCTCATAACCCAAGAATGATCAAGAGATATTCTTCCTCTCCTTCTGTTGACAAGTTGACAACTGGAGGAAAAAAATATCTGCATCAGGATGTATCAAATGAAAATACACTATCCATTAATTGGTGAGTGTGTTCATTGACAACGAATGATAAAATCATCTTATATGATGGAAAAAACTATAAATAACACCATTTTGATTAAATTTATTATCCTGATACTCACTTTTATGATATTGTACATTATTAACTATCATGATCTTGAATATTTAGATTTCAATTGTTTATTCTTGTTCTTTGATCGTGAATGAACCCATTCATGATCATTGTCATAGAAATATTTGAAATGGAAGATAATAATTTTTCATGAGAATTTAACCAACAATTACATTGTATTTGAACACCCATTAGACCCCATGGTCCTCTTTTTACTATGTTAAGTGGTACATAACATGATAAAATCCCCAGAATCACAATTAATCAGTGTTCAATGAATGTATCAATAAACTAGTGGAGTTTTTTGGATGCATTTCTGGTTTTGGGAAATATTTTTAGTGATTAGATTTCAAATTATAAATAAAGGTATAACCAAAGGCATGTAATATGTAAGATAAACCCTTTAAGACTAACAAGTACAATTTTTAATCCACCAAATGAGCTAAAATGATTAATAATTTATAGATCCATCATTTCAATCCAATAAGTGGTGGGACTAGAAGTAGAGAGCTTAGATTTTGAGTGATGACTGAAAATATGATAATCTTTTAAAATCACAACTGCACAACATTTATCCTTATGAACAATTGTTGTGTAACCCCTATGTCACAGAGACTATGGTTCTAGAAAATTATAATGATTACATGATGTGTATCCATATTACATGATGTGTATCACTCCCCTAGGTGGATGAGTTGTTTGGCAGAGCATGTAGGTAGGACACCATGTTGGATGACATGGCTAGAGGTACGCCATGTACTAGAGAACAAAAAATTTTCTAGGTAAATAGAATCTGATGAGGGAACAAAAATCATATAGATACACAGGCTTGACCAAACACATAGTTGAGACCCCGAGAGGCATAGTCAGACCATGTAGATCATCTACGTGCAATGTGTCACAACACAATGGGCGATCCTTGTACCATTAAGGGAATGACTAGGTGATGGAGTTAGAGAACACTATATGTGGGTCCCACATATGTTGTGTTCCCCATTTTTACATTTTATGAAAAATCAACCTCCCATTCCTCCTCTTTCTTGACTCCGATTTTGGCTTCTGAATAGCATCTCCCACGTTTTTTCCTATGTAAAACGTGATAGTTCACCATATTGTGTCTTTTAAGGTATGATGTGATTTTTTTGAACATGGAAAATGTTTAAGATATTCCCAATGATGATATTGATTACACATGATTAGTAGATATATCTTGAGTGGAGCCATCCACCTGGGTCGAGAAGGGGACCTCAGTGACATTTAGAGTGGAACCCTTAACCTGGGCAGGGCACAGGTTCTCTAGAAGAAATTAGAATGGAAACTTCTAGATAGATTAGGCATGGGTCCTATATAAGCTCCTAGAGTGTAACCCTTATGCGATTTTAGGGCATGGTTCTACCTTCATCATAGAGTAGAAACATACTAATGGGTAAGGAAAGTTTCCATTATAGACTATCTTAGTGAGCCTTCATGTTGTTAATTGAATTAGTCCTCTATCAACAATTATTGTGGAATCCTCATATTGAAATATATTATAGGTCCTTTATTTTCCTAATGAGAGGAACCCTCATATTTTACCATGTCATGGGACTTCTATGTAGATATTATTTCTCCAAGATTGTGCGATATAGTGAAGAAACATGGCTAGACGAATGCTTTATTCTATGAAGATGCATAAGATATTGGGAATAGTTATTGGAATTTAGAGACGGTTAGTGACTCTTTTCCTAGGATAATATGTGATATAAATATCCCCTTACAAATTTATTTGAGAACATTTTCTCATTTCATATATACTCACACATATATATATATATATATATCCATGCATTGGATTTTTTTACTCTCATAAAATGGGTTGTGATGACTAGCAGGGTATTCCATGTTCCTTACATGTGAATATTCTCTTGGTTGTATGTTCTTAATCTCCTACCATAGTTGTAAAAGACATGATGTGCAGTCTTCTAACACATTGTGTTGAGCCCCTTGTGTCAATATGAGGTTAATATTTTACCTTCTTCTGGTTGAGCTATATTTTATACACTATATACTATATTTATGTTCCTTTTGTGCCTTTTATTCCCCCCCCCCCCGTAATCTTTTCAGGTGTCCTAATGGGTATTTAAATACTCAAAACTAAATTAAATTCACCCTTGACTATCATGTCTTATTTAGATGATGAATATTTCAATGATTTCTGAAAAAAAAATATTAGGGATACCTAGTACTTTTGACGGTGTACGGTGGGTGTAGCAAAAGGATCGGGATTTTGGCTATATTGGTGTTTTAATTTCCATTTTTTGGGTTGGGAAATATTTTTTTCAGGCATTTATTTTTCCATTAAATTTTTTAGTTAACAATATAATACTAAATGACACCCAAAAGGGTTTCATGATAAGTTTTCATTTTAGCAATTGAATAATTATATTATTATTCCTCTACACTAATTCATTGAGATGGTTCTATGTGGGAATATAGGTACATTGAAAAAGGCCTCCCCATTTTATTAATTCCCTCCAGTTCTTGTATCGTACCCATAGACTATGAAGTTTGACTTGTAGAAGTTGTGGCTTGATCCCCGACTATATCTAGATCATTAAAGATTGGTATCCAAGGTTGTTCGATCCTTGGGATTGTGTTTGATATACTCCCCTTATGAGAATTGGATTGGGATTTTGGGAAATAATTTCAATGTTTCTTGATTGCATCTCTCATGATAGGGACCCATGTATTTGAATGATTTGATGATTTATCCATTCACTTGGACTCTAACTAACTTCTAGTCAACTTGTCACATCAAGAGATTGCATACAGGGATCAATGGTACATGCATCAAATATGATTGATTAATTAACTATCCTTTTTGACTCATTTATCAATTATTGTATATAAATAAACACACATGCATCTATATATATATATATATATGTTCTCATTTGATAGTGGAAGCCTCAATTAAATTACTGGATACCTCTATGATGACTTCCAGTTAGGATTACCATTTCAGATCATGACGATGATCAGTTTAGAGGTGGGGAATCATCATAAGATCCATCCCAGAATCTTTTTACTCCACGAGGGAGGGTATAAGAACCAACACATGTTTGGTAGTATATCATCCTAGTGGATTAATATGAGGATGCATGCATGCTTAGAAAACTTCTTGAGTTCCAACTCCAGAGGACCCTGACGATATATGGTAAACTAGATCCTCATCCAATATAGGATTGGCTAGAGTCGGTGGTCTATGACATTACTATCATCCAGAAAACAATGGATCTGGTGGTTTCATTTTTATCATTCTTTTTACATGGAGTAAATAGGATTTAGTGTAGTCTAGTTACCCAAATTTATAATTTGTCGACACTCTTCTGAAAGACTTCAAAATTTTGTTCAAGGAAGAGTACTACCCCACTTGTTTGCACTCATTTATGATAAGAGAGCATCTGAAGATATAGAATGGTAGGATGATAGTGGATGAGTATATATTGAACATCATAGAACTCAAATGGTACTCCCATAACATTATTCTGGATGCCTACTTTTAAGCATTAATGTTTTAACAGGGACTCCAAAGATAGATCTATGCTAGTATGGTACACTTGTGATTTCCCACCACTGTTGTGGCATTGGAGTGGGAACTATTGACATAAATTTTCCTATATGAGGGAAGATAGGTTATTAGAGATAAAACTTGACATCAAAAAGATCATCTGTTTATAGTAGCTATCATGCATCATTTTGTGGGATCTCACCATAGGATATCCCATCATGATCCGAATCAGAGACTTGGTCCTATAGTAATGGAACAACACAAAGGTCCAGGGAATCAAAAATATGTTTTTTTAATTACATATGATGGGTGAAGTCACATTGATCAATGATTCCTTACCTGAAGTATAGAGGAGAATAGGAACATATATAATTGACCTCC
The DNA here is from genome assembly GCA_963277665.1 of Viscum album. NCBI lineage: Eukaryota > Viridiplantae > Streptophyta > Magnoliopsida > Santalales > Viscaceae > Viscum > Viscum album. The sequence goes on from OY728159.1 coordinate 499,781,476, forward strand.
ATGGTAGAGGAAACACTGTTACTAGGGATCCCCTAGTTGAGGGATGGGTGGTCCATTGGGAGGCATATCTAGAAAAGTAGTATGAGGATATATGGATGGTTTGTGATGATTTGATATTAGTCCAATATATCCATTATGCTATACACATTAGTCCTCAAGAGATGGTGGTTGTGGTGAAATATTGATTATGGCTTTTGGACACATACTAGCCAATGTTATATGATATTATTAGAAGAAAGATCTATGTATATTATATTATTGATTCAGTATTATTAGACACAGTTTCTAATGATTACATCATATATATATATATACATAATGTGAGTTATGTATCTCTTAGTAAAAATATTAAACTAGTAGCTTCAACTTAAGGTTCTTATATATAATGATTATTCTGTATCTATTATCTATCATCATTGTGAGACATTAATGGGGGGCAGAGGTACACTTGGGATCATTGTGTTATAATGATGGAACTGTAGGACATTATCTTGACTTTGGATTGGTTGTCCATGGAATCAGACCAAATATACTTTCCCCACATATTATTATGAATCATTCGCACTGATGAGATAATATTCTACTTTTCGTGTAAGAGAGATCACATCGTAGGATAAAAGGGTATTTTGAGCAAGAGGTTGTGTCCCATCACCCACCAGTTGGAAAGTGTTTCCCTCATTGTAAAAGGCTCTTTATGTATCTGTATTCCTTTAGTTTTGTAGTATTATATGGATTCTTTTCCAGAAGAAATTGTAGGACTACAAATGAAGCTATAAATGGGGTTTTATATCGACCTGCATTATGAGACCACTCAAATATCTTCTACTGCATATCAGGTGGATCCTTTAAATATTTGAGATATGTAGTTGCAGTTGGAGGAACATCAAGATAAGTGTATCATCATTGATATTTTGTCCTATAGGGTAGTTATAGTGTTTTTTTATTAAAAATGAGGATGATAAATTTCATTTTTTCATGGTTTACCATCACTTGAACTAGGACAAGATATATAACATGTACCCCTAATCAAGGATTAATGATCTCTTTGAGTAGTTGTGTGGGGAGAGATAATTATCAAAGTTCAATCTCATGTTTTTAAACCATCAGATGAGGCTTCACAAGGATAATATTCCAAATATATAAATTTTATGTCACTATGATCACCATGAGTTTATTTTGATGATAATTGGTGTGTTATATTACCCACATGTGTTTATAGAACTGATGAACCATATTTTCCTATCATAAATGGATCATTTTTTGGTTTACTTCCTTAATGATGTACTCATCTACTGTTTGTTAGAGGGGGGTCTTATAGAGAACCAATGTATGGTCCTGGATTTACATCAAGAGAACTGGAATTATTATATGCAGTCTATGTACTAGTTTCTGAATCATTAAGTTAACTTTTGGGGGATTTTCATTTTCTTCATAGTTTATCCATGAACCCTGTTAAAATTTATGATTTTATTTCTTAGGATCCATAAAAATCATGTCAAAGGTGGGGAGTTTTTTTTTGGAATGGTATGTCACTATATGAGGTATTTGGTAGACATATAATGGATGATAGTCCCCATAACCACCCTGACGTGGAAAATGAATCATCATTCACAGACAGAGTAATTTCATAGTTCCTTTGAGTGGTTTTGGATGATTCTAATTAGTGGTATTATGTTAAGACAAAAATATTATGGCATGGATTACATGTGTATTTAGATTCGTAAAAGGATGGGATTTGTTTATTGATGTAGTACTAGGTTGTTATCACATATGGTTCAGGGTAGTTTAGATACAATAAAAATAACTACATGGCTCACAAACTAGATATATCCATGTTAGTCTTCTCTTTGAGGATGTGGATTCACAATCAACTTGGAGAGAACATTATGGTTTACACATACTACCAGTGTCTCATGTACATCTTCAGAGAGAGAGACTTGAACTTGAGAGAGAAGTACTGGTAGTAGTTTATACAAGACTTTGAATTTGAGATAGTCTATAATAGGAGGAAAGGAAATGTGGTGGAAAAATTATATATTAAGAAGTCCCTGCATTTCTTGGTGATGAAGGCATCTGAGAATTTGGATTCCTAGCATATAACCATGGTAGAGTAATAAAGGGTAGTTTTTCATCAGTCAATGAGATTCTTACCTCTTCTTCTCAAGTACGTGACGAAATAAAGTTTTGGATAATTTAATTATGAGTTCTTGGGTGATCTAATATCCATAATGGATTCACCATATGGATATACTGAAGGGGGGGAATCACGTCAACCTTTCATAGGGATGGATGGTGGCCCTACTCCAGATGTGAGAGGTGGGGATGAAAAAGATTTATAATTCTCCCCTAAAAATACATCCTAGTGTGTGAAAGATGTATCGAGACCTTAAAGGTATTTTTGTGGGTACAAAATGAAATTGGCTGTTTCTGAGTTTATTTCATGCCAGATCTTCTATTAGTGGGTGAATTTTGAGTAACATGTAATAAAAGGTTACTTTCATCCACTTGAGATCATGGAGTTGTAGTACGATCACATGTAAAATGACTTTTTGATAGGGATTTTCTATACAATGTAGGGCCAAGACAACATATGAATGATACTCGACCATCTAAAGAAGCTAGAATAATTCCTTACTATCATGGAGTAGATTTTTATGGACATTTTTGGGTTTTTGTATTAATCGAATAACATTCATCTTCATGGGGTTTCCTCACCAATTGTTTTTAATCATGACTTGTGGTTTACATCATGATTTTGGAGAATAATTCATGATATATTCATGACCTAGATGTGGATGACTGTAGTATTTCACCCCTATATGGATTGATTGAGGGAGAGGAATATTGTGTAGTTAGTGGATTTGCTGAGGGGTTTCTTATAAAACATTTTGTGGAGCAGGGAGGATCACTCACCCTTGTTGGAATATTCATACAATAATAGCTACCGCTCTACTATCAGCATGACACCCTTTGAGGCCCCATATGAGGGAGCCTATAGGTCACCCTTATTCCGTGTAGAGATTAGCGAGACTTCTATTGTAGGTCTCTATTTGTTTAAGGAAATGAAGAAGAAGGGTCAAGTAATTAGTTAGTGGATGAGGATGACCCTATGAAGGCATAAATCTGACACAGATCATCTTCACATTCCCTTGAAGAACGAGCAAGGTGACTACATTTTTCTAAAGTATCCCCACGATGATAATTTTGGAGACTCATATAGGTATTATAGCTATCCTTGAAGATCATTGGGTTATTCTAGATCATGGAGAGGCTTGAAGAGGTTTTTTACCACATTGTCCTACCCAAATAGCTGGAGTGTGTGCATGGTGTCCCCAATATGATGATGCTATGGAGACATGGGAAAGACCCATGAACATCATAGACAGATCTTATATGGACATCAAGGATGAAAAAACCTTTGCAAAGCACCTAGTGTCAATTGAGGATCTACAAGAGAGGACCTTGTGTAGGCAGACCATCCCCGTAGTTCACCTGTTATAGTTTCATGCGAACGTGAAATAGGTATCCATATATAAAGAGGGATAGATATGGGATCAATATCCGGTTATGATTATTTTTTTTTTTGTGTTTAGTAATTAAATCGTTATTGGAGGGAATGATGTGTACACATAGTTTATGCCTTTTAAATCAATGAAATCTTTCTTCATATATTTTCAAAGATAGTCACTCAGACAATAGTATGACATAAATTATACTAATAAAAATATTGATTAAATTTTATTTCATAGGCACATGGTTTCGTAATGAAAATTGGTACATCATAAACGGATGCTCACATCAGAAGTTTGAGACCACAGTTAAATCTGTAATGTGATGTTCACCCTATGCGTGACCAGAAAAAGGTCATCATAGGGACGTTCAAATATTTTGACCATTGGAAGGTTCATTTTATGTAAAATTAATCAATTAATTCATTTTTCTAATTTATGATGACCAAAGTGTATTTTATTGAATTTTTTCATTATGTATATTTTCCCATGGTTGGCCTCATAACCCTATAATCTCCATGAGATGTTCCTCCTATACTTGTTCTGGTGAATCGACAACCGACGATGACAGATCTCTGGACCAGGATGTAGTGAATGAATCAACATCTTTCATTTATGGTGAAAAAAATATTTGATGAAGAATAGTCCAATATATATGTCAGGCTCAACAAACTATTGATTACTCCATTTTGATTATAATTATTTTGCAGGATCATCCCAAATATGATCTTCTCCAATTTTTTCCTTTTCATGTGCCCACATATTGAAATTTCAATGGTTTATTACATTTTTTTCTAATCATGATATCCTTCTTCTAGATATTTGTCCAAGATCACATGGAAAGTATCGATAGAAATCTATTCTGGAGTATTTATACCACATTTTCGTCATGTTTATTCACAAATAGACCTTGATGGCCATCTTTAACGTGGTTGGGTTGTACGGTGCCTGATCAGGCACTGTGAATCACACAGAACTTGTGTGTGCAGAATGGACTGATAAACTAGGGGTGTATTTAGATGGATTAAAGGTTTCTAGAGATCTTTTTGATGATTATATTTCAAATCATTAATTTAGGAAGAATATAAGGTGTGATGGATCATAAATGAACCTTTTATGTCCAATGGGTACCATTTTCCAACCACTATATGGTTAGAAATGATTAAAAATGTATATATCAACCATTTTTGATATAATAAGAGGCTAGATTTGAATTGGTGAACCCTAATTGAGAGGATGGAATATGTATATGAAAATATATGAATAAAATCTACACACCATGTATCATGAAGAACGCATGGCTGTAGCCCCTTTTCTATAGTGGCTAGAGTTCTAGAAAATTATAAGGATGACATGATGTGTAACCCTCTTAAATTTAATGCATCACTTCCATGGGTGGATGAGATATGTGGACAACCACACATCCATGGACATATATAGTAATACATGACCATATGCACAATGTGTACTATTGTACACAAGCATGGTTAGTCACACATCATGTACCGAGTATAATGACACTATTATTACCCAATAACACGACCAAAAACAAGGATGGGACCTCATATGGTTTGGGAACACCATGTAAATCATCTAAACTCTAGGCATACCTACATTTTTGGTGAGATGTGTGCCTCCATGAACATGACCTAGTGAATGAGTGAGACCACACGCTGTGTTAGTCCTCTCACATGTAGTGTACCCTTTGCGCCCTTTTTGAGAATCCTAATAATCTCGTACCTACTTCGTTAGGACTTAGATTTTGATCCATGAGTATCCTATCCAAGGTATTTTTTTTATAGAATGCAGCAGGGCCCTAAATTGATGATTTCAAGGTATAATGTGATAATTCAAGCATGGATATTATTTATAAGATGCTCAATGACAATATTGATCACAAAAGATCACTAGAAGAAAATTGAGCGTAATGCTTCACCTCGGTCGAGAAGTGGTCCTTAATGAATTTTACAAATGAAACCTCTAGCTGGGCTTGGTATGGTTCCATTATTATTTATTAGGGTAGAACATCCCTATTGGGCTTGACATGGATCATCTAAAACATCTGATGTGGAACCCTCATAAAGAGTTTGGGCATGGGTCCTAAAACATTATATAGTTGAACCCTTGGGTTGGGCATGGAATGGGTCCTCTATTGACAATATACATAGAAACCTCTAACAAGGTGGGGCAAGAGTCCACTATATGCTATTATAGTGGAGATCTCTTCTTACAATAGGGAATGTGTTCTCTATTAATACAACTGAGTGGAACCCTCCTATTGTTCCAAGGAATGGGTCCTCTACCTAGATATTGCTTCCCCTCGATTTTGTGGAACAATGATGAGTAGTGGTTGGACTTGGATATTTTCTACTCATATGATTTGAGAGATTATGGTCATCATTGTAGGCCTTTTAGATCTATTGGAGACTCTTTTCTTGTCAGGAGCATTGAGATAGAGGTCCACTTTCTCTAACATTTCAGAATTGTTTTGATCACACACACATATATATATAATCACATACACACACACACATATCCATGCATTGGATTCAGTTACTCTCCGTCAATGTGATGAAGATATTCATGGGGTATGTACCATTGTTTTTTTTTCTTACCATGTTTTTATGAGGTTAACCTCCTTTTAGGGTTGGATATTACTCAACATGTAGTCCATTTACACACCGTGTTGTTCCCCTTTTTCTTAGAAGTGGATAATATTAATCTTCCCTTGGGTTGAGTTTCATCTTATTCCTTATTTATGATCTTTATATTCATTTTCCATCTTTTACTTCACAACTATAAGCTTTCGAGGTTCCCTAATAGGTATGTATATAGTCACCCCTTGAAGGGATTTTACGAAATATTTTATGTATTATGAAGATGAAGGACTGGGCATTCTTGAATACAGAGGTTCATTAGTATACCTAGTATATTTAATATCATACGGTGTTCACAGCCTAGAGATGAAGATCTTGGATCTATTTTCATTTTAATTTCTAGTTTTTTGAGGTGGTGACTCCTTTTTGGATGGGAATGTATTTTACAATTTTATTTTATTTTTTTATTCTTATACTGTAGTTCACCCAAGGGGGTTTTCATGCTTGGTTTACTTTCCCGTTGTAGCATCTTTTAAGTATTACTCATTTTTTACTTCTAAATCAAGATTATAATGTTTCAGTGTGTGCATACCTGTACTTAGTAAAATCCCACAACATATTTTTTATTCCATCAGCAGTGGTCACCAGCCCATGGCCTAGAGAAAATGGTTTTGGGGTAGTTTTGGATCGAGACCTAGGTAGAGTTTCAGCCTGATAAGTGACACATTTAGCATAGTCTATTACAATCATTCACACCAATATCAGATGCATGAAATCATAATACTTCTCATCCCTAAACATATCTAGATACAAGGGGCTCAATAACATCACCCTAAAGTCATAGTTAGATAAATCCTCCTACTACCCAACCTACATTATAATATTCCACAAATTCATTGTAGGTCCATTGATCATATACATCAAATAATCAACCTTCTATCAATGGGTGTCTTATGATGGTGGGAGATCACCTGGACTAACATAGTCTAGAACTCTATTACATGGGGTCCTCCATCCACATTGATCATAGGTGGATCATATAGGTTAAACTCTCTCATCATTTGAGACATCAACAGAATGATGTGGACAGTCTCTATATCCATTGATCAATTGACTCTCATAGAAAACTTCATGACGATGAACATCCATGTGATCCTCAGGAGCTACTGGAATCTCTGACTCTGCTACATTATGAGAATGCTAATTTTTACTCTCCTTATTCTCACCTCAAATACAACATGATGTAATTTTCCACATAATATATACAAAATTCTCATAACCCTTGATATAATTAGATGTTCAACCTTAACAGGTTAAATGAATAGAAAACCACTTCTATTGGTCTCTCTAAACATGGAATACAAGTGTTTTATCATGATATATCATATCAATTATTTTTATTTATTTGATATAATAATATCTCATTTCATACATCTTATAGTAATGTGAATGTATCATTAAATAAATATGTATTTGTCACGAATAATTTCTGTCAATATATATCCCTATGTTCTTATATAGAATCATGAATAATCATCTTGTTCTATGCTAGGACACAATTATAAATTTCATTAATGAAAATCATCATGAAAAAATAACATCTTTCAAAATGTGAATCACCCAATGTGATATAATATCAACTATAACAAAAAAAACATAAACAAAAATCATATCCCAGGGCCCTCAGATTTTCCCCCTTTCACGAGATAACAAATCACCTTCCCAAGATTATTACGAAGTCCCAAAACATATTATAATCATTTTTAAATTTTAAAAATAGTAAATAAATAGAAAATAAAAACCTACATCTCACTCCACTTTATAATGCCCCTATCTGACACTATCTCATGTGGCCAAAACAAGTTAGTTACTAGATGTCAAGAATGCCTCATTTTATAACAAAGGCTACTAACTAGATTAAAGGGTTTGATATGTATAATTAGAAGAATATTTTCTTGATATATAGTAAAATATGGTAAAATAATCCATAATAATAAATATTTATGTAATTTAAAATCAACCGAAACTGATTATAAAATAATTTTGAAATAAAATTATAAAAAAACCAAATATTGAATAATCATTTAATGAAATATTGTGATGTATTGAATGGAAAAAGTAAAAGAAATACAAAAAAGAACCTTATGAAAAAAAATTAATAAAATAACCTAGTCTTAAAACCAAGGTATGTCCCATCTCAAAACTGTATCACTTCTAGAAAATCAATAATCTGCAATAATTTCCATTTCCTATTTCTGAACCTCTATCCATGTTATATTCTTAGGTTCCAAATGTTTTCCAGAATAATGTGTGAATAAAACTAAGTAGTTCAACATGGCTATGTATAAAATGTATGTATGTTAATAATTGTATTCAATAAGGTTATAAAAAAGTTGTATTAATTTTTCATGTAATATAATACATCAATATTCATGCTTCGGCACCATTTAATTATGTAACTGAGAATGTAAGAAAACAATCCAACCTTAACCATATAACTTTGAAAAACATCACACTAAAAAGTTCCATGTATGATATATAAGCATTTCGTCATGGTACAACAAAGATCACACTTGATATATTCATTATATCATGTGTCTGGGTAGATCCTATTCGATATAATAATTACAAAAACAGATACATCTATCTGGCTATATTATAATTTTTTCACTGGGCTTGGGAGATCCCTCTCATTATAAGAATTATAGAATCAGATTGCATATAGACCACTATATATAAAGGATATAATATAGGAATAGGAAGGGCCCACTCTATATAAGAATTAGAACTAGGATATCACAATATCACATCATTAATCACAATGGTTAATTATGGAAGTTACCATTTCTCTATCGATATTAATTTTATTTTATATAAATTCATAAAAAACTATATCATTGGACTATGATATATTACCCATGTGATTATATATCAATCAATTGCCTACAACTCTTTTCATTCTAAACACACTTTAAACCATTGGCATTTTTCTTGTTATTCAATGATTTTATTACCCAACAGGTAGCCATAAGCGGGGTTACATCAACCATTGAATCAAACGGGATCCACCCATTATTCCAATACATGTTTCACCATGATGAAATAAATAAATAAATTAGTGGACTATTTATGTATGTGTAATCAGAATAAAGCATATACTTGAAAATTAAAGGGTTTGGTTTAGGCTCTAAACCTTGAACCAGTGATTAACGTAGTGCTTCCAATAGATGATTCCAACACGAATGAATGCATTGAATATAAAAAGAATAACCTAGATCAACCTGGGACATAATAAAAACAAAAAACAACCATTTGGTAAAAAGATATCACTTCTTGAACATGGAAGAAATGAATAAAAAAGAAACCTATGTATAAATGCTCACTAGGGATGAGATGTGTAACAAGGGTGTCTGGAAGGGAATAAAAACCATTAAATTTCTTAGAAAAATTAATAGGGTAAATATATAAAAATTATTCACTAAAAAATTGAAATAATCACATGCATGACAAATATGAATCCACTAGGGACTATAATTACACGAAGTGTATCTATTTCACATTGTGTATTTCTCAGTTAATGAGATGCATAGAAAAAACACTTCCCTCAAGATAATTTTTATCCCAATTAATATTTTAAAATGTGAGCTATGATTCTTCTGTGTAACCACTTCATGTAATGAACTATTTACGATCATGTGTTTGGAATTAGTTACACATCATATAACATATAGAAATGTGTAATTATCGAGCATACAATTTGTAGCCCTTCTTCTGTAGAATTACCCAAAACACCCATAAAGACATAAAAACTAATGGGAGACCTCCATAATTCAATTTAACAAATTTATACCAAACTCCAATAATTCATATAAACAAAAAACCATGATTATTATTAATTAAATACCTAAAAAAGATTCATTATCCTTGAACAAGGCATATCCACCATGGTAAAATGTAAAACTTAAAGAGGGTAACACCATGAATATGAAGGGATATATCAATAAATATATTGGAAGATGCTCTGAACCATAATATTCATTGTAAACTAATGAAATGGAAACAAAACCATTCCCATGTTAACCACCACTAGATGAAAATATCTGAAAAAATATAGGATTGGAAAAACCACTGCACTATCATGCCAGTACTAATGTAATAACCTCACTAACCATACCACGAAACATAAAAGTGAAAACAACATAAAAATAAAAGAACCATGATCAATGGAACCAATAAAACAACGATACTATCACTGTTGAATCCTCATATAAAGTTCACTAATATATTCCCACCATCCTAATTTATTAACCAATGAAATGTGCATATCATTGATAAAGAAGGTGGGTAAATTCCACTATAGGATTGAATAATTACTAAAAGGATGGGGATACATCTTCAATGAAGGGTAATATGAAAAATAGAAATGATAATATCTCTCTGGGTAAGAATGCATTCATTCATGGTCACCATGTAGAAACCAACAAGTGTTGTTAAATGGATATTCATAAAAAAATGGGAGAAACCTAAGAGAGAAAATGTATCATGAAAACTAATGTGGGGATAATAGTAATAGAAAACACCATAAAAGATAATTTTAAATCATAATATATGTGTTTAGTCAATCATTTCTGATTGAAAATGAAAAGAAATTATTATATGGAAACTGATGTATATTCATAATTATGTGACCCCATATAAGAAAACTAACAACAGGAAATAGGGGGAATGTGAAGAAGGTGGAGAAGGGGGATCATTGCCACTTTGGAGGAGTGATGAAACTATCGAAACCAAGAGGGTTAAAAAATTATCTAAGATAAAAACTAGTGAAAAATTTATATTAAATTTGCTGATATAAAAAAATTTAATTATATTGATTATTTTTATTGATCATTAAGAACACATACTATTTTCATTGGTTTTTAAGAAGATGGGAAGACCAAATGGGTTATTATATTAACCTATTAATAAGAACATGTAATCAAATATACTCAGAGTTTTTTATACAATGTTTATATGATAAGATATAATGGAAAACATGAAATTAGTTATGGTATTCATTAGTGGTGATGCATTGGTGTTTTTTGGAGAAGATTGGAATTTTTGAGTTCATATCATATAATAGTGACTATATTATTTATTAGAATTATATATATTTTTATTACAAATTTTTATATTACCATTATTTTAATAGTTTTTATATCATAAAAATCCATATCATAGTTTAATTTCTGTATATAGATTGAATAAGTTGATTATATTGAAAAATTGGTAGTGTTTTATTATTGGATTCATGAAATGATTCATTCAATCATGTGTATATACCATATATTCCCTAGTCGTGGACCCTTGGATACTTGAGGTTTGTTTTAGGTGGAACAACTGGCCCTTTAAGCTCTATATGAGTGGTCTAATAGTGGTTAGGTCATGAGAAATTATAGAAGTATTCAATATTATAATATATGATATTATAATATAAAATTTAACTTTTATGGATTCCAATACATTATATTCAAAATATCTGATTGTAATACAATATTTATATTTCATTATACTTGGTTTTCATAATTATGGAATGTAGAAAAATGGTTTGGAGGTTCCTAAAACAATACATCATTGAGAGTGATTACATATTTACGCCAAAATTTGATATTTTTTATTATGAAAAAAGCATGATTATATTTCCTAAAATCATTATTATGAATTGTAAAATTTTAAATTAAATTTTTTTTATTTAAATTTTGAACAGATTATTGGATTTATAAATATAGTATTAACATTGTGTTGATTATTGGTAGTTATTCATAGTGATTGGAATGTTTAGATAATGAGAGATTTTATTTCAGTCTATTAATTTATTTAACAAATCCATTATTCTAAAAAAAATTTACTAATAAAAAATTTAAGATATAATGTCCTATTTTGATATGGTATTTATTTAGGAATTATGTATATTAAATATCATTAATAAATTATTTTTGAGACATTTAATAGACGATTTAATGTGGAGTTTGGAACAGAAGGTCCAAAGAGAATTGTTAGGAATTAATGGACCATTTTATCATACTTTTGACAGAGGTATTACATGAATCAATTTTTAACTCCAATAAATTATAAAATAATAACATTTTATTCAATTTTATATGAAGCACACAACCTGAATCATAAAAAAACCATTAAATATATTTTATTAAATTAAATCCCTTTGGTAGCTTGTGGAACACGCAACCCCAATTCAAAATAAACCATAATATATTAGACCATTAAACCCTAGTCATTAAATTTTTATGCATTAACAGTACAAACGAAATTATGAATATAATGGTGATCTATATATTATATATAAAATAATTATCATTTAAACAAAAAGTTATATTTTTTTAAAACATTATTTTTTCAAAATTTGTGTTTCGTAACTCTTTATGGACATAATTAAAAATAATTTTCTACCTATTTAATTCAATATATATTATAAAATGAACTTATATTTTGAAATAATCAAAAGAAAATTAAATTATGGTGAAATATTTTTATTTTTCTAAAATGTTTCATGCATAAATGTATAAGATTAAGAATTTTTTTTAAAATAACCTTTTTGTTTATAATATTCATAAGGATAAATGTAATTTTAAATTAAATTCAAACATATATTAGAAAAAGTATATTAATATATAATTTTTAAGATATTTTAATTAATTGATAATTTAATTTTGAAATTAAATCCTTCTATACTTATGAGAATTTTCTCTTTGAAACCTCCTTTTTTCGTCGAGCTAGTGGGTATAATTTGAAATTAGATTATCCCACTTCTGTGAATTGAATTTGTAAAAATGGATTAAGTATTTGGAATCATATTAATTTATATTATATAATAGGATAAACATAATTTTTAAATAGTATATTTCATTGTAATCATTTTCATATTTACTTTTTTTATTTAAACCCTATATTCTTATGAGAGTTTTATCTTAAAACCCCTCAATTTCAGCATGTATGTGAGTGAAATTTTTATTGATTATTCCACTTGTATGAAATGAATTTAAAAGAATACATTAAATATTTAAAATTAGAACAAATTATATTTTCCAATAAGTTAATCAAATTTTATTACCATTTTGAATAGTAATAGAAGTACCAAATTTAATTACCACAGTTAAGGAAAACATGTTTATTCCGGGTTTAACAAAGAAGATAAGGTTGAAAATGACCTAAAACTGATTTGAAACCCATTTTATGACCCTATTTATATGTTATAACCAATATATGTCATTATTAAACCATTATCCTGATTAAACCATGGGTTTAATTGATTGGGTTTAAAAATTACATGTGTGTCATATCCCCCACTTATAAAAGGATACTCCAATACATCTCAATTCATGCTTCTTAATATATTTTTTGGACCAATAACAATATAAATTACATCTTTAATCCCCTATTAACATCTTAGATCCCATTTTTTAATATAAAATCCTTTCATGTAGGTCTTTTGGTTGAATCCCAATGATGCTTTTAAAAGAAGATGTAATGTTCACAAACGAGCATTTTTATAATTATTACACCTCATTAAGATCGATTTTTTATTATTATATAACATTATAAGTTTATTAAATATAATAATATTTTATTAGGTTAGGTTAATGACCTATATCCATATCCTCTTCCATTAAATGTGAAATGAATCAATGGATCATGTGTCTGAAAGACAACCTCCTCCTATAAAAATATAATTCATTCTCCATCACCACCTTTCAAGGATGAATATAATTAATGATTTAAAAAAAATATATATTATAATTATGATATAATTATAATTCCAGGATTATAACAACCCATATACCTTCTTATTTTCCATGTCGTTTAAAATATGAAAATGTTACTCATGTGTACAGTGGATTACCCTCTCACAAAGTGATTTGATTCGTTTTTCAATTAAAATTTAAATAGAATGTAATGTGGATAAATGTAATAAATATATGTTGTACATATGATAATGTATTTAGTTTTATATATAAATATATAACCAAATTTCATACCCTCCCACCCACTAAGTGGATGATAATGTTGCACATGTGTATATACGACTTAAGACTCCATGAATTGATGGGATCCTTTCCCCGTGTTTAAATTTCAGTAGTATTTTAAAAATATCATCTAAAGATACATTTGTATATATAAAATTAATATTATATCCTAGATTATTAATCTATATCTTATTTCCAATAACCAAAACACTCATGAAATAACATGCATGTGAAATCAATCCAATTTACAACTGAAGGATTAAGAATAATGAAAGATTCATAAATAACGGCAGGCAATATGTTAGGGTAGGATAATTTATGATATTTTTAATATTAATATCATTATATTATGAATTAATAAAATCCATTAAACCATTATACACGAGGTTAAATCATATTCAACTAATAGTTGTTGCGAGGAAAGGGATTTTATATTAATTTATTTTCACTAAGGCATATTGTAATATTATGCACCTAATTTCGTTCAAATGGTGTATGTACTGCCACATATAATATCAAAATTAATCCAAAATTTATCTTATTTTATTCTAAATGATTAATTAATTCAACCAAATGGGCTTTGAATTGAAATTTTCGAAGTGGTACGAAATTTCAAAACCCAATTTCCATTCATTGGGCTATACTAATTCTTTATTTATCATAATATTATAATATTATTTGTGTAATTACTATTTACTATCTTATGTTTAATATACACATGATATATATGGATTTTCATTTGATATACATAAACTATTACTTGAATAAATCCTCACATCCATGTTGTAATCTGTATAAGTGTTTATTTCAGAATCACAATTTTATTGGAATTTATTTATAATAGAATTTCCATTCAGGTAAATTATCTTATAATTGACTAATGAATCACTAAATGTTTATAAAAACATGGTTATTAACTAATTTTTCATGTAATTGTATTAATTGTTTCTCTTTTTTCATAAAATTAATAAGAATGTTTGAAACAAAATCTGACTTTCTTTTGATCTTCTATCAAAATTCCTTTTTCAGAACCCGTATTTTCTAAAACAATTTTATGAAATGATTTTTTAACATTTTATGATTGATTTATGAAATATATATTTAAAATTTTTAGTATTTAAAAATTAAATTTAACAGAAACTTCATTTATTTTTCTAAAAATGGACCACTTTCATTTACTGATAAATTGAATGAAATCCTTATTTTAACGTGTATGGCATAAATAGAGTTTCCAGACATCAAAAACACTGAATGTTTTAAATCATACATTATATGTTTCAATTTTTTTTCAAATAAATTAATTTTCAAAATCATTTATGGAAATTATGTTTTACAAATAATTTCAATGTTAAAAGGACATTTTCATCAAGAATTTTATAAAAGATATTTTATGGTATTTTTAGTCATCAAATAAAAAATTAACTTATTTTACTTATAATCCAAATAGGATATGCTATATTGATAATATCGTTTTTCTGTTTATAGAAGTTAGATGATAATTTCTACCATCGAAAGTATTTACATTAACTTTAATAATTCATTTCTATTTTTTTTACTTTACCTAGAAATATTTACTTCTATAAGTTCATTAGATATTAAATTTACCATAAATATGTATATTATTTATTATGGATATATTATTTTAATAAAAGTATGAGGTGTATAACCCATTAAATTAAATAAGAAACAATATACTTATGATGATTGGGAAAAGGTGGAACCCATTACAATGACCAATTGAGATCAACAAAAAACAATAGGGAAAAAACGAAATGCATTGACCCAAACACCAAAAAATAGAGAAATATAAAAATAAGAACCATCAAAGAGTCTTTTTACCCTTCATAAGAACCTAAAACTGTGAAATCAGTCATGGATGATTAACTTACAACCTTTAAAATAAATGAGACGTGATGGTTCAATGCTTGAGGAATGAAATCCTCACTCCAATACAAAAATGCAAGCGAGGATAAATAATAGATGCCAGCACACCTATCTCTCACGCGAGCCACCAACCCAATGATTCAAGCGAAGAAATCAATGCTTTTTCAAACTAACTCAGCACAAACCAGACATGAAAATGCAGGATGAAAAAAAACAGAATACTCATCATTACAATGAGGACCGAAAGCAAAATATTGGTTGTCAGCACATCCATCCCACTTTCTAGGCCACCCACTTTATGCCATCTATAGGAAACAGACATTCATGCCAAATAGGAAGTGACATTGTAAAATTATAATGACATCTAAATCTCTTCTATGGTTCAAAATCAATGAAAAATGATGAAAAAACGACATAGGTGTAACAAGAAAATTCCTCCAAAACCAACCGATGAAAGGACATAATAGATTCCACGAATCCCAATGTAGTAAGCAATTCACAACCCATGCCCCCCCTCGAACACTAAATACCAAATTCCACCACCCCAAGATCATCACATTAAATAACCAATTGAAAACAACTCAAAATATTAAATCATAGTGAATCAAAAATTGTTACATATTTTCCCTCCAAATCAAATCGAAACTCCCTGCATTCACTAATCTTCAAGTAGCATCATATGGTTAAGGAAACAAGAAGAGAAAAAAGCAACCATATGTCACCACATGAACGAATGAATCAACATCGTTTAGTCATAGATCAGATGTCAAACAAGAGAGGTAGTGAAAATTGAAGAAAATTCAAGCAGCAACGGTAGAAAATCCCTAGATTAACCAATGATACATTGCATACTTCAAAACCACACCGAGGAATCGATGGTAGAAACAACAAGCAGAGATAGAAGGACAAATGGATTAGGTGTGACCAAATAATCAATGCATTAATTATGAATTGACAACTACATACCTTTATCAACAGAAACAGACCACTGATCAATGAATCTCAAGCCAACTGGGGTCCATCAACTTCTCGAAGAGTGGCGTTGAGGACAACTGCCGAGAGCATGGAACCAAAAATCCAGATTGGTTGCACAGATTTGAAGCAGATAAGAAGAGAGAGAAGCACCACTACCACTGAAAAAGTGATATGTTGCATGAAAGTCCTCATAGGAGGAAACACACTTCAAAACTCACGGGACCCAGAGTCTTCTAGGAGATGTGAGGCACGACAGCATCAGCTGAATGTTAATACGACATTTGAGTTAAGCGGGAGACTGAAGCGGGATTATGAAGACTGAAACAACAAGAGAGAGGATCCGACGAATTGTACTACATTAGTTTTATGCCAAGTCTATATTGACACAGATGCCCAGATGGGGAGACCGTGAAAATGTTGAACCCTAAAAGCTCCGTTCTACATGGGAGTGTGGAAGAATATTTACAATTTATCATGGATATGTTTATTAATTAAACTATATAAAATTTATACATAATTTATTTTACTTTGAATGTTTTATGATTTACTACCTCCTCAAATGGCCTGAAATCCTTCTTTTTTATTTTTTTTAAATATAATCCCCCTTTTAAGGGTTGAAGGGGAACCCGTACATGACCCGTAGACCCTAGGATCAAGGCCTGACATGACCCGAAATATATAACCTGAAGGCCTAGAGGCATAGCATGCCCAATATATGACACGTAGGACAAACCCACTAGAACTTCCCCTCCCCATCTTCTGCCTCATTGATTTCCTTTTGCACCTGTAACGACCCGTCCTCGAGGCCCGTGCGGTGACTACCCCAATCCCGCCTTCCATAGGCCAAGGGCTGGCGACTACCACCAATGGAGTAAATCTCGATAAAAATGGAAGGCATAGAATTTATGAAACATAAACATACACAACCAGAGTACAAGATAAATAAAACACTATGTAAAGCAATATTACAAGTGTGCTGAAAGTACAAAAGGGGCCAAAAATATAATCTCAAGAGTACAATACAAGGTAAAATACAAAACAGCTGGAAAGTGACAAGAAGCTCTTGGATCATCCACCACAGATCCTACCTGAAGGGTAGGAACAGATAGCGCATATCCTAGATCGTCCACTACAGATCCTACCTGACGGGTAGGTACAAATAGCCTCCTTAGTGACCTCATCCATCAACCTCCTCAGGGTACCGACTCGTCGTGAGGTCCACCTCAGGGAACTGACTCGTCGTGAGGTCCACCTCCAGGTATCGTCCATTCCTCGTAAATTTGGCCTCTGTCAGCGTTGTCTGTTGTCTGCATCCAAACCAACGTGGTGAAGCCATAGCCCGTGCAAGGTTTAGTATAATGATACTCAGTAGGGAACCCGAGACCCTCAAGGTCTCACTAAATCCAAAAAGGATAAACCACAAAGAAATATCTCAACAGATAACCTTTACATAGGTATATACCCATACATATACCTAAATTATCATGTAACCCATCACAATCAGGAGGAAAACACAAAGGCCATTGACTCAGCTCAAACAAGGATTTTTATTCACAATGATGAAAACATGTCTTCTGGAGAACTCTTCCTCTGTTGAGAACTGTAGTCCTGTCACGACTCTGAATTTATTCTCACTAACAAAAGACTACTGAGGTACTCCTCCTCTATCGAGTACCGTGGGTCTTCCACCCCAACACAGTAGTGCTCCCCACCATGGGTCTTCCGCACCAACACAGTAGTGCTCTACATACTAGCCTAGAGAGGTACTCCTCAGGTCGAGTACTGTGGGTCTACCACCCCAACACAGGTGTGCTCTCCGTAATGGGACTGCAACCACAACACAGTAGTACTCCCCACTAGGATAGTCAAGTCACTCCGATACGAATCAGACAAGTAGTCATCAGGTCTCAGCCAGCTATAGGGTCACCGTACACCGTATGCTCGTCTCTGGGATGATCAGCTCCACGAGCTATTGGTCGATACTTCCATGTGCCACTTAATCTCATGTGGAAGTATCTCAAAGGACTGCCTCGCCATAAGGGTTTCAACGCAATAGACGACGCGTCGATCGAATGCCCGGTCTGTGAGTTATTAGCCTTTCCATTCCAGGGGCCTGGTTGGATATCAGGCACAAACCAACCTGTCCATATCTCAACAGTATCCAAACCTCAGGTGATGTATTCCAAAATAACTATCTCATCAAGGGTAATCCAACATAGTTGATGGCACGTCAAACAGATATCTGATCCTCATGTTATAAGCGTTTCTGCTCCGAAGGCCTAGTTGGTTTAGGGTTCGAACCAACCCGGCCATACACAAACATCTCTGAATCCTTTAGTGTAATATACTGAAATTACTGCCTCGATCGAAGGAATCCTACACAACTGATGGTGCGTTGATCAGAGGTTTGTAGATCAAGATATGACTGTTTAACCGAAAAATGCCTGAAAATAGGGGGTTTGGGCCCAGTCCGACCTGGCCCAACACCGCCTGGTTTGGTCTGAACCGGGTCGACCCGACCCGGGTCCGACCCAATTGGGTGCAGCCTGGCCTGGCTGGCGTGGCCCGGCCTAGGGCTCGTGCGGCCCGGCGCAAGTGGCCCTTGCGGATGGCTACATGGCTAGCTGACCAGGGGTGCTGGCGGCACCTAGTGGGGCCTGCCCTAGCCACTGGTCTGGGGGGGGGGGGGGTTACACCCCCAATTTCATCGAAACGGCCGGCCATGATGGTCGACCCTTGGGTAATCGCGGGACCCCCTCGTGTCCCACCTCTTGGTGGCACCGGCGGCCGGCACAGTTGGTCGCCCTTCCAGATCTGTCACAGATTAGTTCAACCGGCACAGCGCGATGGTGCCGCACCCCACCACCGCGGCCCATCCTAGTCACGGCCCCTATAGTTCCGGCGCAGCGCGACTACACCGCGCCCATCCGTCGCGGTCACTGTCGCTCCGGTGGGGCGCGATAGTGTCGCGCCGCTCCATTGCAGCTCGCCCCGGCCACAGTATGACTCTAATCCGCGCTGCACGATGGTGTCGCGCCTTTGCGGTGACCCGAAAATCATGCGCTGATGATCCGCGCATGGTTGGCCCATCGCCGGCCAGTTCATAGCAGTCCGCCTCCATTGTCCATGAACAAAAAAATGATATGGGAAGGTTCAGACCGTGTTCGTGCAGTCTAAGCACTTCCTCATCATGATGGTATCATGAGGCGAAACGAAACTCAAGAATTGAAGAATGATGATGAACTGTATTAAAACATGAACTTAAAAACCCCTACCTCAAGGTTCGCCGTTCGTTGATGATATCGCGAATGGGTGGACGTCGGCTCGTTGATGTCGTCGCAAGGGAGGAGATGAAGGGGATGACGATCATTGGCATTCATCGCTTCTGCAATGACCTTCGATCCCAGCTTCAGCGTTGTTTGTTGGAGATCCTTCTGAACGAGAACCATTCATCATGGAGGGTTAAAGCTGTATTAATTCTCTAGGGATTCTCCACACAAAATTCGCCTAGCCCAAATATTATAATGGCATTTCACCCCATCTTAACAGACATTCCATCTCAATTAAAATTAATTCAAACTCATTAATTAATTGAATAGTTGGAAAAAATTAAATGATTAGAGAGAGATGGAAAGTGGAGAGGGTCCACCCCAATAAATGAGTGTAGTTGTCATGTATTAAACAAGGGGTGAGTTATGGGGAATTCAAGGGGGTTATGGGTAGGTGAGGAGTTAGGGTCTCATGTGGGCCCAACCACACTAAACTCTCCCATGGGAGGTTAGGCAGGTGTGGTCCCCACCCCAAACTCCCCCTTTGTAGGATAACAACCACTCTCCACAAATAAAAATATCATACACATATTTTAATTTATTCCTTAAAAACAAACCAAAAATTAACCTCTTCTCCCGTCAAAACACAATTACGATAATGGCACCCTTAAGAAATTATAGGCGATGAGAGTTCATTGCTGCCCTTGGATATCAATTCCGAGCACCGGTTGAAATGATAGAGAAACCCGCTCATTCGTTTACTGAACTTACCCATGATAAAATTCAAAAATTTATATTGCGCACCCTGGGCCTCAGAATCAGGTTCCGTCAGAAGCCACATACGCGTAAAATTCCCAAAAAAAATTGAGAATATTTTTTGGAAATTTATGGGTCTTTACATTACTCCCACCTCAGGGATTTATGTCCCCGTAATGCTACAACACAAACTAGGAAAACTAATGGAGGTACCAAACATGCATCTGAGCCTCCATCTCCCATGTGCCCACATGGAGGTTCCTATGTTACCAGAAAAAGCACACAAGAGGAATCAACTGTCCTCGTAGGAACCACTCCTGTCAATCCTCAACATCTACTGGAACCCCATCAATGTCCCTCCATCATCGATGTCCATCTCTCCATGTCGATGATGATAGATAGGTCGTTCACACATCTCCTTAGCTGAGATACATGGATGACATCATGCACCTGGTGCATCTGAGGTGGAAATGCCAGAAGAATCGTAGATATAACCTCCTGCCCCATCCAAATCTCCGTAGACCATGTCATGTTGAGACCTATAAGACAACGTGGTTTCCACCCTTGAAATCCAGTGGTATCATATCCTATCATCATAGGAATTATGTTTGCTCTATGAAATCTTCATCTGCTCCTGGATGATCTGCACCTTTTCTGTCGTAGCCTGAACCATCTCTGGTTCTACACATTCTTACTCCATCACTATTCACAAAGGATATCTAAAATGTGGTCAGCTACAGTCTCGCAACTCATTACAGCTGAATGCCCGATCTCTTACTAAGAGCATATGCTACAACGTTCCCCTCCCCTGGAGTATATACTATCTCGAAGTCATAGTTCAGGAGGAATTCAAGCCATCACCGATGTCTCAGGTTCATGTACTTCTGAGAGAAGATACACCTCAGAATATTGAGTTGGAGAGAACCTTAAACCGTTCGCTCAACGAACAGTGGGTGAGACAATCCAAAAGTAAGAACTCGTCTCCACCCTTCTTCATCTACATTCTACCAAAGTGCTGCTGAGATTTCTCCTCTGTCGAAAAGTGAAATCTTGTCTCATCCCCTGGATAAACCACATTCTTCACCTAATACAGTCAATCCTGACATGAACGGTACAATTCATGTCTTGAAAGATGTCGTAAGACCTCAACCCTACAACTAAGAGATCCAACCATTACTCTCATCTCCAAGGGTAGAGTCACACTATCCGCATCAGTTCATGGTTACTGGGTCTCCTCTAGTAGGAATCTCACAAGTGAGTGTCAAGTCAACAGTTTTACGAAAAACCTCTTAGTATCAACCATACCAAAGGGACATGAAAGTAAACGTCACAACGATAAGGGTCTTTTATTACTACAGCTCGAAGTACAAAGATACAAAGGAAACACAACAACAAAAAAACAGAAACTATAAGCACCAAGAACAAAGGCCACCATTACTAGAACTAGTCTCGCTCCTGTCCAACTGCTTCCAGAGCTCTACTGCCTTGTCCACCGATCGGCTGTTGCTTAAGCTCCCGTCGCTGATTCTATCTCGGTGGCTCCTTCAACACCTGCGGATCAACAGTGTGGGGATTCAGACAGTCACATGCCGTGTGACCAAGCCCGTCGCAGGAGAAATGATGTGTGTTCCTAGTATGCCAGGCTATGACTCCACCCCGGGTGCCCTGCACTACCGAGCCTATATCCTGAGGTTTCCCACCTATTGGCCTTGTCCTCTTGGACCTCTACATCATCCATCTACTGCCTACAGATGACTCGGCTACTAACGAAAAACCCTACGGCAAGGGCAGAAGCTCCTGAGCATGCTCAGAGTGTAGAGTCGCTGGTATAAACTCCACCCTGAAAAAAGTGTCGAAGTCTCCCTTGGTGAAAGTAATTTCATCGTAATACTGCAGAATATGGCTCCACCACCTCTTAGCTGCTCCCTGAAAGAGACTAACATCTAGGTACACCATCAATTCAGTGGGTGTCCCAACTTTTTGGAAAGCTTGTGCTACAAACTCCAGCCAGTGCCCAACTGTCTGAAAATATGACTCGCCTCAAAACCTCGGAGGCCTCTATCGCTGGAACTCGTGTAGTGCGCTCAAGTGGCGTGCACTCTCTGCTGGTGTCTGATCTAGAAGAGGGCCCTTTACTGAAGTCCTATCACTCAACGGCCTATCATTACATACAACTGTCAGGGACCTAGATGATTTTCTACGGGGAGGCATCTTGAAAGAACATATGCGACACGGTCAAAATACTATACCTAGTGGGCTGACCTGGTTTGAGATGACCTTAATGAAACTTTTGAAAACACACACGCAATTAGTGTTTTTGTGCACTGAGTCGGAAATCATAATTCATGGTCCTGGTGTATGGATACGTCGGCCGCCTGCACCAACACTGGACTCCCGGAACTAAAGACCACACTATGTACCCTTAACACAATTACTTCATAGTAAGAAAACATCAGAGTCCTATGTTATGTGATAGAACCGACTCCTCTGATACCGATTTCTCACGATCCATCCTCGGGGTCCGTGCCATGACTACCCCATGCCCGCCTTCCATAGGCCAAGGGCTAGAAACTATCACCCAAGGCGGAAATCCAGATAAAAAGGGAAGGAATTTCCTTTATGAAATGTAAAAATACACAACCAGAGTACAAGAGGAAGAAAACACTAAGTAGAGCAATATAACAAGTGTGATGAAAGTACAATGGGGGTCGGAAATACAAGACCAATAGTAAAGTACAAGGTAAAAGACAAAATAGTTGGAAAGTGACAAGCATCTCATTGATCATCCACCACGGATCCTACCTGAAGTGTAGGTAAAGATAGCGCATCTCCTAGATCATCCACCATAGATCCAACCTGAAGGGTAGGTCCAGATAGCCTCCTCAATGCCCCCGTCTGTCAACCTCCTTCGGGTACCGAATCGTCGTGAGGTCCACCTCTGGGTACCGACTCGTCGTGAGGCCCACCTCCAGGTACCGTCCAGTCCTCATACACTTGGCCTCTGTTAGAGATGTCTATCGTCTGCATCCAACACAACGAGGTGCGGGCATAGCCTGTGTAGGGGTGAGTATAACGATACTCAGTAGGGACCACGAGACCCTCAAGGTCTCACTGAATGCAAAAAATATAAACCACAAATAATGATATCAATAGATAACCTTTACATAGGTGTATACCCATACATATACCTAAGTAATCATGTAAACCATCTCAATCATTAGAAAAACACAAAGGTCATTGACTCAGCTAAAACCCGGATTTTTATTCACGATGATGAAAACCCAGCTGCTAGAGAACTCCTCCTCAGTCGAGCATAGTAGTACTGTCACGACTCTGAGTTGCTACTCACTAACCTTAGACTGCTGAGGTACTCCTCCTCTATCGTGTACCACGGGTCTACCACCCAAACACTGTAGTGCTCCCCGCCATGGGTCTAACGCCCCAAAACTGTAGTGCTCCCCCTACTAGCCTACAGAGGTACTCCTCATGTCATGTACCGCAGGTCTTCTACCCCAACACAGTAGTTCTCCCCACCATGGGTCTGCCACCCCAACATAGTAGTGCTCCCCACTGGGCTAGTCAAGTCACAATGATACGAATCAGACAAGCAGTCATCATGTCTCACCCATTTACAAGGTCATCATATTTCATATACTAGTCTCCAGGAGGATCCTCTCCATGAGCTACTGGTAGATACTTCCAACTATCACGTAATCTCACGTGGAAGTATCTCAATGGACCGCCTCGTCATAGGGGTCTCAATGAAACAGACAGTGTGTCGATCGGATGCCCGGTCTGTGAGTTATTAGCCTTTCTGTTCCAGGGGCCCGGTTGGATTACGGGTACAAACCAACCAAACAGTATCTCAACAGTATCCAAACCTCAGGTGAAGTATTCCAAAAGAATCGTCTCATAAAGAGGAATCCAACGTATTTAACAGCACGTCAATTGGACGTATGGTCATCAAGTTATATGCATTTCCGCTCCGAGGGCCCATTTGGTTTCAGGTTCGAACCGACCCAGGCATACACAAAATTATCCAAAACCTTGAGTGTAATATACCGAAACGACCATCTCAATCCAAGGAATCTTACGCAACTAACAGTTCATCGATCAGAGGACTATACCACAAGATATATCCGTTTAACAAAAAATGGTCTGAAAATAGGGGGTTTGGGACCTGTCCGACCCAGCCCAACACCCACTAGGTCGGCCCGAACTGGGTCGACCCGACCCAGTTTCGGGTCTGGCCTGGTTGGGCGCAACCCTGCCTAGTTGGCACGGGCCGTCCCGGGGCTGGCGCGGCCCAGCCCGCGTGGCCCAGCGCACGTGGCCCATGTGGCTGGCCGCGTGGCTTGCCGACCAGGGGGACTGGTGGCGCCCAGTGGGGACTGCCCTAGCCGCTGGTCTGGGGGGGGGGGGGGGGGTTACACCCCCTAGTTTCTTCGAAACATCCGGCCATGATGGTCGGACCTTGGGTAACAGCATGACCCTCTCGGGTCCTGCCTCTTGGTGGCACCGGTGGCCAGAATAGCCAGCCGCCCTTCTATATCCGCCGCGGCCTTAGGCCGCAACTTTGTTCAACCGGCGCGGCGCGACAGAGCCGCACCCCACCGCTTCAGCCTGCCCCGGCCACATCCCCTGGAGCTCCGGAGTGGCACGACGGCGCCGCGACCATCCGCCGCGGCCCGCCCCCGTCCACGATCCCTGTAGCTCCGGTGCAGCGTGACGGCTCCGCGCCCCTCCACTGCGGCCTGCCCCGGCCGCGGTCCGGCTCTACTCCATGCGGCACGATGGTGTCGCGCCTTTGCAGTGAACCTATAATAATGCGCTGACGATCCGCTCGTGGTCGGCCTGTCATCGTTCAGTTCTTCCCTGTCTTCCTCTATCATCGACAAACAACAAATGAGAGGGGAAGGGTCAGACCGAGTTTGTACGGTCCGCGCCCTTCCTCGTCACGATGGTATCATGCGTCCAAAAGAAACTCAATAATTGAAGAGCGATGATGAACAATATTAAAAATTGAACATAACAACCCCTACCTCAAGTTTTTCCATTCGTTGACGATATCACGAAAGGGTGGACGTCGGCTTATTGACATCGTCGAAAGGGAGGAGATGAAGGTGACGATGATCGTTGGCGTTCATCGCTTCCACAAAGGCCTTCAATCCTGGCTTGAGTGTCGTTCGTTGGACATCTGTCGGAAGGAGAACCATTCTACATGGAAGGTTAAATCTCTGTTAATTCTCCAGGGATTCTCAACACAATATTACCCCAGCCCAAATATTAAAATGGGATTTTCCCCCATCTTAACAAACATTCCATCTCAATTAAAATTATTTCAAACTCATTAATTAATTGAATAGTTGGAAAAAATTAAATGATGAGAGAGAGATGGAATCTGGAGAGGCTCCACTCCAATAAATGAGTGGAGTTGTCATGTATTAAACAAGGGGTTAGTTATGAGGAATTCAATGGGGTAATGGAGAAGTGAGGAGTTAGGGTCTCGTGTAGGCCCCACCATAGTAAACTCTTCCATGGGAGGTTAGGTGGGTGTGGGCCCCCACCTCTAACTCCCCCTT
Organism: Viscum album; assembly: GCA_963277665.1. Lineage (NCBI taxonomy): Eukaryota > Viridiplantae > Streptophyta > Magnoliopsida > Santalales > Viscaceae > Viscum > Viscum album. The sequence goes on from OY728159.1 coordinate 499,808,069, forward strand.
TATAGGTTAACAACCACCCTCCAAAAATAAAAATATCAATGACATATTTTTATTTATTCCTAAAAAACAAACCGAAAAATAATCCATTCTCCTGTCAAAATGAAATTACGTTAAAGGTCCCCTTAAATAATTATCGGCATTTTGAGTTCATCGGTGCCCTCAGATTTCAATTCCGAGCACCGGTTCAAAAGATAGAAAAACCCGCTCGTTCGTTTACTTAATGTAACCAAGAAAACCTTCAGAAATTGATTCCGGTCACACCGGGCCTTGGAATCAAGTGCCGTCAGAAGCCACAGACTCGTAAAATTCCAAAGAAATCTACAAAAAAATTCTTCAAATTTATGGGCCTTTACTGCTCCCCACCTGCATTGCTGATTGGCTAGAATTTCCCCATGAAAAGTTGTACGGTGCCTGGTCCCGATGGCGGTTTCCATACCCTCTCATTCTTAGAATATAGTTTGCTCTTCTTCTGGTGACTGCTACTGGTGCTCTGATCCTCATCTGGGGCCTTCTCTATATGATGAATGCATTTGAAATAACAATATTTATCGGGAAATGTTATAAAAATCACCCCAACATTTCAATTTTATCATTAGATGAATCAGTTGTATAGCCTTTGTTAAATGGGTTTCTAGTGTATACCCACCCATCAATTTTAAATTGACTTCTGAATGGTCTTGATAGTTGGGGTATCGTGATTCCCAAGATCATGAAATCAAATAAATAGTCATTTAGATCATCAAGAATTAAGTTTTTATTGTCCATGAGATTTTCAATATTATATTATCTTTGGATTTATCTCATTCTCAGTTTAATGATTACGTGGAATTTTTTTGTTATTTACATTTCTATTTTAATTATGGAAAATCCAGTTACTATAGAAATTTGATGGATTTAATGTAATTAGTCTTCAGTTATATATCTGACCATATTGATTATGCTAGTAAAATTATTCAAATAGAATGTGTTTTCAGATATTTACTTTACTGTGGGTAGGCATATTTATGCATTATAGTTTCCAATGTACATAAACCTTACTAAGTATTTGAGCCCACTATTAGTTTATTTCCTTCCCCATTGAATTATAAGTGTACTAAAAGTGTAATGAAATGTTATACTAGAGAGAATAATGATATTCTTGAAAAATATTATATTTTTTTGATTCCAACTGTAATATAGAAATCATATATGTATCTTGTTTTCAATGGAAATTAAACTATTTGAACCTTTTGGATGTGATTCCTTTCATCTAATGCTAATGTAATATATTAAGTGAGATGCTCAGTGTTGCTAGAGTGAGGGTCATTATAGTTGATAAAAAATACGTTTTGTAGAAACCATTGGATCCAGATTTAGTATAACATTATTGGTGAACATAACCCTTTGATATAAATTAAAGATAAGTACAGACGAACATTCTAATGTTTTGGTAAGGTAGAGGTTATGTGGTTTTTCTTATAGATTTAACTTGTCTAGATGTTAAAAATTGTTGTCGTTATTGAATAGGTATTCCTAGGGTAAATAAATTCAAAGAACATGAATTCATATTTACACGAGTGTAACTTGGTACACAAAATTGGGACTTATTGCGCTCCACGTTTTAAGCACTCTAGGTATATTCATTGGATAATACAAATTTTCATTACCAATAGTTATGAAGGATTTAAATAGATGAAGATATTGAATGATTATAGTTTAACATATGGTGTATTATAATGAAATGATGGTTTCATGGATTATAAATCCTATAAATCATTATATAATTTTCTAAATATTAAACATGTAGTACAATGTAGTGCATTTGGGAAACCAAAAGGGGTTATGATTGGAGTAACATATATCAATATTTTTCCTAATCAATTATCGTAAACTATGATTGAATTCTAATAAAATAAAAAAATATCGTACTCACCAAATAAGTGATGGATATACATCACTAAGATCTCCATTGATGGAGTTGATGGTGTGAAAAACGATATTTTCTTTCATATCAAAAATTTTCAAAGAGGCACTTAAGAATGTTCTTGAATGGAATGGTAAATTTTTTTATTTATAAAATATAATAGAATAATGTATTGAATTTAGAAGGAAAAATGATTATTATTATGGAAGGAATTAAATCGCATCTTAAAGATACATTTATAGTTTGTTTTCATAAATATAGGAAACCATGAAATTATCAGAGTGAACTCCCTAGTCTAATGGTTAACCACTAGGCCATGGAAGAACATATGTTGAAATAAAATGAATAAAGTATTTATTTATTGTGATTCAATAGTAAATTTTTTGATTCTTTTTAGTAATGGTATTTCTCTTATAGGAATAACAAAAAACTGTGTATTTTGTGAAATTTCGGGAGAATATATATCTCCATTAATGAAAGAGTTATGGATAACTTCATCAATTTATTATATTAAGGGTTATTAAAAGATCATATTCTTAATCATTACAATACAATTTTTTTTGATAAAAATGTTTCATGATTAAGGATATTTATGGAAATCATTTATAGGAATACAACCCAATGGTTTTGTTTATGAAATCGTTATTTAATGAATAATTCCATTAAAATTTATGTAAAAATTATTTCTTGTATTGGGGTCCTTTAATATTTTACTAATATTTCATATTGTGGAAATAGTTTTTTATTGGACTATAGAAATTTCATAATAATTATATAAATATGGGTTTTGAAAAATTACTAGTTGCATACCAAGTGAGAACCCATTACATATGAGGAAGGATGTGTGGAATGAACCTATAATTGAAGGATGAATATTGTTTAGTTACTACCATTGGATTACATGATGTTATGGTTAATATTTCATGGTTATTATCTAAATTATTCTATGAATAAATATAAATGTTGAACTAGTGGTTTCATTATTGCGGGATGCAGATTTATGTAATATATTGGATAAACTGTTCTAACTATACTGGTTTTGTAAAATAGTTAGTGATATATGGGAAGAAATTTCATACTTTTATAAATCATAAAATATGATAAAATAGAATTTTAGTGCATTAGTATTTAAGAAAAAATCATTTTTGGGAATTAATTTAGTTGAGTAAGAGTATAATTGAAAAATTTATTGATGAACAAAAAAAGTAATAATTTTTTCTTATAAAATTAAAATGTTCCAAGTAATTATATTTCCTAATATTCATAGAAAGTAAAATAAATCCTCAACATTAGTAAAGGGATATTGAAACCATAAAACATATCCTATTAAATTAATTTCCAATTAATCTAATCGTATTTTAAATTATCAAGGCTTTATTAGTTTGAGGTCCTTAGCATTTTATTGTTCATTATCATTCATTTGATTAGTGACCCATATCACTCTATATAATTATCTATTATTTATTAAACTTTTATATTTTTACAATCCAACAATTATTTTCAAGATAGATATATTGTAATTTTCTATTCAATATGACCATTTTACAACTATTTCTATATTATTAAGAGGAAATTTCGTTAACCCTTTTACCAAAATGGGATTTCAATAATGAAATTTTCATATAAAAACACATACATTCTTAGTGAAAGATGAAATTATGTAGAAAAAAATTATTTAATGTCGGGATAATGTGACATGAATAAATTATTATTATGAACATTATATTAAATATTTTATGTGATACGAAATCTAGGGCATAAAGTGCACACAACATATATCTCCTTAAATTTAATCTCTTCAATGGCTAGTAGAACATGAAACATCATGTCTAAATGAAGGATAATATAATATGTAGTTATAACATTGTTTTTATATCAGATACTAATAATAATAGTGGATAAAAAATAATAAATTTTTTATATATAACGATTAGAATAAAAATTATTTACAATTTAATGAAAAATACATATTTTCTGAAAACCTGTATTTTTTTTCCAAATGGAGATTTTTTCACTCCTTGCACATATAGATTAATATTAATTTATACAAAATTTATAAGAAAATTGAAAAAATTAACCTACATTTTGGAATAAAAATAACAAAATGTTCATAGGAAGATTATTTGGAGTTTTTCGGTGATGTTTTATTTTTTAATGAATAGTGAAAAATACGAATTTATATTTAAATATTATTTTTCAATTAAATAATTCACAAGGTTATAATACATATTAAATCATGTCTATGAGTATAATATTTATTAGAGAATTCCAATTAGATGAGTTTAATTTATAAAATTGTATCCCATATTTTCAGACAAAATAATTTATATTATCTAATATGGTAATGTTAGTTTTTAACCATTGATAATTGAAAATTCTGTAAAATTTAATTACTTTGATTAAGGTAATGAAATATTTAGTGGTTGGAGAAACTAAGAAGATAAGTGTAGAAATTGGCCTTCAAACTTGTAAAAAACTAATTTTATGGTTGTATATCAGACTTATTAAATCTAATGGTTGAGAATTTCAAATTTTTGAGGGTCATGGAATGATATAAACAAGGGTGTAAATTATTCTTTAAAAAATTTAAATTTTTCTCTCTCCCCAACTTATAAAAGGAAACCCACTATTATCAACTCTTAAAACATAAAAATCCATTTGGTTCCTACAATACATACCCACATCACACTGTAATCCCCTCCCAACATCCTACATCCCTTTTTTATGATAATTTCGTCCTAGGAAGGTATTTAGAGTAAACCTAAAGAGGTTATCTGATGAATAGGTAATGTTCTTAAACAACATTTTTTGTCTCATATTAAACATCCATAAAAATTTATAAAAGCAAAATTATGTAATAATATGATTATATCGCATATACAAAGATTTGATAATGATTTATATACCTTTATACTTCTATAAAATTGTAATCAAAATTGCTGATCTTTTCTTTGACATATTACAACCTTACAAAGTGATAGAATTGTTTTTCCATCGCCATGATTGAAGTCTGGATATAACGATCGATTTAAAATATTTATTTTGAATTTATGATATTTTTATAATTTTGTAACTATAATGTAACATATAAGTTTATACTTTCCTTACCGTTTAAAATAATGTATCGTCTGTCTTGTCGAAAACGGACTACCACATTATGAAGAAAAGTGATTCATTTCTCAATTACTCTTTACATGGTATGTAATAAGGACATGTTTAATGAATATATGTGATATATGTGAGATCATATTGATTATTAAAGATTAATGTATCACCCACTTCAATACCTTTTCAATCATAAATGGAATGATAACATCACTCATTGATACGTATGACCTACCATCTCAAAGAAGTTATCTGATCCATTATCTATATTTAAATTTAAATAACTATTAAAAAATGTATCAAAATTATATTTATAAAATTTATATGTTTTTATAGATGATGAATCTATATCTTATACAAAAAAACCATAACATTCATGAATAAAACGAATAAGAATATATAGAAATTAACATATGAAATAGTGAAATTAATGAAAATTAATAATTAATGAGTGGTAAGATGTAATAATATTATCACATATGATATTATAAATATTTATATTGTTTTCATAATTAATTAATAAAAATCATAAAATAGTTATATTTCATGTGGATCCATGTTCAACCAGAAGGAAGTGTAAGGTAATATATTCCATTTATATATCATTTCATTGTGGGAAAATTTAATGATATACACCCAACTTCACTTAAATGGTGTTTTTAATTTGCGTTGGACGTGTGATATAATAATTAATAAATAATTGATGATATTTTATAATTCAATTAAATTTATTTAATCTAATTTATTTTTTGACGTAAATGTTACCAAGTGAAAAAATGTTTCATACCTCAGTTTTATTCATTAGGTTATTTCACATTTTCATTTTAAACTACATTTTCTATGGATTTACATTTGATAAACATAATTTTTTAATTTATTAATCCTCAGTTCTATGTATTGATCATTGTATAGGATTATTTCATTATCTCATTTGAATGTGACTGTTTATACATAAAATTCACCAAAAGACATATTAAAAAATAATAATTTTTTACTTTTTATTATTTTTTTATGAAATTATACTTTATGCCATATTCCAATGAATCCTTATTTGGATTTTTCAAAAAAATTTAAAAGGAATATTTTTTTTAATTTGTACAATAAAATGTAATTTTCTACCATTATAACCACTATTTGTTTTAAATAATACATTATACATTTCAAATAAAATTCAATGAACATTATTTTTAATATGTTTTATGATATTTTAGTTTTATCAATATTAAGAAATTTATTGGGGATGTTTTTTTTCATAATGTTTTTAAGTATATATTAATTGTATTTCTATTTATTAATTAAAACAAAACATTATTTTACTTATAAAAAAATGGTATATCTTTTATTGAAACAATTATTATTCTTTCAATGAATTGTTTATTATCATTTTTACTATGTAAAATATTAATTTCCCCTTTCCTGTTTAAATTTTTGGTTGTTAACATTCCCTTGAAATATTAACCTTTTGGTGATCATTAGACATTAAATTACCCCAAAATATCTATATTATTTAACATTGATACGATAATTTCTGAACTTATATATCATTTCTACATAAGGTATTTTACTTTTGATGTTATATGATTGACTTCAAAAATTACTATAAATCCATATTTCTTTATTGATAAATAAATTCCTTAAAAAGGAATATTTTTCATAAATTATATAAACCATTTGATATTTGAGGAATGCTTTGGAAATGTAGATATGGGTGGTTTCTAGTCCTAGATATCCACTTGAATAATAACTATTCACTTGAGGTGAATTATTTAGATAGTCTTAGATAAATGGGATTCTAGTGTATACCTTCCCATCATTTTTAAACTATCTTATGAAAGGTTTGGAGATTAGATGTATCATTATTTCTGATATCATAATGTCCAATAATTAGTTATTTCATTCATAAAAAATTTATTTATCATTATACATGATATTTTGGCGATTAAATATTTTCTTCATTCATTTTATTCTCATTTTTTTTATTTAATGACATGTGTTTTCATTTATTTAACAACCCAAGTTGATTTAATCATACCTAGTCATAATATTAATGAAATTGATTAAATGGGACAAGTTTTCTATTATTTTTCTTTCTATATTGATTATCCTAGTCATATTATTTTAATTTCATCTATGTTTACTTATTTACTATTCTATGATTATTATTTTATATTAATGATAGTTTCCAAAATACAAAAACATTACTTATTATTTATTATCACCATTATTTTTATCCCTTTTCCATGAATCTAATTTGAGGACTATAAATTTATTGAATATTCATTCTAGAGGGATTAATGATTTTCTCAATACATTTATGTAATTTGCGTGTTATAATGTACCTTGGTAATTATATATATATATATATCTAGTTTACTAAGACAACTAATCTATTTGGTCCTTCTAAATGAAATTCTTGGGAATCTTAAGCTAATGTAATGAATTAAGACACTGGATATGGGTTACTGGAGCCTAGATCATAACACTATTTTCTTAATATATATTTCTAAAAAATAATTCCTTTCCATTATCTTTAGATAATACCATATTTCCAATGTGTCATCGTGGATAAATGACTAGTTGATGAGGAATGAGAAAAATGAATCAAGGGTGAAGTTTACTTTTTGGTCATCATTATGGAGTTTGAGGGAGGTCACATGATACATTATTCCTTTATAATAAATTTTAAATAATCAAAATTTATACTATTTTTTATTTATTCACAATTCATGATAATTTGAGGTAAATTTTAAATATATAAATTAAAATTATATATGATAAAATATTATAAATAAATATAAAAAATATTTTTTGATATTATATTATGAAATCATAGAGTAATTTATATATGGTAAGAATATACTTGTGTAAACATTAAATTTTGGAAATATAATTCAATAATTTTTATTAATAATTTAGTGATTATATTAGATAATATATTTTTGAAATATTTTTAATCAGTTATGAAAATTTTGAGAAAAATATTATTTATTAGATATTTATTTTGGGAGCCATTAAATATATTAATTATTAATTATGGATTTTATCATTTCTTATTTTTAAAAGGGCCATACATCATTTTTAAATATTTCCCATAGAATATGTTTTATAAATGGATGAAGAGTAGTGATAGAAAAAGAATTCAGGACAAGGTGTGTGCTGGATTTCCCATATATTAGTTAACAAGGGAATTAATAAAATGGATTGAAGGTGACTAACATTAAATATACAAGGTTCATTCCCAATAATGAAGTGGTGCATTATATTCCATCACAGGAAATGTCCCACTAACTGTTTTCTATCTACTTTGATTGGGGTTTTATATGATTTTTTTGGATATGTAATATTTTTTTGACGGAATGTTATGAGTTTTTTAAATATTTTAATTTAATTATATAATGGAATTTTATATATTAAGAAATTAAATACCAATGATATAGATTATAGAATACATATGTGGGAATGTATAAATGTTATATGGTTTTTTATTTACTACCTAAAAACAATTCATATGTTTGGTCAACCATAGTATGGGATATAATGTGAAGTGGGTGTCTAAATTCATTTATGATTCATAATGATGATTTTAAGGATATGGAGAAATTATTGTTGAATATTTTTTATATTTTTTATGTATTATTTACGTAGAGGTGGTGAGTTCTCATAGGGTGGAATCAAAGTAACAACAAGAGTCCATAAGGGTTTAACTCTAATCAACCATTATATTACAGGAGATGTGGGTTGAGGTGTGGAGTTTCATTTGGGTGGATACCCAGTGATAGAATAATTATATTCTGTTTGATACGTTCTAAAATATAATATTAAAAAGTATATGAATTTTAGTTGGTGGATCCCTAGTGGTGGATGCACAAAAACTACTACAGTAAATTCATGAGGGAAACTTTCAAACAATTAGATTTTATATTCAATTCCATATGGATGGATAAATGCATAATAATAAATTATTTTTTAATTGTGTAATGTATGTAGTGAGATATATTAAATTCTATGTTTTGTAAATATTTATTTGTTTTTGGGCAAGTGATGGAAGTTCATTTTATGAATATCATCAAATATTTTATTTGATTGTCTTATTTTGTCGATTTCATACATATATGAAACTGAATACATTATTCACATGGACACATGTGATTTTAAGGGAGGAACCTTTAGATTATATTCATATATTAACCCCTATATAATTAATTTTAGATCAACTAATTTTAGTTATTGTTGGTTTCTATAAAAAATAGCACATTAAAAAGAATAAATTTTGTTGATGTTGGTCTGTATTATCCAGAGATTCATTTGAACTAATCGCTAATTCTCCACTCCATTAAAGGAATTTAATGAAATTTACTGTATTTTGGATAGATTATTCATTTATTACAGTTATGGTTTTTATTGACGATATCCATAGTGTTTTTCTATTTTTAAATGTTAGTGTCTAACATTTACTTTATATTAAACTCTATTTGCTAGACCCAAACCCTACCCCACTGATTGAAAAATTTGAGGCACATACTCACCCGTTTTATTTTAATTGGGGGATGTCCCAATGGGTTATGTTCGTTATATAATTTTAATTTATAATTTTTATGCTTTTTTTTATATAATTCAATAGTGAAAATTTTATGGGTTACAAGGGAAGTAATATTTCATATACCATATAAGAGAATATGACAATTGGAACCCTATGTACACTAATATACCCATATTATTCAATTATGAGACTCTAAAAAATACGAATAAATATTATGTGAGTATAATATTGACTAAAATGTGTCTTTATGAGAATGAAGTCATACAAATTTTTATTTTAGATCATGGTTATTATTTATTCCCTACATAGTGGGAATGATCATTTTGGGGGTGAATGATGGAACATTACATTCAAACACTTAATTTTATATATTATTATGTTGATATAAGACAACATGCTAATAGTTATTAAATTTTTTTAACACTATCATGTGGGTTAACATTATAATTATGATAAAGAACTGAGGGGAGTGTGATAGATGATAGACTCATGGGTAGGACTATTTCGAAAGGGATTGTTAAATGAGATTAAATTGTAAAATCTATTGAAGAAATGAAGGATCTATCTCTTGTCATGAGACTTAATACTTGTGAAAAATATTCCGAGTTTGATTATAGATGAAATTGATAAGATATAAGAATCATATTATTTTACTAGTTATTTTATAATGGGATACCTGTAATTGATAAACCATATTTGTGGGAAATCATAGTGTTCCCATCATTAAATAGACTCATTTTTAGAATTTTTCATCAAGTAAGTATTATTTGATAGTAATAAAGATTGAATATAGTAATAGATTCTATCTATTTAAAAAATAATTTTTATAGTTATAGACTTTTTGTGAGGTTTAATCATATATTTTATTGCACTTCAAATTTCATTAATAAAGGGAAGCTAATATCTTATCATCACCATATTGATTTGAAACCTAAGTAAATATGGATTATCGTATAGGTAATCACATCTTAAAAGTAATATTTGATAATTAAATCTACAAATTATATGTGTGATTAGTTTTATATTATTATATTAATGATTAAATGGGGCTTTCATTAATCAATGTTTTCACTATTGTATACTAATGTTTTGTTTACAGAAAAGATTGATAAAATTTTAATGTTTTGACAAGATTACAATGAACTCAATCCAGTATAAATTAATAATCATTGTATACTCCACAGGATATATAGTTGTTTTACTAGTATAAATGGTTTAGTTTGTTTTATAATATCAATTTCTGCTCTAGTTATTTATATATCTTCGATAAATATGAGTATATTCGAATGATATCTTTCTAGTGTCATTATTCACATTATGATTATTTTATTTTTTTCATTTAGTGTACCAAAAGAACAATATTAATTATGAGAGTTAAAAATAGTGTATGTGAACACCATATTTAGTATTTTTTATGTATTACTGAATGATTAATTATTTATTTATTTGATCAAAGAGGAGTATTAAGAATAACATAATTGGATGGTTTTGGGATTATTCAAGAAACATCAATTGTATTAAAATAAATCATTTTGATAATTTTGTATTGGTTATGTTAATTTTCAAGTTAATGACATTATGAATCATATATTTTTATTTATCCTAGTGAATATCAAATAATTTATTTAGGTTACCTTATTGAAAAATATTAATTAGGTTTCTCATTTCTAATATTTGGTTATTTATTATTTATGTTTCTCTCCTATATTTTATCATAATGTAACTCACATATGAACATCAACTATGAATTGTAATTATTATTCATATTTAGGGGATTTTAAAACCAAATATGAATCTTCATAAGGGAATTTAGATTTTGATACATTTCTATAATTACATAATGATGTCAAATTATGTGATTCATATCATGATGCTTCTCATCAAGGGTTTCAATGTCACTAGATATAGGAGAGGGGACAATTTTTTATTGGTTTAGGAAGTTATAAAAAATAAATTTAAATATGATACTATTTATTTACAATATAATGTGTTGGTTTTTGCTCTTAATTTATGGAAATATGTTTTTCACAGTGAATGAAATTTTCATAAACTAACCAAGGTCTACCCAAAACCAGTCACCTCAGCTACCCTGCGACAAAGCCTGAGAAGCATTGTGGATCCTCCTAGGATAAAAACAAGTGTCAAGGGAATCAATAGAGTAACTATGGGAATGGTTTTTTCTAATATAAATAAATAAACGAACAAGAATAATGTAATATAATATAAAAAAACATAATGATTGGAAATAACATAAAAATAAACTAACTGAACCTGATGACCACTAAAACTTCATATGATCCCACGTGTCACAATCCATTCAGAAGATTCAATATCATCCAAAAAGATTAAGATGAATTTGAAACATGAACCTGAGGCTAAAAACAAGAACAAATTATAGGCATGAGTGTTAAAATTTTGTAGGTGTATCTATGTACTCTTTTCACAAATTAATTTCCTACAATTTAAGGAATCATAAATTTCAGGATTGAAATACATCATATAAGTTTTATTTTTTCTCACATTTTCCCTTTAAATAAAATTACAGTCCATTATCATTTTTTTCCATTCAAAACCATATTATTTCTCAAAGAGGAACCTTATTCATTATAAAATATTGATGACATTTTAGTTTTAAAGGAGAGAGTGATTATAAAACATTTAAAAACCCATTTGAAAAAAATTTTAATTTTAGAAAATAACTCACATTATTCTAGAAGAAATATAGACCACCATACAACAATAGAAATGAGAAAGAACAGAAAATATTATCTTGAAAAAAATGCATAAAAATATTTTCCCAATAGACATGGGTGAAACTAATGATATCATGAATATTCTAGAATTTACTATACTTGTGACACAACCCAATCGAATACCCTGATAGATGACTTCATAATGCCCAAAATCCCAATCATCTCCCCACCTAGCCTGATTTTGGGGACCAATCCCATAGTAATAATAACAAAAAAACACTGTTATGGGCAACTAGCTAGTGTATAATCTAGACTAGTGTAGAAATTGTTCACGGATAATTCACTCCCTATGCTAGGTACCCATGTCATCATTAGTAAGGGTGTGAAACAATAATGTAAAACAATAAATCCCTCACATATTCATGAATCACCCAAATTCAACACACACAACGACCCCCTAAACACTGTAAGGGACTTTTCTCCCTCTGTCCATCAACCAACAGCATATGAGGGAAGTCCCATTTGAGGAACACCCATTCCATCATCATCTAACAAAGTAAGAGATACATCCCAAAGAGAGTTTTTAGAAGAATCCAATTTTATAAAAGTACCAAAAAAGACTCAAATTAACTATTTAACACTAAACCATATCCATAGAACCAAACACACAAAATCATTTACTATAAATTAAATTAACATCACCAATAATCCCAAAACCATTTGGAACCCCTTTTAAGAAATCTATTTGAGAATCCAAAATACATTTTCCACTCAATATATTCTTTAAAAACAAAAAATTATATAAAAAGATTAACTTGGAAATTTGATAAACATTTGATAAACACTTGGTATGCAGATTTTAAAATATAGATTCTTAATATCGAACACAATGTGGAATTAACATTATTTCTCTCCAAAAATGTATATATAATAAAAACAACTATATGTCAGTTTCTAGTATTTAATAAGATTTATAAAACAATTTAATTAATAATTATTTATTTTAAAGGCCAAAGAATTTGGAAATCATCCTAAATATGGTATTGAACCATGTTGAATAATTAATCACTTGGACCCTTTGATGTAGATCACCCCACAATTATGCACACATTCACTGATATATATATATATATACCCCTTAATGTAATAAACATATTCTTCTTTCCATGATGGAATTTGTTATAGGATGATTTATATATACATATATGTACCTACCACTGTATGTGTGTATAACCCTTCGAGGAGCCACCAAAAAATTAATTAAGATATAGGGAACTCTTATATAAAATAAATTCATTTCAGAAACATGTTAATTTTCAAAACTAGCATCCAATTATTTAACCAGTTCACAACTAATTATAAAAAGTACAAAAAAATAATTTCATGAAAATAATAATCCATTTTCCATTTTATACACATAAAAAACACATTCAAATACATTTACCATCACTTACAAAATTTAGAAATTCCCGTTTGACAAACATAAGAAAAAACACAATTAAAACTAACCAATGCAATGGGTCATTCCCCTTCGTAAAACATTACAAATGCCAATACTAGTTTTAAATCATGCCTTTCCCCATTTTAAACCATCTACAATTTATATTGAAATGTGAAAATCATTGTCACATGCCAATTATTTCATTTTCCTTCCAAAATCATTCTCAAATAAGTGCCTCTAAATACAAGGTCTGTATCCACCAATAAATCTATAAAATATTTTTTATTAAACACCACACCAAGACACTCTCACAAAATATAGATAATTTCAAATATAAAATTCATCCACATCACATCATATGACAAACCACTTAAAATCCACTTTCACACCCCACGTTTAAAGCATAGAAGTCATTTAAAAATTTAAACAAGAAAAGAAAATTAATTTTAAATTTATATTTAATGGAAACACCAACCTTGATTGATGAAAATTCCAGAATTAGGAGAAAAACCTCAATAACACCTCAACAGAAAAACATGATTTCATGATCGAATACAAAAAATAGTAGAAGGAACCAAAATTTAGTTAACCAATAATCTAGTGTTTTGTGAAGGAAAGAGGGGTGATGGAGTGGGTGAAAATTTCAAAAAAAAATTGGAGAGGTAGGTTGAGGATCTACCTAACTAGATCTTGTGCAGAAATAGGAGAAATCAGGTGGAATAGAGTAGAGTGGAGGCGCATTGGATAGAGAGAGTGCGTGATATGAGAGCCTCCGCCAGTGGGGGTTGTGAGAGAGGAGAGGGTTCGGCATAAGGAGAGGGAGGAGGAATCACCAGCAGAGGGGAGGTGGAATGCTGATGGGATCCATTAGAGAGAGGTCACACATGCGTAATGGGGAAGGGGAGGGGGTCTTCCATGTAGGCAAGGGGAAACGTGAGAGGATGTAGGGAGGGGGAGATAGATTTTGGTTTCTCTTTCTTTAGTTGATATTTAAGTAATTTTATTTTAATTTTACATAAATTTAATCATTAAATAAATGTACTCAAAATAAATTAAATAATGGGAAAATGTTTGGTCAACATGTGACAATTCTCTCCTCCATGGCACGTTTTGGACCCCATAATGTCCTATGAAATTTACTTCATTAGGACCAATGTGAGGATGGACTACAACCCCCACAAGAACCAAAAAAATCACCACAAAAAAGAACCAACACTATATTTCTTTCGAAACATGGATCTATGAAATCCAAAATGAAACTGTGAGACCATCACCAATGAATCCATATATCCAAGGAAAACATTAAATAAGACTAAAGTGATTGAACTACTATAAAGAGATTTAAAATAATAAGTTTTATCTTTTTTAAACACTACATAACAAGGAACACCATGGCCCCCAAAATAGTAACTATGGATGAAACTAGTCATTTTCTGTTTGGGATTTCCATGATCATCTGTCACATGAACACTATTCTTGTCAAACAACTATTATGATAGAAGTTTGGTGTTGAAAAAAAATTGAATGTTCTAAGTCAAGAATAGCTATATGATGGATTTATCAAGAGCCATCCCCATGGGGTCTTACCACCATATTAGGATTCCATAAGAACATTGATTTTGTAGGCTTGAATAGATCTCAAAACCTAAAAAGGACAATAAAACACAATGAAATGAAGCATGAGAAATAAAAAACCAAAAATTGTACATCAATTAAAATAAAAAAAATAAAAAGAAGTACCTATTAAAAAAGATCCATAAATACATGAAACATCATTCTCCATACCCTAAAGAATAAATCCTCATAGATTGAAAAAATTAAAATGAAAGGGGATGTACAACAAAAGATGATTGTGATTGAGCTTGCGCCAGTGCAATCTTCATGCCACTAAGATGGTATGTTCTACAAGTAAGTGGATATGGATCCATGTTACATACTAGAGCCACCCTGAAAGAACCATTGCAATTAACCTAAACAAACATAGGTATGATAGATCATAGGTTCTTCGTGACATGAAAACATCCTCTAAAGATGATTCCAAAACTAAAAACACAAAAAGAACCTGCTCTTGGAAAAATTAGGTGTGGCTGAAAATGGATACATTTTCCTTGATCTTCTCAAAATTCTACCCATAACTAAATCGTCTTTGAATTGATCTGACTGCCTCATGACATCTTCATAATCATCAGGGAATTAAGGCAGTGCCTAATGGAATTTTGATCAGAGACATATTTCAATGAATTGATCATTCAAAAAATAATCACCAGTAAGGTTTGGAAAATATAGTACTCGATTGGTGAAGCACCTAGGATTATAAAACACAGTTCAATCTCCCTACTCGAGACAATGCAACCTTGAACCCATTGGTATCTTCGTGTCGTCGGGAAGTTCTACGTGATGAATATGGATTTAATGAATTCCCATGAGCAATTCTTATATGGTTTTCCCAAAAAACAGATTTTCACTATTCACATATTAGGCCTTCCTACATGAATTTGGAAATCTTTAACTTGAGAGGTTCATGAGATGCAAGATGAACAATGATCTCCTCCACATTTGATAACCATTCCTCAACATTCATTGGTTCCGACTTCTTAAAGATATGAGGAGGGTCTGACTCTCGGAAACTATGAAAAATCTCTTATTATTGTGACCCACTATCTTCCATTTCTAAAATGGACAAACCAGAAATCTAATGAATGAATTTATCAATTCAAGGACATTCAATGAACGAGACACCAACAATTGATTTTTAGAATTCCCCAGAACTTCGTGCGGACATAATCTAAAAACTGTGAGCATAAAACCAAATCCAAACATATTATAAAAAAGAATTATGTGTATCATATTCAAATCAACAACCCAATATCAAAACATTATCTTAATGACACCATCAAAACATCAATGATACATCCAAAAATAAAAAGGAAAACTATAAACACAAAAAGTCAGCATCACTCTCTCCCACATTTTGAGGCTAGAAATTCTCTCGCATCTTGGATAACATTTTCAAAAAACATAACATTCCTTATAAACTGAACACCAATCATTTTTATTACATGATGTATCACATATAAACCTTAATGATATAGATTAAGAACCCATCCACATACAACATACATGAATCCATATAAATAAATGTCAGAACTCATTAGAATACCAATAGTGACATAAAATAACCATTATCACTTCCAACCAACATTAATAATAACCCAAATTATTTTAAAACCACACCACATAGTATAGAAAAGAAAATTTCAAGATCCACATTAATTTTCCAATTCCATGTCTTAAAAACCATTCAAAAACTATAAAAACATTTTCCAAAATAACTCTCATTTTCAAAAAAATGCATTTCACAATACAAAAGATTCAAGTTTTTTGTTTTTGAGGTCTCATCATTGATAATGCAATCAAATTTTGTGAAAAAAAGAATCATTTTAATTTCTAAACAAAAACAACCCAAAACCATCCTAGTCCAACATAAATTAAAATAAAAACCACATACCACTCAACAGGTCAAAAAACCCAAATTATCAAAATCACCCAAAACAAATCACAATGAGAATCATGTGTTGATGGATTACTTGGTCATATGCTTGGAAGCCATATGCCAATAAAAAACACCATCAATAAGATTCTTTCAAGACCATGTAGCCATATCTACAAGGATTTATAGGCCCTGAAAACACACTGAGACAACCGATCCAACTCTTATTTCATTTCCCTATATACCAATAAACCCAAAGGGACAAAATAAACATTGAAAACCCCAGAATTTTCATGGTAACTCAAGGTTCAATCCATAATGTATTGGCCTGACTCTCTCGAAGACCTACACCCCAATATCTGACAATCCTACTCCTTCAAATATGACATCCCAAATAACAAAGGGAACTATGAATGCTAGTTCCTCGGAGGAACCTATCTGATGATAACATTTTCTCATGAACTATCCCGGTTCAACCGTGAAGCTAATACTGAGCCAGCATACAACAAATCCCAGAGGAATTCCGGATTCACTCAATATATATAAATAAAAGAATCCGAATAATAAAAGGGTATAAAAATATAAATAAAAGAAACAGAATTAAAATAAAAGAACTATAAAAACTAACCAAACATGATGACCACTAAAACACCATATGACTTTATGGGTCACACTCCAATCACAAGAGTCAACATCACCCATGAATATTGAGATCAAGATGAAATCTTCCCAAGAGTCTAAGAAAATAAAAAAAATATACACATAAGTATTAAAACTCAGTAGTCATACCCATGTAATCTATTACAAAACGCATTTCCTTTAAACAAAAGAATAGTCAATTATAGTTTTGAACTACAACATATAAAAGTATTATTTTCACACATTTTCACTTTCAATCAAATCTTGGTCCATTTACCTTTTTATCATTCAAAATATTTTTCTTTCCGAAGGATCAACAAAATGAATTTTTAAATATTGAGGGAATTTCTATTTTAAAATAGATAATAGTATCCAACATTTCCAAAACCTTTTTCTATATCCATTTGAAAACACATCATCATTTTAGTCAATAATCCTCACAATTGCAGAAGAAAGCTCAACAAACATACAACAAGGGAAATGGGAAATAAAAAACAAGAGAATCTTGCCAATAATGCATCAAAGAATTTGTTCTAGTATACATGGTTGAAACTCAACAATATGTGAATAATCAAGAACATACTATACATGTGATTCATCTAGACGGAATTACTTACCCGATGAAATTATAATGCACAAATGGCCAATCGTCTCCCTAATTGGCCTGATCGAGTTTCCCAATCCCATAATAATAATAACAAAATTTCCCCCTTCCATGGGATACTATCCATTGCATAATCTAAACTAGTGTTGTAATCTTTCACCAAAAATTACCTCATTATGCTAGGATCCCATGTCTGGAATAATATGTGGGTGAGCCAACAATGTCAAAAAAGCAATAAATCACATATACATGCATCACACACAAGAAACACACATAGTAACCCTTAAATAACTCCAAGGGACATTACTCCCCTTTTCAAGCAACCAAAAAAATGCAAGGCAATTCCCATCTGAGGACCAACCATTCAAACATCATCTAACAAGCCACAAGGTGAATCCAAAAAAGAGTTTTTCAAAGAAATTTATTTTATAGATGTAACAAACTTCCATAATGAATCCATTTAACACTAATACACTTCCAAAGAACCCACACATGACATCTCATTTCCAAATTATCAAATGAACGTTACTTCGGATCTCAAATCCATTTGGAACCCGATTTAAAAAATTTCTTTGAGCAACCCAAACAAATTTTCAACTGAATCCATTATTTAAAAACCACAATTTACACAGAATGTCCAACCAGGGAATTTTATAATAATTTTATTAACACTTGGTATGTATATTCAATAAAATTGTTTCATGAAATCTATCACAAGGAGGAATTAACTTTATTTTACTTCAAACATTTATACTGGAAACAATCATGTATCACAGGCTATAATTTAATAAAGGTGAAAAAAGAATGAAATCAAAAGTTCCTCAATTTAGAGGATAATGCTTATTGAAACCAACTTCAAAATGGGGGTAAACAATGATGAAAAATTTTCCACGCCTTGCATTTGATGAATATCCCCACACAATGGCGCACAAATACACTCCGATATATATACCCCTTAATCAAATACAAATATTCCCCGCACCATGAGGGAAAATGTGAAGGGACAATTTATATATATTTATATATTTATATATACATACCTATGTATGTGTGTACAACTGTTCGAGGAGCCACAAAATAATTTAATTAACCTATATGTAACCCACACATAAAAAAAGTTCATTTCCAAAACAAGCATCCCATTATGTAATCAATTCACAACTCATAATAAAAACTGATAGGAATACATTCCAATACTAATCCATTTTCCATTTTGTCAAAAGAAAAACCCCTTTAAAATACCTTAACCATCCCTTACAAAATTTATAATTTCCCATTTGAAAAAAAACAATAAAAATCACCGAAATCCATGAGTTAATCCCTATTTTAAATCCTTACATAAGCCATTATCATTGTGAAAACATGCCTTCCACAATTTAAAACCATCTACAATTCATATTGAAATATTCAAATTAAGTTCCCATCTCATTTATTTAATTTTCATTAAAAACTCCATTCCAAAGTCATTATCAATTTATTTCACCTAGAAAATAGTATCACTCCCACTAAAAAACACATAAAAACATTTTTATTAAACTCTAAACAAATACCCTCTCCCAAAACAAAAAAAAAATCATTTATAAAATTCATCAACGTCGTGTCTCATGCCAAATCACTTATAAATCACCTTTCACACCCCCATATTTAAATAATATAACACATTTATAATCTTAAACAAGGATAATAAATTCATAAAAAAGTAATATTTCATAGTAACAACTACCTTTGGTGAATAAAATTATGAAATTTCGTGCAAAACCTCAATCGCACCTCAACCACACCACAAGAACAGAAGTTCAGACACTAAAAATCGAAGAAGGAACCAAAATTTGGTCAACCCATAATCTAGGGTTTGGGAAAGGTAATATGGGAGATGTAATGATAGAAAATATATGAAAAAACATATGAGAGGAAGGGTGAGGACATACATAGGCATATCAACCAGAGAACAATGACAAATATGGTGGAATTGTATAGATGGTTGGCACACCGTAAAGAGATAGTCCATGGATTGAGGGCCTCAGTCAGTGGAGGTCATTAGAGATTTGAGGGTTCCATGCATGGAGAGGGATATTGAATGGACAGTGGAGGGGAGGTGGTTCACTGAAGGGATCCAGTAGAGTGAGGTAGCACACTGGTAGATTGGAAAGGGAGGGGTCAGCCGTGTAGACAAGGGGACTCCCTGTATGGAAGGGGTATGGGTAGAGATAAATTAGGGATTATAATTATTATTTTCATTTAATTAATATTAATTTAATGTAACATTAATTTAATTAAATTATTCTTTAGAAATAGGGACTGAAAAAAAAAATAAATTAAGTGTAAGTGTTGGGTCGGGGTGTGACATAAATAAAATTTATATCTATAACAATAGTTAATGGTATGTATTTTCCAAGAAGGATCTAATTTGATAAAAAATAATATAGAATCATTTTTTCTAGAATTAATACATTGACATAATATATTTACCATATAATTTTAATTTTTTCATACTTTTAGTTATAATTAATATTGTGGTTTTTCTCTCCAAGTAACCAAGTATTGTAAATAGAATTTGATATTTGAATATTTATATATTAATCATGATGATATTGTAGGATATTAAGATATTATAAAAATATTATGACATATTTATTGGTATGAAAAGTAGAAAATCATCATATGTAAGGCCCCAATGTGTATATGATGGGAGATCATGTATTTCATGATGATTCTATTGATGGCTGTAAACAGGAGGAGTAAATTTTTTTTGATTTCAAAGAATATTTTATATTATTAAAATATTGTGAGAAATTGATTTTTTTAGTTTCATATATACTTTTTAGTAATATATTTGGCAATCTTGATGATATATAATGACTTTAAGTATTAATTTTAGTTGTATGAGATAAAGAAATTCGGGGTTGAGTGTAATGGATTCAATATTTGACATTACTTAATTTTTTGTTTAGGAGGGGATAAACTGTCTATATTTTGGTCAATTTAGGGATTCCTAGTAGTGGGAAGAACCTCTACATTGATATTCAGTAAAATTATTCAATAGTATAGGATTGGGTGGACAAGCATATCTCATAGTGGATTTCTTCTATGGGACACTACATTTATTATGACCTTGATAGTGTCCATTTTCCTACTTTATAACCCATATAATCCAGCTGGGGATTATAATTTTTTATAAAAAGAGCATCAAATTAATTAATAAATTAGTTTTTTCAAAGGGTGGGTAAGGCCCTATATAGACAAAATAGCCATCAACCTATATCCCTCTGCATCTGGCATCTATTAAGGGGTCATGCTCATCATGTGTCTTTTGACCACTCTATCATTTATATATGGTCAACATAGGTAAGGATAACCCATTATTCTATTTTATTGTTTTTTATAAAATTATTCATAATATGTATTGATTCAACTAAAATCTATATTTTATGGATATTTCCCTTGTTTAATGATTTTTAACTCCTTGGTTGAAATAGGTCCCTGGACATGGATGTTTCATTCCCTTCTAATACAATTTAGTAGGTTCCTTGATTAATAATATGTTATACATGTGCATATGTATCATGTGTTATTTGAGTGTACATAGGGTCATGTGTGATAATAAAAGGAAATACATATGGTATTCATTAATAATGTGATATTATAGGGGATATTATTTTTTGGGAAAACATGGGTTATTCTTGGTATGTAATTGTTTATTTAATAATAGTTTCAGTGCATGCATGTAATGTTTCTACATGTGGAACGTTTCAATGATCATATTCGATTGTTTGATGCGGATCCTTATGAATAAAATAAATAAGGAATTTTTAGATATAGTGGGACATAGATCCTCTAATATGACATAGATAATGATTATGATTATAATGGGGGTTGATTTTTATTCACTTACTTATGTTCATATATTGTTAATTATTTCCTCTCATCATGGGGATGAGGCTATTACAATCAGGAAGAGAAAATATAGGGCCCTTGTGGTGGGATTTCCACTAGAAACATAGAGGCACAATCCATAGATTATGTGACTTGGGAAAGATGGTTTTGACCATAAATCTAGATTATGGGTATGAATTTGAAATGCCTTTGGGTTATTGGTGGTGAATGAGATCATTAGATGTAATCTAGTGCACTCTATTATTGGGTTTCACTGGGCTTTTGGGAAATCATTTGAAATGAGAATTTAATGAACATGGAACTTCTGGTTTTATCTGTAGATATTATTTTTAGGCCTTTGTGATAATGTATTTATATATTTAATTTGGATATGTTTCATTTATTATGTTTTGTGGTGTTCAATTGGTTTGAAGTACAATATAAATTCTAGTGTGACACACCATAGTTGAATCGTAATACTTCAGTACGGATCCAATCATGTAATAGCGATCAGAGTGGAATGATGAACATTGTTAGAGCGGGTTATGTTTATTATTTGTGTTTAAATTTATTACAACTTTAATATAATCATACACATATATTTATTATATTGGGACACTGTTAGTGGTGGATTAAATAGTTCATACTCACAACCAACACATGTGCTCTCAAACACATATAGACTGTGTGGGTCATTATGTTAGAAATATCTATATAATGAATTCTTATACATAAGATATTGTGTTGTAGCTGATTCAGAGGGAGGTTGACAATGGAATCTAGAGATGTATTAGGTGTGTACTTAGTAACATGATGGGGCTATTATTGGTCATTTTAATTGTGTCTATATATAATAATAAAATATTAGATATTTAAATATAATTTTTGACATTCATGACATAATATATATATATATATATATTTACTGTTATATATAATAATTTTTTAGTATTAGTTATTTATTTTTATAATTTCATTGTGGGTTATTATTGTGGTTTATCAACTAGAGGGTATAATATCCAAGATCTCACCCATAACCCCTCTCTAATCAATAGTATCCTCTATAATATGGGGAGGTGCGCCTAGGGTTACTGGGGATAAAGATTTGGAATTATTGGAGAAATCAACGTATGTAAATAGAGTCCATGTTTTTTTCTTGGTATATTATATAAAAATGGGTTAAATTCAAATATTGGATTTCATATAATTGTCTATTCCTTTAGATATTCCCAAATTTAAGTAAGACAACATTTAAATGGAATTTATTATTTTATGTTTTCTTTTATATTGGGGGAATGATTATATTAGGGTAATTTTTCTATATATTAATGAACTTAATCATTTCTTATTTATCAAATAATCGTTTTAATAGATATATTATTAATACATTATTTAATTTTGTTACTAAATATCTATTTGGATAGAATCTGATAATTTTATAATTTACGCTTCCAAAACATCATGAATATATGGATAATTGAATTCTGATTGTGGTACCCAGATGTGCCTTATTACATCATTCCATGCACGGAATAATGAGAAATCTAAAAAAATGTTAGGAAGTTGGAGGATATGTTAAATTAATGTATCTTGTATTCTATTATATAATATATTGAACATTTTTCATTTTTAAAGATATCTTATAATAGTAAATATCATTAATCTATTATAATGGACTTATATGACTCTTTTAATGGGTGATGTACCATTCAAATTTATAATGGATCACAGTTTTCAATAGATGTTTTACTAGGAAAATATAATTATATGACATGGTATAACTTTTTGAATCAATATATGATCACACGAGGACTAATCAGAGTTAATGGAAATCATATTCTAATTGAGGTGTTTGGAATGTATTGTTTTCTATTAAATATCATTTTTATTACATTTTTCTCCACAAAGTGGACAATGATTCTTTAGAATTGGTTGTATGATACCAAATACATTTATTTTTTCATTTATTTTGATCGATTGTATTGGAAATGTATCATATAATTTAATGATACCCTAAAGGTTGTCAATTATTTATAGTGTATTGAATAAGTCTCACGATTGTAAGTAATATCATAAGGCTTTACATGTTATTACAATACTCATGATATCCTGGAAGGTATAACGTTTCATTATATATTAACTAAAAACTCAGGATGAAAAACATAAAAACCATCATGAATAATTTACTCTCATAGATTTAGATATTTAGAATCAAGGTGGAGTAAAGAAAAAAAATTGGGAATCGGATTCCCAGTGGAGGGTGAAATGTCCATTTTTTTTAATTTTTTTCACTATATTCATATATGGAACCATATTTTAATGATAACAGTTTATGTGATAAAAATTCATAGTTAATTATTTAGGTTCTATGGTTATACTTTAGTCTTTTTTGGGATTATTGTTTTTTCCATATTTTTTAACATCAAGGGCCAACATGATATTGTTTGTAAGTTTGTTAAATTATTAATGGTATTTTAATATTTCATTCTATGAAGGGTAAATAAGTAGAATTTCATATATCATAATAAAATTTTGAGTTAACCATTGGACATATGAGAAGAGTAGAACCCTTTAGTAGCAATTTATAAATTATTTTTATTGGGTTTTATTATTTTATAAATTTAATATTTTAAAGGATTTTATTTTTTATATATTTTTATGTAAATCATTTATTACTATTAAATGTCTAAATATATAATGTGGGATGTAATGTTTGTTGCTAACAAGGATTAATCAAAAAACAAGGGGATGAATTTATAGTCAAGTATTTTCAATGTTGTTTAGTTATTAAATTAATGATATGTTTGGAATTGAATTTTGAAATGGAATTTCCAAGATTTATAGACCCTTTATGTAAAATTTCATAGTGTTAGGACATGATTTAATTATATTAATCTATTATTCAACCCAAAAAAATTCTATATAACTTTTATGATATCTTTAGTAATTGTTTGTGATATATAGATACAATTATTGGTGGATGATTAATGGAATGAAATGACTAGTTGGTAGTGGTTGGTGGTTGATTATCATTGTTGTAATGAAGGTATGTGAATCAATATGTTAATTTTTATAATCTATGAAAATTTTATATGCTATTTTTAATATACGAGGGATGAACGATTGGTGAAAATTTTATATGAATATTATATTTCAATATTAAAAAGTTTATTTAATATATATATTAATAACCAAATATGGAAAATAATATATGATTAGATATAGAGAAATAAATCGATAATGCTGATATTATAGGAATTGATCTATGGAAATTTGTTGATAATGTGTAATTTTAATATTTTTATATATTAATTTCGTTGCAATATCTTTTTTTATGTGATTTTTATTTATTTATTATATTCTATGTTATATTTTCTATCATATAATATTGATTAAATATATATATTCCTTAAGAGGAACAAGAATTATATTTTTTCACATTTCAAATAGTTTATGATAAATTGTTAATGGGTTCATGCCTCATTCCTGAACATATCTCCAAGATAATTTGTTTAACAACAATTTATGATATAGTGATGTACTCAAGGTTCATATTATCGAGATCATGGGGACTTAGATAAACTCATCAAAAAGGGACATGCAATTACAAGTTCCATAGGGTATGTATATATTTATATGTTTCATATAATATTAGAAATTGGGCTATGTTATTAGATCACAAGAGACATTTCTCCCATTGTTTTTTCCTTCATTTATATGGTTTTTATAATTATATATTGTGGGATATATAAACATATTTTGATAAGAAGTCATAATGAGGTTAAACATGTATATATATATTTGATATGGTGGGATTATATATATAGAGGCTAACACTCAATGATATATATTTTGGAATAACTATGTGAGATCACATTACATTAAAATGATATGGTAATATACTCTATCAAACCTATTTATATGTTTATTTATTGGGTTCTATATTTTATGAGATAATTTTTTATCAGGGCATGGGTGTATTTTTGATTTTTAGGATATAAATAACTTATGGTGTTGGTTTTTTACGTGTAGTGGTGAAAATTCATGTTATGGTGGGGAGTTCTTTGATAGTGGGTATCCATTTATAGAAACTATTCCTTTGAGTTTTAAGCTTCCGTTACATTATAATATTAAGGTGTATAGTTGAGGTCGTGATTCATTAATAGTTCAATGCCCATAAACAGAAAGAGACCCTATAAGTGGATTTTTCCCTACTAATATTTTCTAATTTAGGTCGGCTGACGTGTAGAGCACATTGAGGAAGTTGGGGATGATCATCAAATAATGGATTTTCATTCCTAGATAGGGGATTTTCCATTTGATACCACAAAGTCCACCATATTACTATAACACAAAGAAATTATTCCACTTAGTATCACCAAATAAAAATGTCTCAATGGTCTTCCTATGGGACAATTCATGATTTTTACATGAGGAAAAAAATCCAGTTATTCTTATAACATAATAGAAGGAAATTTTTAATATATAGTTTTTATGAGTCAAACTGAGTTCATAACCTATGTGAAACTACAAGTTTTCATCCTTTTGATATTCCATAATAGGTTTTAGTGTTTTCCTTGAGGGATTAGTTTACTATCTCAATGATAATACATTGGACATAAATTGTTTTTTCTATATCAAGATTGAAACTCAATAAATAATACTATGTTTCAGGATAGTTCTAGAACCAAACCCCTTGTAGTAGTATGTCCTCAATTCATTTTTTTGTAAGAAGACCAATATATATAGTTTAAAATCATCTACTAAGGAATCTTGTTCAACGAATGGTGAGAAATTAAGGGAAGGAATGTGGATTATATTTTAATTTTAATAGGTATTTTGTATTCACAGGTTATGTTTCCCATCATATTCATGGGATAAACATGCATACATGTATCATGGTTCATCTTTAGTGCAATGGGAATTGAAATGAATGAGAACATTAATAAAATATATTTTTTAATATATATCCCATACCATGTTTTATTCAATATATATGGTAATGAGATTAAAAAATATGGTAATGTGTATATATTTTTTCAAAAATAAATCATTATAGGAAAGGTGTGAGAACCATGATACCTCCTCCTTCCAAATTTACATTGGGAAAATATAGGAATTCAGGTGGATCATGATGGCATGGGATCTATTAATTTTTGGATTTACATAAATCCTACTCATGTTTGAGACTCTTTCCAATTGTGAGAAACTATTCTGTAATGGAAGGAGTTGTGTGAGAATATCTCAAACACTATTCAATTCATTGAAGGGATTTTGTGGGGTAATTATTGTATGATTCTACATTATAGTGTCCCATGTAGAAGTTTTCAGTACGAAAAATCATAAAATTTTGTGTTATATGATTTGAGAGCACTAAAATAAAAAATTCCAATTGAGAGTTAAAAAAGATTAGTTTGTGGTTAATAATTATAAATTTTACTCATTGATCATCGATTTATCATAAAAATATTTTACAAATATATAATTTGGGAATTTTGAAGTATCTTTTGTTATCGACTTATGAAATTTTGATTTATACAAACATCATTAGTTTAATCTGGAAATAGTTCAATCAGTTATTTTTTCTTCCTAATACTACATCAGATATATCTTCAATGTCAAAAAAATTACCCCATTGAATATGGATTGTTTGAGTGAGAACTGGATTGCATTCAAAGGAAACCAAATAAAATTTTAGAAATATTCAACACCTAATTAACACAACTATGTTCAAAAAGATTCCTATAAACAAGGGTTGGTGGACAAGAGGTGTCAAAGTGTTCATTATGAAAAACTCAATGATTCTATATTTTCATAGAAATCTTATTTGTGTGAATGTCCTACAACGTCGATCCAATGCATTCAGTCTTCTTCAGTTTTTTTAAAATTATTTTCAAAATAGAACATATATGAATGCTACATAGATAAGTTTACCTTCCAATTCCATGTGAAGGGTATTATGAATAGTAGAATTGAGTGATCCAGACATTGTAAATTTCATGACAAATCATCAAATGGATTGTTAAGATGTTAAATATTTAACAAATAAATGGAATAATATTATCAAATCATGGGATTAGAACAATAAATATGATCAAATCTAAACTAAATATTTTTTCACCTAGCGAATGAACTATAAAGGGAATATACACTGGGAAACTAATTACTGTGTTAGAGATTTGTTCCACTTGATATTTTTTTCCTCTTAGATGTAAATATATATACATAAGATAATTTTTATATAATAACAAACCAAATTTACTAGTGATATGTCATTTTCCCCAAATATGTTGTTATGGAACATAGTATAATAACCAACTTCACATATAGGAATTGGACCCGAAAAACTGATAATTCACTAACACATGCTAATATGTTATCACTAAACGATTAGATAATTTTAAAAAAATTTATTATGGATAGACATAAAATAAAATAAAATTACATATACATGTTCTATGGGTGAAATTTAATCGATTAATGCGCATCGGACATCAAGGTTTAATAAAAATGTGAAGAGTTTCTTGAATATATTTGAATAGTCAAGTTATATGATGTGGTGTTGAAATAATTATTTCATATGTATCTCTATCCAGATATGATGCCATAGTTTTTTGGATAGTGCTATCTTAATAAGAACACATTCCACCACCTTCATATGGAAGTTGAAATAGTCTCTGGGTAAATATATCATATTTTAGGTATCACCATTATTAGGGAAATTAAGAATTATTTACTTCTAGAATAGAATTTACGGTCGGAACTACAGTAGAACCCACTATGGGTGGGGGTATTGATTGGAGATTTGTGGGATTCCCATTGATAGGATCCCCACTATCACCCAGATATGTGCTTAATGAATCTGTTCTTTTTTAAAATACATAATATGTAAATATATGAGGTATAATAAAATAATATTTGTAATTACAACAACATTTAATACCTAGGTCATACAAGATTCTCATTGAGAATAAATAATATACCTAGTGAGGGGTTTCACCAAATAAATTCCCCATATTGATAAAAATAGTATTATTTCTAGATGAATTCATTGCTCGGTGGTTAATATCTGTAAGAAAGCCTCATACAGTGGTGAATAAAATACATTTATATTAAGGGAATAACTAGAAGATAAGTTCCAAATCAACTAAGAAATTCTAGTGTTTTTTTGATTCTTGGTTTCTAGCGTATATTAGATAGAGGGATATTCAGGTGTTCATTTTTTCCCATTAGATAGGTCCATATTAATTCTAGTGGGTATGACTATAAAAACCCAATTACATATCAATAAACATAATTCAGTATGACCTTACTAAACATCCCTAGTATTCTAATATTATATGTTGATTATGAAGAGATTGTTTCTCGAGTATGATATTTGGTTCATTTTATATTTCTCAACTTCCTTACTCTAGGATATGAAGTCATCAATTCCTACTTGTGTATAATTACATAAAAAAATTATCTTATAGACATTATTGGTGGGGTTTTATTTTCATGTAACAATTACAACACTATAAGGGATATATACAGCCAATAGTTGTTTTCCCACCAGTTATATTCCCCCCAACATCCCAACCCCCAAGTGAACACTGAGGTTCATAATGAGATACACAAAGTGATCATATGGGAAATTTAATTTATTATATCCCATGAAGGATCTATGACAGGCTCATGCATCTTAAAATTCGTTCTCTCATCAGTTTAGTATAAGAATATGTGAAATGTTAGGTGGTAGTATATCATAGATTTGCTCAATGAAAACGAGTTATCTTAGAGGACCCATTTGAGGGGGATCATTGGTAGATTGGAAAAATACATGTTGCAGTTAGATACACACCAACAAAATAGGGGGGATTATGTGTTGTGAGATGAAACTATTAATGGTGCATCAGGTCCTCCTAGTTAGGGGTTGGCTAATGTGGTTTTCATTCCTGTATGTGAAAATATCTCCGTGGAATCACATATGTGATATCACATTGGTTCCTGGTAATTCATTATTACAAAAATTTTGGTGGAAATGGGATGAGATGTAGTTGATATTAACAAAAATTTATCAATTGAACCACCTAAAGGCATATATAATAACTTTACATGAATTAGATAATATAAACGTCATATATACGACTCTTTAGTAAAAACTTATGTTTTATATCCATGAAATGTTGTCATTTTCATAATATTAGGTTGGTTGAGTAATGTCAAATAAATAGGTGAAATTGATTCCAAAAATACATCCAGCTAAAGGATTGAGTGGTCTCATTAAAGGTAGTATATCTTGAGAAGAAGAAATAGAGTTTAGTTATTATGATAGTGAGGAATATTTGGGAAATGTTACTGAGTTTGGAGTCTCATCATCTATAGGTGGGTATAATCCACATGGAAATGACTTTATATAACTCATGTAAAATTAAGTGAGAATTCAATTTCATATATTTACGTCCATTATTGTGGTTATGAAAATATTAACATGATTATTTTATTATATTCAGTAGTACTCATGTGATGATACATTGGAAGCACCTATAGATTATTCTTATTGTATGGAGAATAAACATACGTTGGGTAGCTAAGAGATAGATTATGGATCTCTAGTTAATGTGATGTGTCTCCCCAATCAATTTATTCATGGTGAAATCCATTAAATCTAAAAATATATATGTGTCAATTGTCAAGAGGTAATTTCTAACTCCATTTTTTTGCTAGGTAATTTTTTTACACTGTACACTATATTAATTGATTTAATTTTATAGATCTAGTAAAATCCACTAATGATCATCCTGTGTTGGTCTCTTAGGCTGGTATTAACGTAGAGGGGTCCCCAGTGGTCGACCTATACCTCATTTCATTAAACCATCAACCAAAAAGGTGTTCTTTCTAATGGTTAAAGGTAAAAATCCAAGAAACTTGTTAAATTTATAGATAGTGAAATTTTAGATCTAAGTGTGGTATATACGCCCCTCAGTTGTGATCCCATCTATTTATATTACTATCTTATACTGAGTTAATGTCTCTATCACTTTGAAAAAAAACCATCAAGGGTGTTCCTCCGAGAGGATATTGATCTTATTATCCCAATAGGGGAAATGGTTCATATTTCCAATCTAATAATCATGTTTATGGATATATAATTAGAATAATAATATAGTGGTGATGGTAATACTTCTTGTATATTAGATATGAAACAAAATCTGGATTCACTGAATACTAAGGATATAATTTCCATTATGGGGCATATTCAATGGATTTGAGGGAGAATTATATTATAGAAGTGATAATGTTGATGATATCATCCATATACGATCGGAAAAGTGAGAGGATCCTTCATCCAAGAGAGAGGCTATATCTTACAAGATGTCTCCTAATGTCATTCATGCAAATAAAGTACTCATGTACTTCCATGAATTTATGAAAGTTCAAGAAGTAAAAGATGACATTAGCTGAGATGTGGATAAGTAAAACATTATGATATAATGCAATGTTTAAATGAACATATAAAACATAATCCCTATAATATCACCAAGAAGGATGATGAACTATATCATATACACTCTTCAATGATTTATTTTTCTAGGGAATAATAGAGTCCATTAATCCTCCATATATTCAATTTTTCATGATCAACAAATCGAGAAAGAGTGACTATATAGGTTGTAATTTGATTTCAATAGTCAGGAAAACATTTTTCGTATCGTGAAATCACATTGGGTTTCTGGATATGAGATCATGAGGCCAGATGTAGAGGAGTTATAGCTAAGGTCCATTGTCTCTACCAGTGACCAAATTATAAGCCATATTAAATCATAACTGGTAGTTGTGAACAATAAATTATTCCTATAAGACAAAAAGGTTTTGGTGTATAAGTTGAACAAACAAGAATAGGATGAGTTTTAAGAACATTAAAAACTATATCAATCCATAGAAACATCCTAGAAAAAGACAACTAGTTATAACAACTCACTCGCTCAAACATACCCATTGGAAAAAAATATTATAAATGATAGGATCCAATTTATGGATGACCATTCTTATTTAATTATTTAATAAATAAAAATACTACTTGTATTGTAATCATACATTCTGAATTCAACATAAAAATGTTGTTAATAAAATATTTTTCTAAAAATATATATTCTCACTTATTTCATGCTAAGTGTGAAAAACAACAAATAATAGACTAATTTTATAGTATATGACGTTTTTAGTCAATGATAGATATGTTTGGGTAATAATGTTACATAAAACACTACGATGGAAACCCATGAAGATGGGAAAAATTATTTGGGTGTGAAACAAAATGTTTTATTCATTTTGTCAATGTTCAAGATACATGGGGCACAAAACCAAGGGTTATAGAATTGCAATTGATCCTATGAAAAGGGGAACATAATGTTGTGGATCCAAGGGTATAAATATATACATGAAAGGGGGAAGATATGTTGAGGATGAACGCATCCCATATTTGAGATGCAGATTCTGAAATATTATTATTAGGGATGTTTCATCCATGATTTGTACCATGTTCTATAAGAGGGATAAGGAGTGTTGTGCAATCACCATATGGGAATGTGTTTGGAAATAATGGAAATTTTTCTTCTAAGAAAAGTAAGAAAGATGGGTAAAGGTCAGTGGTTCCATGATCAATTGTAAGAACAATATATTTTAAAATAACACTATTCTCAATATCATATTCAATATGTAACACTATGTTTAAATGAACCACAATATAATATTAAAATTATATTTTTTAAATAGTACTGATATAAAATAGACATTATATTCATGGTATGAATACCATTAACTATTATATACAAGTATACATTTCATAATAAATATATATTTATTTAAAAATTGTTAATAAATAAGAACTGAATTTAAATAAAGTAATTTAATTATATAAAATTACTTGTTTCCATCAAAAATAAATTATATTTCACTTTCATGAAAATATTACTTATAATTTTTAGAGAAATTATAAATTATATTTCTTTGAAAATGAATATAATATTTTAAACCATCATATAAATTTTAATGTAGGATTTAAATTTTTTATATTTTAGAAAATATTGATTTTTTAATGAATAGTGAAAAATATTTATTTTTTTTGGTAAAACGGTATTTCCAGTTTATATTATAAATTAAATTAAAATTTATAAAATATTGAAAAAAATATTTTAAAGTAACAAATTGTTTATTTATTTATATTTCATCCCATTAATTATATTTAAATTATATTTACATTGGATTTTAATTCAAGATTTTTGGGCTTTAGAAATCATTTTTCTGAAAAATATTTCTATGTCTATAATATATCTCAATTTTAAATAATTAAAATTAAATATAATTAGATGTAAAATAAATTTTATTTAGAGATTATATATCTTTCAATATTAATATAAATTAATTTAATTATTTATTCTTATTATATATTTATTATTATGTCATCTTATGCTTGAAAAAATCATTTATTCAAAACTCAATTTTTTTAAAATAAACATGGGTTTAATTAAAAATTAAATTATGTATAATAAATAAATTTAATTACATAAAATGGATTATAAATTTATTTATAATCATAATTAAAATTATATGACATGTTCATCGTAATTTTTTAGTCATAATGAATAGTAAAAATAATAAAAAATTAGTTATCATTGTAATAAATTAAAATGTTAAATGCGATTAACGTTTGAGGTAAAAGGATAACATGTTTCAAATATATATTTTTTTATTTATATATGTATTTTTATATATTAATCCCCATTAAATCCATTAATTTTCATTTTTAGACATTTTTCTGGAGAGTTACTTAATATTATTGACATTTTTTGGGTATTTAAAAAAATATCACTCCTACTCAAATATAAATGGGAATTTCTACAAAAAATTCCAATACACCCATAAAACCATTTGGATCATCAAAACTCTTCCAGAATCTATCCCCATCATACTTATCCTCATTCCAGATCTTTTTTCTTCCCAAAATATCATCCTTGGGGTCCTTAAATACATCTCCAAAAGAGGTTGTTCCAAATAAAGGTAGTAATATTCACCAATCACTTTTGTTAATCTTATTACTTATCAACAATAAATTATTTAATAAAAAAATATAATAACACAGGTGTATCTATTTAAATATATAGTATTATTTTAATGTAATAATATTCAATGACCTCCTCTTCTATCAAATGGGTAGAGAAACCATTGTTCTTGTGTACAGAAGTCTACCACCTCATGAACAAAATTAACTCATTTTACATCATCATACCACAAGGATATTCATAATTATGGATTAATAAAGTATATATGATATTCATGAAATATTAAAAAATCTTTAAAATTAGAATATCATATATATTCTTACCATACCCTTCATTGAAGAAAGATAATTTTATTTCTTGTGTATGGCTGACTACAATCATGTGAAGTAATGTCATTCATTTTTATATTACCATATAATAGTAATAGTATATGTATGTTTATAATAAAAAAATATTATTCTTTTCTTAATATAATTATCAATTTTTTTAAAAGGTAATGCTTTGGTCAAAGACCAAATCATAATTTATTGAAAAGTAAGGAACATTACAAGAGTCTGAAATACGGGAATTTTTTACAATCTCTATCAAAAAGATCAAAAAAATAAGTAGGTAGAGAGTCCATCCAAGTCATGTGCTGGTGAACTCCTTTGTTGGAAAGAGAATCAGCAATGGTATTCGCTTCACGGTAGGTATGAGTATCTATATAATCAATCCCATGAAGCGAGTTAAGGCAGTTCATCCAACAAGTAGTATGCTTCATGGCCAGATGATTGATACCCTTCCAGATGACATGAATGATTGTGGTCGAATCATGTTCAATCCACAACTCTCTCCAACTTATTTGAATTGAAAAGTAAACAACATGGATGAACCCCAACATTTTTGCTTCCAGTGATGATAAGTGACCACATCCAACGAAGAAGCCGCCCTGACACTAACCAACAAAATCTCTGAAAATAGCTCCGCAACTAGAAGGGCCTGGATTTCCTTGGGATGCACTATAAATGCTGACTCTGATCCATCCTGGCATTGGTGATTATCATAATACTTCGAAAGTGTGTTAGGTCATCGGGTAAATGCCAGGAACTCGAAGGTGGTGATGGATCTCAAAGTCCCCAACCGAGTTGTTGGACCAGTCTTTTTGAATTAAAGAAGCTTCATGGATCGCGACAAGAATCCGATATTTCCCTGCATTAAGACTAAAAGAGTTATTATTTTGAATAAGTTCATTTCTAACGTACCAAATCACGTGTATGAGTTCCGCCACTGCCGCCAGTAAGATGTTTTTTATCTGAAAAGAAGATTCAAATCTAGAGCAGTTTTTATGAAACATGGAAATAGAATCAGTAAGAGACCATCTTCAATTGAATAAATCAAAAATAAAATTCCATAAGGCAGAGGTTATCGCACAAGAAAGGAAAAGATGATCCACAGCCTCCCTGTGCTGGTTACACAGGTGATATTTAGAACAAATTTGGATGCCAAAAACATGAAGACCAGTATCCGTAGGCACTCTATTATGAGAAATACACAATATGAGATTGAGCCTAGAAGGTTTATTCTAGGGTTTATTAAACTGGATCACCCAAATATAATTCGATTCAATATGGTAAAAATTCTACTTATAAAAGTTTTTAGAGTCAAGGATGCCATTTGGGGTAGGTTCCCAAACAAGGAAGTCACCATCAGAAGAAAAAGAATGGTTATAAATGATATGCATAATGTTATCAGGGAGATCATGATGATGAAATTGGAGAATATCTTTTATAGATTGATTAGTGTCCATAGGAATTTGACTTGGGGGTAATAATGTTATCAAGGGGTTATCATACAATTTGCCATACCAAAAATTAATGGATTAATGAGCACCTAACAACCATCTAGATTTCTTTATGATCTTATAATATGAGTCCCTGATAGATGGACAGATGGAGGAGTTAATGTAATTAAGACTCCCTTTTAAAAGCTTAGAGATAAATCTGTGATACAAAAATTAATTAGCATTAGAAAAGGGATTAATAATATGCCAAGTGAGACAGGCCAGGAGAGCATCATTGAAAATATTTTATTTCTTCCCATAATGAATGATGAAAAATTGAAATGTTACACGCTCGTCTGTACGTCATAAAATCCCTAGGATTATAACATTAATAATTTTTCACAAACACAATTCAAGGATAATTTTAAATTTTAAATTTATTTTTCAAAATTATAATTAATTAATTATTATTCAAGATAAATGGGATCTATAACCACTTTTACCTTGGTCTACACACTGATGTCGTTTTTAAATTATGACCCTAGCATCCTCAAAACAGTCGACTCTGAAAAAACATTCTATGTAGTTTAATATGTAATTAAAATAAATAAATTAAATAGTTCATTTTAA
This sequence comes from Viscum album, assembly GCA_963277665.1. NCBI lineage: Eukaryota > Viridiplantae > Streptophyta > Magnoliopsida > Santalales > Viscaceae > Viscum > Viscum album. The sequence continues at coordinate 499,844,787 of OY728159.1, forward strand.
TTTATTAATCTTGGAAATGTTTAATATGGGGAAAAATATTTATGTTTATTATACATGTTATAGAAGACATAAAAAACAATTCATGGACTCGAGGTAAGGCTTTCTTCTTAAAACATCCATCTTTGGAACACAGTTTATTTAATACAACTAATTTTATTTATATTGTGTATAATGTTACACAATATATATTAGATCATGAATTATTTATAACTATGTACATTTAATTTCTAAATTCATTTAGTACAATTTTTGTGCTTATTATTTAAATTTAAGGAAAGCAAAAAAGTATTATGCTTCAGTCTCATTAAAATTAGGATTAATTATGAATGAATTTAAATTTGATGATATTTTTGATTGTTTCATATTTACCATGTATAATTAAAATAATATTTTTTTTATTATCAAATTTTTATGTAATTGTTTTATTTTCGTCTCTTAGGTACTTACAATGATTGAATAAATATTTTTAAGAAAATATATCTTCAATTAACACATTAGTTGAAAAAAAAATTCCATTAAAATCATTGTTTCCTAAATTTTTTAATTTAATATTTTCAAAATAATACAAAGATTTTTCGTATACATTATGACATGTGTTTCAATTTTAAATTTTTTTCCAAATATGATTCTCATCATTTTTCAAATGAGTCAGTATTTTACATTTATTATAAAATAGGAATAGAATTATTTTTTAACATATATAGAATGTACTAAATTACCAACCAACATTTTATTTTAATATTCCATAATAATTTTCATAGAATATTTTCAGAGAAAAATTATTCCTAAAATATATTTTGTAATTTATTCTTTTATAAGTTATTTTTATAGTTGAAAGGTTGTTCTCTACAACAATATTTTTATTATTGTTAAATATATTTTTATTTATCAATGAAAAGATCAATTAGTGTTATTTAATTACTATAAAATATGTATTTATGTCTCATATATATATATATATATCACTCACCCTTCAATTTATAATTTAATACATTCAATATTATCATTTCTCAAATAGCTTAATTATGAAATATTTATTTTATTATGATATGAATCTTGATTTAGTAACCCATTTTTTTAACAATAGTTATTATTATGTTTATAAAATTTGATTATTTACTGATGTTGAAAATGTATTAAAATACTTGACCAGAATGAGACAGTTGGGAAAATGATTATATATAACTCTAATGAATTGGGTAATGTTTTAGACTAACCAGACCTCATGTATCAGATTAATGAGTGAACCCAATCCATTTCGTGAATCTATCCTCCCAGCGAGTTTGTCTCAATAGTTATCTATAACATAGTTTAAGTCATGGTTTATGTTTCTATCACATTTCATATGAATACTTGATAATATGATTCAACGTATTTTAAATTATTCTTCTATGTGATTACTCAAATTCTTTCTCTTTTATGATAAGATTTTATTCATTTTAGATAGAATTTATTCTTCTGTATCATTATTATTTCAATACATAGATTTATAGATCACTCATTTGTCATTTCTATTAATCATGTTATGGATTTCATTTCTATGAGATTGAATGGATTTATAATCTCATTAATTAGAGTATAATAAATATGTTTAATTTTAGCCACACATTGATTTATCATGAACCTATTCATCCAAATACACTCAAACTCATGATATTGGGGTCATGATTATTTTATTTTTTGTTTAATATTGTTTAATGATACATGTAAATGGTATATTATTCAATTTAAATTTCAAATATGGATTATGTTCTTCATGGATAGAGGATTACAATTAAAATATGTTCATTGAAATTTTTCATGTGGAAGAGATGGATTCCTAGAAAGTGTTGGTGATCTCTTGGGTCATGTCGTCATACATTGATAATATCAAGGGGGTTTACCAAATTGATAGAATATATATGGGATATATGTATATAAGAATATTTATAATGAATGTATTAAAGGAGAATAAGATTTTATTATCCTCTATGGGAGAAGTTCATGTGATCTATGGGTTTTTTATAATTAGGTCACATAATGTTGATTAATTTTTTTAGTTGATTAATTTCGTATTTCATGGAATTTAATGGGTTTTTGGGATTATTATCATCTAAAATTTACCAAGAGAGACTAATATTTATGTCCATAAATCTTCTATTAGTGTTATTCCATGTTTAATGTCATTTAACATCAACCAGGGAACATGATTGGTTAAGGTTGTCCATCCAATACTAAGTGGGAACAAGATTTTAACATTATATTCTAGGAAATAAGGATATGTGTAGTATATATTCATGAACTAGGGATAAAATAGAGATATTCCAATAATAATGTGCCTAAAATATTTTTAAAAATTATGGATAAATTCTTTAATGCCTATGTAAATCATTATTGGTGTTAAGATAAATAAGTATTGGAAATAAAATTGTATTAAATAAGGACGAATGATAGAGGAAAATGGGGTTGTGATGAAATATTACAGTATAAAATAAGGAAACCTGTTGATATGGGAAACCATTCTTTAAAAAACCATAATGGAATTTGTATTTTACATATATGAAATGATTCTTATGGGTAACGTCAAGGGTGTACAAAAATTGTAAAATATTGGGAGGTGGAATCGATGAAAATAGTGAACTCATAGGATTGAATGATGACTATATAGATAGTTTTTTTGTGGGTGACCATTAAACATATATTTAATATTTTGTTGTAACTAATTTCCTTTTTATAATAGAAGAAAATATCATTAGGATGACCCCCATAAAAATTTCAAACATTGTTTGCATCACATATTGTTTCGTAGAGTGATCTGGAAGACGTACTGTGGATGGAAGGGGGTATAAATATAAATGTATCATCTCTATAGAGGAGTTTGATTAGATATTAAGTATTAGTGAGGATTCAATCCCACGAATCCCAATGATTTCTTGAAAGGGGAATGATAGTTGTGTAGAGTTCATAGAATATAGGGATTATTGCATCATTGGTTATGTGTATCTATGAAAAATAAAAATATAGGTGGGGTGGTGTGGTTTACACGAAAAATTTGACTCTCAAACCCATGAAAATTAATGAGAAAGGAATTTGATCCTACCTCGTTGGGATAATGTGATCCATGGAGTATAAATTTTGAAGGTTATGATACATAGATAGTAGGGTTATGATGAAATTTTTGGTGGAACAAATTTTGACATATAATTTCATGAGATCAACATTTCATATCTATGTCCTTATGGTAAGATTCTCAATCAAGATTGGGTGAATAATACCCAATGTAAATTGGAATCCTAATTCCAAAATATAAATTCATTGGGTAGGAGATCATAATTTATGGTCATGAAACATGAATTCTATGAGATTCCATATTATGTTCATGAATTCAGAAAAATGATTGTTTAATTTAATTCTACACCCCAAGAATAAATTTGTGTTCTTGTTTTCTAAAAAGAGGAATGTGAAATGGTAAAACCTAATATTAATTCAAATCACAAACACCACGATTATCATACCTCAAATTTTGATTCACATAGATTTTGGATGGAATTCTTACACCATGGTTCGTTGATTAGGGTTATCAGACTCAAAATATCCCCTTGAAGTGTATCATTTATTCAACCATTGGAATGAAATAGAAACATATTCAGGAACCAAACACCAATATGAGATGAGGGGTGTGTTGATTTATTGGTTTGGTGCATGATAGAAGATAAAAGAAACAATATAGATCCCATTAATTTGAAATAAAGAAACACGTGGTTCTGTAGGATGGAATCTCTCTTTACTAATCATCCTCATTCACTAGACAAGTGGTGTGAGACTTATCGATAATCTGGTGGAATAGAGAAAATAGAAGACATGAATTAGGAATCTTACCATCACTATAACATCATAGACAGAACATATACTACATTGATATAACTTTAGAATATTAAATTTTTGAATTGGGTAATCTATCAAAGGTATGGTAGGAATAGGGGTCGTCATGAATTAATAGAGAAACACATATTCCTGGATATAACAGGGTTGAATTTTCAACTAGGTTAAGGAAAAGGACTCTGAAAATAATTATATATCAAGTGGAGTGGGAATTGATCCACACATTATTCTGTGGAAATTATTATATGTGAAAAATAAAAAATGGAGTTTCTAATTAAGAATAACTGATAAAATTAAATGATTTTATTCATGTCATAGGGATGGCACCATTTAGTTTTATAATTATATGGAATGGGTATTGATCAAGTTGTTTAATATTGGATAGTTTATATTGATAAGGGATGTGAAATTTAATGTTCTTATTATTTACCTATATGGGGAATATCAATTTTGATATCATGGAAATTGAATAAAAATTATAATATCAATTTATTCATTTTCAATGTGAGTAATAAAGAGTAATGTATTGTTACTAATTCCAGTCACAGTAATAATAAATCTATACCAATGGTTTTTAATTATTGGTAATGGTCCCCAAACCATTCGTATTTCATATACGAAGTGTTTAAAATGGAATTGACAATTATGGTGTTAGAAAAGTGCTATAATAATAATTTGAAAAACCGGTTGTAATGTTCATATCAAAATCCAATACGGATGGTTTTACAAAACCATTAGTATAGGTAATGTAAGTAATAAAACAATTATGGGTTTTATCACATCTCCTCCCATTTAAAATCCATCCAACTAACCACTATCCTAATATGAATTTTTATTCAAAATTTCATAAATAAATATATGTATATTTACTTGTATATCACTTTAACATTACATTAATTTCAGTTGAAAAAATAATCCATAAAAATATGGTTATATATACCAATGATTCTCAAAATAGATAGTATGAGCCTATAACAACAGTTTTAGGCATTTTTGGATTATGGAACCATATTTGATTAGCTATAAAATGGATTTTGAAAAACTGGTGGTATATGGAGGACCTATACCAAAGGATTGTTTCCAAACTATGGGTATAGGGTCTCTATAATGGACCAACACCAATTGTTTTGTAAAAACCATTGTTATTGGTTAATATATGTGACCTATAAAAATGGTTTCGGCAAAAAAAATGGGTATAGGTCCATACAAGTTAATTATACCTAATGTTTTGCAGAAACTATTGGTATATGGTTTCTACAAGGGACCAATATGAATGAATTTGGCCAAAACCATTGCTATAGTGTCTCTTTATGGTAGATACACCTATGATTTTGTCAAAACCATTGTATTTGGTCACTCTAAGGTACCTATACCAATATTCTATCCAAACCATTGGTATAGGTCCATTAGTAAAACTCAAATATCTAGTAGTTTCATGAGTGTCATAGTTGGATTGATGGGACATGATAAGTATGCAATATTGACCATGATATAACCCATGAGAATTTATAGAACAATGCAGAATGATTCCACTTGGTCTTTTAACCATTCAAAATATCTAAAATCCAAGATAGGGTAATGATAATGGTGGAAGTACTCTACTGAAGTAAGACGTATAAAAATAAGGGGAATCCAGTACTTCTTGGATCTAAATAGTAAAGGGGGTCAAAAAGTGGTTATATTTTTCCATTTACAAAATTTGAAATATTGTTTCCACTACCCCAATTTTAGGGATGAGGAAATAAGATTAGTGTCGATCATTGAATACATTCATAAAAATAAAACTGTCATGTTTCTTATAAAAAATATTTCTTTGTAATGAATACATAATATGAGAGGCTAACCTTTTTGGTCGTATTCCATCACTTTAGTGGAGTGAATTTAGAAATAAAAGGTTAATAGATAAATTCACACTATTGACGCATGAAGTGTAATGAGGAAAAAAAAATATCTAATGTGATACATAGTAACGATAGGGTCTCACCATCATGCATTGTGAATATTTATGGCAGGGCACCAGGCTTGATGGAATGTTGATCCCATTAGATAAAAATAAGTAGATTCACTACACCATCATAAAAACATAATATTTTCCCAAATGATTCATTATTTAAGGCCATATATCATTGTCCATAAGGGGGAATGGCCTATATTTTAGAGTTAAAATCCTAATTACTTTATAGAAAAATCCATTATTGTATTCACATAATTTAGTTTCATGATTTTTTCTAGGGAGGATGAAATTTAAGAATCAATAACCTTTGTCCATGGGATACATTATTTTTGTGATAATGAGGTATTAGTATATACATTGATCTTTTTAAGGTCACCAAACTAGGACTTAAGGGGAGAGATGGTCTATATTGTAGTTGGGACCATGTTGAACCCAAATCACTATAGAAACAAAATGATAATTGAGGAACAAGTTTAGAGTTAACAAAAATAGTTTAAAATAATGGGGACTTAGTCCAATGGTGAGGCGACCTATAAATAACAATGGGAAAGGAATTCCTGAGGATAATTTAAAATACCACATTCTAATACAAACACATTAAGTTAAGGTGAAAATAGTATAGGGTAATGATGTGTGGACCACAATTCCCTTCTAATGCAATAAAACTGAAACCATCTCTTTTTTAGTGTAGAATACCATTGTGGTTTAAGAGAAAACTAAACATAACATAGGGGTGTTTTTCACCAAAACATGAAACAAAGGGGGCTTATATTTTATCCCTAGATATGAGATACTATAGTCATTACATGTCCCCTGAAATGGTACCCATATGAGAAGTGGCTCTTATTGGGAATGGATACTTGTTCACACATCTGAATCATGAAAAAGGTGGTTCATGAAAATATTGATGATCTATTTTTATGAGGGGAATATAAATTCTACTATGAATTAGTAGTGATTCATTATTTGGAAAATATGATGGAATATATAAAAATCTAGGGTCATGTTCTAGGGAATGGTTCCGAGAAGTCAATATATATCCTATGAGACAGGAATCAGACCACACCTAGTTCATTGATGGAAAAATTGTTGGTATCCATCGGTAAAATGAGAGTTATCCTATTGGGAATGGTCTATATAAAATATTACTTGTCTATGATTTATATAGTAATTTTAATTTTGAACTATTTATACTCATATATCTAGGATTTTCAAAAAAAATTGTTTAACATTATATTGAAAGGATATTGATCACATAGTTTGAAATTATATAGTGAGGAAAATACACCATGTGGTTTAACATCATGAGGCTAATATTAAATTTTCAGGATGTTAAGGGCTATGAATAAGGACCAATTACGAGTTGTTTCATGATTTATGTTTTGAACTATGAATGTTATTTCGTTAACCATCTCACATTATGGATGAAATGCTACATTATTTTTCATGGGGATGTTTTTTATTTTGGAATGTAGTTTTAAATCATGTTATAAGAAATATATGCTCTATAATATAATTTCTTGAAGCATTTTCTAGTAAAAACAAAATTTTTATTTATAAAGAATAAATTTTAAGAAACAGAAATTCGTCTGGATTTTCTGTAATCCAAAACTATGTTTATAAATGAGTATGAAACTCTATAGTAGAATTCATAAAAGGTGAATGGAAGATCCCATTTGGATTATAACTATGGTTTTTTTCTTCTACTTTCAATTTTATCTATCAATTACAATACCAAATCAGTTTATAGGTATTAATGAAGGAGTACCTTATAGATGATTTATCGAGTCACTTAATTTTCATCGACCTCGATAATGTATAGTACATAATGAACATTTTTATCAAGGGAATTAAATTTAATTAATCAAAATATTATTTTCAAGTATTTTTTATTGTTTTTATTTTTTGAAATATATTTATAAATGGAAAATGGTGAAGAATGTAAGTAAAAAATGTAAACAACTTACCTAGTGATAATATAATAGAAATTCGGATTGAAGAAGTGTGTTTGTGTGAGAATGTCAATCAGATATGGAATCCTCGACATGAATATTAGTTTGGAAAATGATTAAATTAGTTCATCAACATTAGTAATTGGATAATATTTTTTTTATTTGGGATTTTGAAAAAAATTAAGACGTTGATGAATATTATGTAGTGTTTTGAAAGAATATTTTGATAGTAATGAGAAGTTGTATCAAAGTCTGTATTTGGTACTTTAAATTCAATAATTTTTTACTGATCTTGGTGTTCTCATTATTTTTAAGTAATTTATAAAACATATTATCAAACCGTTATCATGGATAAAGGGAGAAATATTGATTCCTATCTTATTAAAGATCCATTTGAATGAAATAAGATGTTGGATAAATTGAATGTTAAAATACATCACAAAGTTAATTAAATGATTCTATTCGGATCATAAACATATTAAAAATAACTAGTAAGTCATGATAAAAGAATTTTTTTAATAATATAAGAGATAATGATGTGATGCATTATGGATTATTCTCATCGATATCATAATCATCAATGTGAAATTTTCAAAATGAAGGAAGATAGATTGTGAAAATTAAAAGAAGTCATTATTGACACCGTTCCATTGTAATGAATTTTAACACTGATTCATTTTAAATATATGGCATATGAATGAAATTAGATGTAGATTATTATCAAATGTGGAATGTTACTAAAACATTTAACTGTATTATAAGTGGGTCACGAGTCATAGAACAATACCAAACACCAATTCATCATATTGAATAAGAGACCAATCTATCAGCCACATGATGGAAATGATAATGTCATCAGATGTTGGACATCATCAAATGTGGGATCATCAATCAATGTAATTAAATATAATATTAATACATTTTAGATATTTTATATATGTATGTACTGAAAAAGTATTATCGATGGAGGTTTTTTAATTCAACATGATGTCCTCAATGTTTTCACAGGTGTTTTTCAGCTGATGTGGATGGTTTGTATGAGAAAAAAATTAGTGCTCAGAATAGGTTATTGAAATAGAATGTCTTAAATTACGTATATTTTTCGTCATAATGAAGAGTTTTAATTAATAATTGGTCCAAATTATCGGACTATATAATATTTCTTGACTTGGGCAAGCTTGATGTTTTGAGAATATTTGATAAGATTAAAGAAGTTCCAATAGGGATTCGGAATAGTTTTATATGTCAAAAATGAAGCATTAAATGAATTATAAATATACAAATTGTGGACTTTTTTAGTGGTAAGAGGATTTCATTTTACAACCATTTCAATTATAGGGTGACTATAAATGGAAATCCTGGCACATTTCCAATTATTTCATTGGATGGAGGAATTTTTAGTTTATAATTGATTTTATTCTATATTGAAGAAGGAAGGGAATAAGGAGAATTAGATCATGACCAACTAGGAAGATGCCATCATATATAGGATACCAGACATAGGTGGATCATACTGACTACTATTGAGGATATTTTTCTTCACAGAGTTCCCGGAGAATGTTTTATGACCACAAATATCATTGTAGATTATTTTATATTCATGATTTTTTTAAATATGTCATTTCTAATTAAATTTACTTTATTAGGATTTCAGTACTTTTAAAGAGGATCATAGGAGAAGAATGAACGTGAATCTTATAATTGTGGATACTTACTAGTTGCTAGAAAGTCTTGATTTTTTTTCTCAGGTGTATAATCAACTATGAGAAAGTGGATACAGAAAATGATATTTGGGGGTATAACTAGTTATAGAAATTATGTTGATATTAGTATTGTAGAATTATTCACTACTTGTGAATTTGTTTTCTGAAATGATGATAGCAAAATAATCCTTGTTTGTGGGACTATCAAACCTGAAATGTAATAGATCTTTGTAATGAACCTTTTATATATTGTGTGATTACTTCAATTTATATATTTTTGCATACCATAGTTGATTTTCAGAAGTTATATTTTAGGGAATATATATTTTTAAAAGTTTTAGAGGTTATGAAATTTTACAGAAACTTTATAAGGAACCTTCTTATAAAAAAAATAGAACCACTGATTCACACCCCCCTCTCTATGTTCACAATCTAGATTGGGAGCATAAATTGGTATCAAAGCTAGATCTATATGGATGATCCATCTCAATGGATCAAAAAAATAATCTCAGTGATCATAGGGGTTCTTTTAGTTTTAATCAAATCAACTATCATAGTTTGAAGAATTAAATGCTATCATATCCTCTTTCACATGACCTTTATGTTAGAGATTCATAAATTATGGGATTTCCCCCATCAATAAACTGTTATGGTAGATATTGATAAGAGATGAATTGAAAATGATGAAAGTATTAGAATTCATTATTGATGACTCTCATGGATGGTGGTTATACAAAGATTATGGGGTTTTAAATAGCTGGTAAAACCTGGGATATATAGAGAAGCAGTTTTTATCATAATGATATAATTAAGGAATATAGGTTATAAATCTAGATATGTAATGTTTAGGATTTTAAAATGTTTTATGATTAATCTATTGACATTTATGTTAAAGTTATAAATTAAATTTAAGTGACATCAGTTGTTTTGGTTAAATTTGGAAGATTCTATAATTCGTTATAAACTTATAATACACCTTCAAAGAGATTTTATTATTGATGTTTTATCCTTATAAGATCAAGAAGATTAATATCAGGATAAATGACGCACACATGTCATAGGGCCTAGAAAAACAATTATTTCCTAAGTTAAAATGTAGTAATGTTGTTGACCTAGGATGTCTCCTGAAGAGGAGTGCACACAAAATGGGTTGTCACTTTAAAACGGTGGTAAAAATGTTGTGAAATAAAATTTGAAATTCAAATGATTGAAAAAATATGAAATTAAAAGGGTGATTAGGTTGGGGTAGGTTTTTTAATTATAATTCTATACTTGTTCAGTTTAATTCAAACCTCTTCTTCTTAGTTGATTAAATTCAGTTTCAATAATCGTTTCCTCTCACTTCCTTAGTGAAATTGTTATTGTGAGAGGAAACCTTACCAAGATCTCGGTTTGGTCTACTCTCCTTCCATGTGTAAAATAGTTGTATTGAATATCCTTAATTGAAATGGGCAATACCCGATCCGGTTTTGTTTATCCCAAAAAATCAAGAACATTCACTACACCTTTTACACGTACTGACGATCGTCGAGTACTTCACCACTAATTCCTGGTTTATTCCATCATATATATACCAGAAATTAGAGGAAGGAGATATTGATTATTTTTTCAAGGAAAAAATAAATAATAGAATTAATATTCAACAATGTTCTATCTTGATAATAAATTCCTCTATAAGAAATTGAAAACAACTTTGAAGAAGAAAGAAATTTATTCAATTACGTCCAAGAACTCAAGCATTACAATATAGAAAACCAACCCTTCTCCAATCACTCAAAATGTTTACCCCACCATGGTAAGGGTAATAGAGTTGAATGGGGATGAATAAGGCATTAAAAAACTATGAAAAAGAAAATAAATAAAATAGAAAGCTGAAAAGTTCTCCTTCTTGGTGTCCTAGAAGGAATGGGATGGAGAATGAATGATTTGAGAGGGTGGAGCTCTCCTCCTTTTATAGCCAAAATGATTCCTACGAATGATGACGTATTTTAGCCCCATTAAATGACATCTTCACATGTTGATCACTTCTTTAATGTTGTTCATAATTTCCCTGGTCGTGTCCCCTGAAAATATCAGCGTATTTGGAAATGTATTCCGAGAGTTATGGCCGTTTTACTATGAGCATTTATTCTGTCCAGTCAGACTCTCCAAAACGAAATCCTCCGAATTAGGGTGATTTAATGACCCCATAAACGGAAAATTCACTCGGTTCTTCATTCATAAATGATTTCCCCAAAATTCTTTCTTGTCCACCCGTCGAATTTCACAACTTTTGGGCCCACCATGGATGAGTTATGGATCCCACACCAAAACTAGGTAGAACGTCAAACAGTTTTCTTTCACCCACTTGTGAGCTTCTTTTGAGCTTCCATATAGACGATTCAGCTTTTAGTCAAAAAATAGAAAATTCAGCCCTGAATGTTTAGAATATGGAAAAGTAATAACTTTTCAATTTGGATTAGTGTAGTTAATGTTATGGCCAAACTACTGAAACAATTCATCTTAGTGGAACACTTTTCTGGGTTTATAACAATGATATTCATTATAAATTAATTGAAAATAATTTCCCTATCAATTCCCCCACACTTAGCACTTGGACTCCTGGACATGTAAAAATCAAATCAAATCAAATCCAAAACACATATCATTGAGATCTATCAAATCAATTTCAAGAAACAAAAAAATATCATGCCTCATCAAAAACTTTTATTTCAAGTTATAAATTTAATATTTTAATATATTTCCACTTCATTTCTTATCCCATACACAAAACACTCCTACCTCACATGAATTTTCTCTCATCTCACAAATATAATGGCTAAACAAAGATTTTCTCATCCAAAATCACACAAGAGTCACTATAGGTTTGATAAATTACTACTTCTCCACCCGATGTGAGTCAATGACATGTGTTTATCATGAGGAATTTTCAGGGTTGTTCTGTGGCTTCCGGTTGGTAGGATTTAGATGTTAAAAGTTCTGAGGCCGAAAAAGGAAGGCTTGGCTCATATTGAAGCAAAATTGACAGATTCTAATTTTCACTCAAATATGGTCTCCTTCACTTCCCCATTGTTGAAAATAGGCTCCATCATCATTCAATAATCTCATCAGCAAAAATTTCAATATTTTCAAACATGATTTTTTTTAAATCTCCAGATAGGATCAACTTTCTTTTTGTATTGGATGCTCCAGAAAGGCACGACTTCTCTTATCATGAAAGCTCCAGAAAAGGAACAACTTTCAATAGAATAATTGTTCAACATCACACGCATATCTTCCATAATTTATTTTCCACCCAAAGTATCACCAAATGTGGTAGTACACCACATGACATCTTCCCCCACACTTAAGTTCAACTAGATCATGCAATTTCACTTCAAGAGCAGGTAGGATAGGGAAAATTGGCTTGTAATGTGGCTAACCTAAAAGGAAATTAATGGATTATAGGGGCTACAATGAAGGATAAATGTAAAGGTGGGCCATAATGAAATGGATTATTCTGAAAATGGTGCTCAAAACCAAATAAATTCCTCAATCATTTAAAACACACGTACCCCAACCCCTCATGTTTTGAAAGGAATGAATCAAATTCGGGTTAAAGCAAGCATGGTCTGGTTCTCTCAAGAAATGGGATGAATGAAAAGAATATGACAAAAATGGTTCAGAAGCCTCATAGGAAAGTGATTTCAAAGATATAGACAGTGAAATATGGCATGAGTTTTAAAAATCAGTGTACTTTTCATGAAATTCTAAAAGATTTGAACATGAAAAAAGTCATTTCATCATTCATTTAAGATCGGTTTCATGAAATATATTGGTTCACTCAATGACATGGGTTTCAAAAATGGTATTGATAATCATTTCAGCTCATAAGTCTCAGAAACACATCAGAATTTGAAAAATAAACACACAAATATTTGAAAACACACACTTTTTTATTTTTTTTATTTTGAAAACAAACATCAAATAAAAATCCTATACTACAAAGGTTCCCTCCCCCACACTTAAATGATGTAGTGTCATCGATGCATTCAAGTGGATTTAATATGTAAGACAATTTTCAAATGAATCACAATATCAAGAAAATGTGAAGGAGAGGTACAACCTGGATTATTGGCAATGCAACGTTGAGTTTGGATCCTAAGTGTTGCTCTTTGAAAACCTAAAAAAATGTAAAAACATAACATAAGAAATTTATTAAAATAAATAAAAATAGAATTTGAATAAGAAAAGAAGGATAAGTCTTGGTTTAATCCCCCAAGTGGGCCTTGGGTTTTGGCTGCCTCCAGAGGGGCAGTTCTAATAAGTTATCTCCAATCTGATGGTGGGTGAGGTTTCTTTCTCATGAACCAACAAAAACATTTCTTTCTAGGATGAACTACTTCCTTTTTCTTGAGGACTCCATCGATAAAATTTTCCATTTACACCCTCTTTGTAATGAGATACAACATGCTTGGTGGGGTTAGAATAATGAATGAGTCCTCCTCTTTCATTGGTTTTACATGAACAACATCTTCTTTATTATCCATTGGTTGCTGAAGGTATGATACATATGGGGAAAATCAACTGGAATGTCTGAGTTTTATTCTATTTGAAAAAAATTAAAGCATGAAGAATCAATATCAAATTCATCCCATTCAATGTAAGTAGATTGTGTCTCATTTTCCTCCAGAGACACCACTTTTATCTTCTTATGTACTCCCTCCATTAAATGTTCAATAGGTTTGGGGATCTCCAGATATTTCTCTTCAGATGCATATTCTCCCTCCATGGAAATACAAGTGTTGGATGAATTTGAAAAATTAAAACAAGGGGAGGTAATACCCAATTTAGTTTCAACAAAATCAAAAGATAATGAGTTTATGAAAAAATTGACTCCCAGATCTTGTTTGGATTCAATTGCTTCTTCAATGGGAGGTGATTCTTGGAGTTTAATTTCCCTAGATAAAGGTATGCAGTCAAACTCCTCTATCTTCTCTTCAAATTTCACTGCTTGGTTGGTTTCTTCCTTCAATTTTGTTGAAGCATCTACATTATGAGGAATAGTTGGCTCAAGAAGTTCCTCACACTCATTCCAGAAGTTATCTAGATCTTTTTGATCTTCCATATGTATTTCAATTGCTAAATCTTCTTCATCAATCTCCTCCAAAATTGATTGAGATGGGCTCAATGGATCTTCTTTTAAATTCATCAAGTCCTCCATTTGTTCTTCAACCTGAATGATTTTTGGGGATACTTCTTTCATCTATTTTTTTGGTTCTGGTTCTTGTTCAGTCTCCATTTGTTGATCCTTGGATGAATTTACTTGTTCTGCTATCCACTGTATTGAAGTCTCTAGGTTTTGAACTGTTTGACTTATTCTTTCAAATTGGGATTCAATATCCTTGTGAACTTCTTCTTCATGGTGTTGTACATTGATCATTTCTAGATAAAATTCCGGAAAATACTCTTGAAGTTCAATTAATTCTCTTTCCAAACACTCCAACACTGGGTATTCGAGGTTATCTTTAAGGTTTTCAATGAGATCCTTGAATTCATCCTCTGTTATGATCTGGATTCAAGGTCCGCAAATTTTTTTAGCCAAGAAAGACACTTTACACTCTATAGACAAAGGTGATTAAATAATTTGTTCTCTCACTGGTGGGTAATTTTTCCATGAATAAAAGAAATAATCATTTGAAAACAACATGGAAAAATATTTTTTTAAATGAAAAAGTCAAATATTTACAATTAGTTTGTTGCACTACCTCCCCAGAAACGACGCCAAGTTTGACACACTCCTGTCGTAGGGCATGGAAAAAAAATTATTTCCTATGTTAAAATGTATTACTGTGGTTGACCTAGGATGTCTCCCGAAGAGTAGTGCACACAAAACAGGTTGTCACTTTAAAACAGCGGTAAAAATGTTGTGAAAGGAAATTTAAAATTCAAATGATTGAAAAACTATGAAATTAAATGGGTGATTAGGTTGGTGTCAGTTTCCTAATTATAATGCTATCCTTGTATAATTTCATTCAAACCTCTTCTTCTTAGTTGATTAAAGTGAGTTTCCACAATCACCTCCTCTCACTTCCTTGGTGGAATTGTTATTGTGAGAGAAAAACTTACCAAGGTCTCGGTTTGGTCAACTATAATTCCATGTGTAAAATAGTTGTATTTAATATCCATAATTGAAAGGGAAAATACCCAATCGGGTTTTGATTATTCCAAACAATCAATAACATTCATTACACCTTTTACACATACAGACAATCGTCGAGTACATCACCACTAATTCTTGGTTTATTCCATCGTATATAAACCAAAAATTAGAGGAGGGATATATTGATTATTTTACCAAGGAAAAAATAAATAACGATATTAATATTCAAGAACGATCGAACATGATAATAAAATCAGCTATAAGAAATTGAAAACAACATGGAAAAAGAAAGAAATTTATTCAATTGCGTCCAAGAACACAAGCATTACAATGTAGAAAACCAACCCTTCTCCAATCACTCCAAATGTTTAACCCACCATGGTAAGGGTAATAGAGTTGAATAGGGAAGGAGAAGGTATTAAAAACTATGAAAAAGAAAATAAATAAAAGAGAAAGCTGAAAATTTCTCTTTCTTGGTGTCCCAGAAGGAATGGGATGGAGAATGGATGATTTGAGAGGGTGGAGCTCTCCGCCTTTTATAGCCAGAATGTTTTCCCCCGAATGTTGATGAGTTGTAGCCCCATTAAATGACATCTTCACGCATTGAGCCCTTCTTTAATGTTGTTCATAATTCCCTTGGCCGTGACCCCTCAAAAAATCAGCGGATTTGGACATTTATTCCGAGTGTTATGACCGTTTTACTATGAGCATTTATTCTGTCCAGTCAGACTCTACAAAACAAAACCCTCCAGATTAGGGTGATTTAATGACCCCATAAACGGCCAATTCACTCATGCTTACTTCATAAAAGATTCACCCAAACTCCTTGTGCGTCCACCCACCGCATTTCACAACATTTCAACCCACCATGGATGAGTTATGGATCCCACACCAAGACTAGGCAGAACTGGAAACATTTTTCTTTCTCCCACTTGTGAGCTTCTTTTGAGCTTCCATATGGCCGATTCAGCTTTTAGTCCAAAAATAGTAAATGCAGCCCTAGATGTTTAGAATCGGAAAAAGAATTAATTTTTCTATTTAAATCAGTGGAGATAATTTTATGGCCAAACTACATAAAGAATTTAAAACTATTAAAAATTCAAAATGGTCAATTTTTACTATTCAACTCAAAATAACACCATTATCAAAAAAATGAAACAATTCATCTTAGAGGAACAATTTTGTGGGTTTAAAACAATTATATTCAATATAAATTAATTGAAAATATTTTCTCTATCAATAAACATTAAAAAAAATTGACAGTATATGAGATGAGAAAATCCCATGGTTTTGTGAAAAATCTTGGGAGATGAATGGATTCAATATATTTTTTTTTAAAGGAAATACATTAATAAAGAAAATTAAGAAGATATAATATATTTAGAGGTAGTGTAAGTGTATTAAGAATTCAATATAATTTATTCCCTACACTCAACGAATTAAAATAAGGTAATATGGAAAATTAAAACTATCAAAAGTTGTAATTTTGAAGTGAAAAGTCATTTTTTATAAAATTTTACAAGGTACAAATTTAAAAAGGATGTGCCTGAAGTTGATGAAAATAAATATCAATAGAAAAATTTGAAGTAACCTAAGGATATATTTCCTTATGAATAGAAGAGTAAAAGTTATCTGAGGTAAATAAATTACAATTATTCCTCATCTAGTGATGAATCCAATCACCGACACAAATTTATTACTTAAAATAGGAATGGAATTAATTTTTCAGATAATAATGTTGATGAAGAGATTATAGAAAATTAGTTTAGTAATAAAAATATTTGTAAAATTTAATTGAGAAGAATATTAAAAACAATGAAAAAGAAGAAAGTTAGAGAAAAATGTAAAAAATACATATATTAAGAATGATGATCCGATGAATAATGAGGAGAAAAAAATCAATTTTATTAGATCTTAGAATTTAAATATTGGTGAGGTTGAAAGGAAACTTAAAATCAATGAATAAAGATCACCTTGAAATGAGAACCTCATTATGAAAATATATGCACATATTGATGAAAATAAGAAGAACAAGTTAATGAAAACTGAAATAAAAAAGATGAAAGATTTTATGAATGTTAGTATTGATAATAAAGATGAAAAGCCTTTTGAAACAAAATAAATGGTTCTTAAAATAGATAGTGAGATAATAAATTTAATATAGAATTTAACCAATCCAATTTATGTAAAAGGTGAAATATCTAATGATTTTTATAATAATGGTCTATAAAATAATGATTGTGAGAAAATATCATTCACCTATGAAGTAAAAATTATTTATTTAATAATATCATTGTGAAATGTGTTCCATGTTTTTTGTTGAACCAAAAAATAATTTCTCAACATATTAACTATTAATCCAAAAAAATCAAGATTCAGAGGTCATTATTGGTGTTGTAGTGTTATCAAACAAAGATCTTACTCATTCTTGTATGAAATGTATCTACTGAGAATTATGTATAAATAAATGTTCATGTTATTATGAGAAAACAAGATCAAATATTCTTAATAATTACGTGGAATAAAAAAGGAATCAGAGATGATGAAGCAATTCAAGTATGATAATGAAATTTAGAAAAACATGTAGGCATGGTAGGGAAGAAAGAGTGCATAGTTATTTTTCTAGAAAATTATTAAATATATATATTTTCAAAATAATAAAAAAATATGTTGATAAAATGGGGAATAAAAAGGGTTTGATTATTTGAGAAATGTTGAAAAAATTATGTTAACAAATTGTGGTGTGAAAATTCATAAAAGAAGAAATAGATGTTAGTAGGAAGGGTATGTTACTAAAATTTGTTTGAGCATCCTTCCAGAAAAAGTGGATGAAATGAATGAATTGTTAGAAACACACTATTAAAAAGAATACTAAAATGTAAAACAAAATCACATCCTTATCAAAATAATGTACATATGAAAATAATATTATAAAAAAATTGAGATGGGTGGAATGAAGGAAGAAATTCCATCCAATGGAAAATCCATGAACAAGAAAAAAAGGAATGATTGAGAGAAGAATATCATTCAAAAAATTACTCTAAAAACCTATAGTGGTTTTCCCTTATTCCTAAAATATTTTTTTTACAAACATATGCGTAATTGAAGGGGTTGAATTATGATATCTGATAGGTGTGTCTTTTATTGTTCATACAAAATAAAATAACGAGTTTACAAAATATGATATTTTAAAAGTTGTTTTTATACCAACAAACATTATTATATGCTTTTTATAATGGGTGTAGGTTACTTTTATTGTAAAACAACCCTTTCAATGAATTTCCCTGAAAATGAGAATGCGGAAAAAATACTTTTTAGGTATTACATAAAATATTTGTTATGTACAACATTGATAACCATGATTATACACTCATGATTTATTAAATGGGTTTTCAAACAGAGACTAATAGTTTCTTAGTCAATGTTTTTTTGTTAAAAAACTAATGTGACACTTATGTTCTTATAAGTAATAATTTCACTATTTTGATATGAAGCGTTATAAAATTTTTGAATGAATTTTTTTTTAAAAACTGGGGAAACCTATCATGAATGTCCCTCTAAATTGGATTTTCAATATGGGATAGTGAAAAGGAATTTTGGGGAGATAATAAATATGGGGAGAAAAAACATAAAGGAATGGGGAGAATAAAATGTGAGAAAAAAAGTTGTAATTTTTAAAAGCGAGGAATGAAAAAAACACCAAGGGGGATATTGTTAGTTCCATCTTTGGTTTTGGCTGTATTTTTTATCAACTGGTAGTTATATTGAAAATTTAATGAATTTTATTAATGTAGATCAACAACATACTTTGGGAAAAGGTGATGGAAAATTAGATTGTTGAATTTTTTATGTGTGGAACTTTTAATTAAATTCCTAACAATCTGCATGTAGATGCGATATAAAAGACTGAAATCCATCATTTGGAATTATTAATTGAATATTATTTAAAGGATTAGTGTTTTTTATAAATAGTCAGAGGCTATTTAGAAATTTATTTATTTTGGAATGAATTTATTGATCATAATATGAAGACGTATCATGGCCTGCATTCAATACATTAAATATGACAATGATTATTTGATCCAAGAGTTATCATAAATTATAAGTAGTCAATAAAACATATTATACATGACTTGTTAATGAAAGGGGGAGATCTTGTGTTACTAATCATATTGAAACTCATTTGAAATGAATGTTGTTTTCATAAGTCTTGGATTTTAAAGTACTTCCCAATGTTAGTTATATGATTCCATGTCAATCCTAAATTTAGTTAAAATCATGAAGAATTCATGATATAATATACAATTTATAGTGGAAAGGAGAATACGATGAAAATTATTCTAGCTGCCTCTCATCATTATGAGAATCCAATATGTGAGAATATCACAAATAAAATTGATCATGATAATGAAATGAATTTACTACTAACACCAATCCATCATGATGAAATATTAAATAGATTCATTTTAAATTATTAGAATGATTATGAAATAAGATACCGAGTATTTTTTGGGACCGAATGTTTAAGAATGGTTTTATATTATTATATGTGGATAAAGATTCATCAGACAACATTTGTCACTATTTCATCATTCTGATGAAGAGATTGATCCAGCATACACATGCTCACATCGATAAAGTCATCGAATGATAAAATTTAGTAGACATGGGATCATCGATCTAAGTAAATGAAGAAAAAAAGAAATATTTTGAAGATATTTCAGATATTTTCTTGCTACCAGAGTATTTCTGGAGGTGATTTTTGAATTACATAAAATTCTCTCAATGTTTTAAAAAGTTTTTTAATATAGATCATATTTATAAGAATACATTAAATCAATAATATAGGTCATCATAACGTCACTTCTTCAATTCTACAAATTCATTCATTGTTATGATGATTTAAATGAATAATTCCACTGATGTATTAGACTGATGAATTTTTGGTAATACTGAGAAGTATGATGTTTTGAGAAGATTCTAGAATATTTGAGAATCACCCAGAAGGATTGAGAAGTTCTTTAGAAGTCAAAGATGAGGAAATAAATGAATGTTAAATATGAGAAATCATAATTTTACTCACCATGAAAAGGAATTATTTTCCCCTGATAATATATAATGGGGTTATTAAAAAACGCGAGCATAATACTTTTTTCAACAAAAAAACATGATCTATTAACTTGAACTATAGATCCAACAATTATGGAACAAGTATTTAGTTCCCAACTAATACTTTTTTATGTCAATGTTGAGGATCTTCCATCATAATTAGATCAATCCAGGTTAGGTTCAATATGATCATCTAAAAAATCAATGGGAAATGTTTCATCAGAACAAGTCCATCATAGTGATCCCGTCAGGCAAACATCCATCAGATGAAGGTTTATTTGGCCAAGTTCCATCAGATGGAGTAATTTTGTGCATCCAATTATGTATCTACTCAATTTATAATGGGAGAGATTTATGAGAATCAAACCGAGGCTAATCAGAAGGATCCCATCAGAAAGACGTTGTATGACAGAATTAGATCAAACTATCATTTACTGAGGATGTTTTCTCTAGAGATTTTGATGAGAATATTTCAAGAAAATCAAATTTCTTAGATAATTTTTTATGTTATAGAATATTTTATATAGATAATATTTGATTCCTCATATTTTTAGAAGATGTGTAGACTTTTAATATTTTTTTAGAAGAGAATAAGGAATGTAAATCATATAACTGTGAATACATACAAGTTACTAAAAAGGCTAGATTGTTCGACTAGGGGGTAAAACAAGCTATGGGAAAGTGGATACTAAAAAAGATTTTGTGGGGTTATAACCAACTATATAAATAATGTTGCTTTTAATATTATATTATTTTTAACTTCTGGTGATTTTTTATTTTGGAAAGATTATTTGTTTAATGGTTCCATGTTAGGGGGTCCCCTAACATCCAATGAAGTATGTCATTTTACCAAACCATGTGATTATAATGTGGTGACATATGTTTAAATTTGTTTCATAAAAATGTGAGGTTTATAAGTTATATTTGAGTTGATCTTATATTTATCTTTTTTCATTGGTAATGAAATTTTACATAAAAATTTAATAAAACCTTCTTGTAAAAGAAAAAGAAACCACTAAATCTCCCCCAGTGGTCTCTATCCAATTTTGGTACAACACAATGTTGGTCAATATTATACATCATAAAAATAATGTAAATATCCATTAGTAGTGATGGTAGTAAAACAAAAATATTCTAAACTGCCAATGTTCTATACACAGAGGAGTAAGTAGTTTCATATGTGGAATTCTATGTTATAGTTTCATATGCCCATAGGGTATTAGAGATAATTTATATCTGTCATTTCATTCTTTAATCTACCTCAATTAATAGAATTAAATTACGTTAAATGTATTAGTGTGAAAATATATCTCTTCACAATAATATGATATTAGTAATTATCATTGGATCATATATCAAACATGTTATACAACTTCATCAGCTCAGTGGTCTAGAATATGGAACCATTAACTGTGAGAATGGTTTCAGGAATCCAAATTAAATAAATGATATGGGATTTCATAATCATAGTAATATAAATATTCATTAAACCCTTTAAGCTACTGAATTTTACTCACTTAAAGAATAAATTGGTTTGAATAAGGGTAAACATAAACTATTTTGATATTACTATAAAGCTAAAATCCCTGACATCAATTTTCCTCATGAAAAATGTCCAAGGGTACATATTCAGAAAATAGAGATTTGTAGAATTATTCATGATTTTATGATAAACATACTATTAATTAAACTACCTTGTAAATTTTTTGTAGTCCTGATCTATTGTGGGCTAAATGTATCCCATCCTTTAGATCTAATGGAAGAGATTCAAACATGTCTAGTGAGATCAAGATTCCATGACATGATCCCCAGGATAGAATAGGGCAGTCATTTTCTCTTGAATTTAACTGAGGAGTAGGTCATCAAATATATTATTGTAAAGGGGTATCCATTAGTTGGGGTAATTATTGAGGATTAAATTCATTGCACACTAGTATATTTTCTACACTACATCCCATCATTGAAGTGGATTATAATGTTAGAGGAAATTGATAGAAGGATTCATCTAATATAATTATTCTCTTATAATGGGTGAATTTGAAGGCCCTACTTGGGATGTGATAGACTATTGATTCACCATAAAATCCTCCCCATGATGAGAAATGAGTGAAATAAATTTCTTATATGCCATATTGAGGTCCATGTAGATTTTTCTAGATCAGAAGAGGATATAAAAAATTATATAGAGTATTTTAATAATAATTTTAGGATTATATTACATGTAACACATTAATATCAAAAAAAATATTTCCACTAGCTAATGAGTGTACTCATGTAAGTGGATGAGACCATATTCCCTATAATACATACAACATTGATCTGTTGGATTGTGAAAGTGGAGTCACCTTTCATTAGTAACTGTAGGAACCCGATCCCATGTTATAGCTTGAGAACATTGATGAGGTACTTGTACTTATCCTTATTATTAATGAATCCCGACAAAGGATTAAATATGTATGTAATGGGGGACAATGAGTGTTTGATAAATATAACTACCGTATTGGCCTTTCTGAGTATAGAGTTGTTCATCATGCTTTCAGATAGTCATTTGGAGGAACCCTTAATGTGAATATTCAATGATTGAGATTCTTTTTCATTAAATATAATGGATTTTTTTGATCTATTATTTGTAGTTGAACCTAATTTGGGGTTGGGTGTGTGGAAAAGAAATTGTTCTGTATACGGACCTTGATGTCCTTTTAAGGGATAAAACTAATGTCAAACTATTGAAGGATCATTTACATGTTGGTTAATCATCATGTCAACATTGGATTATTCAGGAAACACATAATTATTTTAATTTGAGGTACCAATTGCACTATAAAATTCCACATATAGTGTCACAAATTTTGTACCTCAAATAACAAGGTATGTTTGT
The DNA here is from genome assembly GCA_963277665.1 of Viscum album. Classification (NCBI taxonomy): domain Eukaryota; kingdom Viridiplantae; phylum Streptophyta; class Magnoliopsida; order Santalales; family Viscaceae; genus Viscum; species Viscum album. Next base: position 499,868,386 of record OY728159.1, read on the forward strand.
TCTTATGGATTGGTAATTATTTTACCGGAGTTAAGAATCATGAAACTAATGTGGTACAGAATATTCTACATTTCATTTATGAACTTCTAGTCTAGAATGGAGTTATGATATTATTACCTAGATATCAAATAGATAACCAATGGTTACCAGTAGTCAAGTAACATCAGAAATAGTGAAAGTGGTGGATACATATTGGTTTCGTTGAAAAATATCTATAATTCCTTCTTGAATTTATATGAAAAACTTTTTATCATCTTCATGGAAATGTTTCAACATTTACTCACCATTTTGGTTAAAAAATTATATATATAATTAAGGTATATTAGAAATTTTTTTGAATATCATGGATTATCTATAGGGTAAATTTAAATTATTTCTAAAATCTACCCTAGGATGATATTTACATCCCTCTAGAAGATAATGAAGTTGAATAAATTGATTAGGATAACCCTAGACTTTGGTGTCATGCATTGGTGACCATAATCTGCCCCTATAGATCTTGGGGTGTTGAATATTCTATTCAAATTTCTTACTTGATTTGAAATCCATTCCTCGTAGATTTGGATTGAAGAGAAGATTTTATGAAATCTTGCTGTAATACTCCCCACTCCTTCAGTATGTGGAGCATCAACCTCTCTCATTGGTCGATCGTGGTCTATCAAGGGTGAGAGTCTTCCATTGCTGTGGTATAGATCAGTCTTCCAGGGATTCCTTATCCCTTCCGTAATGTGACCTTCCTATGAGCCATTGGTAAATATGTGGGATCTTTTCTATATGTGGATTACCAGACACTTTGAATGGAAGAATATTCTGTAGCTTATATTTATGTTGAAATGAGAATCTATCAGCCTCTCCTAGATTTATTCAACCTCACTGATCGAAACTCTTTCTCTAGGAACCAATCCATCATCTTCCCATCACCTCACACGCATTTCTCATTTTTTCACCTTCAAAATAACTACTTACCTGTTTAAAGGATAAATAGGTAGAAATAGAACACTTCCATATTGTATCTTCCTCCAAACAAGTTTGTACCCCAACTCTGGGTACCTCAAAAGAGAACATCACAAATCACTTTAGGGAAATTGAATCTATAGTTGTATCTGGTTCGAAGGATATATAACCTACAGGACCACCCCATTATCATTCAATTATGGCCTTTTCAACCCCACCTACCTCTATGGTTTCACCTTTTGAGGCCATGGTGACCTATTCTATACTGATCTCAAAACATATTGGGAACTTTGTGTGGTGTCATCGCTACTTATCTCAGGTCAGCTCATTAAAAATATTTGGTCATCTGTCTATAGAACAATTTACATCTAACATATGACCTAGGTCCTTAAAATGAATTTTATGTTTCTACTTCCTCCCCATATAGTGCACCATTTTATATTTAGGGGATGTTATCTCTTGTGAATATCCATTTATATCATATTTCATAAAATCCCCTCTCTCAGAAAGAGTTATTATATCCCTCCCTAGTGAGTTTGGATTCATTTCCTTCATCTTTCAATGTTAAATATTCCTACCCCACCAAATTGTTATATCAATGGACTGAGTATATCCTCATGTATAATCCTATATATGTCCTATAATTTCTTGTAAGATTCTACAATAATACTTAATGGTGTTTTCAATAGGGTGAAATTGAATAACATCCAAGAATAATCTCCTTATCACTCTTAAATTACCAAGGCCACTTCATCTTAGGAAAATCTAGACGACGTCATGATCATTGTTAAATTTTCTCTCTTGGAATGCCTAAGGTCTGGGGTTATGTGTTAATTATGGCTATATATCAAATGATATTCCAAAGAAAAAAAATCTCCCACATAGTAGTGCTAGATCCCATGAAAAGTTCTTCTAAGATCTCTGAGTATTCTTGAAGGATAAGGATGTATGTATTCTTGCATGAAACCAGCAAAATATGCATGTATGACAATTTATAAATCCTTCCATATCTGTGGAGTTGATCACTATGTTAGAAAAATAATAGATTAAATTTTTATCCTATAACTATCAAAGCTACATTTTTTCAATTCATCTATGGATGCTGCGAGGTGATAGTCAGCTAATATCCCTAACATGGCTTTGAAAAATTTAACATAGGGAATTATGCACCATTTTTGGTTGGGTAATTTAATATATATTATAATCCATCAAAAAATAAATATAGTTTCCATTTTACTCAGAATAAAATTGAGGAATTCCTATGTTTTTTGGCTTGTAGAGGGAACATAAACCTTTGTTTCTCTAGAGACCTCTTCATGTGGTGTTATAATAGGAAAGGAAGTCAAGACACCTAGTGCATCTACGATCAATGTCTAGAGAATGAGCAAGTGGTCTCAACCTATTCTAACTCGATGTTAACACATATTTCTTGTTGTATATCAAATCATTTTTTCACATCCTATTTCTCAAAAAAATTGGTAAGAAGGATAAGTACACCTCTTATTGTCCCACCACTTGTAATATATTCAAGGTTACCATTGAATAGTGGATGATTCATAGAAAAATTTAGTTTTGGGTTCCATATAAAATACATTACCTCATAAATTGTGGTATCTAAAGGATGCCCTCAAGCATTGGATCTCATCAAATTCTCCACATTTTCATGACCTGGTTGATAAAAAATAAGACATCGATTCTATTATAGTATCCCTTGAATGTAACTAGGACGAAAATGTTTTTGCCTATATATCTATCAAGAAGGATATTTTGGAAGATATGATTATAATTCATTAATGACTACGGCCTGATAAATCATGGACTAAATGGTTATGTGATGGTGAATGAAACATATAATATTTATAACCCAATATTAAAGATAAAGGAATACAATAATGCCCTAATATTTTTTCATGATGATGGCTCTTATAGAGATAATTTTTAAGCAGTTGGTTCCCTGGAATTCTCCCACATTAGTGAAATTCATGATGGTCTTAACCCTCACATGTATGAAGGATATCCTAGAGGAGCCGAAGTGATTCTAGGTGTCACTCCCTATGTTGTTTCTAGTGTTGACAACACATTTTTTAAGTTGTACCTAATGATCATGATGTATTTGATGTGATGATAGGGGTTAACCCAGTGGTCACATTGTGCAGTGATGGATTTAGATGGTTATTGTTTAAATGGACATAGAGTTTGGATGGTACCAAGATAGTTATAGATTTTCAATATTTCTTTTGAATCTTAAAAATTAGTCATTTAACATGTCCCAATATCCTAGTTCTATTTTAAAACATTAAAGACCTTACATACATCAATCATTATAGACTAGTTTTCATATAAAATGTAACCTAGAAAGTGTCTTCGTGTGTCATTAATATTGGTCTTACAACTCATATAACTATATGGATACGTGTGGATCCAGAAAGGTTCATTAAGGGAAGGTGAATTCCAGAGATTATTTCATTAGAACAGTACTTGATGAGTGAAATAAACAAAAAACACATCGATCAAATATTGTGATCAATGGTGATATAGACAAAAAAATACAATATAATTGAATGGAATTTTATTCTCAATGTTTTAACTAGTATGGATTTCTCTTCGTGGACTATGGATATCATCATTAGATTTTTTAGTTATTCTTGGGTATCCATTTTTTATGTGTAAAAGCCATTAATTATTCATGAATATATGTAGGCTCATACATGGAATCCCTATATCCCCTATCATCTTCATTTTTCCATAGGATGTTTACAGTCACCTCATCAATAGGAGCCTCATTTTGGGAAGCTTTTCTCTTTTAGATTTTGGATGAATCAAAACATTATATCTCATTAAATGTATATAGAAGATACAATTATGTTATTAAAACCTAATATGAGGTCATCCATGGGAATCATCATGGTTCATTATGACTATAGAAAATGTAGAGGATATTTAACTAATCACACAAAGAGAAATATTTTTATCTCTATTAGGTGCTCTAAAAATCATGAATATCATATAATCAACATGTTTAACTTAAAACATTGGAAATTCACCATGGAATATTTGGGTTCTCCTATATCTCTAAGAAGGCATCAAATTCATCACTTTTATAAGATAAATAATATAATACCATAAATAATTTTGAACTAGTAAAACATGTATCATTCATTCGGAAGAGGAATATACCCCATCAATATTGTACTAAAATCAATACCAGTTCACCTGTTATATGCTATAGGGGTCCCTAAATGTGTCATTTCAAATATCCATATAATTAATTCTTCATTTTAATGAACATAATATCTTATGGAAAACAACAATAATATTATTAGGAGAGGATGGAAAAGCCTATAAGAGAGTGAGGCATATGTGTGAGAAATATTAATGATAAAATATGTTGTTTTCATGAAATGCTCACCTGGGAATTTAATATCAATAATATTTTATGAGGGAGACACATGAATGCCACACATGGTAAAGTTATATTTGATTTTGGGGGGAAATGACATCCATTTGGACCATGTTAATTCCCCATATATAGGTTATTTAGGATCACTCATGCTCGATCGTGGGAAGGGGTGACATATCATTTTCCCTTCATAACTAGTTCGACATCATTATTGGGTTCCTTAGATGCCCTACTCCATATATAACATTTAGAGATGCCATAAATTATCTAGTATTCATCAATTCAATTACTAACCAGAACCATTGATGTATTTACGACACCATTGAGAGATAATTGGAGGATGGTAAATGTCATTTCATTGTCTTCCCATTAGGATATTTCTCAGTAAAGGTCTATCGTAAGGTGGTGAATTCATATGAGAGAATTGATTATTGTGGGAGATCCTCTGGAGATGGGTGATAACTACTAAATATAATTTCCTTGTGTTGATGGTTATGAACCAGGTGATGGTCACTGATTATAACGTCCGACACATGTGAATTCTCCTAGACATCAGATGCTTATATTGTAGAAAATGCAAGGTGGTGACAATTGATCTCCTCTTTTTTGAAAGTGAATGGGCCCATGAAATTATTAATTGTTTTAGAAATTTCATAATTCTTTCATCCCCATTTATTATCGGTATTAATTTTCTAAAGTGATGGTTTCATATCGTGGACACTCTAGTTCTGGAAAAGAAGGTGAGATCTTTAATTTTTTAAATTGGATACTAGAGTATAATGAATGATCAGAATTATATATACTTTTAAGGGGTTATGAACTGTAGAGAGGAACTAATTATGAACACCATATTATTTTTACATTAAATGATTATAAATATGACAAATTTGCAGGATGCGCCCACTATCAGGACTCTCCAAAAAAGTAGCTCTTGTTCCCCTCACATCATTAGCAGCTTGCATGGGAAATTGTTTGCTATAAATTTCATCTTTTAATCCCCAAAAAAATATATTGATGGTTCCTATAACTTGTTTTTGATTAGATAATTTGGTGAGGTCTTTGATTCCAATGATTCTATAATATTTTCCTTTAGTGATTTCTTCGGATATTGTCATTATCCTCATGAAAAAGACATGTGTCTCTTCCCTGATCTCTAGTTATGTTATCAGTAGAAGATGAACTCGGAAGAGGTTGGAATGGGCTCACATATCTTCTATGATTCAGTAAAATACAATGGTAGACATACCAAGTCAACCAAATAAATTATAAAAAAGATCCAAGTGATGACTAATCACTATATGGGTGTCCATCACAACTAGTAGGAATGAATCAATTTAGTGTATTTCCTTACATCTTTGTCAACCAACATTACTAAAATTACATTATTCTTATTATTGAACTCATTTCCCCCATAGGGGGTGATATTTGTGGGAGGTGTAGGGGTCCCATGGCTTGCAATATTTCAATACCCCCTAACCACATTTCTATATAAAGATGAATATATTGTGTTTAGAAAAATATTATAATGATAATCATAATTTTTCCCATCATTCCAAAAGATTTGTCTCATCAATTCTAAAAAATTATATCCCTGAAGCAATTTAAAGGTATCTTCTTCTTCATCCTTAAGGAATACCAATATCATAATAAACCATGAATACCAAAATATAAAAATGGATGGATTAGATTCATATGGTCAGTTCTATCATAAAATATATGACTACCATGGGGATGTCATATTTTAGGGAGTCATCGTTAATGTTCACAGATTTGATACAAAATCTGATATATAGACTCTTCTCCCTCAAAGAAATAATTGTTGCTGGAAACATGTGGTACTGAACTTCCATGATGATATTTTCTTTGATCATATTTTCAACATCATAAAACCATATCACCATGGGTCAGGATAATCCATTTGGATGCTTTATTTAGTTCGTTGTGTGTTGTGGAAATTCCAATACACTGAAAATGTGATTGGGCATTGAGCCTAAGAATCACATAGTAGTTGAACATAATAGAATCATAGTGACTCTTAAATATTTCAATGATTATATTTTTTCATTACTATAAATTATGATGTGAGTAAATATCGGCCACATATCTTTCATGGTGTTTAGGTTTATCGATACTTGCTCATTGGTGGTGATTGAAACTCCTTCTTCGAAGGTTGTAGGGTCTATTTTTAAATACTCCTCATCTAAATAATTTGGAATGTGGGTAATATATATATATATATATCCTTATGTTTAACTGGTAGGTTTGTGGAACCATCTTCCCTTATGGAGGAAGAATCATTATTTTCATATTTTAATCATTCTGGATAATTGGAGACCACGCTGAAAGAGTATGTGGATCCAATTCCATTTGTTGTTTTTAATGGATATCTTCTAACCATATCAAAGAAGTTTTCCTTGTATGACCACTAGTGTTTAAATTCTTGTCTATGGTACATATGGTGGATAACCCTTTTTATAGGAATTTGAAACACCTTTAATTGTGTAATGGGAGAATGTTTCTCGAGAAATAGAGGAACATATCATTCATATGAGTAATATGGGATCTCATTGAACTTCATTTTATTTGTAAACATGAAATTATGGATTAGTTTTTGGGTTTTTTATTTTAGGTGGTGGATTGGAAACATAAAATTTATCTTCAAGTTAGCCAAAGGGTCTTTTGTGTTGGAAATATAATCATTAGGTGCATTTACACACTCTAGTCATTTAACCTGGTGTTGATTTTTGTACTTTTAAAACAAGTAAAATAAAGGAAGTGGGTTTCACATGATTTATATGGGAATCATCACTGTAGGGAACCACTAATTAACACTTTATGGAGTACTTGAGGTACTTGTAACGTGTTTAAGGGATAACTACATATAGGTGGAGAAAAATCATTTTCATTAAGGAATAGAATGAGAATACTTTCAATACAATCATGAAATTTGGTATTAAATACCAAATATCTAATATGGTCCTTCAGTTGTGTGTTATAAAGAACCATATTCTTTCTCTTATTGTTTCTCAGAATTGATTGATTATAAGGGGATAGATAAATTCATATATAACATAGTTTTTAGATAATCCATGTTAAAAATATATTCTTATATAATCCATTGTCGACCAAACAAGTGTATAAATTGATTCCATTGATATTTATTAGGAGTTAGAGTTGGAATATTTCACCCAATATAATTTGTTCATCATATTTATTAGCATATGAGATGATATTTTTCTATTAATTATGATCTCATTAATTATCAAATTATGTATTCATAGAAGCTACCCTCCTCTATAACACCATATGGATTATTAGGGCCTTGAGGTGAGATTTTTATATATGAATTGTATCTAGGACTGAGATCATGGCTATGATTGAAGAGCCCTTTTTATTTATATCTTTGTTTGAGAATGATTGATGATCCCATAGTTCTTGGTGATTTTGTGTTTTTTAATTGTTGAAAACCATATAAGAGGAACTCATAGTTATAACATCCCTTAATCAATTATATATTAATTTATATATCATGGTAGAATTTTCATGATACAAGAATGTGTTTTTTAGATGGGTTGAATCCCAGATGATGATTTTTGTTCTGTAGTTGACTGAATATTTTTTTGATATTTTAAAATTTTCAAAGGTAATAATAAAATATTTGTTTAGGATATATATCCAATTTGGTGAAGGGATATTAACATAAGAAAATCAGGTATCCATTTTCATTATATAGGTGATAAATATCTGTTTTTACCCCATAGGATAATTACATAGAGGTTTCATCCACCAAATTCAATGTGTCAGATATCCAAATGATCAACATAGCTAATTTGGGAATTTATATATTCATTTTTAGAATGTAACCTAGATATTTATATAGATGAATTCAATTAATAATGACATAGTTGATTAGTGATGTAGCAGAATGCCGACTCACATAGTTGAATATTCTACATAGTTGATTCATATATATATATGCGTAAATAATTAGATTTTAGATCTATATAGATGATTGTAATTTATCAATTTTTTTCTATATATATCAAAATCATATTATTTTATATGGAGTTATTTTATTTTTTTATTCTAGACATTGAATATACTAATGATTATTTATTGTAGTTTTTCATTGAATATTCTAAATAACATTGTAATCATAGGTTTCGTAATCAAAATCCATGATAGAGATGTCGTTATTGATCATAATTATGAAAATTGTTGGGATTTGATGATTAAAATTTCTTTATTTTAGTAATAAAATAAGTTGAAAACCATTTAAACACTATGGAATATTGATAGTAAAAAAAGGATGAGGTTAGTTTTTGTCTGATGAACATCTGATAAATCTTGTCTCTTCAAAATATTAATTTTCAGTCTTTTAATATTTTTATAGCACTATCAATACTACAATGTTATAAATTCTCTCATTCATATACTTGTTGATCTATAAAGTACAAATTAATCCTTTCTTTTCTAATAAACATGTTTATTTATGAACTTGTTCATTTAGTAATCATATTTTTCACTATAGTGTGAATTGTTAGGTTGGGTGTGACTCTTTACATGTGTGGTTGGATAATGTATGAATTTTTTTGGAAGATTTCACATAGAAATATAGTGAAATGAATCTAATGTTTGATATAATAATAAAGAAAAAAAGGATCATGATTACCCATTTGAACCAAACCCTTTAAAGAAATTTTGTTCTTTCTTCTTCTTTTTTTGTATGAATATGTGAGGTTGATTGTTTCTATTTATAGTAGATCGTAGTATAACAAGTTATAATATTACTCTTAAATGAAAATTTTAAAAATATCCCCCACTGATGTAGCCCTCCATTCTAGTGGATATAATTGACGCAACAATGAACTTCAATTATCATTAGGGGACTATATTCCTTCCATATGATCAAATAAATTATCCTTTGATTCATATATAATATCAATTCAGTTGAAATTAGTTGTGTAGTATGATTTGGTAGAAACAATTATCATTGTTGGATGAATTAAATATTTCCATATTATTTATCCCTAGGTCTATAATTTTTGGATGTAGAGATGGTGTAATTTACATAATTTTATAATGAATGGTTAAATGATGTTTTCTAAAAAAATAATATATTATATGCATAAAATGTAATAATTTAGTTTATCAATAGATTATCTGAGATTGTTTACAAAAAAATATATGGTTATAAACTGAAAAAGTAACCTAGTCAATATAGACATAATTTTTAAAGACAATGTAAAATCCAAGTAGAAAATCTACAGATTTGTAGAAGAAAATTTAAAGAGGTCAATGTGGACGATGATAAAATTTTTTAAGATGTAATAACTCATGTAAATGAATTTTTTTTTATCTAATCAGGGATTTTATGAGAATCATGATGATTCTATAATTATGAAGAAGATGATGGTAAATTTTTTTCGTATATTTGATTCCTAAATTTCATAACGTAATGAAAAATATGACCTTGATCTTTACGAGTTAATAAATATTCACATTTCTTAAGAAATAGGAAATCATCTATAATCCCATAAGAAAATGAAATATTATGTGGACTTTAAAGCCATAAAAAATATATTAAAAATTTTAATGATGAATATATTTCTAAAACCAATTATTTTGACAAAGAATAATAATATTAAATTTTTCATAAATTCATTTTCGAAATATTTAATAATGGTAAATTTATGAAATAAGTTATATTGTATGGTACATTTTATAAATCTAATAGTCATAGAAACTATATAATTATCTTTTTAACTAACAAAGGAGAATATTATAGATCTAATATTGAAAAAAAATTAATAATATTAATCACGATAAAAAATAAAAATAATCTTCAATGGTTTGTCGAAGAAATAAGTTATTTAAAAGGACTAAATGAAGAAATATAATTATTAAAGAAGTGAAGTATAACCAAGTATTTTCCATTTATTCTTATGAAGTGACAGAAGAAAAATTTACAAATTTTATGGCTCATGATCAGAATATTATTTATTCGTCAAGAAGTGATAGTGATGATTCGGGAAAATATATTATGAATTCATGCATAATGATAAATATGATGCTTATCTTGATAAAATCACAAAGCCTATGAAAGTGAAAAAGATGTTTCTAAAGGAAAATGACAAATTGGACAATTAATCAGGTGACCAATATAAAAGCGGGATAGTTAAAGTAATATAAAATTAAAATATTTGGTTTAGGAATGAATAAATTGAAAAGATGATGGCAGGTCATGAAGAAAAACCCCCTTTAAAAGATGATGAACTATCAATGACCAAATAAATATGTAATGAAAATGAGAAAAATCATACAAAGATAAAGAAGGTAATAAAATACTCAAATAAATACCAGGATGTATCATCTAATGATTCTGAAAAATTTCTGGTGAAGTCCACATCAGAAGAATATTTTTTAATAAACGTCGACATTAACTAATTAGGATTAATTACTATTTAGATTAAAATATGGAATAAAAAATGGAGATAAATTTCATGCATGAGTACGTGATTAAATACGAATAACATGATAATTGAATGAAACTACCATTCTAAATAAAAAAATTATTACTAATGAGTTCAATAAATGTAAAATTATTAGAATAAAACATCATGATACAACTATAGTTTTCTAGTAAAAAATTTATTTTAGAGTTATTGATTGTGGTGTGAAATTTTAATATAAAAAGATAATTTATTTTGTAAAATATTTCATTACATGAAAGAGTGAATGACTGTTGGGGAACAATTCTAATGAGAAGATAGAAAACTCAGGAATAAATTCAATAAAAGTGGAAACTAGCTGTAATTTGAAAACAAAAACATGTATTATTTCATCAATGATCAATGATGATGGATTGATCAAAAGGTATATAGATTAGAGAAATTCATTAAAATATTACATATTCAGTCACATATCAATGATATAGGGTATGTTTTTCAGGTGTGAAATGATTAAAATTTATTATTGGATGTGGTTTCATTTAAATCATACAATAATACAATGTTGTGAATACTAGATAATGGGTTTTCCTCTCACATTAATAGTTAATAAACAATGCTAATGAACAATATCAATTAACTATGAGGTATAGTAACATTAATTAATGACTCTTCATTGAAAATAATATGTATTGGAATATCTCATATTAACAATAATAATGAGAAATTAAAAGATATTCTTTTTGTTGAAATGATAGAATTCAAAGAAAAATAGTGTTATCCAACTCTCTGATGATGAAAATTTGATAACATCCTAAATAAATACATGAATAAATTTAATCAATTGTGATTAATTAAATGTTTCTCTATATAATAGAACAAATGTTAATTTATTCATGATTAATGATCCTTCTAATATATGTTACTTGATCATGAATGATTAGAAAATATTATCCAATTATATACATGAGAATCATAAACCATGATTTTAATGTACGATTGAAAAACATGAATTGGTATGTGATTTTATAATGATAATGAAATATCTTGATATAATAAATGAAAGAATTTATAAGGGAACGACAACTCAAAATACTCAAAATAATATAGATATTAATTTTATAATAAAATTGGAATTAGTCTGCATAGATATTTGTTGACCCATGATACATATGTACACCCGATGTAATTGTTATTTTATTTCATTCATAGATGGATTAAGTCAAATGGAAAATATTATTATCATAATGTGTATGTATGTAGTTGTTAATATATTAAATATATATATATGATAGTTTAGAATGTATCATTAATTTTCCAAAAAAACTATGATTTTTTAGTGGTAAAGAATAAAAATGTGATTTGATTGAAACATATATTATCATACATAATATCAAAAAAAATATTATAGAACACCCTATAAATCAATAGAGAATAGTTTTTTAGAGGGTCAGAATATGATCATTGTTAAAATGGGTAGAATAATGTTGTCTAAGAATTATGTTCCTAAATATTAATGAAGATAACAAGTGTATACTATGAGGATCATTTATTATAGATGACTCTTGTGGCATGAAACACACACTAAACCCTTTGATATGAGTTAATAAAATATGTCTATTAGAAAATATTTTATGGTCTTTAGAGATAATTTTTGTATCAAAATCAAAATAATTTGTCCAGAAAAGTTTAATGAAATTAATGATGATGGATATTTATATAGTAGCAATGGATATAGATGCTGGAATAATAGATTATATAAAATATTTCAGTTTTCAAATATCAAAATTAATGAAAATCTAGTGAATGAAATCTCATGGATTGAAGAATATTTTGAGTATCTAATTGAAAATAAGAATAAGATTTCTGAATAAATATATGGAAAAGATGTTGAAATCAGACCATAAAAAATTTATGATTATTTAGAATTATCTTGTTGTGATGAATGATGTGTTAGGTGTAATATTTTTTTTAGAGATTAAATAAACCTCTTGGCATAGATAATATCATTTAGAATATGATAAAACTATTTTATATCTGAAGGAGGCTATGTTTTTAAATAAAAAAACAACTGTCACAAGGTGAACCTAGAACATAGTTTGAGGCTATTGGATATGATGAATGGGTAAAATAAATGAATAAATAACTCAATGGAATTGAGAATAATTCAATATGTAAACTTTTACATGGATCAAAAATTAAAAATGGTATTCTATAAAATGGATCTTCACGAAAAATTGAAGGAAAATGCTAAAGTCATATGGAATAAGTCTATACATGTTTTTATAGGAATTCACAAATGGTTGTAATAAATGTTGAAAATACTTTTCCTATGTTTCCTGATATGTGTCATTTAGGTTTATCATATCAATTTCAACTCAAAATGAATACAAGGTTCATCAAATAGTTGTAATGTTTTTATTTAAAAATAGTGATATTAATGAAGAATACATTATTTTAAAACCAAAAGTGTTCATTCAAGAAAATTTTAGATGAATGGTTTATATATTGAAAAAGGAATTGTATTTTTTAAAATTGGATCCTATGGCCTTGTATATCGTATTTTATTACATTTTGAAAAATTAATTTATTTTAAATTCCCTAATGATAGGAACTTGTACATGAAGAATGATTACCTAGACACACACTTATTGATAGTTTATGTTGATGAAATAATTTTTTTTTGTAATAAAAGATTCTTCTGTGAGAAATTTTCTAATAAAATTAAAAATAAAATTAAGATGTTTATGTTGGAGAACTAAACTATTTTTTTGAGTTTATATATTGATAAAAAATCAGTTCATATCATCACTTCACAAGATAAATATGTGAAATTTTTGTAGAGAATGTTTGGAATGAATGACTCCAATGTGGTTTCAACACCCAAATCTATAATCAAAATGTTTAGATATGATGAAAAAATGAAACAATTTTGAACAGCGTCTTTCATAACAATTAGTAGATTCCAGTTGTGTCTCACAACATCTTGAAAGTACAAAACATATGTGGTGAATCAATATGCATGGTATCAAATTGAACAAATGTAGTAACACATTTGTAAAAGTAAATGAATCCTAAGATATATAAAAATCCAAATGAATTATGGGATTAAATACAAGTGTTGTGGGGATCTATATTTTCTTATAGACACTGATATATAGTGTATATGTGAATGTTTAAATTATATAACCACATCAGTTGGAATGTTATTTTTTGGTGAATTTTGTGTCCTTTGATACTGTAAAAATACATTATCTGTGACCCGGAGTACATATGATTTAGGGTATGTTGTGGATAATCTTGTTATTATATATTCTTTTTGGATTCAAGTTCAACATACAAATTTTAGGGTTGATATTTTGATACCATATAAATTTTGTGTGATAATTATAGTGCTATTAATCCTTCGAATAATACAGTTCAACACTCTCAGTCTAAACACATTAAAAATTTATATCAATTTATCATAGATAATTAATCTTCATTAAAAATTAATCTAATATATATTTTCATAAAACATAATAAAGAAAAGAACGTTAAAAATTCATTAAATATTGAAATGTTATTAGAGTTAATATTGAGATTTTATGATCATTCATATCCATACACACGAATGTTTTTTTCATTAATATCCCACATGGTAATTTGGATAATTTTTCCAATATGGGAGACAAGTCCATGTGAAAGAGGATTTAATGATACATGGGGAATTTATTTAAAATATGAAGATGTTAAAGATATCTATAAAATAATGATGAATCATGGAATAAACTCTTCATAAAGGAATTAATCAACTGGATATGATACAACAACCTTAAAATAATTATAATATGTGGGGATTAATGTAGAGACCCACCGGTGTTAAAGTAGTGGCCTTTAATAATTCACATCTTCTGATACAATGAAATGGTTATATCTTTTTCAAGATCCTAAGAGATGTTTGAAATATAAAAATCATGGGGTTTTCTATAAATTATATACAATATAAATTGGAGATTGATGAAACCTAGATATGTGTGCCTTGTTTTGATATATAATAATGTTACCATAGTTCTTGGTGATTTTGGGTTATTGTTTTTTTCATAACCTTACCCAAATAACTCATTAGTCTAGATGATCTTGATCAAGTATATATTGATTTATATATCATGGAATAATGTTTCATAATGATAAATAGTTTTTTTATATGGGTTGATTGGGGGTTGAAGTTTCTTGGTTTTAAGTTGAGTGAATATTGGTTTAACATAGCCAAATTTATAAAAGGAAGATTAATATAGCTGTTAATGACAAAAGGCTGATTTGGTGAAGGAAAATTCATCTATGTTATCCATACAATCATTTTCATCGAGTAGAAAATGAACATAGATATTTTTTGTACATAGGATAATTATATAGATGATTCATCCTTATAACTAATTGTTTCACGTAGCTAAATGGATGATTTAGTGGAGTCTTGGATTCAAATATCCATTTTTAGCGACATAGTTGATTGATCCATGTAGCTGAATTCTATTGAGAATTAACGTAACACACTGATATTTTATGAAATATTATTTTTCAAATGAATTTAATATTTTAAATAGTTTTAGTTACACTCAACACTATGTTTATCATGTATTACATGTAGCGTTAGTTTTAGTTTACATTGCATGCAACAATATGCTTAAGAGAAATTGAACATATAATTAAAATATTAGTATGGCAGTTGTCTCATAGCTCATGGAATGGAGGTAATAATTAGAATTCAATAAATTTTAAAAATATAAGGCTTACACATGTGTATAAAATATAAATATTGGATGACTAATTAATTATAAATGAAAATAAATTCTATTTTCAAATAAAGGAATACTTTTTCTGAAAAAAACTCTTTTATGCATAAAAATATGTTTTATCCCAATAAATTAAGAAAAAATATTATGCACAATTATTTTACTGAATTTTATATAGTACAAATTTAATAAAATATTTAACATTATTCCTATATGTTTTATAAACTAGAAATAATAATGAATCCAATTTCATACATAAATACCGTAATTTTTTAAAAAATATTTCTTTCATATTTATCATATTTATATTATAATGATATGTTAAAAAAATTTAAAATTTCATCATAAAAAATAAATTTAACCATTTAAATATGAATATTAAAATTATTATCGGGTTAATTTTAATGAATCTAATGAAAAAATTAATATTTTGACCAATAGTGAAGAATACTAAATTTTATTTGATAACTAAATTTTAGCATAAATCATATACAATGATATGTTGTAATATAAATTGGTTTAAAATTATTATTATATAAATTATATATCTGTTCACCCAATTATGGTTATTGGAGTCATTTTCATTTTGGATATTGATATAAAAACATTGTAAACTAGTAAGCATTTTCTATTTGGAAAATCATCATTCTCTTCGCATCTACATGATAGATTTTAAATTACATTTTACTGTTATTTGAATTTAATTATCAAGAATAAATTCAAAACTTTTAATCAAAAGAATTTATATTATTAAATATTTTAAATTTATTTATATGACCAAAATGAATAATTAAAATTGAAAAAATTAATTATTTTTTTATGTTAAAAATGGTTTTAACGGAGGTCAAAATAAAAGATAATGGATTAAATGACATAAAAACGTTTCTAAAATATATTTTATGGATTTATTTTGACCATATGATGTGTAATTATTGATATTAATAAATTTTGGTATCATTTCCCCTAAAAAAATTTGGGTACAACTTTTTTTGAAACATTTATATGTGTGCCACTCACCTCACATTTATAAGGCCATCACCTCTCCTATATAATTCAAAATTTGTACCCATTTTTTAGTGACATACTTTCTAAATAACATCTCAAATTATCTCCAATCATCTTAGAATCCATATATCTTATAATAATCCATTCAAGGTATGATTTTTGTTTCAATCCTAAAGAGGATACCTTAAGAATAAGAAATATTAATCAAGAATTATTTTATTTTACTTCATCCTCCACCTCCTGTTAATATTATATAAATATTATTATATAATAACATCAGTATATTTCATATAAGTAGATTTTATTTATTTTTGGGAATATACTACACACATCTACTCATCCATCAAATTGGTTATGAAATCGTCATTCGTGAGTACGATGGACTACATCCTCATGAAATGATGTAATTCTTTTTCCTATTACAACCTCACGTGGTTGGTTAGGATGATTTATTTAATGTATTTATATGATATTTATAACATAGTTTATACTTTTTTAATATTCAATTTATATGTGGACACTATAACATCGTTCATATGTACAGTGGACTACAGCATCCAGAAGCAATGTTATTTGTTTTAAATGACACATTATATAGAGGATAGGAAGGATAAAATTAATTAATATTTTTTATATTAATGGACTAATTAATATATTAATGAAATATTTTTCATTTTCAAAATATAATATATAATTTTTTTTCTAACATCTTCTCTCCCGGAATAATGATAATGTCGTTCGTGTACGTGTCGATTATCACCATCACCTAGAAATATTAATCTCTTTTAACAACCACAACACATGAATGATATATATATATATAAAATAATTAATATGTCATATAATCAATATTTAAAGATAAAATATTACATTCCACCTTCATATAAAGAAAATTGAAAAATGGAAATGTTGCTCCTGGGTTTGTTTGGCCTACTGTCACCATGATAAACAAATAATTAATTTCTCAAACAATCATTCTTGATTGGTCATAAAAACATAATTCATGTATGAATATTATAGTTATTTCATGATTATAATTATTAATATTATGCAAACTTTATCAATGTATGATTAACGAATATAACAATCAAAACATATAAAAAACAAATAGGTTATTACCCAAAACATGATTTCAACAATGAATTGGAAATAAAAGGGTATTAAATGGTTGTAAGTAATTTATATTTACTATAATATATATTAATATGGTTTGTAAATATATGTATATTCATTATAAATTAGGTTTTAACATGTATAATGGAAATCATGACTTATATTAACGGATTTATATTCTATAATGTATTTTTTATAGAGATATGAAATTCCACCACTCATTTCTTATTGGTAGTGTTTATACTAAACATTTTACATGTTATATCAAGAATCTCATAATTTTTATCATATTCAAAATCTTTATTAGATGTTATACGTTATTATGGATTACGATTATGATAATTAATAAATTATTAAGGTATTTTTGTCGCATTTTTTAATTCTATGAGACACATAACATATTAACATTATGATTCCTTTATATGGATTATATTACAAAAATTAATGTATTTTATTCTTCCAATAATTATAATTATTGTCATTTACATATCCATTTTATTATTTATCTTTCATGAGGCTTACAATAAAAATGATACCATTGAGTTAAGGGATTTTTGTCTTAATTTTCCTTCTTGGAGATATATGTTATGTTATGCACCTTTATTATTTTATGACTTTTATATGTAGCCCAATTTGACATGTAATATAATAGATTTATTAATTGTTTCTATATTTATTTAATGTTTATATTCTATGGGACCTATGATTCAATGTTTCCGAACTGGTAATGGTTTTACGGTACAAATTCATTGTTTATGAGGATTATTTTATTTAATCTCACAATGATGATATATTATAATCCATATCTCAATAAACTAATTAATTTTTATCTAATATTGTTATTTAATGAAAATAAATTTTTCATTTTAATTTATCCTCTTTATATACTCCATATTTCAAAAGTATTTTCTCATGAAATAACATCTTTATTAATTTATTTGGTCAACAAAAATATTTCTTTCCAGAAACATGTTTTCTATAAATGTTTTCGACATTATCAAAATAATGTAAAAAATAAATTTTTACCCATGTTTAACTTTGTACAAATTATTTTAGATGAAATCATGTCATTTTCCAAACAATTTCTATTTGGGTTTTTACTACAAATGTGGATGAAAAATTTGTTTTCACATGGACAGTAAGAATGTTATTTTCTTCAATAATGGACACTAAATATTTTTTAAATATCCCATTATAAACATAATTATGTATTTTAGTGAATTGTATTGAAATATTATTATTTTAAAAAAAAATCTTATCAATGTGGAAAGAATATTTCCCAAAATAATTAGTTTAAATGAAAAAAATAATCATTTATAATTTATCCTGTTTATATTCAAATATGTTGATTTTGAAAATGTCACAATTTAAAAAAAATTTACTTTCAATGAAAATATATTTCCTTGAAAAAAATTCCTTTCTTTTTATCATTAAAATTCATTTTCTATATAATATTACATCCCTTGAAATAATATATGATTTGATGGGGATATGAAACAATTAAACCATTAATATTTATTATTTTAATGGTTTATGAGGAAAATATGTCTATGAATCCCATTTCACATTCATGGTTTATATAATTATTATTAAAAAATTTGCTACTTTTTCTATGGGAAATTCTATGCGGAAATAATGAAATGTTTATCAAACCTCTTTCTTTTACACATGTTATTAAGTGATAAACTTTTTAAAAATACCATTTCTTTAAATGGGATAAGATATGATTAATGTTTTATGATATCATGGTATATATATGAATTCTTTATATTATATGATTGGTGGGGCCTATACCTACCTCCAATTAATTTGGAAAAGAATTATATATCATGAGATAGACTATGCATGTGGGGTAGTGAACTTGGTTTAGTAAGGGACTTTGTCTAGAATGATGGACTTGGGAATGAACCTTGAATACTCTAATTCTTTAGGGGGAAAACCCAATATACTATGATATCATTGGTAGTGATCATTCTCTACTATAGAATTAATTTTCCTTCTTATGTGTATTCCTCAATTCCATGTATTTTTCAAAATTTAAGACCAAATTGATCATGTTCTTTGATTTCTTTATTATTCATGTGTTATTAAATTGCATTATTTATTACATGAATCATTATTCTCATACATGATATGTAGGATAAGTTTATCTAATGACATGCTCATTTCTCATACCCTTATGTCCAGGTTATGCTTCTGTACCACCAATGTATACCATTCTGACCTCGCTATTTATTATGTTTCCATTCCCAAGGTTATGAATAATTGGTCTATCTAGTGTATGTTTGTGTTGAGTAATAAAGTTGAATAAATTTTTTAGTATATGTTGAAGATATTTCCCCAAATTAGAAAATTATGTTCATAATCTCCAATGGCAGTAAACTATTACATTCTTTGGGCTTGTGTTTGTGTACTGTATGGAATATTCATCTGAAAATATGTAATATCAATATATAAAAATCCCATGTCTCTAAATTCGGTATCAATGGAATATTTTATTTAAACATTGGAAACTAGGATGAACAAAATAAGCGAGATTATAATATCCAGATATT
The DNA here is from genome assembly GCA_963277665.1 of Viscum album. Classification (NCBI taxonomy): domain Eukaryota; kingdom Viridiplantae; phylum Streptophyta; class Magnoliopsida; order Santalales; family Viscaceae; genus Viscum; species Viscum album. The sequence goes on from OY728159.1 coordinate 499,888,634, forward strand.
TAAAAAAATAATATGTTCGACAACGTACAAGATGCACAACACCATGTTTAAATAAACCCAAAAATATTATTATTTAAAAATGGAAATTATAACCAGGACAATAAATTAGTGGTAATAAATAATATTAACTTAATTATTAAATATATAATTTTTCTACTTATTATTTATTTATTAATTAATTTTTTTGAAATAAGTACTAGATTTTTAGTAAAGTTGTTTCATTCTTCAAAAACTTATTTTCGTTATTAATGATATCTATTGATTTTTATGGAATATTATCAGATATTTTTGTATATTTTAGAAAAAAAATATTTTACAAAATTTATTTAATTTATTTAATTCTTAATTTCAAAATAATTTTCTGGGATTTTTTTTTATAATTTTATGAAAATAATTACTTCTCAAGGAATGGTTAAAAACACCGATTTCACTGTAAACTCTATTTTATTTTAATGCTTTTACATTGTGAAATTATGTTTTGATATAAAATATATCATTTCTATCTATAAAAATTTAATAATTGTTTTAAAATGGAATTTATACAAGAATTTGGAATAGGAACATGTAATATTTAAAAGGGGTATTTTTCATAAAATTTATTTTTCATTAGATTTTGTTTGTATAATTTTAATTTAAATTCATAAAATGATTATTATTTTTGATAATTTTATTCCACAATAAATGTTATTAGGAACATTTTTAGTATGTTTATTACTTTAATTTTGTGAAAATATTAAAAGCAAACATATAAATTCTTTTTACCAAGGTGATGGAAAAATCATGAAATGTTGGTTAAAATAAATAGATGAAAACTATAAAATGACCCAAAATAGTCCAAAATATTTTTTGATGAGTTTATATCTACCATTAAAATCCATCTGTGAGATTTATGACCTTTTTTGGGTCATGTTGACACAATAATTACAATTATAGTGTTTTATTTACATAAATGTCAAACATGTCACAATCTTGTTTTTAATAAGTGAAATATTTTTAAAATATTGTTATACGAAATATATATTAAGATATAAATATTATTTTCAAATATAATATAATTATATTTTTAATTAAAATTGAATTTTTATTCTCAGGGATGAAATAATTATCTTAAATTTTTTGACAACACTAATGCAATAATCATCCAATTAATTTAAATATCAAATAATTCTATTTAAAAATATAAAAATAAATATAATTTTAGATTTTAAGGTGATAAAGAAATTATATATACTACCATGAAATTTGTAGGAAACAATAAAATATTTTTATTGAATTTTTCTTTTATTCATGATGTTTTCAAAGTCAAAGTAATGAATAGACTATAATTTTACAATAATGATATTTTATGGGATTAATATTTTATTAATTGATTTAAAATAATTAAAACATTATATAATAAAAAATGGGATAATATATGCACTAAAATTTCAAAAAATATTCATTAATAGGGCTTTTTAAATAATTTTACTCAAAAATAGTCTCATTATATTTTAATATTTTTGAAAATTCCAAGAGTGTCCTTCCATTCTCTTATAAAAGGGAACTGCTTCGTATCAATCCTTACCACTGAAAAACAAATTTGTATAGTCCAATACATACAAATACCCATTATTTGAATCCTTCCCCAAATTATAGTGATATTTTTTAATAATAATTCAAATATTAGAGTTCATATGGTGTTATGAAAATGATGTTATCCAAATAAAAGTTACATTTCATATTTTCATGTTTTAGAATTGGTTATTCTTTCACAATCATAAAACATTATAAAAAATTAATAAATAATAACTCCACTATCCTCCATATACTTATAAATTATTATCTAATTTTAATAACCTTTATCTCTCTGCGATTCCATCAAATAGGGGAAAAGGTCATAGTTCGTGTGTAAGGAGGACTACCACCTCAATAATCGATGTAATTCATTTTTCATCGCTGTATATCAATAATATATTGTAATGATGAAATTATTATAATAATAAATGGTTAATATATAATTGAACTTCTTACATTTATTTGCAATGAAAAATGAAGGCATTTTTCATGTGTATGTGTGGACTACCACCTCTCCGAAGCGATATGATATGTTTTTCATCCCCAAAAAAACATGGATGATATAAATAATAACAAATAAATAGTAAATATGATAATTAATATAATATTATAATTATTGAAATTTAAAATCATACTGATCTTATTTTCATAATGCTTGTTGTAAATGGAAATTTGACTCATGCATACGTATGACCTAACATTTCCATTATTGTAATTTAGTTCATTTTTCATAAACATATTTTAGGGTTGGATTAAAAAATTATAATTGATATATAAAAATGATTATTTTGTTAATTTTTTATATAGAGATTATTGTGTATTTACCACTTTGTCCATAGTAAAAATACTGAATACATTTCTGACATCGGTGACTAATATTGTCAAAACACTTGATGTGAATTTAATTGAGTATGACATGGTAATAAGTAAAATAAAAGAAATAAAGAATATGAAAAGGGTTCATAATCTTGTATAAAATTAAAAAAAGGTTTTTATTTATGAATAAAAGTAATGTTCAAGACTATTCATACCCAAGGGAAGGGACTTTGTTTTAAATCCTCTTAAAAATATCCCTTTTCAAGACATTTTACAAAATTCAAAAGGAATAAGTTTTTAGCATATATGGAATGAATGGATTTTTACACCATAATTATTCCTAAATTATATGATATTTTATCTATTTATTTTCTATGTCCTGTTCCATAAAAAGTATTTTTTTGGGTACCTTTTTTATATTTTGAAAGGATGTTTAAGAAAAAAAAATTATTTTGATAATAAAAATTTTTCTCTCATGGATTACAGATAATTTTAATGTTTTTTATTCAAGATATTGTCCTTGGAAATTATTTATGAAGGTTTTAGCCCCATTAAAGCTCATATGTGAGACCGATACAACAAATATGAAGGGTAGTCCACATTAAAACACTCTAATTCAAGGCGTATGTTATTGTTTGAAGTTGACTATGATGGTAATTCAGATTGTAAATGTGATATTTACTCCAATTATAACATTGAGGGTTACATTGTGTAAAAACATATAGGTTATTTTATTTTTATCAGTGAAGGTTACTCCATCTATATGTAAAATAAATGAATGATTCCCCAATTTTCTACTATAATTTATTTATTAGTTTTTCATTTTTATAGAAATCACATGTCTTCATAGTAAAATTTATTGTGGTTATAATCAAATGAATGTAAATTTCAATTTTTAAGGGTGAAATTTATAACTTTGTAAAAATGTTTTCAATTGTTTATCATGTCTTCAAAGAAACCTATTTGGGTTTTATTTTATTCCTTATATAATGATTACGAATTTTTTTATGGTATCATTTGGATGAAACAAGTAATTTATTGAGTAATAAAACAAATATTTTATAGCCAATTTTTATTTTTGGGAAAATAATTTTTTTATAATTATTCATTAAAAAAAGTATTATTTCATTTTTTTTGATCTCTTAGTAAGATTATTGTGATCACCACAAATTTTTAAAATGTTTTTCACAAGTTTTAAGGTGTATTAATATAAAATAAGATGTCATGTTTAAACATGTAATGAATTATCGGGAATAGGAACCATGCTTAATTTAAATTTTTTATTTGTGAGAAAATTGTTAATTAAAAAACGTGTCTATCTATAATATATGGTTTTACCATGGCTATTTCCATCCCAAATATTTAAAACACTATACTGGAAATATTATTATAATTTTAGAAAATGGAATTCTAGTTGGAATAAAATAAATTATGTAATTAGTAATGTGATGTCCTTATAGTTTGTATCTGAGGTGGGTTTAAGCAACATTAGAAATTATGATGTTTTCTTATATTTCAGTATTTAAGAGTTATGGATATCATAATGGGTCCATGCTTTAAATTGTTCATATAAATTAAATTTCATAGAAAACCCTTTTGAGGATTTTGTTTATGAAATATTATTTCGACTAAATATATTTATGGGGATATTTATTTATAATTAAAATTGCTGTTATTAAATTTTTGGATAACAAATGAAATGATTGACACTATCTTTGATGTTAATAATAATCTGTAATGATGAATTTATTAAGGTTGTTATGATGATTTTTTCACATATATGGGAAGAATAAAAGGATTATAATTATATTATTTTATAAAAAGAAAATCATGTATGTTTGGTGATTATTTATCATATTCGGAAAGGATGCATGGTTTGAACCCACAACAGGAGGCTGCGAAGGGTGTATCACCATCCACTAGCCTTAATGTTGCCAAAATTAGTCTGAACATTTTATTTTAGTTTAATGATTTGAGAGATACATGTTATGTTCATTTTTTGAACATATGTTTTATTAAAAAAACCCTAAAATTTGAAAATGATTTACTATTGAGTAAATAATGTTATTTACTAATATGTATAATATTTTGGGAACCCTATATGATTAAGGTAAGAAGAAGAATATGGTATTGTAATTGATTAATAATGTTAGAATTATATTTTTAAACATATAATATTTTATTATAGACATATCGATTTTAGTATATATATGCTACTGATTAGAATATCTTGGAGATTGTGTGTCTTAGTTAAATACATTTTTGTTATAAGACATTATGAGTGATTAATGCTATTTGGTGATATATGTTGAAATTTATTATGTAGTGAATTTTGATCAAATCCTTTTTATTATTGGGATTCAATATTATTTTTTAATAATTTTGAGGAATTTTAATGTTAGTTATTTATTGTATGATATATGTTGAACTTTGGGTATTAAATTGAATTTTAGATTTTAATGTTGATTTTTGATATATAAATGTTTATTATATTTGAATAATTATCTTATATTTTCTAAACCATTTTGGGATTTGGTTAATTAATAAAGGCAATTAGAATATATAATTATTATTTTGTGGACTATTTATCTATATAAGCATATTTTGATACTTCAGGCATGAAACATTCACCATGAATACTCATCGTTATGAGAAAAATATGAGACTATAGAAGAAATTTATTAAAGGATTGAATTATACTTTTAATGTCATTTTATTTCCATATGTTATTAGTATATATAGAAATTGAATTCCTCAAAACTAGGAAAAGTATCATTAAATAAAAAATATATCCATTTTTTCATCTTATTGAGAAATAAATATCTTTTTACCCCATCCAAAAATTATTATTTTATGATGGAAAACATTCTTATAAAAAAATTTTATATCACACATTATATATACATGGGAGTTAATTTATTTTTATATATCCATGTTTTGACTTCCCACATAACATATTCTACTTGAATTATAGATTGTGATACTCTAGATGACCTTCGTACTTACCTTTTCTCTCTTTTAAAAAGTACAATTTATGAATACTTTTTATGATGTGGGACTTCAATAAATGTATTGTAAAAATTAAAACTCGTTTTTCTCAAACCAATATTAATATTATGAGGAAAAAATTTCATAAGTAGGGGATAAGGTAACATATCAATATTTCATTTTTTTAAAAAGATTGATTATGTTTGATAGTGTATAAGATACACAACACCAAGATTAAGAGAACAATGAATTTTTTTATTTAAATATTATCATTATAAGATAACCACTAAATTAATGGGAATGAATATAATTTACCATAATATAAAAATTTTAGTTGTCCTAATCATTTTCAATTTTTTAATTAATTACGGAGTTTCTGTTCTACATTTTTACTAAACTCATTTTATTCATCAAAGAATTTGTTTTCTTCAAAAATAATTTTTATTGATATTTATCTGTGACTATTATAATTTATCTCAGGAAATTTATTAAAATATATATTTCTAAAATAAAATTCATTTTCATAATCATCATATAAAAACTATATTGGGATGAAGTTTTGAGAATTTTCAGAAAATAATTATTTTTCATCGAATAATTAAAAATACAAATTTTAATTAACAATTGTATTTTATTTGAAGCCTTTTAAAATGTTAAAGTAATTTTCATTTCATAATTAGATCATTTTGATATTAAATGGTATATTTTTTTAAAAAAAATGTATTTTTTAATTTTATTTACAATAAAATCATTTTATTTTTAATGGGTATTTTTTTTAGAAAAATATTTTTTATTGCGTATTTTAAATTTAATTTTAAATTACATTATTAAAATTATGTGTTCTGAGTTTAAAAAAAATTCTCATATTTGAAATTGGTGAGACCATATTTAGTAAATTAGTCCACTTTTTAGTCATTATGAATTGTATCTTTTTTAATTTTTAGTACACTAAAAAAGGGTAAATTAGGTAATTTGTGTTAAAAAGAAAATGAAAAGAACAATTAATTAACTAAACAACATACAAAAAAATTAATATAGGGACATATCTATACCATAATAAAGAGAGGGTCTAATATAGGATATTTTCATGACATATGAATAGTATTATGACCTTTATATTATTTTATTTAATAAAATGTCAATCATGTCATACTCTTGTCTCAAAAAAGAGTCGTATTTTTAAAATGGTTTTAACTAGAAGATATGTTTGACTATAAAGATAATTTTTAAATATATAATAATTATATTCAATATATTAATTAATTTTTAATTTTTATGGAATAAATAATTACGTTAAATTCTTACACAACACTGATGCGCTAATTATTCAAATAATGAAAAGATAAAATAAGTAATATTAACAATATTATAATAAATATTAATTTATATATTTACCGCGATAAAATAATTAACTATATTACCATGACATATTTTCAATTTCATAAAATAGTTTTTTCAAATTTTACTTGTTTTCTTAATGTTTTTAATGTAAATGTAAGGATTAGTATGATAATTGATATTAATGTATTTTTTTTGAATAATATTTTATTATATAAATTAGAAATCATAAAAAAAATTAAATATGAAGAAATTATATGTTAAATGTTTTTAATTGTCACACAATATTCATTTCTAGACCATTTGGTATAATTGGGAAATATAAATGTCTTATTATATTTTAATATTTTGAGAAATTCCAACAATGCCCCTCCCATATCTTTCAAAAGATCATATATTCTTCTAAATTCTTAACACTTAAAAACAAAAATAGATAATCAAAAACCAAAAAATATAATTTTATAGAATCCCTCCACTAATTTTAGAGATATTTTTTAGGAATAATACCAATATTATTGGTCTTAATGCGTTTTTCAAGGGATTTTTTCCAATGAAAATGTATTATTTTTATTAGCATGTTTTATTATTGATTCTTCATAAACATCCATATAACTATCTTAAACCATGAAAAAATAACAGATCCAGTATTTTTAATATATAGATATTATATTATGTTAGTGTATATACCTATATATATCTCAACTTCCATCACAGTAGATGGAATACCGCTTCGCGAACTGATGAAATTCATTTTCCATCACTATCTCTCACTAATGGATTTTGATTATAGGATTAATTTTTACAGATTATATTCATGAAATATTTCTCATTATAATGGTATAATATACCATTTACCTTCTTAAAGTTAAATTCACTAAAAATTGATAACGTTATTTGTGCATACATGTGGACTACCACCTCCATGAAGCGATTTGATTTGTTTTTCATTACTACGTCACAAGGATAATATATATATATATAAAGAAAATATATTATAATGGGGATATTTTTATCATTCCATAAATATAATATTATACATACTTTATTTTCATAATGGAATTTGATTAAGGAAAATGTTACTCATGTGTATATATAGCATACCATCTTAATGATTTTAACCTAGTTCATTTTAAATGAAAATATAAAATAGTTGGACATACTAGTATAATTGATCTATAAATATGATAATTATTTAATTATGTATATTTTTTAGATTATGGAATAATGAACTCTTTATCTATAGTCATGTTTACAAAGTTATTTTGGACGTAATTACTGAATGTTGTTAAAATACAATGCGTGAATTTATTTGAAAATAACACGGTAATAAGAAAAATAAAATGAATAATGAACACCAAAAATGATTATAAGGAAGTATAAAATTAAAATATTTTTATTATTCTAGATGATAAGGAACGTATCTGACATTTCAAACTCTAGGTAAGGGACTTTCTTTTAAATCCTCTTTAAAAAGTACCCCTTCCAACTATTTTTATCAATGTTAATTGGAATCTTTTTTAACATATATGACATAAACATATTTTCCTACCATCATGATGCATCAATGAATTGATGTTTCCTTTTGTACATTTTTCAGTTCCTTTTGATGAATTTTTTTTCATTATTATGTGCATAATTTTTATATTTTGAATATTCTTTTGAAAAAATAGATTTATAATATTTAAAAGTATTAGACACAATGATTAAAATATTTTTTAACGTTTTTATTCTTTTTATTATTATTATACATTATTTACCATTGATTTATTCCCATTATATCTCATGGTGGATCTTGAGATAGGTTATACAGATAATGTTCACCAGTATATCTCTCTGAAAGCATGACCTATTGTCGATTATATACCAATCAAGGTTTCGGTGCTCTACTAATGTGTATAGCTGCACTCAGGCCGAATCCGTAGTGATGATACCTTTTAACAGTCAGTTTTTTTAGTTGATTGTATTCTGATTAGGGGGTTTGTTTGTAGAGCTTATTAAATTATATATGGATGATGTTTGATTTAACAAATTGATAAAGATTTGGGTGAGTCCATTATTGGGAATTTAAGCGCATGATATCCTTGAGCATTACTTTATATTGAATTAAATTAATACCCACTTCACAAGTTGATTTTTGATCGGAATTCCAGTTGTTAAAGAATTAATCCAAGACATAACATAAATTAAGGTTCTAATCATTTCAATTAATTATTTATGGTAGTGTATTTTTTGGTTCCAACAATCCATGGAATCAACATATTAAAAAAAACATGTCATTAATCCATGACATGTAAAGTTCAACAAACAAATTATTAACTCAACAAATTCTCATCGAGCAAAGGATCTCAATCCCTTAATATCCAGAAATTATAACTCACAATAATGGTATATTTACTCATCCATTTAAATTATTAGTAATCTAGTTATAATTATTATGATGATGAATTAAGAAGATAAGAAAAATAAATGGATAAGAAAAGAGTGGTGCGTCAAACACACACACAAACTATGAAGGGAATTAAATACTGACATCAGATTGAATGAGAAAGCTATAGAAGGGAAAGGGATTAAACTATATTTAAACTATTTTTAGAACATTAATATTAAACTACATAAGGTGGATGAGTATAAATGATATTGAAGAAAAAACATTCATTAAAATAGAATTACAAAGAGACTTACGAAATTACAAAAATGAAGAAGACAAAAAGAGGAGGAAAGGTATATAAATGAAAACATGATTATGGAAGGTCATCCCAATCCCTTAGAAAAGCTTTTTTCGTTCCAATATTTTCTCCTCTCTTCTGAAATGCCAACCCTTTTGACAGATAGAATGGGGGATGTATTTATAGCTAAAGGAAGTGGACCGTTGGCATTCCCAATCAATCCTTCCTCTTGGCTCGACGATTTGGACAACCAAACAGCTGAATATCGGGATATATCTCTCTTACAGGTTTTATATAATAACGTTTTCCAACCACTCTAAATATTTTAAGTCATTTGGACCTATAAAGCCAATGTTATGACGTATCCATTAAACAATGTTAATCTATCTATATCAATCCATTCTTTTTCAATGTCCAAAATGTGAATGGATTTTAGAATAGGAATATACCTTCAAATATGAATGATTTATTCAAAAATGTCGGCCATCTATATCTCCTATTTCACACTGCAAAATCTCATCTTGATTTGATGAATAGATCAAGAGACATGTCATGAATACTGTACTGATGTTAATTCCCGTGATGAAAGTTGGGCTGAGTTTAAATAAATCAGTTGGGTCCCTTGTATTTGGATTAGGGGCTTGAAATTTTTATCCAAGACTCCATCCATTGTCCCCAGAACCTTTGAGGAGAATTATAGAATTTTAACTTCTAGTTTGATCTCATTAATTCAATATTCATGGCTGGTCAAGTTTCTTCATAAGTTCTGTATTCCCTCTTGTATGGTCTACATGAGCCATCAAATGGAAAAATAGGCCCACGATCCCTTCTAATGAAATGTTTTATATTGAATTAGGAATCCTAAAAAATAAGAACCATACAATTTGGAATGGTAGTATAGTGTTATAAATAAAATATTAAACTTACTCAATTGGACTACTTACAAAATGCCCAAAAATTACAGTGAGTATTAAAACATAAATATTTCAAACAAATTTTGCACATTTCATATAAAATCAGAAAAGGGTGTATATAATATGTCATGAAAATATTAATATCATCAAATCCCCCACAATTATTCTTATTCATATCCTCATGTGTAACAAATATAAAACATGACTAAATAATGTTCACACACCAAAAAATATTAAAATTTGATTTCTCGAATCTCTTTAGGTTTAGACAATTTCACTCATCCATTTTTAAATCCACCACAATTTTTTTCAAAATAAATGTTCCAAAAACAATTCATATTTTTCATGCTCAAATTTAGAAATGGAAAATATTTCCACGCAAAACATACTCCTCTCAAGATTATAAAATCTATAAATGGAGCTTCTATCATTAACCAACCAAAAGTGAAAATCTTAGAGTTTGGAAGATATCACAACTTCCATTATCTATCTTAATGTTATCTAAAATCAAGAGGTATCATTTAGGGATTATTTTGTCTCTATGGGATGGTAGGAAGATGATATCCAAAAGATAGTAAAAAGGGGGTAAAACACCAACAATGAAAATGTGATCCACATTTTTTTTAAATGAAACATGGAAGGAAATGAAAACGCATATTTACAAGGGAATGATTGTGTAAATAAAGTCACAAGGGAGGAAGTAAAATTGAAGGGGATAAGAAGTTAAAATATTTAAAAACCACAAAAATTCTACCAATTACATAATAATATAATGCACGTCTTCTTTTTTTCTTTTTTTCACTTTGTTGAATGTTGAACTTGGAAAATATCTCAAAATCATTTTCCAACCAATTATTGATCTCCTAATGAAACTAATTGTAATAGTTATAAAAATATAAAAGTTTGATGAAGAGTGATTTTTGACATACCCAAGACACAACCCAATTTCATTTTTTGAATTTTTTTAATTTTTTTTATTTTTTAATTAATATTTTTTGAACACATTTCATTTAAATTTGAACAATATGTCATAATAATATATAAATTCACAAAAAAAACTAAATAAAAACCTCTCCCCCAAACTAAAAATGATGTTTTCCCTCAAGCATAAGATAACATGGTGAAATAAACAATGGGAACCCAAAATGATATCCCTTCCCCCCACACATAAATATGCAATGAAAAATCCATGTTGATATTGGGTGGGATAAGGTATTGGGTTTGTAATGTGGCTAACAAAGAAAAGGTTTTCATTGGATCGAAGGGGCTTTCAAGAGGATGGTTATTGTAAGGGAAATGAGAGACTATTTTGCCATTGTGATTCTCATGTGGTTCAAAAAATGTCTCTATCATATTAATGCACACTACAGTATGAAATTCAGCTCGATGGTTAAAAAACTCAAGGCTCACAAATGTGGGTGAAAACATACATTTTGAAAAGAAGGCCATAGGATTCCTTGGCATGAAACCAAATGGTTTTCCACATTGGTTGGGAAAATAATTTTCCAAATCAGAAAGTGAGCATTCCAAATTTGTTAGGTTTTACACAATATTCATCATCCAAATATATGATGAAAACAAAAAAATTTTGAGATAAAATCATGTCTTTTTACACCCCAAAATGGTTGGACGAAATTTTAAAATTAAAGCTGAGTAAGTTTGACACATTGTTTTTTTACAATTTTTTATTTTTTAGTATTTTTAGTGTTTTCTAAAATACACAACCACACAAAATAGAAATATAAAAAGAATGTTTTTGATGAATAATGTGATTAAAAATGTATTAGATAGGAAGTATAATAATGAGTGGGAGAGAGGAAGCGATATAGATAGTTAAAGTGAAAGAGGTGCCCCTGGTTTGGATTTGGTGGGTCGCTGTCTCCATCCAATGGTAGGTCAACTACAAATGTTGGGGATCCATTGGAAGTAAATTTTTTTCTAGGATTTTGTGTCCCCTCATGGTGATACTTTAATCGATGTCCATTAACTTTGAATGTCCTTTTGGAAGATGGGTCTTGGACATGCACTACACCAAACGGGTAAACATTAGCAATAACAAAAGGACATTCCCAATGAGAATTAACCTTACCTAGCTGATGCCAAAATCTAGAATTTAAAAGGATTACCTTTTCATCATAATGAAATAATGTTCTCAGGGTGTTCTTATCATAATGTGCCTTCTATTTTTCTCTTTAGAGATTAGATTTCTCAAAAGAATCAAGTCAAAGCTCTTCCAGTTCAGTCAATTGCAACAATCATTCTTCACTAGATTTTTCAAGATCAAAATTACAGGTTTTCACAGCTTAAAATGACTTATACTGGATTTCAACTAGAAAATGAAATGCTTTACCAAAAACTAGCCTAAAAGGATACTTCCCAATTGGTTTCTATAGGCAGTTCAATAAGCCCAAAGTGCTTCACCAAGTCTTTTAGGCCAATATTTTCTGGTGGGTTTTACAATTCTCTCATGCACTATTTTCAATTCTCAATTAGATACATCAACCATGCCATTTGTTTGGGGGTGACATGAAGTTGATGTTTTATGTACAATAACAGTTTTTTTTCAAAAGAGATTCCAAGGTTTTATTAAAACAATTGGGTCTGAAGTCACTTATCAAGGCACGTGGTGTGCCAAATCGGTGGAAGATGTGTGTCTTTAAGAAATCCCTAATAGTATGTGAATCATCCTTTATAGTGGTTTTAGCCTTGAACCATCTAGAAATATAATAAACTGCAAGAAGAATGTATTAGAATCTATTGGAAGTGGGTAATGGTCCCAAGAAATCGATTCCCCAAACATCAATGATCTCACCAAAAATTAAAGGATTTTGGGGCATTTAATCTCTTTTGAAAATTGTGCCAAACTTTTGGGAGGTGGGACATGATTGACAGAACTCATGTGAGACCTGAATGATTGAAGGCTATAAGAATCTAGAGTCTAGGACCTTTCGATAGATCCTTTGTGTTCCAAAATGGCCACCACCAGGCATTGAGGGACAAAATTATAAGATAGAGGAATGTTCAACTTCATCGACACATCTCATTATTACGATGTCAAACCCATTTTTCCAAAGTTTATTTTCTTCCCAAAATAGTATTTTGAATCACTTTTCAACATCATTTATTGTTATTTTGAAAACTTTTTAGGAAAAACACAAAAAAGAATGTAATTTAAAATTGGGGCATAACATGGTGTTTTTTGGAGTGAGAGATGAAACGTGCTCAGTTGGAAATTACGGATCAATTATTTCAGAATGAAAAGAATAAAAAATTATACTCAAGTGATCATCCACATGGTTCTATTTTTCTTATCATTCTTTTATTTCAAGGTAAAAATCTTGGAGCATTAGGATCTATCTTATTACATCAGTTTTGAATCACTTTTCCTGAGTAATAACATTATAGTAAAATAGTCTATGAAGATGATGATTTTGGCACCTATGATAAAGTGCCCGATTTTATCTAAGGCATAAACCACAGCTAAAAGATCCTTTTCAGTCATAGTGTTTTGAGATTGAGTTTCATTCAACTTTTTTGAGGCATAATAGATAACAATAAGAATTTTTCTCTTCATTGACCAAGAACAACCCCAAAAACACTATCATAATAATCACACATCAACTCAAAGGGTAAGAACCAATATGGGGGTTGGATTATTGGGACAGATGTAAGAGAAGATTTTATTTCAATGAAGGATCTCTCACAAACCGCATTGAAATGGAAAGTCACATCATTTTGGAGAAATTGAGTGAGTGGGAGGGAAATGCTATTGATGATATATATGAATCATTGATATAAACTGGCATGATTGAGGAATAAATGAATGACTCAAACAGATGTGGGTTTAGGAAGTGATTGGATCACTTCAATTTTGGTAGGATAGACATTAATACCACCTTTTGAAATTATGTTCACTAGAACAATCCCATTTACCACCATCAAGTGACATTTTTGAAAATTTAACACAAGGTTACACATGACACACTTTTGAAGGACTAGAGAGACTGCATTAAAGAAAGATTCAAATGAATCACCATAAATGTTAATTTCATCCATGAATACTTCTATACAGTGTTCAATGAATTTAGAAAAGATACTCATCATACAACTCTGGAATGTTACAAGAGCATTTCAAAATCCATACGACATTCTCTAATAGGAATATATTCAAAATTTCCATGATATATTAGTATTTTATTGGTCCTGAGGTGAGATTGATATTTAGAAGTATCTGGTGTATGCATCAAGAAAGAAATAGTGTGACTTTCTAACTAATCATTCTAGCATTTGACTACAAAATGGAAGAGTGTAGTGATCTTTTCATGTTTCAACATTCTATTTCCTATAGTCGATGCACACATGCCATTTTTTCTCTACTCGGGTTGTGACTAACTCACCTTGTTCATTTGTGACATAGTTATCCCACCATTCATATGTACAACATTAATTTTAATAACCCATTCACTATCATAAATTGGGTAGAAAATACCAGCTTGAATAATCTTGGTGATCTCTTCCCTGACTACCTCAAGGATGAGTGGATTGAGTCTTCTTTATGGTTTTCTAATTGGTATATATGATTCATCAAGATGGATGTGATGCATGTAATGGGTATGGTTGATTCCTAGTATTTCTTCTAGGGTCCACCCTGTGGTCTTTTTGTTTCACTCTAACACTTGAACATGTTTTGACTCCCCAGTTCTGGTAAGTGATGAAGATATAATGACAGGATAAGAGTGATCATCGAAAAGGAATGCATATTTCAGGTGTTTAGGAAGAGGTTTCATATAAGTATTGTCTTTCATTTGTGCGTTTTAAAAATCATCAATGGAGGAAGGGACATCAGTTGATTTAGACTCATTCTCCATAATATTATCCAAGGTGGAGTAGTAGATATCACAGTTGATGTGGTATTTAAGAGTGTTTTAACGTACCTCTAGATTGATGGAGTCTATGAATGACAGGTCCACATCAACTTCACCATTTATGAATTGTTTAATAATGGTGTAAATTTCACAAGATCCATTATCATCAGTACAGGATGAACATGTTGTAATGGGGTTAAGTTTACTTTTAGAACTGTCCTCTGAAGCATAGATTGAGAATGCAGAGTGATCCTCTGATGGCTATCACATGTCTTGGAAAATGTTGAAAAAAACCAACTGGTCACGAAATTCCATAGATAAGATGCTTGAATGGACAAAAATCTTGGTTCTTGCTATAATTAGTAATTTTCTTCCTAGAATTAAGGGAGATCTATAACAGTTCGTCTCACCTTCCATGTCAGGGAAATGGAAATTGGTTGTGAAGATAAGATCATTGACACCAACAAGGAAATCCTCGATTATTTCCTCAGGACTGGCTATGCTTTGATTGGATAACTTAATGACATCACCCGTTGGATGTAAGGGTCCTAGATAAAGGTCAGAGAAGATAGATTTGGTCATAACATTAATTGAGGCTCGTAGGTTTATGAGTGCATCATCAAAGTTCGAACTTCTAAATTTGCATAGAACCGTAAAGTTCCCTCGATCTTTGCACTTTGTGGTAATAGACTACTGGGTGGAAGCATTTGTGAAGGTCCTAAGTTGCCTCTTATGGGTGCACAATTGTTTAAGAAACGTGGCATACTTCGAAATTTGTTTTATTGCATCAAATAGGGGAATGCTGACTTCTACACATCTAAACATGTTTAACATTTTTGGATCGGTTTTAAAGGACTTCTTAGGCTTATAAATAGCTTGAGGAAAAATAATTGGGTTTCTAATTGAAATAGAAGGAGGTGAGGGATTTCTTTTGGATTCTTTTTCATGATTCTTTTTCTTTTCATTTTTTATGTCAAAGTTTAATGGGGGGGTTTGAGGACTTATCTTGAGGCATAGAAATTTTCTACCCCAATATAAGTGCAATTGCACATAAATTATCCTTGGGGTTGGGTAATGGTTGATTTGGATATTGGGAATAATATTCTGGTTTCTAGTGACTAAGGTTGGATGCAAGTTAACCAATTTGGGTTTCAATGTTCATGACGCTGGAACTAGTGAAGGAGGAAAGATCATCCACTCTACATTCCAATATATTCTTGGAAGAAGAGGCTTGTCCCGAATTTGGATTAGCTAGATTTTGGTTCTTGGGAAAGCAATTGTATTGGTTTTACAATTTGGAAGACTTACTGGGATATTGGAATCCAGGAGGAGGATTGTTCCTTTAAGGTTTAGGAATAAAAGGATAAGTTTGTTGGAAGATACCTACACCTTGACCATATTTTAACAGGTTTGGGTTTTGATGAGGGAAATGAGGGGGATGATAGACAAAATAACCATACCTCGGGACATGGTTATAGGTAGAAGATCAGGGCTCAGAGTGAGGTTGGTTGAAGTTTCTAATGAATTGACCTGATTGTTGAGGGTTGGTATTCCACTAAGCATATGCTGTATTGTGGTCCATTGGTCTAGATGAATCAGATTGATCCTCTTGATGTTGTGGACATGTGTCAGTTGGATGATATTGAGAGTTGCAGATTCCACATTTTTTGACAGGTCCTGGAAACATTGATTGTGGAGAAGGTGAATTTGGAGCTTTGGTAGCCACAACTAGTTGTCGCACAAGGCCTGTAATTTCACTCATCCACCACATCATCTTGTTTGGCTCTATTGACTGACTATCATGGGCTTGTTTTATTGGATCATGTGCTCGAGTATGGAATATTTTTGTGTTCACAGCCATGTTGCTTATGAGATCTCCTGCAGCTGCACGTGTTTTATTAACAAGAGCACTGCCACTTGCAGCATCAATGATGATTTCCTCCATAGCCAATAGCTCCTCAAAGATGTAATTGATCAAGAGTTGGTCAGGGATTATGTTGTGTGGGGAGGTTGCAACAATATTTTTCAACCTCTCCCAGTACTCATTGAATGATTCATTTGGTAATTGATGGATGCCACTTATTTTCTTTCGGATAGGAGAAGTAAGAGAATCAGGGAATAATTTCTCTAAGAAGAGTCTCTTATTGTCATTCCATGTGGTTATAGAACTAGTAGATAGGTAGTAGAGCCATGACTTTGTGGATTCATCTTGGGAGAAAGGGAATGATCTGAGTTTGATTTTTTCATAAGAAAACCCTTGAAACTTCATGGTAGAACACACTACTTGGAACTCTTTAAGGTGGAGGCGTGTATCCTCACCGGCTAGCCAGTGGAAATGAGGAATAAGATGAATCTAACACAATTTGAGTTCAAATTCATACTACATGTTTGGAAATTGAATACCAAGAGGTTTGTAATTCATATCAGGGGAAACAAAATCATTAAATGTTTGTTCCCTAGGTTTATCCATATTTAATTCAACTGGATGGACAAGGACTGGTTCATGAATGAGTTGATTATATTTTAAGTTCCTCCTATGTTGGCGAGGATTTCCCTCAATTTCAGGGTAAAAAAATCCATGGGATTGATTGGGTGGCTACATGGCATTCAGAAATATTTTGAAGAAAGATTAAGGCAATTGTTTTCTTTTGTGTTTTCCGTTTATGATTTGTTTGAGGAAGGCAGGTTTTTCATTGTGGTTTTTTTAATTTTTTTAAAATAACTAGAAACTAACGACTACTTAAATACACCATCTCTGGAAAAATCTCCATTTGAGAGCTTGGCTAATGGTCGCCTATCGACTGATCATGGTTCTGGTGCTTTGCTAATGTGTATAGCAACACTAAGGTCGAATCCTCACCGATGATACCTTTTAATAGTCAGTTGTTTTTATTTTATTGTATTATGATTGGGTGTATTTTTTTAGATCTTATGAAATAATTTAGGTGTGATAATTGATTTAACTAATTGATAATGATTGGGGTGTGTTCATTATTGGGTATTTAAGCTTGTGATATCCTATAGATTTTCTTTATATTGCATTAAATTAAAACCCACATCACAAGATGATTTTTGATAGGAATTCCCAAGTGTTAAAGCATTAATCCAAGACGTAATATAACACAAGGCTATAATAATTAACATTACTTGTTTATGGTAGTGTATTTTCTATTCCAATAATCCATGGAATCTACATATTAAACAAAACATGTCATTAATCCATGACATATAATGATCAACATACACAATATTAACTCAAATAATGCTCATTGAGAAATGGAACTCAATCACTTAATATCCCCAAATTATAATTCACACAAACTGGAGATTTACTCATCCATTTATATGATTAGTAATCTGATTATAATTATTATGATGATAAATTATTAATATAAGAAAAATAAATGTATAAGAAAAAAGTGGTGCATCGAACACACACACAAACGATAAAGGGAATTAAATACTGACTTTAGATTGAATGAGAAAGAAACAGAAGGGAAGTTGATTTAACTGTATTTAAACTATTTTAAGAACATTAATACTAAACAAAGAAAGGTGGATGAGAATAATATATACTTAAAAATAACCATTCATTAAAATGGAATTACAATGAAATAGACTTACAAGTTTAAAAAAATGAAGAACACAAAAGTAAATGAAAACAAAGAGAGGAGGAATGGTATCTCAAGTGAAAACCTGAGTGTGGAAGGTCCTACAAATCCCTTTTAAATTCTTTGTTCACTCCAATATGTGATACTCTTTTTTGAAATGACATCCCCTTGAATAGATATGAGGGGGATGTATTTATATCCAAAGTAAGTGCACTGTTGGCATTCCCAATCGGTCTTTCAAGTTGGATCGACAATTTGTACATCCAGACAGCCAAATCTAGAGATATATCTTTATTAAAAGTTTAATATGATAATTTTTTCCGACTTCTCTCAAAATTTGGAGTCATTTGGACCTATGGATCCGATCCTATGGTGGTTTTATTAATCAATGTTAAACATTCCATTTCAATCATTGCTTTTTCGATGGAAAAAATGTAAATGGATTTTGGAATAGGAAGATGCCTTCATATCCGAATGATTTCTTCAACAAAGATGGCAGAATATATCTCCTATTACACAATGAAAAATATGAGCTTTATTTGATTACTATATCAAGAGACACGTAATAAATACTATACTATTTTTAATTCCCGACCAGAATGGTGGGATGAGTTTAAATAATTCAGTTTGGCCACTTGTATTTGAATTTGTGTAGTGAAACTTTTATCCGAGACTCATTCCGTTTTCCCAAAAAACATTGAGGAGAACGAAAAAAATTTAACTACTAGACTTTTCCCAGTAATTCATTCTTCATGGCTGGTCCAGTTTCATCACAGATTCTGTAGGCCCTCTTGGGTGGTTCATATGAGCCTTCAAATGGCCGAATTGGCCCATGATCCCTTCTAATGAAAAATTTTATATTGAATTAGAAATCCTACAAATAAGAACCACACAATTTGGATAGGATGGGGGAGAGTTGAAAATGAAATAGTAAACTGACTCAATTGGACTATTTCTAAAAATTCTCAAGAATTATACTTAGTATTAAAACATTAATATTTCATAAAAATTTTGCACATTTCATATAAAATCAGTAAAGGGAGTATATAAACAGTCATGAAAATATTAATAACATCACTCTCCAAATAATTAGGTAAGATTATGTTAGAAGTTGACCGTGATGTTTGTTCAAAAAATATCTATGATTGTTGATCCAAATATAACGATGAGAGTTATTTCCAGAATAAACATAAGTGTTGTTTTATAGTAGTCTTGAGGAATACCCCATCAATATGAATGATAAATAAAATATTAATCTAGTTTTATAGATGATTCCTTATGATTACTATGTTTTAGAATAATTTACATGACTTAAAAAACTATTTTATTTAGTTTATACTCGAAATAAAGTATATATACCTTTTTAATGGTTTAAAGTATAATTTTTTTGAAAAACATAATGTTCCCATAATTTTTTCAATGATTCCTTTAATTTTTTTTATTTTTTTCCTTTTATGTTTATAATGATATGATTTATGGAATATTTTCTCTAAAAATGTCTTTTTGTGAGTATGTATATGTTTATATTAATCCCAATGTTTACATTGAAAAATGAAATTTTTAATAAGTACTTTTGGACTAATAGTTTCAGTTTGTATTTATTTTCATATCAATATATATTTGTTTTTTGACCACAATACATTTTAAAATATTTCTCATAGTTTTTATGGATGGGTAATAGAAAATGTGAAGTCATGTTTCAATTTTTGATGATTTATCCTAAAGAACCATGTCTCATTTAAAAGGGTTTTTTGCGGTGATTGAAATGGGTAATGAGTATAATTTTCAACCTATAATGTAAATTTATACCATGTATGTGTTTTTTCAAGTTATCACAAACTCAAAACATAAAATATTCATGGAATTATTTGAATAATAATTGTAGTTCCCAGTTAATAGAATATTTAATGCTTAAGGTTGGGTCCATATACAGTTCCCTCAGGATATATCTAAATATTTTTCAAGGGAATCATTTACGAATAATTCTAAGGATGAGTTAAATAATATAATGATGTATTAGAATTTTGTTAATGGATTGAGATAGTGGTTTCCATAAAATTACATCCATTTTTGGATACCTCAACTTGATGTGGATTTGAAATAATGAACATATGGGTAATAAATCTGAAAATGGTGTATTAATTCATAATCAATCATCACCTAGTACATGAAAACATACCGTGATCCACATTTATTTTGGAACTCCTAGGTTATATGATTTAGAAATTCACAAAATATTTATAAATGGTCCTGATGAAATTAAATATATGTCGACTGTGAATGTACTAGGATAAACATAAGGTAACATAAATTAAAATTATTTTGTCAATATTTAAACATAATATAAGTTATTTTCATGATTATTTTTTCTTGTTAGGATCTGTGTATCCCAAAATATGCTTTTTGGATTTAGTCAATGGCATAAACCCAAATAATCTGGGTAAACATAGAATGTGATGGGAAAATTTAGGATTTGTATCAAAATTGTATAATAATTGGATGGAAGGATATTTTGAATAAGTTAAATTATTTATCAAATAACAAGATTAAAAATGTAAATGTTAATCAAATTATTGACTCACTGAAAATAGAAGGAAATATTTTTCTAGGCGTTCAAGTTGTGGGGACCATGGAGGAAAAACGATTCAGCTTTATATATGTTAATAATGATAGAATAATAACTCAATTAAATGACTCAATGTGATGTGAATATGCTTTGGGTGTGAAAAAATACAGAATAAAATTAACTAAAAAGGAAAAATGAAATGGTTAGTTAATACATTTGATGATAATAACGATATTTCTATGGTATCATTGACATTTGAATGATTTGAATATGCAAATTATGGTAAAAATGAAAATGAATTTAATAATGTGAAGCCTTATTAAAATAATCAAAAATGTTTTGTGAGTCATGGTTATGTTGTTAAGGATTAAATAACTAAAAATTACATATAAAAGACAATATGTAATAAGGATAATGATGATGAATAATAGATTATGTTTTAAGAATTAACTGGTGTGATTCAAGTGATTATCTATTATAATACAAAATTTATGTTATATGAATCATGAAATATATAATTATTGTTATGTATAATTTTTTTTATTAATGATATGAATGAATATGTAGAATAATAATAATGAATAAGAAATGTGATTTAATGGAATGCTAATATTTTATAGAAAAAAACCGAATAAAGGAAGATAACCCTTGATAGGTAATATTTATATTTTTAAACAGATGATTGATATGGCTAAAGTAAATTGGATATTATTGATGATCTAAAAACTAATAATGATTTTTTTGACATAATTGTTTATATTATCATTGATAGAATTTAATAAATTATTTGCTCCATTGGATATGTCCAACAATCTATTATTTTATTTATGGAATGAGGAACAATGAATGTTTTCATTGAGGTTTTTTGATAATTCTAGTTATTGTCATTATTCCAGAGAATAAATGACAAAGGTATTCAAATATTTGTCATGTGAACATTAGGAGTTACTTAATGATATATGGAAGAGTAATGTTTGGATTGGGATATTTAGATGAAATATTTATAAATTTTTTATGTGTTATAATGTTAACATGTTATATAATTGTTTAAACTCTACATTGGATTAGGTTTTGGTGATAAATACATTACCTCATCATAAAAATATTTACACTTATTGGATAACCAGTTTTTTCCATTTTTACTATATATAAAAGTAATGACATGTCATCAATTAATGGATTTTATTTAGTACATTAGGAATGAATAAATATTTTTCAATTTGAATAAGAGTTGAAGTAGAAATTGACAAAGGAATAAATAGATGATAAAATTTGTCTTATGAAATAAATAGATATCTAGTAAGAGAATTTTGAAATGTTCACAGTCTATATAGAAAAGGAATTACCCAATATTAGGGAAATGATATTCAAAAAACACTATCTAGATATAATCATTTTTTATAATATCAATGTTTTGGTGTGTCCCTTTATTTTCTTGGATTTTTATTCATTTACATTATATTCAAAATCCACTTTCTTATAATCTATTATCTTTATCACTCTATATAATTACACATCCTTTTCTTCCATGACCATATCTACAGTTCCCACCCATTTTCACCATTTTGGAAACCTAGTATGCATTAGTATAGATAAATTTCACACATCCAATTGTCTTTTTATAGAAGACTCTTTATTGGCCCTTTTTACAATGTGGGAATGTATGATGGAATTTTCAAATGTTAATTTTGTTTTGGCTGAGACAAATTTTAGTGACATGTAAATTTTATGTGGGGGTAGAACATGACACCAATTGGGTTTGTAATTTTCTTTTTCAAATTAATTTTAAATTTTTGATATTTTGTCTTACATTATACACTAAATCTTTATTTAACTACATAAAATACTGAATTTAAAATTCATTACATGTAGCACTGAGATTAAACGAAATGTGGCATACAGTTAAAATTTTATTATGATCATTGTTTCCTAAATGTTGGAATGATTGGTATGAACTGGATTCACTAAATTATGAATATATATGGCATACACATTTATATTAAGTGAATTATTTTATGACCAATTAATTTGAAATAAAAATCAAAACAGTTTTTAAATTGAGGAAAAATGTTTCTTTTTTTTGCACACAAACATGATTTAACTCAAACAATTATGAAAATCACTTTTTCTGAAAGATTTTAATAATATATATATATATTCAATAAAATAGTTAACATTAACATTAAATGATTTATTGATAAAATATGAGTATAAATTCATTTATATTGTTAACAACATTATTTTTTAAAAAATAGTTTTGTCACCTTTTGTGATTTCATTTAACAATTTATATATTTTTCACTAATACAAAATAAATTTAAAAAAATAATAATTTATTTGGAAATCATAATGTAAAAAATTACATGGGGTTATTTGTTTTTATTTTCATCAAATATTACTTTTTTGATGGACAATGAAAATAGTTATTTTTAATTTAAAATCACATTTTCGATTAAATTATATATAAAGATCAATTATAATTTAATTTATTTTAATTATAATAAGTATAATTATATAGTAATTAATAATGATTAGGTTAATATAATAATATATTATTTATTTTTGATATATTATCTTTATAAACTAGAACATTTTATTGTTGAAATAATTATAAAATTGATTTAATATTTATAATTCTAAAAAAATAAATTATCATTTTCTTTCTTGAATTTTCACCAACTAAAAGATGATAAGGTTCTTCATGTACTTGTTGACTACCACCCTCATGATATATTGTGACTCTTAATTTTCAAAACCAAACCACATGTGTGATTTTTATAAGTTTATATAAATTAATTAAATGATTTGTGATAATTATTTAGAAATAAAATATTACTCACATCCCATTTATAATGTTCATTGAAAAATGGAAATGTTATTTCTGTACGTACGAACTACTATCCTACCGTCTCCATGATCATAGTATACATCATTTTTTGAACATTATTTTATTATAGGTATTAAAATTATAGATGATTAATAAATATGATATTTATTTCATTATTATTATTATATTCATTATAGAACAATGATCAAATTAAGATGACCAAAAATAAAAATTTAAAACCCAAAAAATTTACAAAAAAATAATTAACTGAAAAATGATATTAATGATTAATTGGAGATAAAAGGGTAATAAATGATCATAATAAAATCATATATTTTATAATATTAAAAATCATTATGATATAATATATTTATCAAAAACTTCTATTTATTATATAGTTGGTTTGAATGTGAATAATTGAAGTTGATCCTTAAGGTAAAGGATTTCTGAATCTTATTTCTGGGAAACATATGAAAATTCACCAATTGTTTCTTTTGTGAGCTAAATATACTTATTCTTTGATATGTTATATCATTAATCACATTAAATTTCTTATATTAAATGTTTAATTCTATTTTATGCTTTATTAGGGATTAAAATTCAAAATATTAGAAAAGCATTAATGGATTTCCGGCCAATTTTTCTAAATTTATTTGGAAAATTCATTTTCACCCCCTATTTTCTCTTATGTTGTATATAATTACCATTAATTTATTATAACATAATTACCTATAAATTATCTGGATTTCCATACCCATTTTAGGATATATATTTCTTGGGTTTTACAATTCCAATAATACCAATGTGGAAACAGGGTTTTCTCTTAAATTTTTTCGTTGAGACATATGTTATATTATGCATATATCTTCTTTTTTGAGGAGTATGTACATCCCATTTCCTAAGAAATATGAGTAATTTATTTATTCATATAATATTTTGTTATATTTTATTCATTTATGGAAAATGTGATTCAATGTAACCAAAGTGGTATTGGTTTTACTATATAGTCTCATCATTTATTATGATTATTATTGTTTATGAATCCATTGAAAAAATATTATAATAAATATTTCAATAAACCCATAAATTTTATTATAATGTGGTTACTTCATAAGAATTCATTTTTTCACTACATTTATCTCTCTTTATGTACTCTAGACTTAAAAATAATTTTATTATGAAAAATTTTCTTAATTTATCTATAATGTTGGGAAAGATTTTTCTTTGAAAACCATTTTTTCTAATTTTTTGTAATATTTCTATTAATTTATTAAAATTTATTACTAAAAACATTTTTACTCATGATTTACCTTTTACATTATTTAATTTAAAATTTATGTTTTTTTCCAAACAATACTTGTCCGACTTTTACCAAATATGTGAATCAAATATATGTCTTAACTCGTACAACATCAAGGGTATGTTTCACCTTCATTACCAATAATTTTTTTAAAGATTAATTTTTAAATTTATAATTTTAATTTCAATTAAATTTTCTTAACATGTTTTCTGATTTTCAAAAATCATTTCAAATTTGAAATAATATTTTAATCAAGAAATGGTTTAAATTATTTTTAAATATTCCTTTATATGTTGTCTTCTTTATTTTCAAAGAAATGTAATTTGAAACTATTTTACTTATTATGTATTTAAATAACGTAACATTCCTCAAGAAATGTTTTTTTGTGATATATCATTCAAAATCATTCTAAAATTATGATGACAAACCATGATATAATTTATGATATTATGATGATATAAAGAAAGCATACCCTTCATATTAAATATTTTAATGGTTTATAATAAAACGATTTTTATAGAAATATTAATCATAAATTGGTTATACCAAGGTTCTTATAAAACCTTTTTTTTCAAAGTATATTATATAATGAAATGATGTAATGGTTATTTAACATGACTCTTTTTCCATTGGATTTGATATAATGAAAGGTTTAAAACCCCATTTCATTTTATGGGTTATGATATGATGAATTGTTTATGATTATATTGAACACATATATACAATATAAATTATCTGATGGCTGAGACCAGAATCTTCATTTAATGAATTGATTAATGATTTAAATCTCATCTGATAGATAGGACAAAAATGGGGAGTTAACCCGATTTATTAAGGTACATTGTCCTTTATGATGGTCTTATGAGAGATCCAAGTTAAATAATATAGTCTAAGGAGTGAACCCATTCAACTATGATATAAATTGAATTAATCATTGACTACTCAGTAATTGAACTATTATCATCCCTTGCCTTTGTGTGTGTAATTTTTATTATAATATTTTCAATGGATTCATAAACAATAATAATCAATATTTTTATGACATTGAACTATTATCGTCCCTTCCCTTTGTGTGTGTAATGTGTCGAACATTCTTATAAAAAAGATATAATATCAATGTTTGAAATTCTGGGGTAACAATATTTGGTATCAGAGGAAAGGATAAATAAACCATAAGAAACTAGGATGAGAAAAAAATCAGTGAGACCCCTAAGGATATTTCCAAGGGTATTTATAGTGATACATCTAAGTAAAATTATATAAATGAGACAATGTATTGGAAAATGTACAGGAATTTCAGAAAATGATCGAGTATGTGTTTTCTATGAAATTACACCCTTATATGGATAATAAAAGTGGATTTGGATCAACCTAAGAGAGTACTAACAGTAATAACTCAAAAATGGGTGCATTAAGTACGATTTGATCACCACATATTGTACAATAATGAACATTGCTACACAACTTGTACAACACTCCTTGGGTGTATTCATTGGATATTAACAAACTCTTTAAGAACCACCAAGAAGGATTTAAATAGATTTTGAATATTCATTTCCTTTGATAAACCAAACATATCATAGACTAAAAATAAGTTGTCTTGATTAAGACATCATATAAGTTATTTTCATGATTATTTGGTTTTTTCTTATGATTATCTTTGATCACTATAGAATTTTTGTTTAAGACAATTGATGAAACCCAAAATATGATGGTTAACATTGATTATGATGGAATATTTTTTAGTTAGTTTCCAAATGATATTAACAGTTGACTTACAAATAATATGATAATACCTAATTATTTTTCAAGTAACGTGTTTAATAACACGAACCTTAATAAACTATCATATGCACTGGTGAAGAGAAAGACAAAGTTCTTTATGAGTTCAAGTAGTGGACACAATAAAAGAAAGAAGATTTTTATTTATATTATTTTCATAATTTGTAACAAATCACTCTACATAATGTGTTATAAGGAAGATAATATGTTTTGGGTGAGAAAAATAAGGACACAAAGTTTATAGCTGAGAAATAAAAATGAAATTTTGGGTTACACAATAGATAAGATTAATGGTCTTCCTAGGGTATCATCGACTATTGAATGTTATAAATATATATTGTATGGGTATTTTAAAATTCTCTATCAAATGAGGAAATTTCATGAATATAATCAGAACTGTTATATGAGTAATGGTTATATTTTTAATAACGATGAGAGTACAAATGACATATTAAAGGAAATAAGTGTCAAGGAATAAAATTTCAAAGGCTATTTTTTGTTTTCATAAGGAAGATGGATGATTGAAGTGATTATGTATTATAAATAATTAAACATGTTGTATGAATCATGAAATATATATTTGTTATTTGGTATATTTTTTTCTTTAAGTATATGTTTGAATATGTTGATTAGTACTAATAAACATCAATAATTATTTAATTACAATATAATATTTATTGAAACTCACATGGTTAAGGGAAATCTCTTTAATATGTTCCAAAAGATGATAAATTGATCATTATTTTTGAGAAAAAGATAATTTGTATTAATAATTTAAAATGGATAATATTGATGACCTTAGAATAGATAAACGTTTTGTTGACAATGTGGTTTATGTTGTCATTGAATTAGCCTATAACATTACTATATCTATGTAATATGTCAAATAATATATGGTCATTTTTTAGAAATGAGGAATAATGCATGTTTTTATTGAGGTTGTATAGTAAATATGATAATTACCATGGTTTAGAAGAATATATGAAAATGTTATTCACCTATTTTTCATGAGACAATTAAGAGTTGCATAATTTTATATGGATGGTTATTTTAGAATTTGTGAAACTTTTTCAACTACTTTATAAATTATTTATTTTGTATGATTTATAAGGTCAACCATTTAGGTAAGAGTTTCTTTATAATATTAGATAACGTTTTATAGATTAATGTATTATGTTAAAATATGAATATTTATGTAAATGGGATAATAAGTTTTAATGTTTTTAAAAAATAAAGTGAGAAGCAATAAATTATCAATATTTTTGGATTTTAATTAGTTTTCATGTATGAAAAATAAATCACCTATTAGAGTAAGATAATAAGTGTAAATTGATTAATGAACTACCAATTTATTTAATTGTGTCTACTATATAATAATATATCAAGTATATACATTTGATATGTTATCAATTTAGATGGAAATGGAATTTACCTACCATTTAAAAATAATCTTAAAATAAGAATATCCCCTAACATTTATTTTTTTCATGATATAAATGACCTTTTTATAACATCTTTTATTTATGGTTTTATGGTGGGTAACCTTAGGATGATAACCCACTTTATTCTGATCAATAACCTCAATCACTATATATAATTATTTATGATTTTTTAAAATTTCCATAACATCACATCCAATTTATGTTATTCAATTTGAAAACCTAATATGTGTTATTTGAGTTTAGTTTTTCACAAAATTTTACATTTTTTAAGAGGGTGTTTTATTAATCCTTTTTACGTTGTGGGTTTGTATAATGGAATTTTCAAATTTCAAACCATTGATGACCTAGATGAATTTTGATATATAAATTTTTTTAAGGGGGTAGAATGTAACAACTAGAGATTTTGTGAAATATTTTTTTTCACACTATTTATTCTGTTATATTTTTTTTCACTACACATAATACCATGTTTATCTTTCATTACACACAATAATGATTTTAAATTGTGTTACATGCTATAAATTTTTATATTAAATCTCACACACAGTTAAAATATTTTTAATATATTTATCTACTAGGAATAAAAATATTTTGTTTGAACATTATTTAATGTATTATGAAAATATATAGTTTACACATGTATATAAACATAATTTATTAGTGTATATTTGATTATAAAATAAGATATTAACTATTTGTAAATTGATAAAATCATTCTAGGAAAACTATTTATATTCCCAAAAATATGTCTTACCATAATAAATTAAGAAAATATATGTTTGTGATTTATCTAAATGAAATTTATATTTTGTATAATAAATAAAATATTATATAATCTTATTATTTTCTTTCTATACAATATATAAGAGTAAATACAATCACACGCTTAAAAATTATTTTTCTAAAAGAAATAGTTTTTTCATATTTTGAACACTTAATATAAAATAGAATTATGAAACTATTAGAAAATAAATTTTTTTAAAATAAAATTAATTATTAAAATATTTAATTGAGATTTTTTTAAGTGGAGTATTAAGTAATTTTATGACATGATTATTTTATGATGATTTGTGAATAATGCTATATTTAAATTGAAAACTACCTTCTTGTTTAAATTATTTATAAAGGAATTTTATATTTTAAATTGGTTTTATATTAATTTATTGAAACTATATTTATATTAATCCAATTAATTATATTGTTAAAATTTTCTAATATAATTTTGATATAAATAATTTGTAATACTTTGAACATTTTTTGTTTGAAAACCAATATTCTCATCTTGCCTATAGGATTAATTTTAAATTATTTTTTTTGTTTTGTGATTGGAATTTTTAAATATGGATTTTATATTTTGGAAAATATTAAAATATATTATATTTTATAGAAATAATATATTTTGGAAAAAATTAATTATGATAATATTAAATAATCATTTTCACAATTAATGTAAAAATGGGTTATTTGTGGGTATTCATAAAGGTTAAATGTTATAATTACATAAGAATTGATTAAGTTATATTTTTGGCACATATTTTTACTCTATAATTTTTATATATCAATAATACTCCATTTTGATGCTTTCTGGAGTTAGATAGATGTGCTTATACCTTTTTGTATTAAAAATACTACAACTGTTCCACACAACTCACTAATAAAAGGCCACCGAAATCCTCTTTTGATCACATCATAAACCCCATTTATTTCATACAATAACATCTAAAATAAAATATAATATTCCATAATAACATTATAGAAGTATTTTGTGGGCATTAATCCAACCCAGGATATATTTTGTTGAAACCTTAAGGAGGATACCCGAAGAAGAGGTAACATTCTTCAATGCGTGTTTTTAATTTTTTTCTACCTCCACCTTAATAATTTATTTAAAAAAAATGCTGATATATTTTAAATAAATATATTATATATAGTGAAATTTTTTTATGTTGACTTTATAATATAAAACCATCTCCACTTCCATCAAATTTGTTACAAATTAATCATTCATTGGTATGACAGACTACTGCCGCACAAAATTATGTCATTTGTTTTCCCATTACAACCACGCACAGTTGTGTTTAATGTTTTATATAAAGTATATATTTCATATTTTTAAAATAACTTTTTATTTTGACTCATTATATCATGTATGTATATATATATATATATTTACGTTCCATTCCATAGGGGATATGATAAATTCCTTCGTGTGTACAAAAGACTATCGCCTCACGAAGCGATGTGATTCGTTTCCACTACATCATTATTAGGATTTTTATAAGGATTCAGTTAAAAAATATGATATATATATGACATAATTATGATTTTAATTACACAAATATCTTTTTTAAAATATAATATATCATTTTGTTTCTTAATTTCTCACTCACGGAATGATTATAACATCATTCATGTACGTGTGGACTACCTCCTTTACAAATCAATGTGAATCTATATTATCATCACCAAAAAACATGGTTGATATGAACAATATATTTAAAGGAGTAATATTATATATTATCATTTTGTAAATATAAACTATTACATACCTATTTTCTATAATGATCATTGAAAAATGAAAATGTTAATTATGCGTAAGTATGACCTACCATATCCACAATCTTAATATGATTCATTTATTAAACCATATTTCAGGATTGAAGTAAAAAAGTATAATTGATATATAAATAAGAAAATTATTTCATTTTTTTTATTCCTGAGTTGATGAAAACACAATCAAAGTAACAGAATCAAAAATAAAAAATCAAAACATATACAAATAACAAAGTGGTTATTACCCGAAACAAGATTTAACAATGATTTTATAATAAATTGGTAATGAATGGTCCTAAGTATTTTATATTTAGTATAATATATCAAATTATAATTCGTTAATACATTTTCAAAAACATATATTTACTATAAAAGTGGTTTGAACATTTATGAAACAATTCGTAACGCAAGGTAAAGGGTTGTTCATTCCCACATTCATTTCTAGGAGTCATATAACAATTCAACAATAATTTGTTTCGTATGTTGTATGTACGACACCATTGACATGAAATAGTAGTGAATATAAAAATTTAAATTATACTCAATGTTTTATTATAATTTAATATTTATAGGGGATTTCGATTCAAAATATTACTAAAGTTGTAATGGATTTATATCTCTATTTTTTTACTTATATGTGACATGTGCCATGTTCATTGCCTATTTCATTAATGGGGTGTATATAATTACCATAAATGTATTATATTATCATTATAAATAAAATTTTGGTGATTTACATATCAATTATAGGATATATTTTTCATGGGGACTAAAATTTAAATGATACAAAATGGTGAGGGGTTTTTGTTTCAATTTTCCTTCTTTGAGACATATGTTATGTTATGAATATATGTTACTTTATGAGGTGTGTATAAAACTCCATTGAAATGTAATATCTTGAATGTATTAATTCTAAATATATTTTTTAATTTTATAATATCATGGATCTTATGATTCAATGTTACAAAAGTTGTGAAATTGTTACAATAAAATCTATACATTTATCAGGATTGTGTATGTTGATGCTTTGAAGGAATCAATTTTATGATCCATATCTAAAGAAACTCCTGTAATTTATTATATTATACTTATTCAATTTGAGTAAAATGTTTTCTTATTTTTACAATTTTTATGTACTCTAGAGTTAAATATATTGTTTTATTATTAATATTCATTATTACTCTCATTGGTTGAAAACATCTATTCATCCAATTTTTTTATAAATATATTTTCAAACATTTTTTAGCACTAGTAAAATTATTTAATAAATACATTTACTATTATATTAATTTTAAAAAATTGAAATGAATCTTTAACCCATTTTACAAACAATTACTATATGTATTTTTCCAAAATTAGGAATAGAATATTTTTTTTAACTTATACGGAATGAACCGTATTTTCCACCATCTTGAAAGGTAAATATTATTTTAATATCCCTTTATATGTTTAAGATATTTTTTTCAATGAAAATTAATTTTTAATTTTCTTATATATTTTTTAAAATAATTTTTAATGTGGAAGAGATATTTTACTAAGGAATATTTTTAACTGTTTTATAAATATTCTAAAATAAGTTATGAAGTATATTTTCTATGAAAATGATTTTGAAATATTTAAAAAACTATTTTATAAAATTTCTAATAAAATTTATTTTCCAAATGGAAATTTTCAATATATTGTTCTTTTTAAATCATTGTTCATCTTAGATTACTTCCCATAATTAATTTATCCTTTTTATGATGTATACTGAGGATGAAATTATTATTATATCATTGAGTGGTTTATGTTGAATAGTTGTTTATGAAACCTATTTTCCTTTCATGTTTTATACCATGATACTTATAAAATTACTTCTTTTTCCCATGGGTTATGTTATGATGAATTGATGAAATGATTTAGAAAATAGTCTCTTTCCCATAGATTATTATGTAATGAAATGATTATGTAACCCATGTCATTTCATGTGTTATGATATAGTGAGTTTTTGATGATCCTGTGGTACACATACATAATAATTTCATTATATGAATGCTGGTACCTATATCTCACACTAATGAACGTATTTGTGATTTATATCCCATGAGGTAGATATGAATGGAATTGTAAGTGAACCTGGTTCAGTATGGGACTTTTTTCACTATGATAGCCTTAAGAGTGACCCATGACTGCTATAACGGTTTAGGGTTTGAAACCATTCCACTTGGAGAGACTTGGCAGTGATGCTTGGCTACTATAGAAATTATTTTAAATGATTGTGTTTATTCCACTATTCAAGGTGTTATTCCAATTTAAATCTCTCAAGTATCACGCTCTTGGATTTCATTACGAATCACGTCTTATGAACTTCATGTATTTAATCCATTACCCAAGGATCTGATATTTGATATGTAGGGTATTATTTTCTTATGTGTTGATATTGTTCTCATACCATTATGTCCATGTTATTATTATGTATATCCATTATTTACCATTACTGAACATATGGTTCCACCCTTAATTATGATTCTCTTCCCCAGTTTATGAAGAAGGGTATTAAGTAGAGTATTTTTTTCAATATTACTAATATAAAATACCATCATGGGAGATGTTAAATATCATGTACCAATTTATAAGATTGTGTTCCTAAACTCCTAAACAAACTAAACAATAATGATCCTTATGTGTGTGTATGGGTACATTATTTTGTACCAATCATAAAAGTTGTATTATCTATGTATGAAAATCCCCGGATGACCTATAGATGATTAGTAATATAGTTAAATGTCAGCTCACATAGAAAAATATGTTATGTAGTCCACTCCAATAGGTATATATATAGATAATTAATACTAGAATGCATATATCTGATTGTTACTTGTTCATTCGTTTTCTACGTTGCTTATTTAGAATAATTCTCATAGATGGTATATAACTATATGTTTTTAGAAATCAAAAATTCGTGTCTGTATTATTTAAAAATTTGTGGGGAAATTTTTGAATATATATATAATAATAGGATTCAGTTTATAAATCTACAATGCAGACATGGTTTTTGACCATAGATTGTAAGATTGTGGGTAATTAATGATTATTAATTGTTTTTCAATAATAAAATATGGTGATATAAATTAAATCATTATAGATAGTTGATAGTAAAAGAAGATAGTGGTTGGTACTTTTATGATAAAAATATAATAAAAATAATGTATTTAGATTATTTAATTTGAGTCTAATAATATTTTGGCAACTCTTTCAATAATTCACTATGGGAAATTCATTCTTGCATATCTGGGGTGATCTTTGAAGTAGATCATTATTTTTTATTATATAAGGAACCTTGTTATTTCGTGATATTATTGTTTATATAATTATATTTTGTAGCCTAATTTTATGATGTGGTACAGGACTCCGAAAATTATTCTTCAAATTCATCCGGAAAATTTTTATGAGTATTTCACATGGGATTATGAAAAAAATCTGGATCTAGGGGAGCATCCTAAAATTGAACGGAGTACGATTCCTCATTGCATCTGAACCTTGTTCAAATATATGTATACCATATTCATTAATTTCAACAAGATCATTTTATTTAGAGTTTAAATGTTATGATATGATAAGACTCTAACAAATCATGTATTTTTATTTTTCTTGAAATAAATTTTACAAATATCCTTCTTTTTATTAACATCCTTTTCAATGGAGATAAAAAATCCTTCCATGGAAATTTCATATTTTGGTGGGTAATGTAATATCATTTAATTTATATGAACGGTTATTTATCATTATACATAAGGGTCTCTCCTTAATAGGAATCATTTTGGGACATACTGGGTGATGTGAAGGATCTAGAGTAGTTTCCTCTTAATTTGTGGGAGAATAAGATTTTTTTAACATTGGATTGTTATTGTAGAACTAAATGCCTCACTAATCAAATGAGTCATCATGTTTTACTTGTGGAGTTTTCTATGAGAGGTTATTCAAACTAGACTCTAAGTAACTATATTCTTATTATCCTTTTGGCATGTATTACTTTTTCTGTGATTAATCTGTATGAATAACAATTTCTGGATTGTTATTTTTTCATTGTCCTAAGTGAATTTGTGAGAATCTAGTTGAAGTTCCTATTAATATTATTTATGATAGATATCTACAAAATATTCCAATGACAAGATAATGTTGAATGTGGAGAAATATTATCCTTTTTAGAGGATTCAGTTATATTGATACCATTCAATGAACATCTTATCGATGTAAGAGATATGAAATCCATGTGTGTGTTCATCTTATACGAAACTATTATAGGATATTTCTATGTTTTTAGTGATGAATACATAGAGATCTAGATTTATGTGATGGTGAAAGAATCATTAGAACTGGATTACTTAATTAGTATGGTGATGGAGTGTTGATACAAGAACTGATGAGCCTATGGCCTAAAAATATTTATTTTCATTCAAGATAATTATTAATTTTTATATGATTTAATTAGATACCCTATATCAATAAATGGAATAATTATTAAAATAAATATATGTATATTTTCATGTGATATGATCTTTGGGATCATGCAGCTCCACAATGACAATGTTTACCAATCACTGAATCAAGTACTAAAGAAAATAATCTCTTAGACAGTGTGTCTGATTAATATGTTGAAGGTTAATAACATGGGATGATTATTAAGCTCTTATTATTCAATAATCATAATGTCTATAAGCTATATAATTTAATATAAAAAAACTGAAATAGATTCCATAAAATTTCTCATACTTAAATGATTAAATATTGCTATTATTGTTTGTAAATGTTATGGGTACTCATCTCAAATAGGTTCCTTTGGATACATTATCAATCTATGGCTAAGATTGACATGAATTATTTTAGGGGGCTTCCAGAATAATGATTTATTTGGGGTCCTGGACTATTGTATATCCTCTATTTATAAAATATACTATTTTTTATATATAATAAGTAATTAATGGGTGAGACCATTTCTTCGTATAATTAATTCCTTCTCTTGGTGTTGGCATATGTCGATGAATTATTACAATCTACTTAAATACATCATAAATATGAGGGTTGGGACTAGATAATATCAAAAATTCACCATAATCATTTTAACAAACTATTATTCTAGGAGTTTTACATCTTAATGATATTTCAATTACTTTTACCAAATGATGAATTTGATGACTTATTCTATTTCTTATTTTAATTACTTCATCTATTCAAAGAAACTATTCATTATAGGGTAGAGATAATCATGTATGGTAAAAATTAATGATGATCCTCCTAACCAATGATTGATATGGATACTAAATTGTTTTAAGTGGTAAAGGAAGTTCCACACAATGTATTAATGAAGAAATTTTGTTTTTATTACTCTTAATACTTTAGGGATCCCATTATCAAACCAAATAGATAAGTAAAAT
Organism: Viscum album; assembly: GCA_963277665.1. Lineage (NCBI taxonomy): Eukaryota > Viridiplantae > Streptophyta > Magnoliopsida > Santalales > Viscaceae > Viscum > Viscum album. The sequence continues at coordinate 499,925,270 of OY728159.1, forward strand.
TGTAATGTTTCTTCTCTTTGTCACTGTTGTGGTCGAATGAGGTTAATCTCATGTTTCTAAAATCTGGTAATAAAGGGATTCAAACCACACACATTATATAAATCTTTATATCACACTACAAATAAATATATTTTCATTTCTATATATTCTATGTGATTATGGATAGTAATGAACAATTCATTAACGGGACCATTGGGATTTGTTTTTCCCATGGATAGTCAGATGACTCATGATTTATTGTTTTCATAATATAGTAATGGTATTACATGTAGATTCACTGGTTAGGGAGCTTTGGAGAATACCATACTTTGGCATATAAGGGAAAAGCCACCAGCAATAGTACTATTCATATTTGTAGAACCACTTTCATTCGTCCTAGATTATCAACCAAGGAATGCCAATTATTGGGATTCCCCGTGATGTGTGATAGGGTTTTCATGGAAATCCACCAATCCACGACAATATCTATTATTAGATATCTATGATAATATTTTGGCGAACCATGATATGTTGTATATAGGTACTGAATCTAGAAGTTTCCTCAATCATATATACAAATTTTTGATTACTAGAGATGTCAACCATGCCTTTACCTTTGTGAAGTTTATAATGAGTTTTTATCATTGTATATTGGATTTACTATTAATGAATCTAGTATAACTATAATAAATGATTTGAAAACATGTACACGGGTTTACGAGTGATTATTAGTACACATGGATAGGTTCCTCCCCATATTACTCATCATCGATATGATGCTCCTAATTTTAATAATTATTTAATATAATAACATTCACCATATTAATAGTGAACTATTAAGAATTACTAAAATAATGGGGTGGACATGATTGAAGAACCTATCGTTATTTATAGGGATAACTCAATTACATAGCAACATACTACCAACAAAATTTTATTTTCACAAGGGGATATTCATCTCTCACAATCTATAATATAAGTGAAATAATTTTATTAATAACTTTCCAAAAGAAAAGGTGATATCATCTAGAGTTAAGATGATATGTCTGTAGATATTATGTGATATCCAACTGTCAGAAAAAAAAGTTGTGGGAATAAATGTGTCTGAATCTACATTAAAAAGATAATTGGAAACCCTAAAGGCGATTGAATATATCCTACTGATTCTGATATAGATTTTATAGATAATTTTAAAAATAAAAATGATGATAAATAATCACGTGGACGCATCTATCCATAACTCTTCTAGAATATGGTTACATTCTGGGGCTTCTTATAGGCTCTCATCATAGTTTTTAGCTACTCCTAAGTGGTGAATATATTTTATGAATCAATATGGATAGATGAATAATTTTTCAAATATGTATTCATAGGTGAAATCACACCTAAATGAGATACTTTGTTCCCTATAAGGATCAATTTTGTTGAGGTTTCTTGGGATCCAACATCATATTTATTTAGTAATGTAGGACATAGTCATCATTTTGAGGGTGCCTATTTTATTTATGTGGAACAACTAGATGTTTATTGAAAACCCATATTTATATGTTTGATTTTAATGTTTTTCATTATTCTCGTATAGATGTGGTGATAAAATATGTTTCTAGTGTTAGTGGAAGCTCTATGGATAATACATATAAGAAATATAAGACATCCTATACGTACTAGTATATATTCATGGACTTTGGGAACTTGTTCACATCACCGTCACGTATTAATATCTAGAAATAACAGATTTATATTTTCATCTATTACAATAAATGTGGGAAAATATCTCTATAAACTATGGATTTATCATTTTATGAATTATTATGTGTGAATTGGAGCATATTACACATGATTTTTCTCTTCAACCGATGTGTATTTTTCTAGATGATGAGATTATATAATTCAAAAGTATCCACCTCTGGGTGTTACTAATAGAATCAGGGGTATGACCTTTTTAAATGAAATTATCACATATAACCTATAGTGTATTTTAATTAGAGTGGAATAGTTCTTTGTGGGGTAGAATTCTAGGATAATTAGTAGTGGAAGAAGTGGTTTGGAGTGTCGACTCAAGATTCATAGTGGGATACAGTGGTCTTGATCTCTATCATAGGTTAGTACTCTCTAGTCATATTTCATGAGGAAAGAAGGGATATATTAAATTAGAAAAGATATAAATTATTTGATAGACTGGCGGTATACACGGTGGGAACTATTGTCACCCCTTTGCATGAGTGTCATATAGGGTGGAAAGTAGTTGTTAACGAAGGGGTGATATCAACCAATTATTCTACATGTTGGGATTCCATTCACAGTCATCAATATACAGTGGAATAAACCATTCTTGGTTACTCCTATGTGGTAGTAGGGGCTATTATATCTGAGATAACTCTAACCTCTTCTATTTATGTGGTATTTTCATAAGTTCACTCAAGGGATGGATTGTTCAAGTAAATGGTAGTTGTTGGGGTTATCTCAATATCAAACCTCCTTTAATGAGGGAACTGACATCACTCTATTACATTTGGGGGACTCTAAATCAATAATCTAAGTGGTAATGATGTACTTCTATATATAATTGGTGACTGGGGAGTTAATGACTTCCTTTTTAAATATATTGATCATAGATAGAGGGATACAAAATAAGATTTATATTGGAGTATTAGATATTTCCCTGAGAAAGAAGTATCAGGGATTTTTGTGTGCTATCAAATTTGAGTTCTAGTAGGCTTATGGGTAGATATAAAACCCCCATTACTTTTGGATGTGGTGGTAGTGTTTCCCCTAAAATGTTTTATGAATATATATTTAAATAAATATTTGAAGCTAATAATAATTAATTTTTAGATGATTATGATACCCATCACCCCCAATAAAAATTATTACTAGTATGGGTGAATTAATTTGTTAATCACCTTGTTTTAAATGATGGATATGTTATTTTTCTCAGTTTTTTCATATCTATTTAATCATACTGACATAATATATACCTTCTATATATTCCTCATGTTAGTTATATTCTTTTATTAGAAATATAAGGAAGTGTTTTTAACATAACCATTTATTTTTTATAATTTCTTCTATTACCGCTATAATTAATCCCTGAATATGATGGACACAGTATAGATCCCACTTTTTTAATATAAAATCATTATAATCCTATCACCAATGGGGAAATTATTCCATCACCTTAATCATAATTGTATGTTGGCATCTCATTAGAATGATATTCCACTAGTTTTTGTCTCCCTTGTGGATTTAATAAATTATATTTTATATACATATATATCCCATTATGGATATAATCATCATGTTTGAAATAGTTATTTGCATCACTTCCAACCATTGTAATACAAACCCCTTCGCTAAAGGATAATGAACCTATTAGGTAACATTAGTCATTTTTAGAAATATATGAAATCTTAGTTATCTCAGTGGTATATCCCATGTGTGAATTCTATTTCAATCTAATAGGTCATATTAGGTACATCTCTCAAGGAATCCTAAGGTCATTATAAGAGGGAACACATTCTAAACAAATTGGGCATCAATTACTAGTCAAAAAAGGAAGCCTACTCTCAATAGATAAGTAATCCAAGGTTCATCACCTATAGTATCCTATAGTCATTACATAACTAATCTTATTTTTGTCATTTATTGAAATATTAGACTAGGAGAATTATAGTTTCATGAACTATAATATATATAGAGAGATGATATTCATATAAAATAGGATTCCCATCCTCATCAAATTAGACTTCTCTTTCTCATAAAAATGAACATGAGGATCTTCCCCAATAGAATCCCATACTTTTTACATAATAAATCTAAGGTTTATGACCTAAATCTGGTCTCTAATACATTAAAATAGGATTTCTCAATTTTCATCAGAAAGGTAACCTTGATGATTCCCAATAAAAAACACATCACTCTTATAATAACCTTAGCGTGACCAATAATCATCACATCGTCCAATTAATTCTCATCATATAGGGGAGAATCCACAAACACTAATCCTATAAGGGATAGTACGTTTTATTTTATAGTGGTATTAGATCCAATTAGTCTCATCTCCTAAATGAACTCATAGGTTAATTTCATGCTGGGATGTCCTGAATGGATTTTATATTTATTAAGAGGGTTTAGTTATACCGTCTATCGGAATAGAAATGTTTTAATACGATTATCATTGATTTCAGGATTCATCCTCAAATATTATCCTACGCATCCTATTATATTGTGAATCAAAACAATAAATAATTTTTTCCATTGTTTGAAGTCATATAAAATAATGAAATAATGAATTTTAATGTTTCATTGTATGATTTTTTGTTACATAAATGGTATAGCATCATGGGATATAGTGGTATTTATGTGTTAAGCTACCAGAGTTCTTATTATGAGTATAATGAATACATGGTGTGGCTTATGAAAATTTTGTACTACCAATCCCATTATTGGGGGAAATTGCAGTTTATGATTACTAGACTATGTATATTCTATTGGTATTTAACAATAAATATCCAATTCATAAGAAAAAAAATTCAAGAAAACATCTCATCACATTCTGGTTAAAAAGGTTCTATTGATTATAGTTGATAATGTTATTAATATGTATGGATTTCACAGAATAAATATATATTGGATATGTTATGGTCCCATTTTCAATCAAAATTCGTGATTTTGTTTTAGAAAAATGATGTTCATCAATTAGAATATCAGGTTATGATTTTTTCCTATGTTGGGAGTTGAGGGAAATATAGACTTGCACATGAATTTTACTTTCCGAAAGGTTTATACTTCAATAGTGGTACATTACTAATATTATATGAAATTGATGAAAATACCATAACTAATTTGACAAGGTAATTCATTTATTCTTATCACCTATAGAAATTGGTGGAAGTGTTATAGGATTCTCTAATTATGGACGTCAATGTTACATTAGTTGAAGTTCAAAAATAAAAATTTTTAAACCATTGTTCAAGATGTTGAGATGATAAGTATTTATAATCATACTCCTAATCGAAGAAGGAATTATCATGGAATACATGTGTACACTCAAAAATCTAGACTATTTTGGAAACATTATTTATAGACACTCACAAATTCTAGTTTCATGATCTTCTATTCATTTATCAATGAATTCGTTTGTTCCCTATTTTTAGTCCTTGATCATTTTTGTATGCATTTATGAGAACCTATGAGTTCATAATATAAGGAATATAATTTTTTGGAACACTATTCATTATTTATGAGATTTCATGCCCAATCATGTAAATTAGGACATTGTTAGATCTAAGAACAAAAGGAATATACAAGGGTAGTTAAATATGGTTATTAAAAAATAATATTTCTGATATGAAAAAACTGTTTTCACCTCATAATATTGTAAAAAAGATGGATCACATCATATTATAGAAAAAATAATCCTTTATTGGATAGAGTAATTCATTACGGGATAAGAAATCGATTATGTATATATAGAGGGCAATCTTTAGATTAGGATGTTCTGAATTGAATACTGTTTTCATGGTTATATATCATCACAGGGGATATGATGATTGATCATGGTATTTGAATAAAAAATAAAGAGATAGAAATAGAAATAGTGGTGTTGTGGAATTTTTATGTGATATTCTCAAATAAATATTTTCCATATGGTGAAAATTATCACTTTTAAGTGAAATTAAAATTTTATGGAAAAGGTTATATAACATTTTTTTGAGAATGATGGAAACATTAAAAATTTAATATTAAAATATATGATTTTTTAAAAACCCGAACATAGTACATGATATTTAATTTATCTAATTATATCTATGGTTTATAAATGGATTTATTTCACTAAACATGTTTATGATTTTTATTTATTATTAAAAATTATGGTAAATAGTGATAAAGAGTTTCTAAAAATTTTATATTTTCAAAATAAATCAAGATAATATGGGAGTGGTTGATCTCCACGTGAATGAAATTTTTCAAAGGAGAATAAGGGATGTGAATAATTTTCAACATATAATGATTGTTGGAAGATTATATATATAAAATTATTTATGGTATTTGGAGTTTTCCACATGTCTGGTTATAATGGAAAACAACATCATAATTGCAATGGAAAGGTAGAATCCACTAATTTCAAATTCATTCATTTCATGGAGAATATACAGTATTCAAATTAATGCCCCATGTATTTAGGAAATCAACACTATTATTTTATAAGGGAGCATGAATAGATTTTTAACATCATATTAGTAGAAACATATAATCATCCTCTGAAGCATTAAGAAATAATTGGTTGATTAAAACTCATATTTTAAACATATAGAAATTAATTTATATCAATATATCTCTGTTAATGAGGATTTAGGTTCCTTAGTTTGAAACATGTTTTTTATAACAATGGTTAACAATAATGTAATACATTGGATTGATTTTTTTCATTCTATAATGAAATAATTTTTTTTGGGAGAAGGAGAAGAAAAAATTTAATGACTGAAAAAAGTCCTAAATTTTTAAATAGGATAATGCGTTTTCAATTTCATATTTGGAACCCCATCCCACATCTCATATTAATGAAATTATTTGATAATATGAATCAATAAATGGGAATAATATCATTATAATATAGGATGTATCTATTTTAATTAATTTTATTGATTTAGTTTCAATGAAATTTCTTTTATATAAATTGGGTCATTATGTTGAATTATATAATAACCATCTTCATTTTGAAAATTCATTATATATTCCAATATTTATTGTGGCTCTACTGAATTTGGTGGAATTAATAACATAATTAAATTATTTTTTAAAACATTCACATTCCCAAGTGCTTATCCATGGGGATCACTAGTCTTATATCTAATATATATTTAAGGTTTTATGAGGTAAACTATTTATTATAGTTAAATCAATTCCATTTATATTCAGAGAAGGTTTTCTCTACAAGACATTGATGATCTATTTGATCAACATTAATTGGATTGATAATTCAAAAAGATAGATCTTTATTATTATTATTGTCAATTAAAATTCAATAAGGATGAAATAAAAAATAATGGGTTTTATAAAAGTGATGATCATTATGGGTTCCCAATCATTATATTTTAGGTAAAAAATCAACGTTTATGTTCATAGTTCTATTGAATATACCATTCAATGATTATCTGGATATGTTTTATATGGATTATATTGATGATATATTCATATAATCAATATTATATGAATAAAATGATGATTATATATATATTCTATAACACTCTTCGGAAGAGAGATATATATGGTAATTTCAACATTTGTTAATTTAGGGAACATTATGTTTTTTCATAACCATATTATCTCAAAGTATATAATATATATTTACCTTAAAAAGTCAATGGTGGTTAGAGAATGGACCAAACTGTTGAATATAACAAATATATTTCATCTTCTTTGTTTATTTGGTTACTATTGAATATTTATTGAAATATTTCCAAGTTACATATTTTTTAAGAAACATGACCCATAAATTGGAAAAATTCAAGTGGTAAATGGAAAATGATGAAATAATTAGTTAAATAAATAATATATTAATCATTTAACTCATATTAACTTTTTTATAAATAAATTTTGGAATTTTTATATATAATGATATAATAAAGAATGAAATTGGAATAGTCTAAATGGGAAATGATATATTTTTACTTATGTACCTTGGTAATTAAGGAATCTTATACAAAATTATCCAACTCATTACATTGAGTTAGAAAAGATAATTTTAACAATAATGATATGGATACAATATCATTATATTTAATTATGTTTCATATATATAAATCACAAGTGTTTTTAGTATATATTAACTATTAAATTTCTCAACATGTGACAAAGAATATTATTTTAACTACTCATGGATTATGAATGTATAATATATAACTTCCATAGTGAGTAAAACAAGATCATAGGTGTGTTGAGAATAAAGTATAAGTGATTTTTTTCTATGATGATGATTTAAAATGAAATAATGTAAATGGATTTTGTTAATTCTGACATGGAAATTATCAAGATATGGGAAACATAATTTTCATTCCATATAATTAAACATACAACAATACTAGGGAAAATATTTAAGTCAAAACAAGGGAAATGAGACCTACAATATATGATTAAATCCACAATAGTTTGGAAATTGACATTCATTATCAACTAAATTTGGTGAATAATTTTAAAAAAAACTATGTCTTCCAGCAACACAAAACTATAGAAGTAATTTTAATATGACACTTATAGAATAACGTTTTCTATAAATAATGTTATTAACATGATATATATGAATCTTAGGGAGAAAACCCTGTGGGAAAATATTTTTTGGGGAAATAAAAAATAGGTTTAAATTTTCTTGGTATGAAACAATTTAAATTAAAGAGATAAATTTTAAATAGATTCAGTTAACCATTCACTATACCAATTAAAAGGGTGTACAATATCAAAATTCTCTTTGTTAAGCGGTATTATAAGACATGTAAAATTAATGATTCTATATATGTTATTGTGAATCATGATACCATGTATTAGGGTTTTCTATAAATGAGGGTGGATATACACATTGAACATCCAACACACCTCCATGTCCAGGAATTTTTTAGACATTAATTTGACCCATTACCAATTATATCATATCATGAGAATTGTTTCACATAAATATTTTATGTGATACTTTAAAATTATTTGGGCATAGATATAATATTAATTACTTATTATCATACTCAAACTGATCGTGAATCTAAAAAAGGCATCCCAACCTCAGATGACACGATGTGGTAATGCTCACTGGACATCAATAGATCAAGGGACCAATACATACCATTGGATGAATTTTCATTCCACAATATCTTAAAATCATCAATAAAGTGGGAACTATATAAGGCCATGTATAAAAAATGAATATATCATAACTTCTCAGTTGATTTTTTGGAATGTATTATTAAATTGACCAAGCATTGTGAGGATATAAATGAGAAAGTACATGTCTTCCAGAATAATATCACATTAGTTGAATATTGAAAAAAATAAAAGTTAATAATCAAAATTAGGAGATATAATTTCTATTAGAGGTTTATATATTGAAGAAATTATCACCATTAGAGGATTTTATATGATTTTGTAAAATTGGGATCCCAAATTCCATGTTTTATTTCACCTTTATTGAATTTGGAGAGAAATAGAGTTGTGAATTATTGTTTAGATTTTCCACCCAACCTCTCTAAATTTCATGGTGTCTTATATGTTTCTATTTTGAGGATGTATATAGACGAACCAATTACCACACTCAAAAACGTGGAAATTGATTGGAATGATCACTCTTCATATAATGAATACCATATCCAATTTATCTATATTAGATTGAATGTGTTAATGACTCAGATAAACATTTGGTGCAACTATTTAGGTGGAATCAAAAGTTATAACAAGAAACATCGGATCCAATGAAAGAAATAAAAATTAATTACCATGTTTTTCATATGTATTTATATATACCCAATATTTTGGGGATGAAATAATTTATTATGGAGAATATAAGACTTTTGATTTAACTATAATATTAAAAAAGTTCATCAAAAAAATAATGAAGAAAATTTCAATTATTGAATCATAATATAAACAACTCATAACAACAAAACATAAAACTGTAAAATTACATTAACAAAAATAGATAAAACTATTACAATAAAATAAGTATCAACATGGTTCTATACTAAAATCTTTTACTCGAGAGGACCATACACTATAAATAATGAAAAGTGTATGAGATATATCTATCTCCGATGAAAACAAAACGAAATAAATCATATAAGATATATGAACTAAGAGAATGATATAAATGATATTAGATTTTATAAAGATGTGTATATATATAAGGTATTATGGAAATTAGAATAAGACCATTGGGGATCAATCGGTTTTTTCAGTAATGTGTCCATTTTACATAAAATTATTCCATATAATTCATAAATACATCTTATAATAAAATAATTAATAATTATTAATAACTTATATTGATCAATAAATTGGATTTTTATTCAACTTGTAAGTATAGAATAAAAAAGATTTTTTAAATTTTTTTCCAAGTGGATGCTTTTAAAATTCAACCAATTATTATTTTATAATTAAAACTCACATATATGAATAATTATTATCATAATAATATCTTTAAATTTGAAATTAAAAAGTTAAAAACATCTAATGGATAGTTTTTTATTATATTTAATGGAAATATAATTCTTGGGAAAAAAGTAAAATAAGGTTTGAATATAAAATAATATAATGATTTCATTACAATTTAAAAAATATTTAATATTTAAAAGAAATTTATCATGGACATAGAATATTTTATTGTATTAATATATTTCTTTTTAATTGACTGAAATCTATTTTCCATCCTATAATAAAATTTTAAAAGACAAAATATAAATTACCATTTCAAAAAAATATATTTTGGACGAACTATGCATCCATTCAAATGAAATATATTTAAATTTACTTTTTCTAATAAAGATAAAAAGTTCAAAAAAAATCATAAAATTTAAAATTAAATTGTTAATACCCTTGGTAATCTTATGGAATTGCATTTAGAAAAACATAGATCTCAAAGTCCTATGATCGGAAACTAATAAATAATTGTCCATCATTTCAATAAATACCCACTCATTCTACCATTTATCTTGAATCAAAAATTATTGATAATTGTTAGACTTTGATTTCCTCTCCCAATAGACACTTTATGGATTATATAAGGGTCTATTGTGGTATTATCTAGCATTGCAAGGCTAATTCTTATGAAAAGGGTTCCTATTATCTTCCCTATATTTAATTGTGTAATCAATTCCAATTAATTTTTACATCAATGTGAAATATTATTTTGATACATTATTATTAAAAAATTCATTATCAAGGATAGATCTATATTATCTCCATGTATACAACTCTTATAAGATTTTATAATGCATACCCATTGTCATAGTCATAAAATCCATTACCCAAATGCCAATATATGAGATGTAATTATTCTATTATGGATTTATTAATTCATATATGTAGTATTTGTATATTAAATAAAGATAGTGATGTAGCTATTGTACAATCTATCGATTCCAATGGAGATTAAAAAGGAATTTTGAACAAGTTCACCATCCACATAAAATCATCAAAACTAGTATTTTATTCTTTACTAATTCATACCAGATATATCTGATACATACTCGTAATTTTTAGTTGTAAAATTTTTATAAATTTATTGGACTCCTACAATTAAAAATATTATATTCGATTGTTATTTCTTATTAATATACATCAACCATAAAAGTAACCTACACAAAGACTTCACTATAATTCTTTTAATAAGAGAAATTATCATTATATAGTGAAAATCATATTGTTTCTAAGACAGATATTATAAATTAACGAATATAAATATATTATTCTATCAAATGGTGAGATATTTATATTCTTAATATATTTTATATCTATATAGATATATTTTGACATATTCTCCATTATTATGTATAAGGTTACATAGGGAATATTATTATGTGTATTCTTTATGCTCTCAATTCATATTATTGATGCATTGGAATTATTATGATATGACTGGGACTCAAAAGAATATAGCCCTTAAATGTTACTGTTGATCTCATGAGAAAAAACTAGTTGGTCACTCGGTGTATGCATTACTCATTTATGTATGATTCGTTTTTATGTAGCTTTTTTTGTATGTTTACGATCATAAGAATTATGCATTCCTCATAGTGAAATCTATTATTGTTATCCATGTTCTAAATTTGTTATAATTGTATATCATACATGGTTATATTATGATAATGGATTCACTTTTATGTATTTTAGATTATTATTTATTCATGACACACTATATATTACATGCTTATGTTTTAGTAAACAAATTTGTATCGTATCACTTACTCAGTGTTTGAGATCTTCCATTTCTATTGTATCTCATTTCCCTAAGACTACATGGATATTACTACATGTGGAATACATATTTTATTTGATATATAATAATATTTTCATTTTTATTATGATGCATTTTTTTATAATGAAATTTTTAGTTATTTTTGAACATTCCTAATATTAATAAACTAATGGATTGTTTATCTATTTATGTTATACCAAATGAATAAAATAACTACCAAATTTGGGTTATTGGATTCATGATTATTACACTTTTATTAGGGATTCAAATAAACACCTATTTATATAGGATTTAGTTATGACTCCATAATGATGGATGTATTAGATCCGCATTGGTGTTTGCAACCACCAATCAACCAACTAGATCAAGTGACACAACTAAATAGACATGTTTATAAAAATATAGATCTTCATATGATATATATGAATCATGATAATTTTATAGTGTTCTTAAAAAAATATTATAAGATGATAACATTGTATACCCGGATTATAGTCCATTAGATTATGTTGAGATGATATTGAAAATGATAAATACTATTTGGGTTAAATATAAAATCAAAGGGACTTAATTTGATTCCTATAATGTAGAAAATATTATTGAAGGATATTTAAATAGAAAGAAATAAAAATACATAAGAATATTACAGTAACCTCATATAGTTTTAACAACATAAAAATTTTAATATACTGATGACCCTTATTGAAATACTTATTGCTAAAATTTATCAAGATTACATCGTGATTTATGTGTGTCTGTATTGAAAAAAAAATCATAAAAAAATATCTCATGCTTATATAGAAACAATATATGAACACACATGGTTTCAAAATTAAATATATAGTGTAATATATTTAAAAATGATCATCTACAATGTAAAAAACTATAATTCCACTGAATGGTGGTAATTGTTGAATATACACAGCTTCTATTTATTAATAAGCATGAATCCAAAGGCAATGGTATAACCATAAAACTAATATAATAGTTACACCAAAAAATATAAAAACACAAACTTGTTACATAATGAATGTTCTCTAAATATATGATAAATATTTAAGGACTATATGGATTTGATCATTTTAATCATCTAGATATAAATATCATTGGGTGGATTAAAAATTAATTTATTAGTGAATTATATCACACATTTTAGACAAATATATATATATATATATATCATTTATAGATCATTTATACTCCAATAAACCACAATGTTATTTTCTATGATAATATTATATAATAAACTAATACTTGTGATCCGGATTCACTTATTATCGAACTAGAACTCTATGAATATTAAAAAACACTTAAAAATATCGAAGTTGGTTTTTTCCTAAAAAAATTACATCAATATCATTCGTGGATTTTCATAAAATATCATCAGTCTTTAAGATATAATTTTATTCAAAACATAGTCCCTACATTATTATCACATTCACATAATCTAGAAATATTATTTTTGATGTCTATAAGGTCACATGTAAATATTATTATGGTTAAAAGAATCAACTAATGGTAAAATAACCTTCTTAAATTATAAGCACCAGAAATGAAATGAATCCTGTATTATAAAAAATTAAAATATTTATATCTTGAATAATATAATTTTATTATATAAATAGAATCTTACTTCACCTAATAATAAAATTCTTTAATCATATAATAAATACTGAGGTATATTAATTATCCATTAAAATCCAATTTTACTCTTATATATTATATGTAATCTCAATGTTATAGTTATACATCCTAAAACATAATATTATATGAGCTATAAAACATCAATATTATTATATTATATCACCTATTTAGTATTACATATACTTTGTGTAACACTTAAATATCATATCATGAAATAAAATTTATTCTTATGTATCTAACTAATTTTTAATAATGGACACACTAATTTCTTTCATATCTTAATGTTAATCATAATTTAATTAATTTTTCATTTTTTATAGCATCATGGGTTTCATATATAAACTCCAAATATTGTATAAATTATTAAAATTATCTCAATATGGAATTAAACTCCTTAAAATCAGAGTTAACTAGTATAAACCATCATTAATAAACTCAAATGAATTTATTATGAACCATTTGTGGTAAAAACATAAAAAATATTTATCCATAACATCACCCCTATTACATTTATTTTTATTTCCCAATACATTTTAGATATATGTCTTCCTTTAAAATATAACCATAAATCAACTAATCCATAGTCTCTCGAAATATATATTTACACCAAACACTTGAAAGGAAATAATCAATTCTTACTATTATTGATAATAAAATAAAATTTTCATGAAATTAGGTGTGTCATTATTATTTATAAAATGAACCATGAAAAAAAAATTATTTATATTGGACATTTATTGATGTATAAAACAATAGAGTATAACTCAACATCTAATTTTTCTATAAACCAATTTTTCTTATGATTCAAAAAAATTAAACTTTTAATTGTATAATATTTTCGTGGTATATAGTTCCCAAATCATAATACGTATATTGAACATTTTATAATGAATAATTTATCAGAAAAATATTTGATATATACTCATTTTGAGATGAAAATACATGACTAAAAGTGTGTGTAAATCATGGAAAAGGTACCACAGTTATTATGATTAATGGATTACACGCCCATTTCTAGTCTTGGATTTGGAAAGGAATTAGTTGGAATAGATTTTGTGAGAATGTTAGTATCGTGTTCTTTATGAAGATTAAATTCCATCATTAATGTGACTTCATCCAACATATCCTATATAAAATTTTATGTTATTTTTATGTGTCTTGATCTTGAATGTTTCACTAGATTCCTTCATAAACTTATCACAATGTGGGTACCACAATAGATAATCATTGGATACGAAGATATTACTTGTTTGCCTCAATTTTTATTCTTCATCGAAATAATTTTGGAAGCTAATCGTAATGTTGAAATATTCTCATCCATTGTACTAAAAGTAATATTGGATATATTATTGAATATCATTCTCAAAATAATTCACCAATAAAAAATTCCCTACCTAATCTGGAGATTTTATCCTCAACATTATCTGCAAAGTCCATATTTATAAAGCCCTATAGCTCCCTAAAAAAATTTATAATTCATATGAATTAATTATATATATATATATATACATACAATTTGAATCCACGAATTAAATTAGTTGTGAAAATTCATAATTATATTGCTATCTAGCATAATGTGTATTAGGGAAATAAATATCTACCCTTGAGGCAATCAAATAAAATAGACCACCAATGAATTTTCAATATAATTTCCCATTTATATCCTTATCTTAATTATGTTTACACAATTTTTTATCCACATAAATTCATGTATCAATTCATATTCAATCATGTATTCCAAATCATTTTAATAAGTATTTGGAATTCATTACAAAATAGACAGAAATATGATTGCACATATGGTAAAATTTTTATCCGAAGAAAAAATGTATCCCACAATGTAAGGAAATATAAAATATTATAATTATTGTTTCGAAAACACTTCAAACTATTACTCTCTATCACCTGTAAAGATAATATCATAAATATTTACAATAACAGTAACTGATGATCTATTGGAATTCTTTAAAACAATTTTTAACTGACTTTTCCTTTTATAAATTTCATTCACCTATAATACTAAACTATCATAAAATGTAACACATAAATAAATTTTTTTATAAAATATATCTTGAAATAATTTTAATTCCTTGGTATCTTGTGTTTCACACCACAATAAATTTAAACAAACAAAAATATACTTTTAAAATAAATTTATATTAACAGAACCATTATAAACTATCTATTGATGATATCACTATTTTTGAATAGCCACCGGAACTATTTTATCATGGATCTAGAAACCCCAAACAGTTCACTTATTCAAGATAATTCCCAAACACACATTACAAGAGAAGTTAGTCGATGGGAAAAGGCAACAATGATTCTTAGGGAATCACACTGGTCAAGATAATTGTAGTTCGAACTCATAACATCCTTATAAAGAGAATTATTTCTAACACTATGAGTCTTCTAATGATTTAATATATATTAAAAAATTCATCCATTATTCCCAAGAATGGAATGGGTTTATCCCTGGTTAATAATAAATTGTTAATATGTATTGAATTTAAAATAATATATTTGTATCTAAGGTTCTTTATCATTGGAGGTTTATGTATGTATCTAATTTTTTCTATCAATGCTACCCTATTATGAATAGATTATATAATAATTAGTCATTTATTATCATAATCTCGGTTTCAAGACACACAGTTGGGTGCTCTAGAATTTCTCCTCATCATGGGGGATGGGAGTTGTTTTGGAATTTAGATAAGACCAATAAGATGATATTCCTTTCTATCCCTGTGAATAGAATCAGATCCTACATATTTGGATGAAACCTAATGGGACACATTATACATTTTAATGTTATCTTGCAAGAACCAACCCGTGTTGTTTAACAACATACGCTGACGACGTCCAGGTGAAAGGATCCTAGTTAATATTTTTTGTGAGACTTATACAAAGGAGTACCAAGGAACCTGGAGTGAATGTGTGGTCAATTTTTAGATATGAACCTACTAATAATGAGGTAAAAATAAAGTGGGGATGATTTTGGGGTGTTGGGATGGAACATCATAGGGGAATTCTTCATTTCATAGTTGGAAAATATTTAAATTCCATATATTTCTTATAGGGTTGATGAAATATGCCTATATAGGTCCTTTTATAGTTTATCTAATAAGGAAAGTATATATTTTAGAATTTTGATTTGGGGATTATATCGAATATGAGGTCCTCTGACATTCTTCATTAGGAATATTGGCCATTTTAATATCAATGAATGATTTGTGTTCTTGAACTATATAAGATGATTTACTCTTGGCTAAATAGATGGATTTGGGTACCCATGCCTATGAACAACCTATAATGGAAGCCTAGTAGAATATATAGAAAAACATTCTCTAATGAGACATGCATCTGACCATAGGGATTTCATGAACATATCAAACCACTAATCCCACATGATTCATGATCAAATAAGAGAATCCATAGGGAGATAAAGATCTATACAACCATAGAAACCTTCTTTCACAGGTGGAAGAATCTTGATATATGGAATAAGTAAAAAGGGATTTGATGTTCCTATCTCCTCTCCCATTTTTGTAAATATGATAGTCGCATCGAACAACACCTCTGGCTAATACCCATAAGAAAACTTAGTGGCTTACACTAGGTGGGATTTAATACATTTATTTCTAGAAGAGAAAGGAGGCTATACAATGAATGTCTGTCAATAGGAAAATATAGGGTGATACCCCCTATTTAAATGGAACCGAGATGTCCTTGGGACTGCCCTCAGGGATGAGGTTAATGTGATTAATGAAATGCATATCTGTATGTACCCCGAGGACCCTACCTGTTAGGTATTTAAATTTAGGGACACAACTTATTGAAGGAATTAATCACCAAAAGAAAGACACAATGTGGTGTCTCTTTCTATAGTTTTTAAAATATAGTGGCATCAGTGAATGTTTTTAACTAGTCTCCCATAGAGAGAAGTCCCAATGAAAAAGGTTCCTAGCCATTTGTGTCATGAAATTGGTTACAAAGTACGTCCTTTTGGGTGAAGGATGGCTCGTATTAAGTGGCCTCACATATGCTAAGACCTACATAGATCCAATGTTATTCAAGAATGGAAATTCCTAAACATTCTAGTGGTGACTTTTGGATGGTGTGGTACCTAGGGAAAAACCATTTTGAGTGGTATTACGATAAGATTCAAGGGTCTCCTCAGGTGTCCATGTAGTTTCCTAGAATAGGTCACTGATTGTTTAGGGGATCGTCATGATATTATCTCCTGATTAAGTTGGAGAAGTCTCCTCACATTGTTATTTTGTGTTTTACATGATGGAGGGGCTTTGATCCCACTATCCCTCCTAATTTTGGCTTCTCTATGGTTTTGGAGGTCCAAATAAGATGTTTTAGGGCCTATTAGAGGAAATAGAGCGATGGGATATTTGAGGTATCCCAAGATTTTTTCTTATATGAAAATGAGAAGCCATGAGATCATAATTATAGACAAACACATTACCTCGGATGAAAGATATTTATTGCAATGGTGTTTCGCATTGATGGTTTGTTCAGGTGTGTCGCCTGGGGCAGCTTCATGCTCATTCCAAAGCGTACATAATTTTGTTGTGTTCATAGGTAGGTTTTGTGCATTAACACTATTTTTTGGCCATGTGGAAGAGTTATTCCAATAATCTTGTGACCCAATATATCATAAATATCATTTATTAATAGCCTATCATCCATTAATATATTTTTCATCCATGTGAAAAAACAGAGTGTCAAATTTCCCCAATTGGGATTGGATCCAATTCAAAGAAAAGATATTGATACTCAGGTAGATGAATGAAAATGTATTGAGGGAAGAAAAGGCCATCTGTACTGGTCATCCATGCTATTGTTTCATTCACATATAACATTCATCAGGAATCCGAAATCTATAAACATGGTAGATGCACTTAGTAGCCCATCTCATTACTTTTCTGCTACTTCGCCCATCGTGATAGTCTTTCACACAAAATATTCTTTTACACATTTTTTTACTAATGGTTCATTTACAGAGACTATGTTTTCACTTTTCTATGAAATTCATAAACCTGAGCGAGTAATCTGTGTGAATCCATATATTTTTTCAATTTCTATTTTTTGTAAGAATATTAAATACTAAAAAATTTATTTAATAATTATCTAAGTAGTGTTTTGTTGATTCCCATTCGCTACTCAAAAGTCAAATATTTCTAATGTACAAGACGTAAATCATATCAATGAGATGATTTATGAAATTTTTCATGGTTACTATACTTCATTTGACAGTATACATCTGGTCATAGAGAAACACATGAATATTAGCTTTCATGAATACCCAAAATGTTACTATCTTTCACTCCACAACCATATAAATCAAGAGGATGTCTTAATCTAGAGGATGAATAATTATATCATGAATTAATGCTTCTAGGAATATAAGAATATTCCCAATACCAACATTTCAGATCAGGATTCACACATCAATTCAAGATAATCAACCGTAGATTATGTCATGCGTCATTGAATCCACACTCCATATTTTAAATATCATACACCAAGATAATTTTGAATTTTAACTCATCAATCATATTTGATACCATGATAGATCAATTGAAATGATGGAAGGAAAATTTGGACCTCCATATAATATAGTTTTTCAGACTCGATTATATGTGGGTGTACTAAGTGCACCAGACTAATAAATTGTTTTCGACCGAGCTTAAGGTAGTTGAGATTTATTAGGTGGTCTACGTAGCCAATAAATATGTATATAAGAATTAGGATACCATTCGTGAACTACTGATCTAATGGATCCCATATAATAATTCACTCCATATGATTCAGTGAGAGGTCTACCTCAGTCAATTTGATGTCTAAATGATATCCAGATCTCCCCTATTTATTCAAATATATTATGAATTCATCCTATTAAAATCCACATATAATGATGCTGAATGGATAAATGTTCTGGGCTATGAGCTATTGAAGATAGCTCTAGATATGGAGATGTATGACTCTATACTAAAGGGGGATATTGGGTTTGAATCATGGATGTGTGATTACCTAGAGAAAAAGGGGAAGGTTACCACATAAAAACGACCCACATTATATCCCACAATGGAGAATAAAGGCATTCCAATTTAATTCAAACACTCATTGGAGAAGTCTAAGTAAAATTGTTGGGGGTGTGCCAAAAAATATAAAATACCTACCATTGAATGTCTTTAAAGATTCTGGGAAATGGTTCTATGAATCTACATGATTCCATTCCAAAACTAAAATTGTGGTGTGTGGTGGGGAATTTTTTTTTATTTCCCAAGATATAAGTGTGAAATAACATATGGTTGGCATCCCACATCATTTTAAAGATCCACAAGTTTGTGTTCTATGTGTACATACATAGGTCCCCATTCAGAATTATTAGGTTATTCCATGTAATATGAGGATGGTTTTTAATATATTTTCCACTTACTATATGTTTAGTGGAATCCAAGTTATTGAAAGCTGGTTTCGAACATTTTTTCAGGATGTTTTTGGAATTTGACCCCTATCCATGAAGCCTATATAATCCATAATGAAATTTAATCGATTTAGGGGGGTAAATTTCTTTCCAAATGGGGATAATCCCACTCAGACATTCACTGATGATGTCAGGGATAGTGATGAATAGAGGTCATACTTTATCACCGTTAGAGATAGTGTGCTAGATACCTAAATTGTTGGTGATTTTATATTTGAGGCATATTCTTCATATAAATTTTATCACCAGTTAAATTATTTCTAATAAAAACCTATGTCTCCTCTTATTGAAATATGATCACATAGGAACATAATGGTGGCCAAGGAACTCATTAAGGACACTAATTTGGAGGTGACCTAAGTAGTAATCAATATTCCTCCAATGAGTGTTTCCTTTGGGTTGACCTCCTAGTATGTTGAATAATTGATTCCATTATATCTCGTAGAGGAGTGTGGATGATGATTGTTCTTATATTCATGGTTTAAATGAATAATTGATGGGGGACCAATTGTAGAAAGTATCTACATATCCTAGAGAGTGATTGCGTAGAGACCTTGTTATTTATAAAATGACCTCATGAAAATTTTATCTTCCTAATCAGGGTCAAAATTGATGTTCCAACTCTTATATTACCAATAAAATCCATTCAACCTTGTTAAGAGGAAATTAAATCTATTTTTTTGTTCACCCTCTAACTACAATAGAGAGATATGGGAATCCCTTGAAATTGAAGAGTGAAATTACTTCTTCACACATTGTCCAAACATGCTCATATTTTTGTGGTTGAAGGATGTTAGAATTATGAATATCAGGCCCTCTGATTCCAATCACATTAAACTAATCCTTAATATTGTTATGCAGATTCCACATATTATGGATTTTCAAGCCTCATAAAACCTTTAATTTGATTGTAACCCTATTGAGGAGGGAATATATATTTGGGGCAGGAGATTCTCATTAATGAAAATAATTATTGGGTACAAACCACTATGTGGTTAAATGAAATTTCAGAATAAGGGGATGAAAAAGGGTTTGATGGGATACCCACTATTGATTGGGATTATTTAATCAATCAAATTATATCTAACATATTAAAGGGCATAGATATGACCCATCGTGAACCTTGGAGGATATTATGGATGTGGTGTGGGTTTCTGTTGTAGATTTTATCCATTCGACATTAAGAGTATCAAGGGTCTAGGTAAATTATTCTCCCATTGTTTTCTATATGGTGGATAGTACTACTAATTCAAAATACTCAACATAATTTTTCATGTTCTAATTAACAACTTCGTTAGCGCATGACATTTCAGTTTCATCACACATGTTGGAGGGCCCTTTAATAACAAATATCAGTCATGTAGAAACTCTCTAATGTGATAACATGAAACTCAGACAATACAATGAATGACGTGTTTTTTATAACAATTTTTAGGGATTAAGAGGGTCATGCCTACAAAAATAATGTTGAATATTGTTCAGTGTGAATCCCAATTTGGGTGCTGATCTCATCCTCTTCGACACCCATACTGTTTTAGATGATTTGGCGATTGGAAAAATAAATAATTAAGTAACAAGAAGAAAAAATCCTGATATTGATATATCAGTCTCCAATGACATGTTTTGGTAATTTAATAATTAATTTTAAGGATCCAATTTTTCTATTTCTTATGGATTCAAGAAATGCTGGCATCATTTTATTAGAATTCTCATATAAGAGATCAACTCATGCAGGTTTGTCTATTGAAAACATTATCAAGTACCTTCATTACTGATGCATCCAAGTCCATTCTACTCCCATTTCTGAGGGAGTAACATCTATGATACCCAAATTGGGAGATTTGTGAGGGCCCTCCATCCCAATCATCAAGAAAATTCTAGAGGATGCTCTTTATCATGAGGTACCTACCCAAAGATTTATGATAACAAATGATATAAAGGCATCAATTACAACCATTAATCTACTAACGAGTGATTATATCTAATTTATATATTTTTTCACTTCCTTTTGGTGTCCTTTAAACACTTAATATTCACGAGGGTTTTCATCTTCTATTGAGTGTCACCTACATCTGTGGCCGAGTCGGTGGTGGGGGATTTTACACAAATCCAGAAAACAATTGTTAGTGATAATGGTATTTTATCAGAGGGAGTGGGGAAGGGTTCCTCTTAGAGTATTATAATCCTTGAATATATATCTTCCTCAAAAATTAGATCTGATTCAAAATTGGAGTCACAATATTCTTTTCACTCCTCTAGTTGCTTCTTCTTTAAATACACAAGGAAGATAATTTTAGAGATGCCACTCAAAGATCATTCAACATGGCTTTTCGAAATTCAAACCATGTGTTCCTTTTAGGGTAATATGTTTATTATTACCATAGGACCCACGATGCACTGATGTCAATCATTTGGAAATGGGGAGGTGGTCAAAGGTCACAAAATGTTGAGGCATAGCTAGAAGTCTAGTTTGAAGATCTCAAGGATATTGTATAGCATGAAGGGGTGATTTATTCCTTGGATGTGGAGGAGTATGAAGGTAATCTTGAGGATAAATATTCCAAATGGTACACCTTCATGAAGAAAAAAATAAAATATTGGAATATATTGTGAAAATCAATCATTCCATGAAGATGATATTAGTACCAAGCGAGGATTTCAATGCTGTAGAGAAATAGAAAATCTATCATGTTAAAGTGGATTTCTCAATGAATCTAGATTGGATTTAGGAATCTACAAATAATTTTAAATATATATTTCAACATTTCATGGCCTATGTTATATAAAACAATTAATATTTGGAAGAGTGACCCCAGCATGTAGATGTTCCTTTTCATACTAAAATAAAATAATGATGTATGTTTTTTATTAATTTTTTATATCTATAATTATGTTTTCATCATAATAGAAACATTAAAAAAGGCTCATAATATTGAATTTTATTATTCCAACATAATAAAAACACATAGAAAATGGTGAAAATGGTCTATTTTTTCATATTCTTTTTGACCTAGTGTGTGTAGTTCTGTTGTTTTTAGGGCCATAAGATAGACCATACCAACATTGTATATCTGGTGTCATCACACAACTTTTTTTCCATAATTCATGATGAAAATGACAGAGTGAGAAATATTTTTCATTTTATTCTATCATCCTTTAAGGTTATTAAATCTAAAATGTTTTATAAATCATTATATTCATTAATCAATTTTTTCCTAAAATTTGTGATATACTAGTCTAGAAAAAATTGACTCATCATTTACCTTGGATGACATTTCATTGGTTTTCAAACTGGAATGTACTGGGTATCTTTTTTTTATTATTATATATTTTTAGTTATTGTCTATTATGATTGGTGTTTTATGATGAACATAATTGACCATAATTTATAGAATTATGGCCCATGTAGGGTTTGTTGACCATTAATGTTCCAACATTCATAAAATACATAATGGGAAATTTGTAGTCACAATGTTATGGTATTACGATCAGAAATATGATTTCAAAAAATTATTCAAAGAATGAATGTGGTCCATATTCTAAAATTTATATCCAACATGATGTTTTCCTGGGGGATTATGGAGATAGAAGTGGTATCTCCCCTAGATGATTATAGAATCGGTCAACATTCCCTTTTTGTGAGAAACATATTCAATGAAAATAGGGTTGTTTTACTATATAGTTATAAAATTATGTCATTTATATTATATGACCTATTGGGTGGGAGAGACATGAAAACGAAACTAGGGAGTATTACTTCATAACCTAGAAAATTTATCTACATGAATCTGAAATTCCGTTAATGATGGATGCGTAGTCTATTATGATCCATATTTCTATAGACCATGAATGATGTTTTATAAAGGGCTTATGTCTGATAATGAAGAATGAATTTTTATTATAACAGTACATGAATGGAAAAAACTATTATATCATTTTTATTTTATAAAGGATGTTACAGTCGGTTTTATGATCAACATCAGCGGGGATGGTTCCTCCGTGATATGGGTTGATGAATCATGTTGTTTATTATCATGTGACCCAGACAAGGACATTTTAGTTTAACGTCTTATAGTGAGGATTTTTGGGATATGGTTTATGGTTTTTTTATATTACTAAATGATTAATTATTTTACCCATTTAAGAGAATTTATATAGAAATGTAGAATCACTTCTAGGAATGAATGGGGGGTGGTTATTAGAAGAATCTGGGGTTTTAGGATCTGATGTGTGATATGGGATGAAAGTTTTATTGGATCTTTTGGAGATAAAATATGTCTCTCCTAGGGATAATTTTAACTCTAGTTTACATACCATTTTGAGGGATGGCCTATGATAATCGAACTATAGTATATTACTATAGTGTCAAACAGTGGCATCCTCTACCTAATAGAACCTTTTGGTGGGTGAATGATGATAATCCAAATGGGTAATAATTATGCATAGTTTGACAAAGGTGACCTCAGGAAAAATAAATTATACTACCGATGGCTCTAGAATGTTCATGAATATTCATATGTTTCCAATAATAGAGTTTGTATTGTGGGAGGGAATTACCAAAACATGGGAGACAGATTTCGTATCAAAATTATCACACATAGGGAGAAATGATTTCCCAACATATTAATGACCCATATGTGAGAAAAAATAATTTTCCTTTTATATTGTGGTTGGAAAAAACCATAAGACCCGATATCACTACATTTCTCTTTGGATTGGTAATCGAGCCACACGTACTTCAAAAATATTTTTTAAATCACGCTATTTATCTTTATCTTTTATGGACATCTGCTATGACTTTTAATGTTTTATAACTAAGATAATAGTAACACTAATGTGAATTGATGTTCCTTGACCGCGTAGGGAATCTTATACCAAAACTCATAATCTGGCATGAGTTAGGCTTGACATGGAAAACAAGGAGGGTCCATGAGTTACTCCACCAAAGAAAATATATATAAATGATGTACTCTGAAATTTTTATTTTTTGGTTTCTAGAGAAGAAATTTGGATCCATGAATCAGTACATATCACATTATAATTTGAATCAATCTATACACTGTTCTGAAGAACTGTGCAGTTTAGTTTCATGGGGAAAGTATATATTCCATATAGGTTAATGTCGTGAGTTAATGATGAGGGTGACATGACATGAAAAAGAAATATTGATAATATTCATAAGAATAGATAGTTGGGCTTCACTATATATATAGTATAGTATTGATTCAAGATTCTTGTAGTTCATCTGTCCCAGCAATGAATTAGAGATACGTTAAATCTATAATTTAATGTCATGTAGTAATGAATAAAGAAGAGAAAGTTAGGAAGCATTATCATGAGTGAAATTATTTATTTTTTAATAATAGGCTTCCTAATCTGGTTTAACATTGAATCCTATGATTGGTACATATGGTAAGGCCATAATTTATCATCAAGTGATGAATATGTTAAATAAAAATTTAACATCATGTTACTAGGATGAAGTTGTATTTAATTTTTAGGTCATTTGGATAGAACCATATCTTCTCATGGAAATGAGGTGTGATGTAATTATTATTGAAAAAATAATGCTCTAACATACTTCTAACATTAGGAAGGAAATTGAGAACCATGATCATTGGAGTACTTGGATTATGAGGGGTGATACGGGATAAACACAAGGAATGAATATTGAAAAATGTTTGAAAAGATAGATCCTATAATAATGCGGTTTAGACTTGTGGAGAAAAATGAGGACTTTACTGGGGGGTGTATGTACCTCAGGTTGATTGGACAATTTGTTTAGAGACTTATTCAAAGAAAACTATGGTGTATAACTTCATAATAAAATCATGTAACCCTATATATGACAAGACCTTTTTTGGAGACTTATGAAAAGAAAACACGGGTGTATAACTATTGATTCAAATAGTGGAATACTCTATATAAATGGACCTTTTCACTAGTGATGTTTGTAATGACAACTATGGTGTATTACTACATAAGTAGACCAAGGTGTCCTATAGAATCTGACATCCAAGCAGTGATGGATAATTAATTTTTATGGGTATTTGATACATCCCATGAAATTAATTATGATGTGTGGAAGGAACATTTCTATGGATAATCGAATCATTTAAACCGTCAATGATCATTGGGTATGTAGTCCTATTTATATATTTATATTGTTTATATGTGGGTGAGGGGTCTTTTTGTTTTCATGTTTTGTTCCCGGATGAGGAAACATGAGTTAAGGTATCGTATATAGATAAATATATTTATATAAGATATCATAAGCATGAACTTATGGAATCATTTTTATAGGTTCATCATTGGGGAGGCCTACTAATATTATTTATCACATATGTATGTTCTCTATGATGTGTATGTATAACTTATGCATGCTTTTCTAATTGATTATTGTTTCATGGTAGATAGGGATTAGGCCAAGTGTTCCATGATTGAGAGTAGTTTCTTGTGTTGGTAATTCTGATCGAGCTGGTGTAGTATAACAATTTCTGGAGACTAGATATGTTTTCGTTCTTGGTGTTTGTACTAGTGATCTATAATTTTTATTTTGGTTTATTTTTTTATTCTTATATCTTTATGATCAACATATTGTGTGAATAATGTTCAATGTATTACATTGTTATTTGGGCATTTTTATAATATCATTTATTATTATAGAATATTCCAGTTTAATTTATTTATTACTTCAACATTCTATCTATTTAATATTGTGTATGATAATTACCTATGTGCACTATTTCCTTACTTCGATAAGTGGGTACATTCTCAATAATGTCACGCCCTAGGCCCTCACTTCTTGTCACCAAGCATTGGCATACCAGAAGGTGTGCATAAAGCCTCATGTGGAATTGCCTTAGGGACTCATATTAGTTTCATCCAATTGGTCTTTTTTCAATGTTATATCAAGGAATTATGTTTCATGGGTTTAATATTTGGCATATGGTAGACAATAGTATTAGGAATCTACTGGAATCTGTGATGGATATCAGACCGGTTCATGAAGAACACCTATTCTTGTTATAAGTACTGGTTTTCCAGAATATGGGATTGTTTGTTGGTATAAATTATTATAGATTTATATGATTCACTCTCTTAGTGATGCACATGATGTGTTGATTTCGTGATTTAATATGGAGTTATATATCTTGGACTATTGGAATGTGGATAAGGAAGGGTTTTTACTCTTGGTGGAAAATGGAAAGAAGAATCTCATGCATCATATTTGGAATATGTGATCCAAAAATTATAGGCCTAATAATGTGTGGTTATTACTTATTAAAGTATTCCATTTTATTAAATACTAAAAAACCTAATTTATATTTTCCGATATTGTTTTTGGGTTAAATAATATTCAATTGAGTCAAATTGTAAATATATTTCATTCAGATTTCATATAATGTGGATATTTGCTGAGGCATTCTTTATTAAGGATGAGGACACAAACCTCTTGCATGGGAGGTGAATTAACAATTTTATGTGAATAAGACACATGATTACCATGTTTTATACACCTTATAGGGTCTGTTATCAGTTCCTATTATTTGAAGTGACTTTGACAATATAATTTGTGTTCTCCTACATTGATTGCGATAACATTTTACTTACCCAACCTCATTTTAGGTTATCTAATTGGATCAATGAGTATGATGCTGATAGGTACCATTACATTTCATGTGAATTATATTTCTTGTGGGTGTTACAATGTGTGGATTCCATGTGAGTTTTAGTTCGTTATCATTTCCTATCATGGAATGATGACCTATATTAAACAATTCCTAATGATGATTCTCGATGAGGATAATGGCCCTTGTAGTTTATATTGATATTTTTAACCTCATAATTCATTTTGATATTTACCATCATTAGAGAGGTTTGATCTTTTTTATATTTGGTTATAAATTGTGACATAATTGTGTGACATTATTTGTAGGGATTTGGGGAGACCTAGAGTCCCATTTTTTTGACTCAAACCCTTAATGGTTGACATTTAGATTGATTGAGGAAAACTTTTGAGTATGGTTCTTCGAATTTTTTTGAATTCCTTTTTATGAAGTGAGATTATAATTATTTAATTTTGAGACTAGTTCATGGTATGTTATTGGGATTTTCAATATAGTAATGTTGATTCCATGATATTTTTAAATGCACCTATGGCGATTTTGTATCAAAAATTTCTTAAGGGGGTAGTATTGTTAGGGTTCCTGGAGTAGTCAACCAATGTTTCTACTATAAGTAGTGTAGTTAGAGCATGGATAGATTATCACGACTAGAATAAAAACTTTTAATGTGAAGTGGATGAATAAATCATGTCACATGTTTGGTACACAATTTTGAAGAGGAGTTATGTGGGACAATATGGAATTATGAAAATGAAGTTTCATGTAGTAAAATAAACATATCCTTATGTTGGATGACACATGGAAGCATGATTCAGGTGAAAAGGGTATTCATTGGTTTGGTATGGAACCATTCTATTAAAAACCGGAGAGTTGTCATGTGAGTATTATTGATTGATGGTTTCAGGAAATATCTATGAGCCTAGTTTCCCTAGAGTTATGGTTAAAAGAGAAGTGTACTTCTATAGTATAGCTAAAGACGATAATAAATGATGTATTATCAGATGTTTGAACCTTGGATTGTCCAATAGATGCATTTTTGAGATATATAGTGTTGAGTTTTGGTTAAGGTAAAATACAACCTTTTATGATTTTATCATGGATATAAAAAAGATTTGCATTCCTTTATTTAAAATATTAGTTTAATCCACGTTAAAGAAAATCATTCTCTATATTCAAATCATATTGAGTATATAGAGAGAGAATCAACCTTATTATGATCTTACATTCACATAAATATCTTCTCTCACTTGATAAACGATCGTATTCAGGTTATTCTCGAGGATTGGTATAAGGTAAAAAAAATGGTGGTAAGTGCACAATTAGCTATTTGGGGGTCATGACCCTCAGTTCATATTGAAATATTTCATTTTTAATGAGTTATTAATCTCGAATTATGGTTTTCATATGACGATAGGTATAAGGACCCGACAATAAAACATTACATAATCTTGAATTTGGCGAATAATTCACATTGTGGATCTTTTCAGGTTTGGAGTTTTAGATAATTAGACTATAACTATTACATTACATCTCAAGATTACAAAGTATACAGTTATTCTCAGATTCCATTTTTTCACAAAATAAAAACTCTTAAAAAAACAGTCATGTCTAGTTCCATGTTTTATATGGCATGACTTTTCCTTGATCCCATCCTTGACCTGATTCATCTTTAAGTCCTGTGAAAAACATTTCAAAACTTGGGATGAGCATAAAAAGCTCAGTAATGGCTATAAAACAAAGAAATAAAACATTATATCATCAATACATACATAACATAATCTCTTTAACATACCTCATGAAATCATAAGATTTATGAAATACACATAGACATCATAAATCATAAAGGTAACTTTTGGCATCCATATCATACTTACACTATAGCTATCACAGGTACGTAAGGAGTTACATTTGGAATACCCATCATAGTATATTCCCTATATCTCATAGGAGAAACATTCACGTTTACCTCTGTCACGTTACCCAATGAATTGGAGAGCTATCTCGGGCTCACCCGCCCTAGTTTTATCACGAAACCACCCGTATACATAAATAATGCCAAAGAACCATAACATGATCATAACACATAACATAAGCCTAAAGGAAAGTTAAAATTTCCACATTACAATAATAAAATATCTTTTCAAGATATTGAAATAATAAATCCATTCTCAAAATCATTTTCAATACAAAAATACATAAAAAGAGTATATGGTATATATTTTTCCTTTTAAAAACATTCTGGCTTGTTAAGGAAGCCAGAGATCAAATAATACTCACGGCGGCAGAAAGGTCGTTGTTACCTCTTACGTTAAAAGAAACATTCGTTTTTGTCATTTAGTAAAATGATTCATAGGGAAAATATTACTTTTGAATAAAATTAAATGTCAAAGGGTTTTATACATCATATAAAAGAAAGTCATTTATAAAACTAAAAAATGCCTCAATGAAAGGAGATTGAGACGAAGTCCCTTACCTCATGTCCGACTTGACTCGATCGTTCTTTAATATCCTGAATAATAAACTAAAGATAATTTCTAATTTCTTAAGAACCTTTTTAAATCTATTATTCCTTTTATATAACTTATTACCAAGTAATAAATAGTATGCATTCATTTATGTTAATAACGTTCATTTTGTCGATATTTGTTACTTGAGTAAAATGAACAACTTATAATTACATGTTGTCCATGTGTTCAAAGGTTCATTATATCCAAAATTATATTCATAATTTGGATATCATATATATCAAATATATCCAGTATATACATGTTTTTATAAAATTACATAACATTTAGAGGTATGAAAATAAATGCACCGTTCATGGAGACGGTAAGCCGTACGTACGCATGAACGCTACTTTCATTACTATTTATTTTTTTAATGGAAATAAAATATAATGATACATAGGTATATTATAATTCCAGTATAATATCATATATAATATCATTAAAACAATCCATTATACATCCCACACAAGGCATGACCGATTCACATCACTTTAAGGGGACGGTAGTCCACACTTCCTCAAATGAGACAATCGTATTTATCCACTATAGAAACCATAAAGAAATGATATAAATGGGAATTATAGAAGAATAATGAAATAATAAACATAATATATATCATATATAAATATAGTTCAATCATAATGGCCACCATGAGAGGCGGTAAGATGTAATTGAACAATCATCGTTTCGTGAGGCGTTAGTTTCCCATCCACAGAAACATTATGTTCTTCATCCATTAAATGATGTTTTGTGTATGTGTAGTTATAATTATTCTCATAAAAATTCCTATTATATTTATTATACTATTTTTGTTACAAAAGAAAGGAAATCAAAAGATTTTACAGGTTGGAGAAGTAAAATAAAAGAAAACAATTTAAGAGAAATCGTTACCTTTAATTTAGGTAATTTCCTTTGGATTGAACCAAAAAGACTTCTTGAAGTGCCTTCAGCCTAAGGTAAGGATTCTAAGAGGATGATAGGGATGTAGAGAGCATATATGGGCAGATTTTGGCCAAGAAAAATGGCTGGAGAGGAGTGAGGAATTGCACAGAAGTGGTCTCCTTTTATAGGAGAGAGGAGGGGCTCTTTTGGAAAGTGTGAAACTATTGTTTTATTATATAATGATATTCGGTTTATAATGGTCCAAAAATAATTATAGTCGAAGATAAGATGGTTAAAAATAGAAATAAAATCATCAAATCATAATTGACATTTTTTTGGATAATATTTTAATCATTATAATTTTATTTATTTAAATCATATATTAATGAGGTAAATACTGCATCACGATTGTGTCATAAAGAATTTAATTTATTTGATCTCTAAAAATTATAAAAAAATACGATGATGTAAGAAATATTTTTAAATTTCAAATGAAAATTATTTTCGATAATATAACTTTTATAACCCCATGTAAAAATTAATTTACTAAAAGATATTTGTTTATTTCATTTTGGAATTTACTTAAAGTTAATTAAAATAAAGTGTCATAGTCACTTTTAAGTGGCTCCATGGGGTCCCAAAATCGTTCCATGGATGCCCACGGTAGGCCATGACTCAACCAATAAGATTATGACACCTTTTAGGGTAAATAAATATTATTTGTTTACCCTTATTTACCTATTTACCCATTAACCACGGTAAATAAAATATTTACTGAGGAAAATATTTAAAATGCCTAAAAATAAAAGATACCTATTTCAATAATTTGAACCTCCTGATTAAAAATATGGAATCCATTTCTCCAAATTCAAAACACAGAATTGGCAGAAATTAATTTAAAATTAATTCCTGCTGTCATAACAAAAGGCGTGTTTTTAAGAAATATTAACTATCAAAAGATTGACAGTTGATTATATACAATTTAAATGTGAAATTGCTTATAATGACCAAAATTAGATTAAATGGTATAAATATAATCTATATACACTTTAAAACCAAATAAAATGATAATCTAAGCATATAAATAAATTATATTAAAAGGCAGTTTTGAATGAATATACAATATTTTTTACTATTCATTAAAAAGTAATTTTATCAGAAAAATACCAAAAATTTACCCAAAGTAAATTTTGATGTCCCAATTATAAATAATAATATTATTTTGTCAAATATAAAATATAAAAGTGAAAAAAAAGATTTAAATAGGGTTCACCATCAAAAGGAGGTAAATCGGCATTTTAATGTAAATTATGCTTAAAATTAGATTCATTCACATTTTAAGACTCTAACTTTTATTGGATAAATTTAAATACATTAAAAAAATATGTATAATCATACTGTATTTAGTTTCATTCATTCCCGCCTATACAATGGCTAGGAGTTAACTACCATTTAAAATAACAATATTATATTATTAGAGTGCAACGTAAGATTTCAAAGAAAACTGTTGTTGCGTATCAAGTATTCTATCGAACATAGCAACCTCTTTAAGGTAAAATTCATATTTATTTCTCAAATATTAATAAATATGAAAATATCTTATTCTTCATTTAACTCGGATGTTACATCCTTCTTCCCTTTTGGGAATTGCATCCTCGCAATTTTTATTCACTTATAAAATTAAGTGGGTGTATTTATCCCTCATAGCATTTTTAGATTCCCACGTTTCCTCTTCAACCATATGGTTTTTCCACAAAACCTTTACATGGTGAATTACCTTATTCCGCAACACCTGCTCTCTATGGTCAAGAATCTGGACTGGTTGTTCTTCATAAGAGAGATTCTCTTCCAACTGAACTACCTCTGGGCTCAAAAACATGAGATGGATCTGACATATACTTTCTCAACATCGTAACATAAAAACATTGTGTACATGGAATAAACTTGGAGGTAAAGCCAATATTTATGAAACTAATCCAACTTTCTCCAGAATTTCATAATGTCTAATGAACCTCAGACTAAACATTCCCTTCTTAGCAAAACGCATCACACATTTCAATGGAGAAACTTTGAGAAAGACATGATCACCTACCTCAAAGGAAAGATACTTACTCCGGTTATTTGCATAACTTGTATGTCTTCTCTGAGCTGTTCTCATGTGCTTCTGAATCAAATGAACTTTCTCTACCATATCTTCTACCAATTCTGGTCTCATCAGCTTCCTTTCACCTACTTCATCCCAAAAAGATGGAGTTTGACAACGCTTTCCATATAATGCCTCAAATGGAGCCATCTGTATACTATAATGAAATATGTTATTATATGAAAATTCAACCAAAGAAAGGTGTTGGTACCAACTTCCCTGATAATCCATCGAGCAAGAACGTAGCATATCCTCCAAGGTCTGAATTGTTGGTTCTGATTTCCCATCTGATTGAGGATGAAAAGATGTGCTAAATTTTAATTCAGTATCCAATGACTTCGGAAGGACTTTCCAAAAGTTAGAAGTGAAACTGGGATCACGATCAGATACAATGGAGAGGGGAACACCATGCAACCTGACTATCTCTTTAACATACAACTGAGAAAGTTGATCTAGAGACAAAGTATCCCTAATAGGAAGGAAATGAGCAGATTTAGTCAATTGGTCAACTATAACCCAGATTGCATTATTACCTCGAGATGTCTTTGGTAATCACACAACGAAGTCCATGGATATATTTTCTCATTTCCGCTATGGAAACAGTAAAGGCTGATTCATTCTTTTCAGTAAATATCAATATGCTTTAACATGGTGACAATTCAAAAACTTCACAGCAAAATCAGCAATATCTCTTTTCATTCCATCCCACCAGTAATACTTCTGAAGATCTCTGTAAATCTTTGTACAGCCAGGATGAACAGAAAACGAAGAACTATAAGCATCACATAACAACTCATTCTTCAACTGTGAATCACAAGGAACACATAATCTCTTTCAAAATCTCAAAAGACAATCATTATCAATGTTAAAATCAGGTAACTTACCATTATGAACCAACTCCACCTTCTTCTGCAACTCATTGTCTTCTTTCTGCGCTTTCTTAATTCTGTCTGATAGAGATGATCTCAATGACACCTAAAACAATATAGAACAATTTCCTACACCAACAACATCTATGACATAATTCATCAAATCAAAAACCAAAGGATCTTGTTCCAAACGTATCATGGTTAATGAAGCATTACTTTTATGACTCAAATCATCATCCACTTTATTGGATTTTCCGGGATGATAAAGGATTGTGAATTATAATCCTTGATTAATTCCAATAATCTGATCTTCCTCATGTTCAATTCTATCTGAGTTAATTTATACTTCATACTTTTGTGATTAGTATATATTTCACACTTCACTCCATATAAATGATGCCTCCAAAATTTTAAAGCAAACACAACAGCAGCTAATTCCAAATAATGTGTAGGTTAATTTACCTCATGTGGTTTCAACTGACGTGAAGCATAAGAAATTACCTGATCATTCTTCATTAGGACACAACCCAGTCCTTTCAACGAAGCATCAGTGTAGATAACAAACTCACCATCTCTGGAAGGTAGTGCCAAAACTGGAGCATTGACTAAACTTTTTTTCAATTCCTGAAAACAATCATCACATTCTTTTGTCCATATGAACTTAACACCATGTCAAGTTAACATAGTCATTGGACTATATAACCATGAAATGTTTTCAAAAAACCTCCAGTAATAACCTAACAAACCAAGAAAACTACGAATCTCGGTTATATTTGTGGGTCTTGTCCATTATTCAACAACTTTTGTTTTAGCAGGATCAATAGTTATGCCATTTTTTGAAACAATGTGACCATGGAATGAAATTTGTTGTAACCAAAATTCACACTTGATGAATTTTCCAAATGGTTTATTTTCTTTTAAGGTTTTCAAGACAACCCTTAAATGTATTTCATGCTCCTCTTTACTTTTTGAATAATCCAAAATATCATCAATGAACAAAACAAAAAACTTCTCCAAGAACTCACAGAAAATTCTATTCATAAGATCCATGAATACAGTAGGTGAATTGGTTAAACCAAAAGGCATAACTACAAATTCATAATGACCATATCTAGTACGAAAAGTGGTCTTCGGAATGTCGGCTTCTTTTACTTTAAACTGATGGTACCCCGACCTCATGTCAATCTTCGAAAAATACTAAGCTTGCTGGAGATGATCAAACAAATCATTGATATGAGGTAAAGGATAGTTGTTCTTAACTGTAATGTTATTCAATGCTCTATATTCACTGCAAAGTCTCAATGAACCATCTTTCTTGTTAACAAATAAGACAGGAGCACCCCATGGTGATGTGCTAGGTAGAATGAAACCTTTATTTAATAACTCCTACAACTGATTCTTTAACTCTAAAAGTTCAATTTGTTCCATTCAATAAGGGGGTTTTGAAATTGGCTTAGCATCAAGAACTAAGACAAAAATAAATTCAACTTCCTGGTTAGGTATAATAGTAGGAAACTCATCAAGAAAAACATCAATTAACCCATTTACCACTGGTACATCATTAACCTGAACAGTTCCGTTATTTTCAAAAATATGTGCAAAGTAACATTCATTTCCATCTTTTACAAGTTTTTTGACTTCCTAATATGTTATCAAAATCAAGGGTTCATTCTTGTACACAAACTGAAAATAATTATAAAAAGAAACCTCTTTAGATCTGTAGTCAATCTTATCATGATAAACAGAATGCCAATCCATACCCAAAATAACATCAAACTCTACTAGAGGAAAAATAAAAAGGTTTGAAGGTAGATTCTTTTCGCACACAAGGACTAGAATGTTCTTATAGTTTCTTTTGGTATCAACATTTCTTCTATGTGTTTTTAACATAAGTTCAGTATTCATATCATGAGATGGGATTCCCAATTTACTAGAAAACTTCTCAGAAATGAAAGAATGTGTAGACCCTAAATCAAACAACACATTGGCATAATCTGAAAAAACGAACAGTGTACCTGATACAACTTAATTTGATGGACCAACATCTACTGAAGTAGTTTCAAAGTATTTCCCCACCCCTTTCTGCTTGTAGTCTAGC
Source organism: Viscum album (assembly GCA_963277665.1). Taxonomy (NCBI): domain Eukaryota; kingdom Viridiplantae; phylum Streptophyta; class Magnoliopsida; order Santalales; family Viscaceae; genus Viscum; species Viscum album. The sequence goes on from OY728159.1 coordinate 499,961,478, forward strand.
TTCTTTCCTTCAGTTGAGTTCTTTTTCGGACACTCATTTGCATAATGACCCATTTCATTGCACTTAAAACATTTTACTGACTGTAAATCAGATTTTGACTTACCATAACCCTGATCTTTTTCAGTGCAATTATGAGCCTTATGTCCCATTTTACCACATCAGTAGCACTTACTAGAATTAAAAAGACATACCCCATCATGATTTTTATAACAATTTTTACAAACTATAAACTTAAGTTTCTTACCATCAGACTTTTTTGAAGAGTTCTTCCCTTTCACCTGCCACCTCGACCTCTTATTATGTAATTTGTCAAAGAATACATGATCATCGGAAAACTCCATTTCCACATTCTCCGCACAACGAACAAGTTTTTCATAACTTTTGAACTTATGAGAAGCTAAAGCCCTTCGATAGATTGGCTTTAATCCTGAGTAAAAATGGTTGATTTTACTATCAAGATCTCGTATGAAATTTGGATCATACCTTTCCAGTCGAGTGAATTTTTCTTCATAAGCATCCATTGAGTCATCCTCCTACCTCAATTCCATGAATTGTTTTTCCATCCAAAGATGAACCACCTTAGGAAAATATTTCTGACGAAAAATACCTTTTAATTCATCCTAATCAATAGCATAAATCTCCTCACTATCCCTGATATTTTTCACCATCGACCAGCACTGGTCAACTTCACCTTCAAAATGGAAAACTGCAAGACTAACCTTTTGATGTTCTGATCAGCCCACCTCATCAAAAATCTTCTCTAGTGATTTAATCCACCCTTCATCTAGAATATGGTCAGATGATCCTCTGAATTATGGGGGATGTTGTCTCATGAAATGATCCACTACTAACATGTTCCTCTGTGGTTGATCTGGCTGTTCTCGTACATGGATACCACCACCATTTATCGCTTGAGTCAACTTTTCCATCACTGCAACAAACTATTCAGTTCTGATTCTGAAAATCTCAGGTTGCTGATTTGGAAGGTTGTCTTCCTCCTGAAGTCGTACCAACATAGCTTACCTATTTCCTAAGCGGAAAACCATTCTGAACAGAAAAATATCTTAGGCAATGAAACATGGTAATCTGTAAATGCTATACTATTTCAATATTACAGTAAATTAATGAATGGACATTAATATAACAATTTTCTAACTCCTTAAGTTATCTAAACAAACCTATGATACCAACTATAAGGATCATGCCTAAAAACATTACATAATCTTGAATTTAGCGAATAATTCACATTGAGGATATTTTGAGGTTTAGGGTTTTAGAGAATTAGACCATACCTATTACATTAAATCTAAAGATTACAAATTATACACTTATTCTCATATTCCATTAGATGGTATGACTTTTCCTTGATCCCATCCTTGACCCGATTCATCTTTAAGTCATGTGAAAAACATTTCAAAACATGGGATGGTCATAAAAAGCTCAGTAAGGGTTATAAAACAAAGAAAGAAAACTTTAGATAATCAATAAATACAAAACATATGCTCTTTAACATACCTCATGAAATCATAAGATTTATTAAATAAACATAGAAATCATAAATCATAAAGGTATCTTGTGGAATCCATATCATACTTACATTGTAGCTATCACAGCTACGTAGGGAGTTACATTTGAAAAGCCATCACAGTATATTACCTATTTCTCTTAGGAGAAACATTCACGTTTACCTCTGTCACATTACCCAATGCATTGGAGAGCTATCTCAGGCTCACCTACCATAGGTTTATCACGGATCCACCCGTATACGTAAATAATGCCCAAGAACCATAACATGATCATAACTCATAACATAAGCCTAAAGGAAAGATAAAATTTCCACATTAAAATAATAAAATATCAATTCAAGATATTGAAATAATAAAACCATTATCAAAATAATTTTCAATACCAAAATACATAAAAATAGTATATGGTATTTATTATTCCTTTTAAAAACATTCTGGCTTGTTAAGGAATCCAAAGATCAAATAATACTCGCGATGGCGAAAGATAGTTGTCACCGATTTTGTAAAAATAAACATTCATTTTTTTCATTTAGTAAAATTCTTTATAGATAAAAGATTCCTTTTGAATAAAATTAAAATTCAAAGGGTTTTATACATCGTATAAAAGAATGTCATGTATAAAACTAAAAATTTCCTCAACGAAAGGAGATTGAGACGAAGTCCCTTACCTCGTGTCCGACTTGACTCGATCATTCTTTAATATCCTGAATAATAAACTAAAGTTAATTTATACATGCTTAAGATCCTTTTTCAAGTTTATTATTCCTTTTATATAACTTATTACCATGTTATAATCATTATGGAATCATTTAAGTTAATAACGTTCATTTTGTTGATATTTCATACTTGAGTAAAATGAACAAATTATATTTACAAGTTGTCCATGTGGGAAAAGGTTCATTATATCCAGAATGATATTCATGATTTATATTTCATATATATCATATATATCTAGTATATACATGTTTTTATTATATTACATAACATTTAGAGGTAAGAAATGAAATGCACCGTTCATGGAGACGGCAATGCGTACGTACGCATGAACGCTACTTTCATTTATATTTCTTATTTTAATGGAAATAAAACATAATTATACATAGTTATATTATAATTCCAGTATAATATCAAATGTAATATCATTAACACTATCCTTTATACATCCCACATAAGGCATGATTGAGTTACATCACTTTAAGGGGGCGGTAGTCCGCACTTCCTAAAATGAGATTATCGTATTTACCCACTATGGAAACCATAAAGGAATGAAATAAATGGGAAGTACAGAAGCATGATGAAATAATAAACATAATATATATCATTTATAAATATAGTTCCATCATAATGGCCACCATGAGAGGCGGTAATATGTAATTGAACAATCATCATTTCGTGAGGCGTTAGTTTGCCATCCAAAGAAACATTATGTTATTCATCCATTAGATGTAGTTGTGTGTATGTGTAGTTAGAATATTTCTCATAAAAACATCCTAGTATATTGATGATACTGGTGTTTTTACAAAATAAATGAAATAAAAAGTGTTTATAGGTTAGAGAAGTAAAATAAAAGAAAACAATTTAAGAGAAATCGTTACCTTTAATTTAGGTAACTTCTTTTGGTTTGAACGAAAAGGACTTCTTGAAGTACCTTATGCCTAAGGTAAGGCTTCTGGGAGGAGGATAGGGATTTAGGGAGCTTAGTTGGGTAGATTTTGGCCGAGGAAAATGGCTTGAGAGGTGTGAAGAATTGTATAGAAGTGGTCTCCTTCTATAGGGGAGAGGAGGGGATCTTTAGGAAAGTGTGAAACTATTATTTTATTATATAATGATATTCGGTTTATAATGGTCCAAAAATTGTTATAGTCGAATATAAGACGAGTACTAATTGAAATAAAATCATCCAATCATAATTGGACATGTTTCGTATAATAGTTTAATCATTATAATATTATTTATTTAAATCATTTATTAATGAGGTAAATACTGCATCATGATTGTGTCATAAATAATTTAATTTATTTGATGTCTAAAAATTATAAAAAAAATAACATGATGTAAGAAATATTTTTATATTTCCAATTAATTATTATAGTCAAAAATATAACTTAAATAACCCCATTTAAAAATTAATTTACTAAAATATATTTGTTTATTTCATTTTGGCCTTATATATAAGTTAATTAAAATAAAGTGTCATAATCACTTTTAAGTGGCTCCATGTGGTCCCAAAATCGACCCAAGGATGACCATGGTCGGCCATGACTCAACCAATAGAATTATAACACCTTTTACGGTAAATAAATATTTTTGTTTTACCCTTATTTACCTGATTTACCCTTTAACCACGTTAAATAATATATTTACCGAGGTAAATATTTAAAATGCCTAAAAATAATAGTTACCTATTTACACAATTTGAACCTCATGATTCCAAATATGGAATCAATTTCTCCAAATTCAAAACACATAAGTGAAGGAAATTAATTTAAAATTAATTCCCGTAGTCAATACAAAAGGCGTGTTTTTAACAAATATTAACTATCAAAAGATTGACAGTTGATTGTATACAATTTAAATGTGAAATTGCTTCTAATGACAAATATTATATTAAATGGTAAAAATATAATCTATTTACACATTAAAACCAATTAAAAGGATATTGTAACCATATAAATAAATTATGTTAAAAGATAGTTTTGAATTAAAATACAATATTTTTCACTATTCATTAAAAAATGAATTTTATCAGAAATATACCAAAAATTTACCCAAAGTAAATTTTGATGTACCAATTATAAATAATAATATTATTTTGTAATATATAACATATAAATGTGACAAAAACTAGATTTAAATAGGGATCGCCATCAAAAGGTTGTAAATCGGCCTTTTAATGTAAATTATGCTTAAAATTAGATTCATTCACATTTTAAGCCTCTAAATTTTATTGGATAAATGTAAATAAATTCAAAAAATATTTATAATAATATTTTAGTTAGTTTCATTCATTCCCGCCTATACAAAGGCTAGGAGTTAACTACCATTTAAAATAATAATATTATATTATTAGTGTGCAACGTAAGATTTCAAAGAAACCCGTTGTTGCGTATCGGGTATGCTATCGAACATAGAAACCCCTTTAAAGTAAAATTAATATTTAATTCACAAATATTACTAAATATTAAAATATATTTTTCTTCATTTACCTGGGATGTTACAATAGGGTAATTCCTATAGTAGAGAGTACTAGATCATTCATATTTAAAAATATCCCATGTTTGATGATGTTGTTGAGGCTATGAGATTGGTCACTAGAAACGAAGATATAATATTTTTCAGAAGCATGGGATGAGACCATAACTTCAATCATTACCAAGAGGCCACTTTGGATGAGAAGGTTTATTGTTGGGATACAGTAAGGACCTGTGATTTTTTGAATTATAAATTTGTATATAAATTTTAATTTTCTCTATTGTATTATTAAAAGGTGTAAAATGGTATTTCCCAATGTAATATGATCTAGTATAATTTATATGACCACTTTTTTAGTCCTATAATACAATTTTTACACTGATATAGTATTTTGGAAGAATTCAGAATCATTTCAAATTTAGATAAATAATTAAGAATTCATATTTAATAAATTAAATATTTATTTAGTCACATTTTATTGATTGATCATATATTTTGAATGGAGTTTCTGATTTAGATAGAAAATCCTACATATATTCTAGAATGAAATGTATTTTCAAGGAATGTTGTAAACTCTAGTCGGGCATTGAGTCCCCCTTATACTTTTCATTTCAGTCTCTTCTCTTCATTTTATTCTTTTCTTTTCTTCCTTGTGTTATTTTTTCTTGATCAATTCTTATATGGATCCCCATTTGACTAAACGAGAGAGGAAATGGGAGTGGGACTCAGGAAATTATAGGGATATGAAGAAGGGTAATGTGGGAGAACTCGAGATTTTTTGAATTGTTGTGTAACAACTGTGCACCGTGAAAATTGGTGAAGATTTAATGGATTGTTATCAAAGGTAGGTGGTTTTTATGATATCACTATAGAAACTTTAATATTATTATTTTCCTACATTAAATGTATTATTATTATTTTATATCACCCATGTGGTTCAATCAATTTGTTTTGGTCAGAATAAAGGGTTTTCAGGTTGTCATGAGGGTTTCTAGTTGGGGAAACCCATATACAAGATCGGTTGTTCATGATCAACACACAATGTGTTATTACTGTCAAGGGAAGTGGAATTTTACCATGTAGACATTGATTATTGTATTTATAATCTATGTACTAGGACTCTATAATGTAGTAGACTACCTGGATAGGAAGCCTATGCAAGGGGATAATGTCGTGTAAGGTACACTACCGCATCCCATTTTGGTTGCACACTATATTGAGTAAAATGATCAGGGTTTAACTATGTCTAGTCCATGTGAGGTAAATGGATAAGTACCCAGTGTAGGGTGAATTCTATTTATAGGACTGACATTCCATGTGCATGGGATTTTAGAATTCATGTCCTACTAGAGTGCATGCCCATGTGGTGCCTTGAGGGTATACATCTTGTACCATGGTAAACATATTGTGTAATCCACTTTTACATCATAATTAAGGTTGTCTACATCGTTATTCCATGGATTTGTAATTGTACCCATGATTAGTCCATTTTTTTAATCATTCGTCACAGATCATGATTGTGAAACCCTTGTGATGTATTGATGACTCATGGGAGGAATTTCAATCTTTTATCTAAATAGAGATGGGTTTCCTCCAATAACTGTGTCACGTTTTATCCCAATGGTGAAACCTTTAATATGAGATGATCCATGGGATTCTCTATTAACTTATTATTCCACATCACATCCTTTTATGTCATCTCCCTTTCATGTTTTTCCCTTATGGATCAGGAGGTAATGAGGATGGTTTCTTCTGAGGATACCTATATGATTAATCTACTTTTGTTTTGACCTAGAGGATCCTATGTAGGATACATCTATATTCATTTTGATAGAAAGGGTTATATATAGGATGACTTTTCTTATTTTTTATTGATATAGTAAATATTTTTAATAATTTTACAACGAATTTCAATGTTTTTAATTCCAAAAATGTGTTATTTGAAGGGAAATTGTCACATTTTATGTTTTTGTGGAATATTGAGCTTAATTTTAAAACGTTCATAATTTTGTTATTTAATAGTTTTATTATTATTATTTATTTCATCTATATAATTTTATAAACTAATAAAAATTGTAAACTTTATTTTCTTAGGATCCAAAATGACTTTTTCCACATTTCAACATTCTAGACCATTATCGCAAACTATCATTTTGATGCCAACAATAAGTTGAAAACACAGACCTTAAAACTATTCACAGATTTGGAATATTTTAAATATAAACTTATATCACTATGTCGGATAGGCCAATGAAACATTAATTAATCAGGATGATTGGGAATGAACTAATTAACATCTTTTTTTAATGATAAACATGTGAATAAACTATTTTGATGGCCATTAATGCATGGAAAAATTGATACATTGAATCTGGAGAGGCTATCTGGCAAGATTAAATTATCAGGTTGAAATGGTCACAAATCTTGTTACATATGAAAAAATATGAAAATTTTAATAGAGCACAAAATAAAATTCATAAAAAATTCCATGAATTGTTTGATATTTGAACTAGGTGTGTAATGGGCCTAACGTGAAAAATCATTCAAAAAGACAATATGGCCTATAAAAGGAGGATTGATCCTCCCTCACAATTCATTCCATTATATCCCATTACATTTGAGGAAACATGGAAGATATTTCCAATAATGGAGGCAGACAAAAAATATCCCATATTTCACCTTCTTCCTTTTTTTCTTATATAATTTTTTTTCAATTGTAATTTAAATTTCTAATAAATTCATGCATTCTAATGTTTTCTAAACCATGTTATTTTTATTTTTATTCTTTTATTCACATACACATTCTTTTATTTTATTTTATTTTATTCTATATATTTCTTATTCCATCGTAACCTCATACCCTCACAAAGTATGGGATAACCCACGCATTGGCATGAGGTAGGCAAGTAGTAATTCCATTCATTGTGCTCTTAAGTTCATTTGTATTATTATGTTCGTGATGAGGTAGATTTATGTGTAAGAGTGTGGTGATTTTCCTAAAAGACATTGATATAAAAATAATTTATACTCTTTTATTAAATCGTTTCCATCCATTATACTAGATACAAGCTATTCTTGTGATTTATTTGAGCCATTCTGTTGTCGATATGACCTATGATGGAGATAATTCTTTGAAGATGTGACACTCTCGATCAAGTTGTTCTATAATCCTAGATTGTAGGACGAGTTGAAGTTATGATTTCTAAATATAATAAATTTTTCAAACTTTTAATTAAAATATTATCAATTCCTGAATGAGATATCATAATTGTGTTATGAAACATAATTTAAACATAAACAAGAAGAATGATGGCACCCAAAAACCAAACCATAGAGGCCACGTTCTATCTTCACTAATTAAATGTTTTCATTGCGTGATAGATTAATCCTTTTATTCATTTAAATTTTATCACATTCCTAGATTAAATAAAAAAAGAATTATTTTAGGTGATATAAATTGAGTATGTTAATGTTTGAAAAACCTCCCCATGTGAGACTACCCTAGTCATCCTATCGGCTACATTAGGGGAATTACTTTTATTTTTTCAATTCCCTACGATAGGCATTTATCAAAATTAGTATTTTTACGAGGTGATAATAATTTGTTTACTTTAGTTTTTCTAATTTCACATTTAAGATAGTTTTTATTGTTTTAAAATGTAAAAAAACAATAACTTTGTTTCCCATGATGTATCCAAACCTCTATTACTCTTCATGGAATGACTACTCACAGGTACACCAACAACAAGAAGATGTTGTTTTAGAGTATAGAAGAGATCATGTAATAGAACATAAATAGGCCATAGAAGGACTGTGGGGGTAAAATAGGAAGGACAAAAAATATTTTTATGATACTAAAATAGAAATCTGAGCCTGAGCTATTTGTTTGAGAACAATATGTCCCAGTTAGATTTTGGAAACATTTTGAAGAAATAAATGATCTGCCCATTCCATACAATGATCCTGAGCAAGTTCTTGAATGAGAATCATAACTCATATTTTAAATTGAATAAATACTAGAGGACACTGAATACTTACCTCCATATACTGAGATCAATCATCAAGAGGTACTTACCAGTGAATAGGTAAATGAACTAAAACCAACTCAAGGAGATGAACCTTTTTTAAACCCATTATTTTATTATTTTATTAAATATGTTTTTTGTATCACTCTTTATGATTTTAAATTTTCATATTTGGATAATAATTTAATTTAAGTATAGGATGATGAAAGAACATAATATTATCTTGTTGAGGAACCCGTGGAGCTCCTTGACATCATTGTGCATAAATTCAAGGAGGCATGTGAAGAGATACAAGTGGTCAAGCCTAGGGAAATAGATATAGAGGATGATCATATTGAAAGGTGGAATTCTGATTTACAATAAACATGTTTAAATTCTATTGAATTAATAATAAAAACTTACCCTAATTTTGAAATTAAAATTCATCCAACACATTTTGATCCAACACTAGAATTTGAAGAGAAGGTTTCAAAAGTAGCAACCAAAAGAGAGCATAATCCATACATCACCCATCCAGCTCTAAGCATGTTGTATATAATTGTGAAGGGGATGTATATTTTTTTCTTTATCGATGGATCCTTCCTCAATAATAATAATGAAATTAAATATGGTAAGAAAAACATGTGTCGGTTCTAGTCCAAGAAGTTCCACCCATAATATTGTTATAAATAATAGTTGATACATCCATTTTTGAGGTAGTAAAAGAATTAAGGTAACACATAGTGATTACACCAAGATTTATCCTATAATTTCATTCCAGTACATTCATTTTTAGTATTATGCATTTTAATTTCAAATACATTCATAGAAATTATTCAAGCATGTAGCCAACACCCTCTTTTCTTTTTTATCTTTAATGACATGACCCATGTTCATAATTGTGTAATTTTATTTTTTAGGTTTATGAATGAATTTTTAATCAAAAAATACATAAAGAGGAAAGATTACTAATAATAATTTACAATGGATGTTCAATTATAATTTTTACCTTTTAAAACCATGTATATTTCGGTCTGAGATTCTGTTTTGAGCTTTGAATTGGAATTTCAGTCCATCACATGAATTCATGCTTTGCTGGACTTATCTAGAACACATGGGTTTCATAATAATCTATTGATCCCATGTTTTAGATTTGAAATTTAATGAGATTTAATGATTTAAAATTTTCATTTATTTCTTTACGAGAGGAATTGAAATTGAAATGAGGACTCATGATTTGGGGTTATAATTTGATTCTTGTAAATAAAATTTCAAAAAAACAAATCATCCTTTGAATTTATAAAATTAATTTGAATTCATTTAATATTATCAATCATTCCTTGAGTGAATTTACAGTATCATAATTCCCATTACCAAGATTATTTCTAGACCAATTACATCCTATTTATTCTAGAAAATATTTCTGGATAACTCTTGGAACATGTAACCTACCAAAACAATTATTAAAACATTTCAAAGGTACTGAAGATAAAAACAATTAAAATGATTGATGTATCATTTGATTAAGCACTAATCCTTATAATACCATGTATACATCAATCCATCATTATCCCATGGAGACCGTGAATGAATTATATAGGGTTTTACCATGATTCATGCAATTTTAAATCCATTCCTACCATAGTTTTGGTGTTGTAATGATATTTTAATGTTCAAGAGTAGGGGTGAAGGTAATCACTATAAATGGGATGATGTAAAATGTAACGAATAAGTGTTTGAGTTCTTATTTTGTAATTTTAATTTTTTGTGTAATCATTAATTTTACCCTATTGTTATTCCCTCTAAAATATAAAAAATGATAAAGAAAAAATGAATCCAAAATGAGTAAAAGGGTAGTGATTCTGCTAAACAAAAAATAACCATTACTAACCCTGTGATTTCTATTATAATTGGTTACATGGTAAATTTGATGATTATTATAAATAATATATTTCATAAAAGATAAAAAAATAAAAAATTTCTTTGATAATTAATAAATGAATAAATAAATAATCAAGAGAGTTTATATAACATTCGTTACTCTTTAAAATGATAACGACCATGTATAGAGTTTTTGGAAAGTTGATTTTTCTATGTTGAAGAGGAGAATTTCATTACACATTTAAATTGATATCATTCATTGTACTTAAAAGATAAACCTACTCTGTGAGAATTAATTATTAATGAATCAAATCCTACCAACCGTTATCCTCAAAGTAATTTGAACTATTATTAAAAATCCATATGATTTTATGTGAATTTTTTATTTACAAAGTGAACAAGGTAATTCATTTACAATACTATGGATAAGGATCACATTCTCATTATATGAACATATCTCAACATCAATTTTATATTGAGTTATGGGAGTAAAGAATCAAATGTGATGTAAATCATGAATTCGCATGTTTAATAAAAATGAATTGATGAGTTTGAATGAATGAAAGGAAAAGATCCATAATTTTTAAAATGGTAAAAGTAAAATACCTTAAATAATTATTTCTTTGGAAAAATAATAATTAAACTGATATTTATGTGAATTTTTTTAATGTTTCATTTGGCAATGAAAATTGTTTGATTTTATTACTATGTAATTTGAATGTTGGTAACATTGGACCCCTTTGAATTCTATATTGTGATTTTATGCTTGCTGACAAGAATTTTATATGTTTATGTGAATTGATAGTGATAATATTTTATGTAATTTTACATATAATTTCAATGTTTCAAATCCAAAAATGTGTTATTTAATAGGAAATTAAAATATTTTTGGGTTTTCTATAAATTTGAGATTAATTGTAAAAATGGAATTATTTTGGAAATAAACTATTATATTATTATTCTATATTTTAGATATAACACTATAAAAAAAATCGAAATTGTAAAATCACTTTATTTAGGATCATAGACATCTTGGGATACATTTCCTACTTTTGGACTATAAGCTCAATCTATCAATTAGAGACCCATTTTCAGCTCACAACATAGGACTAAAAAATTGTTCATAGATCTATAATGATTTAAATATGAAATTATATCTCAAATATTTTCATACCAATTAATCATACAATAGACATAAATATGGATAACTAATATAATAAAATATTTAATTGAGTATAAAACCTATGAATTAGTCATTTGGAGGCCATTAACACTATAGAAACATGATACGTGGAATATGGATGGGTTTTCTGGAATATGATGATTGTCTTATGGGAGACATGAACACCAATTGGGAATATCTATCAAGAATGGTTTTATGTGTGAATCGTCAATTTAATAGGCCTAACACATTGAATATTTTGAAAATAATATATGGCCTATAAAAGGATGATATCCCCTCCTTGGAAAATCATTTCATTACATTCCATTCCATCAATGGAACCAATGAGAAAATATCAACAGAGTGAGGTCAACAAAAAATCTCCCCCATTTATTAATCTTCATTTTTTTTTGTCTTATTATTTTTTTGGTTTTCTATTTTAATTTAAATTTATAATAAATTCATGCATTATTAACTTTGTTCCACCATGTTATTTTTTTTCTTCTTCCTCTGTTATCATCCTAATTTATTTTATTACTTTTATTTGATTTTCTTAATTTATCATTATAGTTTGACCTCATATCACAATAAATTAGGGTCTAACCTTAGGATTGGCCCATGAAGGTAAGTGGAAATTTAAATCATTCTACTCTTCAATTATTTGGTTTTATTATGTGTGTGATGACTATGACTAATGTGCATGTGTTTAGAAATCAGCCACAATGAACTGAATCTCAAATTCATTTATATTATTTTAATATATATTTCACCTCCTTTAAACTAGATAAAAGATCTTCATACAATTGATATTATCCATTCAATGGTTGAAATGGCATATGATGGTTCCATGACTTGAGAGATGTCACAATGTTGATCGAGTCGTTCCATCAAACATTATTATAGGATGAGGTGATATTATGATTGCTAAATGAATTCATGAGTTCATACCATTAAAAAAATTATTGTAATTCAGGAATGAAATCTCATAATTTTATTATCAAACATAATCTAAACACATACAAGGAGAATGATGGAACCCACAAACCAAATCATAAAGGTCATGTTATTTCTTCAGTAATTAAATTTTTTCTTTGCACATTAGTTTAATCATTTAATTCATTTAAATTTAATTAATTTCAATGATTAAGTAAAAAAATAAAAAATAAATAGTTTTGGTGAGATATAATTAGATTGTCACGACCCGTCCTCGGGGCCCGTGCCGTGACGACCCCAAGCCCGCCTTCCATAGGCCAGGGGCTGGTGACTAGAACCAAAGGCGTTAATCCCAAAAGAAGGGAAGCCATTGCCATTATGAATTAACATACACACCAGAGTACACAAGTGAAGTAAGAACTAAGAAAAACTAGGTACAAGGTATGTGCTGAAAATTAAATGGGGCAGTATACACACCTAACTGAAATTACAGTACAACTAAAAGAAAAGTACAACAACAGTAAGTAAAAACAGCAACACTGAGTCATCATCCAGAAATCCCACCTGAAGGGAGGTTACAGATATCCTCCATAGATCCTCAGGTCCGACCGTCTGCTCCGTGTACACCCCGCCAAGTGGTCCACCTTCGGGTACCGTCCAACTCCTCAAGCCTCCACCTCAATCAGTCTTGTCCATCGTCTATATCCAACACACATAGTGTCGGCATAGCCCGTGTAGGTGTGAGTGTATGATACTCAGTAGGGACCCCGAGACCCCTGAAGGTCTCTCAGAATCCCCGAAGAATAATCCACAAAATAAAAGATACAATCACGATGTATCAAAAATACTACATAGTTATATGCCCATACATATACCTAAGTCATCCGTTACATTTCGGCTCCAACTCCCGAGCCCAACACAACCCAATCCACATAGGAATGCACAACCCAGTCCACACAGGAAAACACAACCCAATCCACACAGGAAAGCAAGTAAACCACATCAACGATAATGATTGAAAATCAAGACTCCGATCGCAGAGGTATACACTTCTTAAGGTGATAGAGATAATCAGATGTAGCCACTGATTCATCTAAGTTGTCGGACCCATATATGATACAAGACCAGCTAAGCTGTCAGACCCACATAGGATACAAGACAAGCTACTCTGCCGGACCCACACCGGATACAAGTACAGAGGTCAATACTCTTGGACCCACATTGGATACAAGAACACTAGTCATCTTTGTCTAACCCATAGAGGATTCCATTACGGTATTCGTCGCTGCCGAACCCACGAAGAATCCAAGTGCAGTCGTCATCGTCACAGTCACAGCCAGCTCTAGGGTTCCCGAACACAGCACGCTCGATTCTGGGAGTGTCCGCTCCACGAGCAAGAGAGATTCGATACATCAACTTTCATGAAGTCTAGAGTTGATGTATCCCAGTTTTCCGTCTTTTCAAAAGAAACCCAACGCGACAGACGTTGCGTCAATCGGACACACGGTCTGAGAGTTATTTGCTTTTCTGTCCTAGGGGCCCGGTTGGTTTTTAAGCTAAAACCAACCCGACCATACTCCAACTGCATCCAAACTGCAAACGGAGTAAGACGAAAGGACCGTCTCGATAAAAGGATCCCAATGAAATTGAAGTCATGTCAATCGGATGTCCGGTACTTTAGATATAAGCATTTCCGCTCCAAGGACCCGGTTGGTTTCGGGTTCAAACCAACCCGACCATACACAAACATTGCTGAAACCTCATGTATAATATACTTAAACGACCTTCATGATCCTGGGGTTCATACACAACTGATTGTAAGGCGATCGGAGGTCCGTATCACATGTTATGAGCAAAAGCCCGAAATCGGTCCGAAGGGGGGGGTTCTAGGCCCGACCCGACCCGGCCCACCCCACCCCCCCCCAGGTCGACCCGAATCGAGTCTGGGTCCATCCTGGCCCACCTGGCCCGGTCTGCGTGACCCGCACCACCCCGCGTCGGTCATCGTGTCTCCCCAGATCCCACGCTGCCACGGGATCCAACTCCCAGCTGTCATGGCTTCATCTGTGGTGGCTCCTGCCGGCGGCGCGCCGGGGCATTGCTGCCTCCAAGCAGTGGGCCTGTGCAAGCCGCCGACGCCGGTGTGCCAGCGGCCAGCGCCGTCAGAAATTTTCGCGGGCCGCCAGAGTTTTTCCAGTGGTCTTTTCTTGCTCTTGTCTGTGCCTGCAGTCATCCCGAGACCTGTAGATTACTGCGAAGGCTTCCAATATCCATTTCAGTCTCGTTTTTTCATCGCTATTTATTTCGTGCATCATTAAAAAAACAGCGGTGGGTTCAGACTTTTTCGTTAGTCTGCACCCACCGTGTTAGTGGCTCAAAACATCTCCCAATCAATTATACGTCATGCCGATGGTATAATTCACAAAGGGAAATATAAACCAAACCCCCACCTCAACCAATTATACGATCATCAGCGTCGCGGTACACGGCGTCACAGAGAAGAGGATCGTAGGCGTCATCGGGGTGCGCCGAGGAGGAAGTGGCATCTCCTATCTGGCTGCGTGGAAGAGGTTTGGTGGCGCATCATCAATCTCCAAGGAACCGACATTATTCTTCGTTCTTTGACGGAGGTGGGAGTCTTCAGCGTTTCGTCAGAGCTTCCTCCCGCGGGTTCTCAATTCGTTTTCCAAAGGGATGATTAATAAAAGAATTAATCCTAACGTTGTTTTCATTATTATGGATCATTAACGAACCATAATTAATGAACCTATTAAACACGCATGTGTTTCTGTTACACAACCAAAGGGATGAGTCATTAAATGGCCCCAATTTATTGATCGTCTTTACACTACGATTCTTCCAACTATCGCTTAACAGTGGAAGAAAAAGAATAAAATAACTTTTAGTTATTTTATTATATATAATTCTTTTTATGAAAGTCAAAAAAACATATCCATTTCGTTCGACCCATGTCAGTTGAAGTTAAGCCTTGCCTAAGTGAATCCCGACACTCCGAATTCATCGGTGCCCTCATATTTTAATTCTGAGCACCGTTTCAAAAGTTAGAAAAACTGGCTCGTTCGTTCACTGAACATACTCGAGCTAAACTTCGAAAATTGATTCCGGGCACCCCGGGACTCGGAATCAAGCGCCGTTAGAGCCACAGACTCGTAAAATTCCAAAGCATTTAAAAAAAATTCCTTGAAATTTACGGGTCCATGCATTACTCCCACCTTAGGGCTTTCAGTCCCCATAAAGCTACATCATAAAATAGGGAAACAAATGAGGATTCTGAGCATTCACCTGAGCCTCCTACTCCCATGTTCTCTCCTGGAGGTTCCCATGTTTCCACCTAATGCGCACTAGAGGAATCGACTGTCCATGTAGGACCTGCTCCGGTTGATCCTCGATCTCCACAGGGAGCTCCACAAAAGATGCCATGTCATCAATGTCCATCTCACCATGATCTATGATATGCATCATGTCATGCACATATCTCATCAACTTAGATACATAGATGATGTCATGCTCCAAGTGCAACTGAGGTGGAAGGGCCAGGTGGTAATTCACCTCACCTACCCTACTGAGGACCTGAAAAAGCCAGATGAAGTGGGGAGATAACTTGCCGCCGCAATCAAATATCCATAATCCACGTCGAGGTGAGACCTATAAGAAAACGTGGTCACCATCCTCAAACTACAGTGGTCTCTGCCTCCTATCAGCATATGACTTCTGCCTGCTTTGTGCAGTCCTCATCCCCTCCTGGATGACCTACACCTTCTCCATCGTAGCCCGAACCATCTCTGTTCCTATGAGTGCTGACTCCCCAGGGTCAGTCCAGCACAACGGTCATCTGCATGGTCGGTCGTACAGTGCCTCGTAAGGTTCCATCCTGATGTTGGAGTGGTATTTTTTGTTATACGTAAACTCCACCAAGGGTAGGTGATCCTCCCAGCTACGAAAAAAATCCTGGACACATGCATGGAGCATGTCCTCGAGTGTTTGAATGTTCCTCTCCGTCTGTCCATCCGTCTGAGGGTGAAAGGTAGTGCTCAGGCATAGCTGCGTCCCAAAGTCCTCCTGTAACCCCTTCCAAAGCCGGGATGTAAAGAGAGCATCTCTATCGGAGACGATAGACGATGGAACACCATGAAGCTGTATGATCTCCTAAATGAAGAGGCATCTCAAGCTCTCTACTGAGACCTGCTCTCTGATCAGTAGGAAGTGGGCTGACATGGTGAGTTATTCTACGATCACCTAGATAGTGACGCGTCCTCTAGAAGTACGTGGAAGTCCCATCACGAAATCCATGGATATCCCATCCCAATTCCACTCCACAACCTCTAAGGTTTGTACCAATCCTGCAGGTACCTGGTGTTCTGCCATCACTTGCTGGCAAGTGAGGCAGCGTGAAACGAACTCTGCTACAGCCCTCTTCAAACCCGGCCACCAGTACTGTCGTCTGAGGTCCTGGTACATCTTCTCTACATCAGGATGTACTGCTAGATGGAAAGTGTGGAACTCCCTCAGAACCCCCTCCTTTAGTGTAACTGGTACCATGGTACATACCTGGAAGAGGATGACATGCTCCCCGCCTTCAGAAAATCCATCTGGTGCTAGCCCTGAGGATATCTGAGCACATCGCGCCTCACAGTCAATGTCCCAACACTGTGCCTCTCTGACCCGCGGAACAAGTGGAGGAGTGACTGGGAGGGAATGTAGATAGGCTTCCCTATCACAATCCACAAATGATATCTGCAAAGCAGCTAACTACTCTGTCGCCTCTCCAAGTAGTTGAATCCCCAATCTCCTGCTGAGAGCATCTGCCACAACATTCCCCTTCCCAGGAGTATATAAAATCTCATGTCATAATCCTGGAAGAACTCGAGCCATCTCTACTGTCTCAGGTTCAGGTCTTTCTACAAGAAAATATACCTGAGACTCTGGTGGTCAGAGTAGACTATAAATCGCTTGCCCATCAGATAGTGTCTCCAAATCTTCGGGGTGAAGACCACTACTGCTAACTCCAGGTCATGGGTGGCGTAGTTCTTCTCGTGCTGCCTCAACTTCCTTGAACTGTAACTAATCACTGATCGCTCCTACATTAGGACACACTCGAGTCCGGTCCGTGATGCATCTCAGTATACTACGTACCCTACGCCCTCCTCCGACAGCCTCAAGATAGGCGCACTGGTCAATCTCCGCCTCAGCTCTCTGAAGCTCTGATGACACCTGTCTGACCAAAAAAAGGGTTTCCCCTTCTTCTTCAGAGCAATAAGCGGTGCTGAAACTCTGGAGAAGTCTGGAACAAATCTCCAATAGTACCCAGCCAGACCTAGGAAACTTCGTACCTCCGTCATGCTCTTGGGTGGCTCCCAAAAGAGTACCACCTCGATCATCGCAAGATCCACTGCAACTATCGCCTATGAGATGACGTACCACAAGAAGTGAACCTCTTGAAGACAAAAATGGAACTTAGAGAGCTTACCATAAAGCTGGTGCCCTCAGATTGTATCCAGCACAACCCGTAGGTTATAGGTGTGCTCCTCCTCGGTGGTCGAGTAAATAAGTATGTCTTCAATGAGGACTACAACAAATAGATCAAGGTAGGGCTGGAAGATCCTATTCATGAGACTCATGAACACTGCTGGAGAGTTGGTCACACTGAAGGGCATGACCAAGAACTCATAGTGGTCGTACCGACACTTGAAGGCCTTCTTCTGCACATCCTCGTCCCGAACTCGGAGCTGATAATAGCCTGACCTGAGGTCTATATTGGAGAACCAATGTGCTCCCTTGAGTTGATCGAAGAGGTCATCAATCCTCGGAAGCAAATACGTGTTCCTCACAATCACCTGGTTCAGGCGACGGTAATCGACACACAGTCACAAGTTCCCATACACCTTCTAGGCGAACAGTATCACAGAATCCCAGGGTGAAACACTGGGTTGTGTGAATCCTTTCCCCTGTAAGTCCTCCAGCTGTACCCGCAGCTCACAAAGCTCGGTGGGAGACATCTGATATACTGGAGTAGATATCGATGATTTCCAAGGGTATAAGTCTATATAGAAATACACCTCACTTCAAGGAGGTATTCCTAGAACATCGTCAGGAAAAACGTCCGCATACTGATCCACCACAATAGGAAGACTCGGACTCCGCACGTCAACTGCTCCGAGGAGGAGACTAGACAACTGATGTGTGATCGGCTGCCCTCTCCTCTGTGGGAGTCCATCCAGTGCTATGATGGTTCCCCTCTCTCCGGTGAAGGTGAAATTGGTCCCATTCGTGCGGGCACACCGCACCTTGAACCTAATACAGTCGATCTGAGCATGGAATGTAGATAACCAGTCCATACCCAAGATGACGTCATAAGGCCTCGACACCACTACAGGAAGATCCCAGCCAAAGATCTCAACTCATAGAGTACGCTCACACTACCAGCACCAGTGCGTAAGCTTTGAGTCTGCTCTCATAAGAGTCTCTAGCCGCAAGGATCATGCCAACAGCTCTGTCGGAATATCCGAGCTCCGAACAAGGGCACTAGCAATAAAACAATGACTCACACCTGTGTCTATAAGAACTGCCGAATGGGTGGAGTAGACACAGATAGTACCTCGAATCATATCGGGTTCACCGTGGTCGTATGGTTTTGCTTCCTAGAGCTGAGACTGCCTCATCATGCCAGCTCCCTGTGGTCGGGGTGGACCTCCTGGGGGTGGTGGTGGTAGAGCCTCCATACGTCGTCCACCACCCGCTGCTCGGACAGCTCCTCTACCTCGTCCGCATACTCCCTACGGACCGCCACTGTCAAACATCTGTCTCCGCCTGGGAGGTCCCTCAACTGTCTGCTGCTCATCTTCATGGCGTGTCGGGCAGTCACGAACCATGTGGCCATGCCCTCCATACGCATTACACTGTCTGCTCCTCGGAAGGCTGGCTCTGTGCCTTATGCCCCACACAACTGAACCTGTGTCCTGAGGTCCCCCCCCCCCCGACGGCCTAGTCCGCTAGGAACCCTACATCATCTGTCGACTGCCAGCTGCAGAAGACTCCCTCTGTGTCGTCCTACGGTGGGTCTCACTGCTAACGGCTGCTTGGCGAGAACGGTCTCCACTAGCAGGGCTCTCTCCAACACTCCTGCCTGGGTCGGGACGCTGAGTGGAATTGTCAAAGAACTGATCTCATGCATCATCCCCTGCTCAAATGTCCAGGACCAGAATAATGGGTCTTGTACCATGTCCATGGAGTAGCACTAGAGGTCGGTAAATCTCGCCAAGTACTAGGCTACTGACATGATGCCCTGCAGCAGCTATAGTAACTCCTGGATAAGCACCACACGAAGGGTGGTTGGAACGATCTCTGAGCAGAAGAGGATCTCGGAGTCCATCCAAAGTAGAGATTTATCATCGTGCACCTGGAGCAATAGGTTCCACCATCTACCTACTGCTACATATAGAAGACTCGCGACAAGGACCACCATGAGGTCTGCTGGTTTCCCTACCAATCTGAAGACTCTGACGATAGCCTCCAGCCAATCCTCAGCTGCCTGAGGATCCGTCTCTCCACAAAACATGGGTGGCCTTTGTCTCTGAAACTCATTCAACGTGCTCATGCGGCATGCACTCTCCGCCGCTAGGGCGGGTAGCATCGGTGGCTCGGCGGGAAGAAGTACCGTCGGTTCCTCCGCTGTAATGGGGCCCTGCACCGAGGCCTCATCGCTCGGTGGGATGTCATCTCGCACAAAGCTTGGAACCCATGTTGGCAGCCTTCGTGGGGCCAGCCTGAAAAGAAACAGGTGCGCCACAGGTAATACAATATACCTGGTGAGATGACACAAATAAATCACAAAGAAAACTTTTTAAATACACATGCAATCATTGTTTTCATGAACTGAGTAAGAAATCAGAAGTCAGGGTCCTGGTGTGTGGATATGTCACCCGCCGCGCCATCACTGGACTCCCTGGACTGATAACAATACTCATTCCTCTAAACATTATTTCTTAAGAGAGAATAAATTTTTAGAGTCATGAGAGCTGCGGTAGAACCAAATCCTCTGATACCAATTTGTCTTGACCCGTCCTCGGGGCATGTGCCCTGACTACCCCAAGCCCGCCTTCCATAGGCCTGGGGCTGGCGACTAGCAACAATGGTGTAAATCCTAAAACAAGGGATGACATTTTCTTTATGAAGTAACATACACAACAGAGTATGCAAGTGAAGTAAGCACTATGAAAAACTGGGTACAAGGTATGTGGTGAAAAGTAAATGGGATAGTATACAAACCTAACTAAAAGTGCAGTACAACTGAACGGAAAGTACAAAAGCAGTAAGTAAAAATAGCACCACCGAGTCATCCTCCGGAAATCCACATGAAGGGTGGTTACAGATATCCTCCTCAGCTCCTTAGGTCTGTCCGTCTGCTCCGTGTACGTCCCGCCATGTGGTCCACCTCCGGGTACTGTCCAGCTCCACAAGCCTCCACCTCGATCAGTGTTGTCTGTCGTCTGTATCCAACACACATTGTGCGGGCATAGCCCGTGCAGGGGTGAGTATATGATACTCAGTAGGGACCCCAAGACCCTCGAAGGTCTCTCATAATCCATGAAGGATAATCCAAAAAAGAATGATACAATCACGAAGAATCAACAATACTACTTAGGTATATGCCCATTCATACCTAAGTCACCAGTTACAGTTCGGCTCCAGCTCCCGAGCCCAAGCACAACCCAATCCACATAGGAAAGCACAACCCAGTCCACATAGGAAAACATAACCCAATCCACACAGGAAAGCATGTCAACAACATCAATGATAATGATTGAAAATCAAGACTCATCTCGCACAGGTATACACATCGTAAGGTGATAGAGATGATTAGATGTAGCCACTGATTCATCCAAGATGTTGGACCCACATAGGATACAAGACCAGCTACTCTACCGGACCCACACAAGATACAAGTATAGAGGTCAATATTACAGGACCCACATAAGATACAAAAACATTAGTCATTACCGCCGAACCCATGGGGGATTCCATTATGTTCGTCGTCTCTTCCTAACCCATGGAGGATCCAAGTGTAGTCATCATCGTCGCAGTCGCAGCCAGCTCTAGGGTTGCCGCACAAAGCACACTCGATTCTATGAGGGTCCGCTCCTCGACCAAGAGACAGTTGATACATCAACTATCACGAAGTCTATATTTGATATATCCTAATGTTCCTTCTTGTAAAAAGAAACCCAATGCGACATACAGTGAATCAATCGGACGCCCGGTCTGAGAGTTATTGGAATTTCCGTCCTAAGGCCCCGGATGGTTTGTAAGCTAAAACAAACCTGACCATACTCTAGCTGCATGAAAACCTCAAGCAGAGTAATCCAAAAGGACCGTCTCGACAAAATAATCCCAAAGTAATTGACATCACGTCAATCGGATGTCCGGTCCTTGAGATATAAGTTTTTCACATCCAAGGGCCCAGTTGGTTGCAGGTTCGAACCAACCTGGACGTACCCAAAAATTGTAGAAACCTCATGTTTAATATACCAAAATGACAGCATCAATCCAAGTGTTCATACGCAAATGAAGGTGTGTCGATCGGAGGTTCGAAGCACAAGTTATGGGCAAAAGACCAAAAGCGGTTCGAAGTGGGGGGTCTGGGCCCGACCCGACCCGACCCCACACCCTGGGTCGGCCCGAATCGGGCGACCCGACCCGGTTCTGAGTCCGGCCCCGTAGGGAGTGGCACAGCTCGGCTGGGCATGGCCCGTCCCGGTCCACGTGACCCACCCCGGCCCGGCCGAGGGGTGCGCTGGCTCGGCTAGCGGGCCGAGCAGAGGGGACGCGGTCCCCCCTTTTTGTTCCGCGGACACGGCGTACGTCGCCGCATCTCCCCGGATCTCGTGCATCCACGGGATCCGACTCCCCTCCACCGCAGCTTTAGCCATGGTGGATCCTGCTGGCGGCACACCGGGGCGCCAGTACCTCTACGGCCGCCGGCGCCGCTGCCCCGACGGCCCACACCGCCAGAAATTTCCGCGGGCCACCGAAGTTGTTCTGGTGGTCCGTTATTCCTCCCGTCGGCGCCCGCGGTCATCCCGGGACCCGTAGACTACTATGAAGGCCTCCAATCTCCATTTTGGTCTCATTTTGTCATCGCCATAGATTCTGCACATCAAGAACAAAACAACGGTGGGTTCAGACTTGTTCGTTAGTCCGCACCCACCGCGTTAGTGGTTCAAAACATCTCCCAATCAAATATACGTCATGCAGAGGGTATAATTCACATAAATAAATATAAACCAAACCACTACCTAAACCATGAAGATGATCGTCAGCGTTGTGATACACGATGTCATGGAGAAGAGGATCGTAGGCGTTGTCGGGGCGCACTGAGGAGGAAGCATCATCTCCTCTCTAGACGTGGGGAAGAGGTTCGGTGGTACGTCGTCAATCTCTGAGTAACCGACATTATTCTTTGTTCTTCTACTGAGGCCAGTATCATCGGCATTTCATCAGATCATCCTCCCGCGGGTTCTCAATTCGTTTTCCAAAGGGTTGATTAATAAAATAATTAATCCTCAAGTTGTGATCATTATTATGGTTCATTAATGAACCTTAATTAATGAACCGATTAAACACACGGGCGTTGCTGTTACACAACCAAAGGAACGAGTAATTAAATGGACCCCGTATATTGATCGTCGTTACACTGCGATTCTGCAAACTAACGCTTAATGGTGGAAGAAAAATAATAATATAACTTATATTTATTTTATTATATATAATTTTTTTTTTCTGAAATTCAAAAAAATATATATTTTTCATCTGACCCTTGTCTGTTGAAGTTAAGATTCGACTAAGATAATCACAGCACGGAGAATTCATTAGTTCCCTCAGATTTTAATTCCGAGAACCTGTTCAAAAGATAGAAAAACCTGCTCATTCATTCACTGAACGTACCCGAGGTAAACTTCGTAAATTGATTTTGGGCACACCGGGACCTGGAATCAAGCACTGTCAGAAGCCACAAACTCGTAAAATTCCAAGTAATTTTAGAAAAAAATTCCTTTAAATTTAAGGGTATTTACATAGTTGTTTAATGACTAAAAAATATCATCAAATGAGATGACCCTAGTCCGCCTATGTACTACATTAATTTAATTAATTATATTTTATCCATTCCCTACATCAAGTGCAAATAATTTTCTTATAGAATAACTTAATTAACAAATTCACTTATGTAACATTATTATGATCCCATGTAGAATTCCTCTTCCTATATACCGTGTTGGGAGGGTAGCCTGTAGGATGTCCCTTCCTATGTACCATTCCAAGGATCCCTTATAAGATTATTTTGATTTCACACCATTAGAGAATCCATTGTTGTATTCCTTATTTTAACTACTCATCAAATAATCCAGAGTAGTATTCATTTTATTTTTCATAGACCAAAAGATATCAGGTAATATGGATATCTTGTTCCATGACATGAGGGACCACTTGGGTGCCCTAATTTTTGTACAACCTTGACATAGTATACTGGTTTTTAGTAGATATGGAGGTGGGTTTCACCATAGAACCTATGAAAAACATATAATACCTTGTGGATATGGTAGTATTGGTGGGTTAGAAATTCCTCCACCCCTGTTATTTTTTTATTCATTCACTTTTTTATTTCTGATGTAGTGACAATTACCAGAATTGTTTTCTAGTTAATAAGTTATGAGCATAACATGAGGAATATTTTATTATATTAGGTATGCTTGGACGTTCTTCCAAGGACCTGGAATTTGAGCCATGTTAATTTTTTTGATTACTAGAATACGTAGAGGTACTACTTGGTACCTTGTTATTGATTATATATATTTGGTTATTATATTATTGGGATCTCCAGAGGTTATTAATGGGATCAAGCTAGTGATATTATGATTATAATATACAGACATGGAATCCATAGTAATGATAGTCACAAATGATTACTATCTCCAAGGTGATGAATGTGATTCATCTCTCATAAGTTCACAACAGATTAGAATGATTACCATTTCCTCATTCTGATTATAATCGTGGGTGATTAAACTCTCCATGTCCTAGGGATGATCATGCTCTCCTGAATTAATTACCCAAACATGGTATTGAAACTAGAATTTTACATCATTGGATACAAATGGATGATTGCACTATCCATGATGATAGGTATTATCCAACTATACCCTATTAGAGACCTCCATGGTTGGGAATGATGTCTCATTGATGAGATCATCTTCCCATTTCCTAAGGGTTAGAGCGTTATGGATTATCCATGTACCAAATGTCATGAACACCAATAGATTGGGACCTAGGTACAAACATTAAATTGGATTTATATGTAATGAGTTGAATGTAATCCAACTTATTGACCATTTATAGTATGTCCAGCCATACCTCACTGGAACCCATTTCTATAGTGATTAGAGGTGAGTACAAGTGAGCCCAAGGTGAGGTCCAGTACTCTCCATTGGTGATATAGATATCTCCAAGATATTTCTAGCACTTGATAGTGTATGTATTCTCTATTGGGATTATGAACTCATATATTGACGTAATGATACATAGGTTGAGTTTTATGACATACATCTCAATTACCTAGCACATTTGACCAAAAGAACGTGATTTTGGACATAAGGATTGGCTATTGACGTTTTTATGTTATTTCATTCACCATATGCATGTATATTAATATTTATGCATATAATTGTATGTAATGGAATATATATGTATATAAATAGGTATATACAAGAAATAACATTGACTATTTGGCCGGGATTACAAACCTTGGTATCAATTTTGTTTTCATGTTATTTGTTTTATTTATGTTTTTAGCTGTGTCTCAACTAGGATAATCATATAATAATAGTATACACTTATGGAATAACATTTATAGTTTCATAATTGTGGTGGCCAACTGATATTATTTCTCACCCATGTACATGAACCTTGGTGTATGTTCAGACCTTATGTTGTCTTTTTTAGTTTGATTACACATCCATGGTTGAAAGGAGTCAGGCCCAATGTTTCATGACCAAGCGAAGATACAAGTGTGGGTTCTTCTGATTGGGATGGTGAAGTATCAATGTGTCTCAAGATATAGCATGTCTTCTGACATAGATTTAGTGGTAGATCCATGTACTTTTATGTCAGTATCATTCTGTATTCATACATCTGTATGGTCAGCCGAATGGGTGACCAATGCTGTATTTATTACATTGTTTTTTGGGAGTTTATATATTTCTATTTATTGTTAAATAATGTTACAATTTATATATTCTATTTCATCATCATATTTTTAATTAATTTTTTATGCTACGTAGTTATTTCCAATATTTTATTACTCTAGAATGAGGTAATAGTAACCCACTATAAAAAACATGGTCATTTAATCTTGTTAGAAGCCTATAGAAGATGGTGAGGCATGCATGAGGCCACATAGTGATCATGGCCAGACCACTAGACTAGTGGCATTCAGATGAGATGTTATTGGTTATGTAAGGAATAAGTGGATTCCCCACAATATGTGGTATTAATAGCAGTGTAATTGAGATATAGTTTCAATGGTTGTGAAATTCTTCCTGATAGATACTGGACCAATATATATGACACCCTTATTCATCATCCAAGTTATTGGAAAACACATGCCTGCAAGGTTAGCAATAAAGATATGTATATTGGAAAAGTGTCCCTATAAACCACTCAACTAATTTTGGTTCTGTTTTTGTTACATATTGAGGGTTGAATTTTTCTTCTCATGGATGACTTCGATGTCGTGATGGCATACAACGATGCCAATAAATTTTCAAAGGTGGCCCTGAAATATAATTTCTAGGGGACCATCTTCATTATGTGTTATAAAAATTTATTGAATATGATCACATGATCATCCAAATGCTTTGAATGATTATAAGACATAACCACCCAGTAATTGATGTATATTTCAATAATATTTCCCATAATTTTCTTAAAAATGAGATGCATGGGATATTTGTTTGTAGCTCTAGCATTCATCATGTAAAAGTTCATTACCTTATAGAAAAATATTCCTTAATATCCCTTCAATGTAGTGGATTCATCTTTTTATATGGACATTTAGATTTTATTATACTATAAATATTCATCCATTAAAAATTGGTGTTGAATTTTTTTTATTCTAATTAGTATCTATATTATTGGGACATGGAAATCATCTTTTTAATACTACCATTTGATATCACTAAAGACTGCGTAGAACCTAATTTTCTTATTCACCTTATTTAAATAGACTAAGTAGAAATTAATTATAGGAGAATAGTATTCCAAAAATAAATTTCATTTTATAATCTTATCAACTTCAACATCAATTATGGAATCTAACATCAGGTATGTCATTTTTGATGCTTGGTTGTAACCCTGGTGGTTCTTCGGAAATCCATAGTGGTGAGGGAAGACATCATGATTGATGTTTTATTTCTCAGTGTAATTCGAGGTGAAAACATCAAAATTTGTCATTATAAAAGTGTTTTATACCTCTTATTTATCATAATAAATGGTCGCACTGATTAGTGTGGGATGTGCATATTCTTCTATACCCATATTTATATACCAGAGTTCATTAATGGTTGTAGAAGAACCTTCATCAATCATTAGAGGGGGAACCTTGAGGTATTCCTACTATTACTCATCCTCTTTCGGTTCCTATGATACCATAATCTAAAGGTAAGAACATAATAGATGAACCTCTATAGACTTAGGAGGGGAGTCAATATTTGGACATTAGAAAAATGAAGAGTCGTCCACTATAACCACTACCAATATGAGGTCTTTTCAAACAATTGAAGGGGATGGAGTGAGGGATGGAGAAGGATAATATTTAAATTATCATGGCTCATCTTATAAGGAAGTGATCTATTGGGTCTCTATAGATGGAATGAGGGAGTCATTATCTAATATTCTACCACTTTCTAGAGGATTATGTGACTATTTCGTCACATCAATTATTTGTTTTCATGGATAATATCATAAAGGATGTTTAATATAAACCTAAATTTGTTCCCATTCCATATATGTGATTGCTAAGAAGAACATATTATTCACTAATTTGATAAAAGGGATTGGTTAGGGTCTTTTCCAAAAGTTCAGCGCTTTAAAATGAGAAATTAAATTAGTAGTTAGTTTGTTCCATTCCCTTTCATAGAATGATACATCAATGTACTGAGTTTATCATGATTTAAAAAGGGAATTTAACACCATGCAGCATTCCAATTTTTTTGATTAATACAATATTTAATTAATTTAAGGTATAATGATGGGATAAACGTATGTCGATGCAATCTATGCCTTCCTAGAAGAACACTAATGGTGGTCCCTTGATGAAAAACTAGGAAATCTGAGTCAGATACAAAGTCCCTGAAATAGGCATTGAGATTGATCAATCCAAGAAGATTTTGATCACTCATTAAATATCCCTATTTCATCAGAGGGGAAGTGAAAAATTGGGCCTTGTTTTACATGAGTAAACTATTTGTTTTGAATAGAAGTAGGTTTAATCATGATCCATTGAAAATGAATGGTCATCTAATTTCAACATCATTTATCATTTCAGATTCATTAAAAAGGTTTGATGTATCCTTGTTTAATTGAATCTCTGTCATATTCCTAGAAAGAGTTTATCATGTGTAATTTTATAGGGCCAACATCTACATGATAAAAATTAGCTGTGGGAAGATCATATTTAAACTCCTCAGGGTTTGAAAAAACATCTCTAACAACTTTCAAATGGTCATTTGATAGACTCAAGGCATACAAGATCGACAACTTGGCCAAGACCAGGGAAAATTTCATTAAACGTTTATACTTATGGGATAAAGGTATGTGGTTCTTAGCTTAGGGATTCTATTTTATTTTATCATTAGGGACTATATTCCTTGATGTAGGTATGTCATCATCTAGAGCTGGAGTTGAAGGATATCATGTCCATGGTGGGTTGGGTCAACTTGGTCTCCCTACAAGTTAGGGGTGATATGGATATGGCAGCCGCTCTATTTAATAATCTAGGAAAATATGGTATTGAAACAAATTTCCATGTGTGGGAAAAAATAATTATCCTTATAAAGTTTTTGTATAGATCTCTAATGGGTTTTATTCATATATATAGTCTATGTGGGGATTTTTTTAGACAATTGACTTCGCATAAACATGTGTCTTCCATGGTTTCATCAACCCCATGTTACCCATACCCTATTAATCAATTGGATGCTGATATATTGGGTTCATACACACACTCATCATCTGATATGGGATCCATTATGTGAATAACATTAATGGAATTTAAAATTAACTCTACATATGATGAGGAAATCATCCAGTTAGTTGACTCTTATTGTATTGTCTGGTGGTATGATGTCTACTATATGAGAGAAGGATTGATGTCAGAGAGAGTAAATTTGATCATTGACCTTGGTGTTGGTTTAATTAATTTATTTTCTTTTATCTCATCAAGCCATATCATTTCATGGAAGAAGATATTTTGGAGGACTAAAGCACAGATGGACTGGGTTGTGTAATAGAAGATGTTTCAGGGGTAATGGTCAGACGTTTCAACTATTACATGAAGATATCATTTGTCTTGTTGATCTTCTTAATGGAATCTAATCAATGAACTTATCCATTCCATTTTCACTATTTTATTTCTATTCAGATTCTCCTTTTGAATTGTTAGTGAAAACCAATGCTTTCTATGTTGGTGGTGATCCCAAATTTCACTATCAAGATCCCATGGTTTTTCCATAAATTCATTAGAAATATTTCTTTATTGAAGAGTGTTCACCAATTTTTGGTACAAGGGGAAATATTTAGGTTGATATATGAGACCTTCCGGATCGGACCTCTTGAAATTTAGAAACATGAGAATGATTTTTTTCCAAACCAGCAATGAATTTTTCAGGGACTTGGTCATATCAGAATGCATAATACTTTTTATTTAGTTCCTCAAACTGATTTTTCCTCTTGTCCCTTATCTCATCATGAGATGTTGAGAATCTTTTTCAATGATGTGGAGGATGTGTCATGTGATATGGAATATGATTTGGAGCTACTTTTGGTGTAGTGGCCGAATTATAGGTAATAGTAGCAAAATATTATTTCCTTATTTTCTTTTATTCAACTAAAACAATTACTCGGTACGTGGCCTTTGTGTGCAAGATGGAATCATTAATTTTTTGAGCCACAATGGTGAGATACCAAAACCATCCAACATATTTTATAGGTATGAGTTGTATAAAAATTCATCATAGAGGTTATATATATATATATAAAACAAATTTTATGGGTATGTTATAGCTTCATAGAGTTGGTAAAAGATTTCCATCAAGAAATGAAATCCCATAAAATCTCTATCTCCAGTTATTTTCTTGTTTGTAGGTCGAGGAATGAAATCTTCTATAGAGTTGAGCCAAACTAAAATATAATCTTTTGACCAAGATCATCCCATACAATGATTGAATGAGTTGGAAATCACGTTTATTATATGATGTCTTTCAATTGATTTGTTTGTATGAAACATCTTATTTTCACTATATCTTTCTGTTCAAGGGTCCCCATCATGGGAACACGTCGGGGCATGAAAAGCATCAAATGATTCTCATAATCCCCTTAGACATTAAATATAGAAAATTTAGAGTTCCCAAAATTAAATGTGGTTGGAATATGATCTACCCATTCATGGTAAGGACACATTTCTCGATTCACTAGTGAACCCTATTCATCCATACCATCCAATCAAGATATCAGTAATTCAGGGGTATTTGAGAGACCATGTGGTATGTTTGGTTGGACAAGATATTGATAAAGGGAAGTAACAAGTAAATCCATATATGGTTGAACTACTTATACCCATGGTGGGTATACTATAGTGGTTTTTTTATGAGGATGTTTATGACCCAACCCTAGTTCAGTTCCAATTAGTTGAAACTATTGATATCTGGTTATTACAAGGTCTACATGAACTAGTTTTCTGTCCCCATATATTGAGTGAATGATCCAGTTTCACTTCTGTTGCTGGTGTGATCCCTCTTTTCTTGGGTACACCTATTGGTTGTGCAAGTTATGACCATATTTATAGAAGATATCTAATATGAATTATTCTGTGGAGAAATTATGCATTATGTCTTTTCAAATATTTCATCTCTTCATCCTACCTATAAAATCATTCCTTGAGAGTGAGGGGATCAAACTATTTAGATGGAGGTTGTAGCCCAACCATACCTTTACCCACATATTTTGTGGATGGAATATATGGTGGAAGTAATGTATTTGCAAATAGAATTTTTAAATTTAGAGAAATTGATTTTTTCTATGTAAGAACACCTCCTTCGATTCTTTTTTTGTAGACTCTGTTATGAACTGAAACATAACCCTACTTGTCCTTTGTATCTACTACATGTTGATAAGAGACTAAATTGGTGGAGTTATTGATATTCACTAATGCATAATGCATGTCACGAATTTCATTAGTCTCTTCGAGAGACTTCCCTTGTTTTCACACTCATGGAGGCCTCACCCTTTCCATCATTATTCCTCTAAAAACCATTTTGTAGATGTAAATCAATGAGAATAATAAGACAATTTTGTGGTGCATGTTTTCTATAAGGAAAGTGGTTCATGGGATGGGTTGAAATTCGTATATCAATTTATCGGTACTTCCCCTTATTTTTAAAAGAAAGAAATCTATTGATAATAATGTTTTTGAGGTAAAATCCCCTAGAAATTAAGGATGGGGATGTTCCCATTCTACATACACAACCTTTTTGTATAGGATTGTAAATCTCTATGTATGGGGTAAAAAATCACGCAACCATGTGGGATGGGGTTAGTCTTTTATTGTGGTCGTTGGTTCTTCCAAAACTATCTTTTTATTTTATAGAGGTATTTTAATCATGGGATGTATTCAAGTTATGATCATCATATAAGGAACATATCTTTAAATAAATTTTTGACATGTTTATCATTTTATCCATCTTATGGTTGTATTCCCTTAACTGGGAGGCTTTATTGATATTTTCATGTGTCTGATGCAAAATAATTTCTATGACCTTATCTCATATTAGCTAATGTTGGTGACAATTTTTCTAGGGCTTATTAAACTGATCGTAGAATTGTTAAGATTAGAGACATTTTAATTAAGGTGTCATGATGATATTACCTTAAATTATATCACTTTTTCTAGGATTTTCATATTGGGGTGTGTGCTGAAATATAGTTATTTGTGATTACACCATCCTATTTTATGAATGATTTATAAGAAAATTATTATTAGCTGATGGAATTTGATTAATATGTTGAGTCATTTGCTGTAAAGGGATCCTCACATTATTTCTAATTTTGGATGTTATGCATCTAGGATAGCTTCTAATTCAATTTGGTGTTGTGTCCCTTCTTTTTCCTTGATGTGTTTTAGATATTTTTTGTAAGGTAAAAATTTTAATATTATGTAATGATGATTTTTCCATATATTAATGTGGTTTTCATGAAATAAATATTATAAAAACGTCTCTACAATCCCTTATTGGAGAGTGGCTATATGAATAAACATTATTGATATGTCATCCTTTAAAACCTCTCACCTCATGTTGAACATTTCTTCTTTGTCATTTTCATACATCTCCTCAACCTATTTGACCCATGTGGATACATTTTTGATTCATTACTATAAAAAATGATCATAAGGGACTTCATCTAGAAAATTGGATGGTATGAGATCCAATGGTGGTTTCGAGAACGAACATCACCTTGGAATATCTTTTTTCTGGGAAAATATTTCACTTGTACTTGGAACGAAATTAGGAACAAATGGCCTCATTTTCCCAAGTTAATCATTGTACGGGCAATTTCAAATCATTAAATCATCATGGTGATTAACTTCTTGAAGAATTGAAATACCATTATGAAAATTTATTCCATTACATCTTTTGATTTAACTACATTGTGAGTTTATACAATGTATACCCAAGAGAGAACCATATGGGTGGACAATAGATAAGTGATGTCCATCTTGATTTTTGATCTTATAGACATGCTGAGGGATACCATATCTCTCATTATGATATGGGATCTTGATATTGATTGGATCACCGCTTTCTTTTCTAGTTTCTATTAGAGATTCTACATATCAGTTTCCTTATTTTAGATGAATAGAGACACTTACTAGGGAATTTGATTTTAATATATGAAATATTTTTGGGTTATCTCACATGACACTTCCAAAATTGTAAGATATGTTGTCAGAATCTAGGAAATGATTTGTTTCAACCATGGAATGCCCATTAAAATTTGTCTGATCAGCTCCAGATGGAATGTGGGTATGGACCTGATTCATGTGTTTGTATATCATGAGTAAATTTGGCCCATGAACCTCATGGACTTGATCAGATGTGTGTTCATTATTTAAAGTGTGTTGTTGGTGAGTCACCCCAATTGTTGGAATGTAGTTCTGTATCTTTCTAGTAGTGATATGTTGATGAGTCACCAAAATAATGTGTTTCTAGTTGTGTGTATATCCCTATATAATTTCTACTATACTTATTACTACCGAGTTGGTTTATAAGATGTCTGTAAGAATTTGTTTCATCCCTTTTATGATATTAAAAATGCGTTGTATAACATCAACAATTAGATTATGGATATATTTACATTATGTGGCAATAAAATTATTGTGTTCATACTCATAACATCCATATTAAATCAGTATATAATGAATAATTTTTGGTGTGGGGAATTATATTTGAGAATTCACCATGTTTTTTTCAATAATATGTCAGCTGATTTCTCTAAATGATGCTAGATGATGATGATGGAGAGATTCAAGGATGTGTATATTAGTGTGCACCTTCTCACGGTGTTCTGAAAAATTTTACTTTTATGATTTTATTTGGATCGAGTAGGGTTTTGGGCCTACTCGTAGTATGCTTCTATGTCTTTTTTGCTAGCTTATTATTATAATAACAAATGAGGAAACTGGAAAACCTGGTTTGTGTGTGAATTGTTTTCAGCCCACGCTTCACCGCTAAATTTGAAGGGATGACTTGGTTGATATAAAGAGGTGTTTATTCCTACTCATTATTTATTGTTGAATTTCATTGGTTAACTTCTAGATAGGGAACATAGGGGTGTCCCTACTCCCTATTATCTAAAGTTTTCCCATGACTGGTTGTCATAAATGACTAGGACTGAGTGACATGGGAAAAAACCACATGAACCTTACTCCCATCTTGTTGAGGCCTTTTCTCTACATGAAATTGGCAGTAATGGATACTTGTATGAGCCCTTTTGTGGGACCCTTGTACTATCTAGGTGATTCCATCAGTGGACTCATCATGTACCTTCATTTGATAAGGGATGATATAATTTTTAACATTCTGGAGATAGTATCCAAAAACTGGTTCGATATAGGCATTTGATTCGTCTTCTTCTAGGTCTCCAATCATCGTTGAGAGGATGGCTAGTGGTGATTCATTAGGTGCAGGTCATATGAAGCTACCACCATGGTTGAGAGGGTATTATTTTAGAGGTACTCCCAATCCAATGAATTCAAAACCCATTAATGAATATGCTAGGTCCCCAAAATTTCCCTATATTTTTTTTTGAGAAACTAGCTTGCACAGTAGCTAATGCAAACATCTAAGAGTACTGGTTTGATTCTATTTGGATAGAAGGTAGTTTAGGTTTAATGTGCCCAAAATTTAGGTTAAAACACAATTTAGAAAACCCCCTCAATTTTTCTTCTCAATAAACTAAATACATCAATAATTTATTGTTTGTATGGACCTTAATCATTTGTAGTGAAAAAACAAATCAATCAGGTTGGAAACATCATTATTGTGGTTAATCATTAACACAAGATTAACCATTTTTTATTTCTAATGAAAATTATGGAAGGGTTTTCTTGATAGTATGATTATGCAGGTCTAAATTGATGAACAATAATTCCCATCGATTTCACTATTATTGAAAAACCTCCTACTAGATTTGTTCATAGATACAGAAACACCCTATAGTTCCCCTATTCAATATTTTTTATGAAATATTCTTTACAAAGGAATGTGGTCGCATGAAAATGGATCCAATGAAGCTTAGGGAATAATATTGGTTCAGTGGATTGGGGGTCGAGCTCATCAAACCCTTTTGGAGGAAATAATCTCCTACTCCGAGACTCTATTAATAATTTAAGACATATTCACAAATCATTCATTATTTCCAAAGTATTAAATGGGTCTCCCTCATGTTAACAATCGATAATTATTATGCATGGAATTTATAATCAACTGTATGTATATGAGATTATCCAGTAATGGAAATATATATATATATATATATATGGTTCTACATCAATGGTTCCATTTTATGAATGGATTAGATATTATTGGTCATTTATTATAATGATGTTTCATTAAAGAGAAATAGTGGGGTGATCTGGAATTAAGATTCATCGACTGGGGAGTAATTTATTTTTTTGAGGGGATCCAACCTGTAAGTTGGATCCCTAAATATCATTTTCAATGGAATCAGAACCCTTGTAGTTTAGTGAATCTTAACAAGAAAAATGATACCTTTTATAGTTCTCTGACAAAGACATATTCTTGATGTTTAACATCATGAAATAATGAAATCAATGTGAAATGTAACCATTAAAATATTGTTTGTGAAAATATACTGAGGCGACTTATGAAACCAAGAAAGGTTGCTGGATCCCATGTTAGATACAACCCTTCAATAAATGTGGACCTGAGAGAATGGGGTTGATTTTGGGATGTTTATTAGAACATTAGAGAAAATTTCAACATGTCACATTTAGAAACAATCAAATTACACATTGGTTGTGAAGTGTTGGGGACCCACACCTATATATATCATATAAAGGGTTATATTGTAGTGAGTGTGGACCATTTGTAGGATTTTTAGGGGCTTATATCTAATAGCAATCATGTTGACTTTTTTTAATTGAGAATATGGCCCCTTTGAATATCAATACATTATTTTGGGGCTAATAGCATATAGGGGGATTTACTAAGGGTTGGATACTTTGATTTTAGAACACAAAGATATTAAGACCCTCTGGAGGTAGTGGGAGGAAGACATGGAAAAAAATTATCTATCGATACAAGCATCTGGCCATATATATATCTTTATTACTTGTAACCTATAAGCATATTGTGTTGTGGTTTAATGTGAGAAACAATAGGTGGTAGAAGATCTGGAAAAATGAATGTTCCTTCTTTCACTAGTGGAAGAGGCCATGAAGACAGAGATGAATAAAGGTATTTTATGCTCTCATATCCCCTCATATTTGCATAATTATGATAGTCACATATTACTACCACTATATCTACAACCTATAATAAAGGGTAGGGGACTACTATAAGAGGGATTCCTTCTCCTAGATCAATTGGATAGAGGAGTATGATCCAATAATCCCCAACATAGAGGTAAATAATGTGATTCCCCCCTCTTAATGAATAATCTAGAATAGGGATATCTCTGGCACTGTTTGAAGGGTCCACATCTTCATGACCAAAAATAAGAATAACTACAAGTAGTCCGAGGACCCTACCCATTTAAAAGGACATGTGTAGGACATCTATGATCAAAGGAAGGCATAATTTAATGGGAGTCATCATTTTGTGTCTCTCACAATGGTTTTTCAGCTCTGAAGAAAATTTTGGAATATTTTACACGGTTTTATATAGATGGTAGTCCCTTGGAATGAGGAAATCTACCATGACTATCATGAAAGGGAGATCAAAGGAATCTCAAGAAGGTGAATTCTGGGAAAGTTAAAGGGGGATCGAGAAGGCTAAGGCCGGCATGTATAAGAATTACATCATGTATAGTAAATCCTTCCGGAGCTAGAAGTTACAACTAGATGATAGAAAACCTAGAAAAAACTCATGGGTGAGGCCTTTCATTAGGCTCCATGGATCCCATCTGGTGTCGTTGGAGTTGTCTCGTGAAGGTCCTAGATTTAAGAGGGGTCCTTCACACTAGTCTCCCTTAATTAGGGACGGTGTGGCTCCTCAGAACCATTTTTTTATTTAACCCCTGTAGGGACTCTTGTCACACTATCCCACTAAATTACATCTTCTCTATGGTTTTTGAGAGATAACTTGGTGGCTTTGTGGAACTTTGTGAATGATTGGAATGAGTATAGCTTCCAAGATTCTCTAGGTTTTGTGGCATTCAATGAATGATGTCATAGTCCTATTTATAAGAAAAAACACATTTTTGGGAGATGGTTTAGGCTAGAACATATTTGATTCATATGCGGGTTACGTAGGTGTGTCGTGTAAGAACAAATGGGGTGACTGCATGGGTATGTGCAGTTCTGCTGGGTGTGAAAATAGGACATGTGTGTCGACACTGTTATTTTATTATGGATTGCGCATGATGTCTTTCGTAGATTGTGTAATCCATGATATCCTAGATTTATATTCATATTTAACTATTTTTCTTTTTCAATTTTTCATACACTTGAAAAAATGGTGTGTCAAAAATTAATTATTCAAAATTTTATAAAAGCATTTAAATTTTAAATTATAATGAAAATTATCATTTACATTGAAAACATTATTTGATTTTTTAAAATTGACAATGTAAAATTATATTTTGGATTATTTTTAAACTATAATTAAATAATTTTTATTATAAATAGTCTACTTTTGGAATTTGAATTTAATTTTAAACTTAGAGTTCATATAAAAAACAATTTATACATAAAATTATATTTTTTTTGAAAAAAATGTTTTCCATTGCACTTTTCCAGTATAATTTTAAATTAAAATCTTCCACTTTTATGTTTTGAATTTTTTAAAAATTATTCTGGATTTTTAATAATTATTTCCAAATTTAATAAATGTACCACTTTTATTTTCTATTCATACTAATATAATATTATAGATTTTTATTACCCCAGTTATGGATAAATTGGGTAATTAATAGTTAAAAAAATTAAAATGATATTTAAATGATTATAAAACATTCCAAAATTCTATTATATGATTTTTACCATAAAAATCCATATATATAAATTATGATCATCTTAGTGGCTTGGTTGATTATAAGTCCTTTATCACATTTTATATAAATAAAATTCATACATGTCACAATTTTTTTTAACTTGTATATCATTTTTAATCTGTTTATATCTAGAATATATTTTCAACCATAAATAGACTTCTATAATATAAAATAATTATCTTCATTGTGGTAATTTAATTTTAATATTTATTGTATATACAATTAACATTATATTCTGACACATCAATGATGCAATAATTATTAAATTAGTGGAAAAATAAAATAATTAAATCATAAATGTTAAAATAAATATAATTTATGATATTTAATGTGTTCTATGTAACCTATATATTTCGATATCAATTTTAGAATATAATAAAATTATTTTTTTTGAAATTTTAAATATATTTTATTATGTTTTTAATTTCAGTGTAATGAGTAGTGTCAAAATTAAAAATAATGGTATTCCACCAATATAATATTTTAGTAATTTATTTAAAAATCATGTATGTATTATATAGTGTAAATATGATAATATATTTAAAAAATCGTCATTCCTTGATCATCTATAGGCCATTTGGAAGATTTGTTTCTGAAGAATAGTCTTATTATATTTAAATATTCTTGATAAATTTCAAACAACCCCTCTCCCCTCCTTATAATTAACACATCTTATGCTCACACATTCTTAGTCTTGAAACATTAATAAACATTTCAAAAAACTATTCTCTCCAGTCTCTCCTTTTCCATGTGTTTCTGGTGTCAAAAAATTAACAATTCCATTTTCCATAAGTGGTCATTTAAGGTGGTGAAATGTAAGTGGTAACATTCCCAAACTGCATAATTTAATTTCTTCTCTAATTAAACATTATCCTCACCTATTTGATCTATCAAATCATATAAAATATATTATCATGTATATACTGAAAGTTTATGTTGATAATTTTTTTCCATCTATTCATTTTTTTATTTCCTCTTATTCAACTAAAGGAAACAATTGTCCAAATTACGGAGTTTAATCATCTCTGTGGATAATATGTTTTTTGTTTTCAATTACCACATAAAGAATTCTTATAAATCAATTTTCTTGTTTAAAAAGGTTATAATATGTATATAATAACTTATTTCATGTTCAGGAACTAATATATTGACATAGTAAGAAATTAAAAGAAACTAATGTTTGATTGTCGGAAAAACCACCAAGAAATTAAACAGTCTTCATTAACATATTATCAGTTGGATCATCCTCAGGTCATAAATCAATTTTATATTTGTGTAAATTTAAACATATGTAAGTTTATTAATACAATAAAATTTGACTTCAATAATATTATTCACATTTGATATGGACATCCATAATTATACACAAGTGAACCTACCATTAAACCATGAATAAAACACCCATTGAACAATGATATTGAACCTTCTAACTGATCGAAATGACCATTAATGAAATTAATAAATATATAATAAATCAAATAAATTTTCAACAGGTTCTTAGATAATTATTTAATGAATGTAATTTTATTATTTAGTACATTAATTTTTATATTAGAATGAATTCTTACATATGGTTGGAGATCTTCCTAAACATCCACAATTCCAACGAGTTATGCTTTATCTCTCTTGGAATTAATTTATCGCTCGATTATTCTTCTATACATCTCACATATTATATATATATATACCAAAAATATGCATCTATCTCAATTTAACATTTTTTTCTGGGGAATTGTGTTTTTTAGTTCCACTTCTCTATTCATCTTGATAATAAAATCCAATTAAACCAAACAAATATATTTCATTCTAATTTTCATGTACATTACTGAAATATAATAAACCAAAAATATTTTTCCCAGACATTTCAATTTATTATGACAAAATTTTATAGTACATTTCTAGTTTTATGGAAATAATTATACCATTATCCATATTATAGCCTCCTTATTCATTCCCCTAAAACTATGCTTAAGAGGGACATTGCTATAGTTACTTAGACAATCATTTTTTGTTTTAAAATTATTTGGGAACAAATATTCATGATCTATAGTTATTTTTAATTTTTGAAAGACCAGTTATGATTCAAACACCATATTCAATAGATACCATTATTATACGACATTTGGTTATGACCTATGACATGACTACGATACCCATTTCTAACCATGGACCAATATTTTTATTCATTATGTTTTATTCTTTATGAGGCCCACATTTGAATGAACATGATATGATCAGTGTGACCATATAGAAATCCAATGAAAGGGTTATTTTTAAGTCACATGATATGTTAGGAATTTGATTAGGGAGTAAACCTAATCTATTATGGGACCACATCCACCTTGTGATATAGTTCTTGAAGTTAGCCTAAACTCATGTTTATATCACATTATTTGTTCTTACAACATTACTATATTTCCATGATCAAATGATTATATGTTCTATATGTTATGCTTCCCTAATTTTAATAATGAGATGTAAATTTATGTTATTATATTATTCCTTTAAACACATGTATTATAATTAAATCCAAATTTTATTCTTTTACAGGATTTTTAGCTCAACCATTTTTTTGTGTATTCCCCATGTTATCGAATATATTTTTAGGATCATAATGGAATTTAAGAACTCATTATTGATTGTAAAAAATAAAATATTTTATTCCAGTTTCATTTTTTATAATTATTTACCTAGTTTCCAATTACATTATACTCGGCGATCATTGGATTTTATTTTATTGTAACTTATACTGAAAATCATGTGATAGTATGTGTAAAAATCAGGAGTCACAATAGTTTGTATTAGTGGATGGTCTAGATAATTTTGGGGATTATGACAAGAAAAAAATATTAAGAACCCATGGGATAACACTATCACAATGGATAACCTATATTGAATCTTTGGGAATACTAATTTAGGATAAAATTTTTATTTATATGTTCATACATCTATGTTTTTTGTTTTCATGTTATATTCTTTTTATCTATATACTCAATCCCCATAATTTTATTTTTTATCTAGTTAATTGTGTTAAAAATGGGAACCAGTTCCAATAACCAATGTGGTAGGAAATGTGATGATTACCCAATTGAGATTCCAAAACAAATCGGAATAGGATAAAAAAAATCATGATAGTATTGGATCAACTGGATTAGGTTATGGATAAAAACATGAATCATATAGAATTCTCAAATTCCCTTAATAATGTTTATTTTTTAAACATTTTTTGTGAAAAAGGCATACTCTTTTTGGTGTATCATCTGAACATCCCAACATAGAACAATTTATGAAATCCACTATGAAGATATTATCAGTCCTCTATTACTCAAAAAAAGATTATTTTTTAATGGTGGACTATCATTTTGATGGGGAAGATGATCCAGGGTGGAAATAGATCAATAACAAGAATTATAATGATGAAATTGATTCCATGGATTGGTAAGGATTAAAGAGAATATTTTTGTACTAAATATTCTCTCAGAACTCCACATTTTAATATGGATTGGGAGTTCCTCATACTGATGAAAATGATATTTTAGTCTATTAGTGCATATGAGGAAAACATTAAAACAATGGAACAATATACACTAAAATTTTTAATGAATAATAAAAGAATTTGGATTTCTACAATATGGGATTACAGTTCAGTTTGGAAAAAAAATAATGTGATTGAATACTTTTACAACTATGAGGATATTAATCATTAGGAACATAATATTGAGACCGAAATTGGAGGCTCTCAATGGTCTGATGGGCTAAGAGATAAAAAATAACATAATAAGGTTTAATGTGGGAGGATAAAAAATATATATGATGGAGGAATGAATTCCAAAATTCCAATGTGCCAAATGTGAGGGAAGAGGCATCTTATCAACTATCTAAGGGGAACTAATATATTCTTAAAATGTGGGAGGGAATGATATAAGGATAATTATTTATAAATTGATTTGAATTATACCACTAATGAGGAAGATAAAAAGATATTTTAGATTAAAATTCATCATATAGTGTAGTGTATCAACTTCAGGGAAGATGTGTATTTTGTGACACAATTCTCTAGGTCATGGGTGGTCACTGAATATCAACAACAGAAATTACCAAGGATGATAATAAATGAAGATTTGATCACAACTACATAGGTGTATCATGACAATGATGTTGTGAGAGGAATGTTGGATATTCATTCATGGATATAAAACCTCTTTTTTAATTTTGGTTTGACACGTTCATTCATATCATGAATGTTTATTAGAACTATTACAAAAACATCTTAAAATATAGAAGTTGAGTTATCTATGAGAACATTTAATTTGGTAATTATTTCATCAAATGTTCAATTATCCACCCATGTCATTGTTTTTGGAATAAACTTCCCATAAAATATCATCTTACATCATTTTTTAGAGTTGAATTCTATATTAATATTGAATTAGATATCATTATTTTAATTTGGCATCAACATTTAGGACTGGGAGATCAATCATCATATCCTTAGGAATCCTCCAATTATATAAATGTGTAATGAGAATCATTAATAAAGTTCATAATCATCAACTCAAGTGTCGTTATTATTGACTTATGAGAGGGAATATCTAAATACAATGATATTTTAAAAAGAGAGGATTATTTTTTGAATTAATGATCATTGCGAGGGACTACACTTATGTGTTCCCTAATGAATTACTTGGCCTTCATCTTGACAAAGGGGATGATCTCCAAATTTATCTTCATCACGGATCTCTTCCTATATCAATGACTCCTTATGGGATGGATTCCATTGAGTTGGAATAACTGAATAACTTGTCACAATAGATTCTAGAAAAGGGTTTTATATTCCGAGTTCTTCACAGTGGGGTGCACCAGTCTTCTTTGAAAAGATTATGGATGGTTCAACGTTCTTATTGATGGATTAATTTGATCTCAATATTTTATTGTTAGAAAACAATTATCCCTTACCACATATAGATGACATGTTTGATCAACTATGTGGGGCCTAGTATATGTCTATGGAGAAAATTAAGCTGTGATATCACCAATTAAATGATAACGAGGAATACCTTCCCAAGACATCCTTTCGAACACGGTATTCACACTAGGAGTTCATAGTGATGCCCTTTAATATCACTAATGCTCCCAAAATTTTTATGAACATATTAAATAGTGTCAATCACACCCCAATATTTATGTTGTCACACCCGGACTTTTACTTTTGTTTTTATTTTATTATTTCATGGGATCATTCAACCTCGTCGAGGTGCAGGTTGGGAGTGTGTCTAAAACATTTGATGTATTATATTTTTAGCAGGTTTCAGACCTGTGTGTGGTCACCTCAATGTGGGCAGTGGCCACGCGATCAGCTTAGGTGTCCTGCAAAAGTCTATCACTCGAACGAATGAATGTTTTATAAAAATTAAATAAGTATAACGTTTAAAAATATATTTATTAATTTCATCCGAACTCCTTGCAAAGTCTTTCTCCACCCTCCCGGAACTGGCCCTCCGACTCTCACTATCCAACATCTGGCCATCTGCCTTTTCGTTTCTCTAGCAGTCGACACCTGCCAGCCAACCTCTGACTTTTAACCTCACCGCCTCTAAATTTTACATCACTCCCCTCGCTGCATTCCTGACTAGCAATGCACCCTCAATAGGTTCCCCCTCGACTCGCCCACCACTAACCTCGTCCTACCGTCGCAAGGCCTACC
This sequence comes from Viscum album, assembly GCA_963277665.1. Classification (NCBI taxonomy): domain Eukaryota; kingdom Viridiplantae; phylum Streptophyta; class Magnoliopsida; order Santalales; family Viscaceae; genus Viscum; species Viscum album. The sequence goes on from OY728159.1 coordinate 500,004,960, forward strand.
AGCTCACCCACGCCCAACTCGACCATGTCCGGCTGCCACCACCTTTGGTCAACGTTCCCTTTGTATGACCGACCCCTTTAGGTGTGGTCCCCTTCGCTGGCGAACTCCCTTCCGGATACACTCCCCACCCATGACCCTTCCTTTAGGGGAAATTTCTCCAGCACACATCCACACTGGCATGACCCTCCTTCAGCTGTGACTCCCTTCTGCTACGGACAACCACGTTGTAGGTGCAACGAGTGCACCCCCACACTAACCCTGACCTCAATTCTTCATGTGCCTGACCATTCACCATATTCAAAATTTAGAACGTGACAATCACCCGCCTCTAAAAGAGAGTAATTTGGTTTCATTTCACTTATGTTGCCCCGGTGTCGAGTTATGCTATTTATTCATTTGGATTATTTTATTCCAGCATTTCTACATTATCAAATCTTTTCATTTGATGCAGCATGTTGGTGAGATAAACATGCGATTCCATAGACATCTGCTCGTGGGTTGTTATGTGCAAGTGTGATGTGAATCATTTCACCAGGATTGATCTGTGACTCAAGGTAACACCCTTTTTCCATTTCCTTTAAAATCATGATTTCATTTTTTTCATGTTTTCGCACTTCCTTAGTTATTAAATTAGTAATATACAATTTTTATAATATTTTTTATATGTGAAATAAAATTTTGTTGATTTATTTGAATGTGTGACGTGAATTTGAATATTGATGCACACCTTGTGTTTCTTTGATAGAAATATTTGATATTATAGATGGATAAAATAATTTAGAAGCATGTTTTGGTCATAAATATACATTTGTGATGTTTACAAAAATGATTATTGAAATTTTTTCAAAATGTATTTCCAATTTGTTTTTGGTTACAATTGTATTATTGCACTTTTTTAGGGGAATAGTTGTATTGAGGAAAATATGTAAGGCAATTTTGTCATTTCATTCATGTAATCGAATTTTGCTATGAAAACAATGCATTTATGAAATACACAATTGGCCCTTATAAATTTTGTTTTATTTAAATAGGTGGTTGGTTTTTTTATAAATAGGATATATAAGAAGCACTTTTTAATTCAATGTGAGTGTCTACTGTTTTAAAAATATTTTTTTGAACTTGTGGTGTGTTTTTGTTAGGTTTTTTAAACCAAAGGTTGGTTATGTGCCAGTTTGGCTTTTCTAAGTAGTTTGTGACATCTAAAGGCATGATATGGTTTTTTTAAATGGAAATTTCACATTAAAATGGTGGTTAGTGTTTCCAAAGGATATTTATAAGTTGGATTGGTGTTGAATATACCATATGTATGAATATTCAAAAAATGGTTTAATATCTGAATACTATTTAACACATGGTTGAAGGGCCAGTTTGGATGGGTTTATGTAAAATAATGTTTGGATTTTCTCTAGAAATGGTTTTATGAATGATTTGATAAATGTTACAGTGTTTCATAGTTAAAGGCCCAATTAACACTTTTGAAGGGTTATTTGGAAAAACATTCTTGGGTTGAGTCTCATTACTCATCGATTGATCATGGCACCGAAGAGTCCTTGGTATGGGACCTTCCTTGTATAATTATTATTGTGTGGTAAGGACTTCCATTGAGGTGGCTGGGGTGGTGCTGAGTTCTGTGGTGTATTCGGTTATATATATATGTGTCTTGTTATTTAAAATGTACGGAACACCCTCTTGAGAACTATAATTGGTATCCTAGAATGTCATAGAGGTTTACTGAGAATATTGTTGCACTAGTTTTGACTACACACTAGCTATTGGACCTTAGTATGGACTCTTCTCGGCTAGGGGATTGGGCCCCTCAGTTTGGCTAGGTAGGGAAACATCGAGCATCTGTGCATTATGAATTCATAGAGAGTAGGCATGCCTTTAGGATGAGTCACATGTATTAATATGTTCTGGTTTGCCTATGAGTTCTTAGGATTTCTCGTGTTACGGTGACAGTAGTTATGTTAGTACCATTACCCTTTCTATATTAAGTTATACCCATTGTTCTTAGTTTTTGTGTTTTTTGTAAACGTTTAAATGTGTGGTTCACAAAATACATTTTCATGAAAATTTTTTTAAATGAACAACCAATATTTCCTTTGTCAATTTTATGAAAAATGAATGATTTCTTTTTGGTTTCCTTTCCCATCCTCCTATGGAACTTTATTTCATATATGAGGGCAATGGATTAGGATTGTGATTTGTTTATATTAAAAATAGAAATTATAAAATTTCTATATTTATATACTGTATTTCAAACATGTAATCAACGTTTTCTCAATTTAGTGAATGTTCATCGGTAATAGATTAGTCAGGCCTACCTACTGAGTTTTAATATTCATGCCTATAAAATTTTCTTGTTTTTAGAATATATTGCATGTTCCATTTCTGGTTTGGATTGATTTGGGCGATGTTTGTTGCTGGTATCATAGTGAAACCCATGTGGTTATGTGGAGTCTTAGTCTTTTCCATGTTAGTATTGGTTGGGTCGTTACTTCTTTTCCTCTTGTTTATTTATCTTGTAATGATCGGTTTATTCTGATTTATTTATTTATCTTTCATGGCCAAATAGTTCCCAATGATTAAATTATGATGTCCGAAAATGGGTTCCATCCTGTGGGGATCGGGAACGCCCTTCTGGCCTCACTGCGGACCGGCTCGGGTGACCGATTCCGGGTTAACCAAGGCTAGTTCATGATAAAATTGTATCAAAGGAGGCCCTTGTAATTTGGGGTGTCTAGTTGATAGTGATTAGGTATTTTAGGACTTGAGAGGTAGGTAGGGGAAATATTTCATAAACCCAAGCCTGTTTAGAACCTCGAGCCTCCTGGGGTAGTCTAAGATTGAGTCTTTATCTCATTTTGGTTTTTATATATATATGAATTAAAATGGAGGAATGCTTATTTTACATCATGATTTCACCAGGATTAGTGACCCATGTGGAGTCCAAGTACACAATTTAAGTTCTTTTTAGTTGTTGACCCTTACCTGGGGCATGGCCCAATACCACGTCTTTAGGTTAAGCATGATTACTAGTCCCTTGCTCTGGTATTTTGATGCATGTAGAGTGTCGTCTTGGTTCTAAATGGTTTGGGTGCACTTATGAAAATTAAAATGGGTTATTGAAATGACAGTCATTTCTTTTAAATAGATTTAAATTCATGAAATGGGTTTCCAACCTTCAAATCAATTTGACTAAAAGTCTTGTGTTTTCTTGGAATTGGTAGATAAATGTATTGGATTCACCCTTGTGTACTATTTATGAATATTATCACATGTGAGGGAATTCATGTGAAATTCATGTTGGTGCGTATGGAAGAAATATGATGAAGACATGTGAATTGATTCATGGGATTATTGGGGTGTGTACATGGAATTAAAGCCTTGATCTTTTTTTTTTCTAAAGGGATCTTAAAATAGAAAATAATTTTGGAAGTGGAATCTAGATTCAAAACTAGGCTTGGAACATGGAAAGTGGCCTTGAAATAATTAGGTTTTTAATTCTAAAATGAAAAATGAATTTTTGGTTGTGGTTTTTTTTCAGTTTTTGAGCTGGTCATTTTGGATCAGGATGATACATTTAATTTCACCATGATTTGATATCAGTTTCGGATTCGTGATTTATATGTTTTTTATAAAATGTTTCCCTGAAAGGACCCCAAGAACTCTGATAAGTCATTATTAGTTTTTTTCCTTCAATGACATTGCCTTTCCTTCACGGTTATTGGGGTATATTAGATGCAGCACAGTGGCTTGGAAAGGATGAGAACTTCTTTAGGGTATTGGAAACTCATGGAGCTATCAGTGGGTATGATATTTTGGTCATGTTCAAAGGTCGAGAATTGGATTAATGAGAGTTGTTCACCCATCAATCAATGAAATTTGGGATGATGTGGGATGTATTTAAATATGTCATCATCTGATGGTTCATACCTAAAGAGGTGAAGATGAATAAAAGGGAAAAGATCATGTGTATTCCACAAGGCCAACAGACTGTGATTACATATGTTGACCATTTTAATGAACATGTGTCCTATTGTTCAAAAGTATTACTGAAGGATTTGATAAGTACATTACTTTTTAATGGGGGTTTTCATCCAAATATCAAGGAGTGGGTCCTCTTTTCTAAAGAACATTATTTTGAGAAGATAGTGGATGAAGCGTTCTTAGCTGAGTTGGTACCCGGAGCACATATGGTTGGAAATCCAGCGAATCTAGTTGTTCTTGAAGGTTCCCCATATAAAGAGAAGAGTGTTCCAGATGGAATTGTTCTAAAACAGTCATCTGTAGTGGTTATGGATTCCAGTTCATCGGACCGTTCAGTGGTGTGCCAATAGTGTGGCCAGTACCACACGTGAAGTATTCATGTCTCATTCCTCTGAAAACATTTTATCGTTTCATCTATCTGGGTCACTTAGAGAAGTTTTTCAAGAAGCATAACATGAAGAGGATGATGTGACAGAAGGAATTCCAATGCCTAACTGTGTTCTAAGAGGTGCTTTATCCATCAGATCCTGAGCCACATGTCTTAGGGTGAAGCTCATGCATGGTCATGAGCTTCCATGGGTGTGAAGACTTAGTTCGGGTTTTGTGTTCCGTATTATAATATGAACATTTAATGTTATTCAATTCTTGTGTTTCTAATGTAAATGTTTTGACATTTTTGTAAGCTCTTTGCTACATCGTTATGTTATGATGGAAATGTTCAATTGTAATCCAAACAGTTTCATTTGACTGACTATGGGTTTCTGGAATCATGTGTTTTTCTTAAATATGTTTTTGGCCTTTATATGGGTTAATCATGGTTTATCAGAGTTAATTTGGAGATATAATTTCCTGCAGATGTATCAAGGCTTGTAGGTTTTCTCAGGATCACTACATGGGTAATGTTATTCTTGGAGGATTTTCTCTACTGTTAAGGGTTTTTGGTCTGGGTAGAGAGTTCCATGTTTTAGTGGAGGTGTTGTTTCTCTCGCACTATAGAAGTTAGTTTAGATCAGTTGGGAGTTCTCGCATCACCCTCCATCCCATGGTGACATTTTTGGGTGTTAAATTTAAAACCTAGCTGAGTTATTGTGGTGGGGAGAACCCTCTCAAGTTCTAACATTCTACTGTTTTTTGGTTTTACTCACTTTTATTTATATTTTATTACTTCATGGATTTGATCAACCTATTCGAGTTTCAGTTTGAGCGTGGGTCTAAAATTTTTCGTGTTTAATATTTGTTGTGTCTTTTGGACCCGTGTGTTGTCACGGCACGATGGGAGGTATCCACTTGATGGGCTCTGGTGTCGTGCATATGTCTATCACTCGAATGAAATAATATTTTACGCAATTGAAATAAGTAAAAAATTTAAAACATAATTATAAAATTAAATTATGGTGTAGATAATAATTCCATTATTATGAATGGCTAATACATTTTTTATTATTTAAACATTTATATTAATATAATTATTAATATCTAGTAATTTAATTTTAATTATTATTATAAATATTCAAATTATTGTTTGTTTATTATTATTATTATTATTAAATTTGTTTTAAGTATTAATATTATCATTGGTTTATTTATTACTATTATTATAGGATAAATTGAAAAAATACCCAACCCTAAACAATATGCCCCCCCTTCCAAGCCTTACGTTTATTTTTATGTGCATAGGTCACCGCCCTGGATCCCCTTGTTTTCTCGTTTTGTCCCACCACACATCATCCTGTCAACCAGCCTACAATCAACCTCATCCATCATGTTTCCCTTTTGGACTACACTCTCCTTCTTCCCTTATCCCTCGACAGCCTCGCCCTCGTGCACCCCTCACCTTGGATTTGCCTCCAGCCTCCCTTGACACACCTGACATCCTTGTGTCGGCTTCACCACCCTCCAAGAACCAGCCCTCTGACTCTCCCTAGCCAACCTTTGGGTCTCCACCTTTTTCATCCCCTAGCATTTGACACTGGCCTGCCAACCTCTAGCCATCGACCTCGTCTCTCATCACTCTTTGTTATCCCCCCTCACAACACTCCATGCCAGCAGTACCCCCCTATAGGTCCCTGCCTCCACTTTCCCTCTGTCGAGCTCCCCCACCCTACTATGCATATTCTACGGGTGCACACCTTCTCTACTTGACGCACCTGTCGCCTTCCCCATACGGCTGTCACACACCCTCCTAGCTCAGTCACTCCCTTGCCAACACGGTCAGGCTTCCACCACCTTCATCCGGTGACCCCTTTGAATGCCCCCATCTTGGGTGGTCTCCTTCACCAGAAAACTCCATTGTGACTGCTCTCCCTTCCCATGACCCATACATCGGAGGAGATCTCTCTAGCACACTGCCATGATGGCACAACCCTTCTCCATCTGCGAATCCCTTATACTCTGGCTATCCACATTGTCGGTGTGATGATTGCACCCCCATGCATTCCACCGCCTCATTTTTTCATGTGCCCGACTATACACCTTGTTATCAATTGGGAACACGACGAATCCTAGACACTGATGTTGATCCTTTTGGGTACATTTCTATTCTCATACACTAGTTTTGAGGTGGGTTTTACACTGTTTATTTTTTTGGATTATTGTAGGTCCTCATTTGTATGTTTTAGATGTTTAGCATTTGTTTTAGCGTGTTGGGGAGGTAAACCCGTGATACATCAATCATTTGCGTGTGGGAAGTTATGTGAAAGTGTGACGAGATTTTTGTCATCATGATTGTGTTGTGAGTCGAGGTAGTACCCTTCACACATTTCCTTTATATTTATGATTTCATTTGTTTCTTTTTTTTCACACTTCCTTAATTATTAAATTAGTAATGGACTATTTTTATAATATTTTTCTATATGAAATAAAGTGTTTTGTCTAATTCCATTGAATGTGTGACATGGATTTGAATAATGATGCACACCTATGGTATGGTTGATATCACTATTTGCTCATGAAAATGGTTAAAAAATATTAGAAGCTTGTTTTGGTTTTAAAAATATATATTTTTCTGTTTAAAAATATAGTTATGGAAATTTTCAAAAAATCGATTTCCAATGTGTTTTCAGTTAAAATTTTCTTGTTTTACATATGTATGAGAATATATGGTTTGAAGAAATTATATATGGCCTATTTTGAATTTTTTCATGTGGTATGAATGTGTTGTGCAACAGGAACGGCCTGGAAAATTTTGTTGCCCCAGACCAATAGCAGAAATGTTTCCCTAAATGCATTAAGAGCTACAGTAAAAGGATAAAATTGATGCCTTGTATTGTATTTTATTTTCATTCATTATTATTTTACTAGCACAAGGGATCATTGGGCTTGTCCTAGGGTCGTCCCTCCTGTGCAATCTATGAATTTATGAAATACTTGATTGGCCCATTTAGATGTTTTCTAGATTTAAAGCGGTTGTTGGTTTTACTTAAATGGGTTCTATGTAGATCTTTTTCATTCCATGTGAGTGCTTATTGTTTTAAAAATCTATTTTTTGAATGTGTGGTGTGTTTTTGTTCGGTTTTTCACACCAAAGGATGGTAACGTGCAAATTTCCCATTTCTATGTAGTTCGTTATTTCTAAAGGCATGAATTGGTTTTTTAAATGATATTTTGAAATTCAAATGGTTGTTTGTGTTTCCCAAGGAGATTGATAAGTTGGATTGGTATAGAATATAATCAAAGTAATACTATTCATAAAAAGGTTTAAAATGTTAATACTATTGAACACTAGGAAGAAGGGCCGTTTGGCTGGGTTTTTGTAAAATAAAGATTGGAATTCCTATGGAAATTAATTACTAAATGATTTGATAAATGTTAGAGTGTTTCATAGGTAAAGGTCTGGTTGGAACTTTTGATCGTTTGTTTGGAAAACCCCTCTTGGGTTCAGTCTCTTGCCTCATCAATCGACCAAGTGTTGGGAGTGTCCTCAGTATGGGATCTTCCTTGAATAATTATTATTTTGAGGTAAGGACAACCCTTGAGGTCACTGAGGTGTTTCCAAGCTGTGTGGTGTGTTCTATTATATATATGTGGCACGTTTTTTAAAATGTTCGGAACACCCTTTTGAGAAATATACATGGGGACCTAGCATAGAAAATAGTTTTATGGTTAATGATTGCTTCACTTGATTAGACTATGCACTGGATAGTGGCCCTTAGAATGGACTTTTCTCTATTAGGGTATTGGACCCCTCAGTTAGGCAAGGTAGGTAAACATCGAGAGTTTGGGTGTTATGATGTAATTGATAGTAGTCATGAATTCTGGATGAGTTTGATGTATTAGTACATTTTGGTTTTCTTATGAGTTCCATGGATTTCCCATGTTCCTATTACACTAGTACAGTTAGTACCCTTGCCCTCGCTATATTAATTGACAACGACCATTCTTAGTTTTTATGTTTTCTTGAAAAATTGTATATGTGTGGTTTTCTAAATATATTTTCATGAAAAATGTTTAAAAAAAACAATCAATCATTCCATTGATACTATTATGAAAAATTAATGATTGATTTTTGGTCTCCTTTTCCTTCCTCCCAGTTCTACCTATTTTAAAGTTGAGGAAAATGGATAATCATTGGGATTTTTTTACCATATAAATGAAGTGTATAATATTATTTATTTATTTGTTGTATATCAAACCTAATATCAATGTTTTATTTATTTAAAGAATTTGAATTGGGAATATATTAATCAGGCATAGATACTATGTTTTAATACTCATGCTATAGAGTGTTCTTGTTTTTAGTTTCTCTTGGAGATTCTAGACCCGGTTCGGATCGCCTTGGGTGATGATTGGTTTTGGTATCATATAATAACCCACAAGGATAATTGGAGTCTTATTATTGGATAACATAGTCGTTATTTTTTCTTATTTCTTTTCTTGTTGTTTATTTTTCTATTATTGTTTAGTTTATTCTGGTGTATTTACATATCCTTTTGGGACACATCATTACCAGTGATTAAATTTTGATGTTCGCAATGGTTTCCAGCCCTAGGGGATTAAGAATGACCTTCTGGCATTTCCGCAGACCAGCTCGGGTTACCAGATCAGGGTCGACCCAGGCTGGTTCATAATAAGGTCTTTAGATATTACGAAAAAAAAATTTGGTAGACATTATAGAAGATATTATGATATACTCCAATATAAATTTGGAGCATAATGAGAATTTTGATATTTTTCTAATGTCATTGGGAATGGATAAACTGTATTCAATGTATAGTAAATGTGTGTTATATATGGAATAAGTATCATTCACGCGTAATGTATTCACTTGAAAAGAGATATATGGGGACCCTTCTAAGACAAAGGTAATTGAGGTGTGGCATATAACTAAATATATAATATAGAAATGTAGTTTCATCTATCATTCTAAGAATTAATGATGATTTTTTAGGAATATCTCATGATTTAAAACTCCTTAACAAGATGAATTTGAAGAGAGGAATTTTTTTCCGGGCTAGTGGATGTAATGATGTATAAAAAGAGTTGAAAGAAAATGAAATCAGTGAACCAATAATTACAGTACCCACAAGCGAGAAAATATTTATGGTATACAATTATTCATAAATTAAGGGATTTTTATTTTTAGATATGAAAAAGTATAAAGTAATATCTGATGCCTCAAGGATGAAGAAGTTCATTAGTAAAACCACCCATATATGATCTAGAGTTGGTAGTTGTAATCTCCACATTCAATATACAACTGCATTATCTCGTTGTGGAGAACCGTGAGATATATAATAACCATAAGAGAATATAATATATATTCATATAGAAGATCATAATATGAATCGTTTAATATGGTTATAGATTATTGATGATCACGACTACTTAATCCACTAAAATCGTTGTAATGAAAATAAAGTTAAAGATTCTCAATGTAGAAAGGATCCTGAAACTTCTATTAATAGTGATTATTGAGAAGGATCCAATCAACTTAGACACACATATGATGGACATGGGAATCATAAGGGAATGGAAATAATCATTTCTTTCTAAGATAATTTCTTTTCCATCCCTTATTTAGGACATAGAGGATACTCAAAAAATCATATGGATATTAAAAATATGGAATATATTAGAAATGCGAAATCTCAGGTTTTAAAAATTGATGAGGAAAGAGCTATATGATATAGTTCAAAACTAAATTTACCATCAAACCATATGATAAATTGGGAAATTTTTCATAATTCACATAGACCGCCCATCACAATCCACCATTGGAGTGCAATAATGTTCTTTGATCTCCAAAAGCACTACTGGCGGGACAATAAAAAGAAGAATTTCATTAAATAAAAATACATGAACATAGTAAGTCATAAAATAAAGGATGAAGGGAAAACATATAAGGGTATGATTAATAAATAACTTATAACTACATTTAATTGGGAAAACATCACCATAGACATTGTAACTGAAAATCCAAATACATCCATATGAAATAATGATACATTTTTTGTTTTGTAATGTCTTACAAAGACAACAATATTTATTCCAATTTGATATAAATTCTTAGTTAATAAACATGCATGGATATACATCATAGATGTAGTGGGGATGCATGGAGTTCCATTGTTGATTATATCAATTCAAGATATTAGATTTTCTTCCATCTAATGGAAATTTCTTCAACATTCTCAATGAATTGTGCTAAACATTAGTTACACTTCTTACCCTCAAAATGAGGGCCAGTCTCAAGAAACTGGAAGGAATGTTGAGAACATTATTGGTGGACATCAATGGATGATGTGTTCAGCATCTCCCACTAGTTTAGTTCTCTTACAACAATAGTTTCCACTCAGGCTTCCAAATCGACCCATATGAATGAAATAATGGTAATAGATATATTAATACAAGATTTTTGGATGTTTTTGGTGAAAATAATATATTGGTACTTGAAATGGTAATGGAGATGGTTTAAAATGTGCAGACCTTTCAACATCACATCAAGGCATCCCAAAGTCAATGGAAGAGTTACACAGTCTAAAATCAATGAGAATTTGAGTGTGGTGTTGGTGGTAAGGTATTTCTATATATATCTCCATGATAGAGATTCATGAGTTTTGGATATAAGGGAAAGTTAAGTCTCTTGTATATCATTCCCTTTCGTATTATTGATCGAATTGGAGTTGAGGAATAGGACTATAACATCCACCAACCATGTATCATATATGTGATGTATTCCATGTATTCCTACTATGGAAGTACATACCAAATCTGTCACATGTAAAAAATTCAAAGGTATTAAAAACTAGAAAATGATACTTAATTTTGGGAAATAGGTGAAATGGGAATCATAGGAAGGGATGAAGGGGAAGTACCATCACCTGCTTTCACCATAGTATGTAAAAAAATATTTCATAGGGAATTTTCATATAGGGGAATGATTCACAATTTGATATTTTTATGAAATATTTCTCTTTAAATATTTTTATTTCTTTTTCAACTTGGGTTGTATGAAATAATGAGTTTAAATGAAGTTTGATAATCTATAATAATATTTTTATTTTAAAATGACCACTATATTCTCTATGTTTTCTTGGTTAGTATAATTTTAAATAACCATATTATGAAATATATTTATTAATTATTTTGACATAAACATTTAATATTTGGTAATGTGATTTTATTCATCAAAAATATTTTTTTTAAATGTTTTTCATTATTCTATAAGAAATATATATAATTAATTTTTATACATTTATAAAATTTATACGAAAAATTAATCATTATTTTTTAATTCATAATGTTAGACTTATCTTAGGATTATTTTTTGATAATTTTCCAAATGGTTTCAAATTCCAATGAATAGTGAAAATACTGATTTACATTGAAAACATTAATTTCTATTAATGAATTTAAAATGTAAAATTATATTTTTGATTATATATGAACATTAAATAATAATTTTTGATAATAAATAATCTAATTTTGGGAATTTTATAAATTTTATATATGAATTTACTATAAAAGATTTTATACTAAAATGATAAATTTTAAAATAAAAATTGTTTTTCATTATGTTTTTCTCGTTTAATTTTAAATTAAATTCATCCACTTCTATCATTTGAATTATGAAAATATTTATTCCATATTTTGAATAATTAGGAATAAATTTAGTAAATATACTGCTTTAATTTTTTTATCGAAATGAATAGTATCCTTAGTAACTTGTTTTACTCGGTTTAAGGGTAAATCATGTAATTATTGGTGAAAATGAATATGATGTGGATTATAAAATGACCCTAAATATTACCCCAATTTTATTATATGAGTATTTTTATACCATCATCATCCATGTGTCGAATTTATGACCTTTTTTGCGACTTGGTGGACATCAAGTCCTTTTTATTATTTTATTTAAAGAAAAGTTAAGCATGCCACACAATGATTTTTAATCAGTTTAAAATTATTATATGTGGTTATACAGATGATGTCTGAAGATAAATATTCTCCAAAAATTTAAAATATTTATCTTCATTAGGGTAATTTATTTATAATATTTAATAAATCAATAATTACCATAAATTTGTACACATTGATGATGTATTAATTATTTAATTAATGGAAAAATAAAATAAATGATATTAATATTATTTAAATAAATAAAATTTCAAATATTTAAAGTGATATAAACATTATATAGATTAAAATATATTTTTTAGGATATAATAAAATAATTTTTTAATTTCACTTGTTGTTTTGATGTTTTTAACGTCATATTAATGAACAATGTCAAAATTGAGAATAATTGTATTAAATGAATATAATATTTTAAAATTTGTTAATAAAAATGTTCAGATATTATACAATCTCAGAAAAAATAATATATTGTTTAAAATGTCATCCCATGTTCATTTATCTACAATTTAGAAGAAATCGTCTCTAGAATATTCTTATTATATTTTTATATATTGAAAAATTCCAAAAACACCCCTCTCACCCACTTATAAATACCACCCTCACCACCTCTTCTATTTAAAACTTACAAGCCATTATGATTTCCATATAACTATAAAAACTATTATACCCACTCTCCTTACATCCCAGATTTCCAGGACCCACCAGAAGACCAATTCCATGTTACTGAAGGGGTCATTCAAGGAGGTGATATTCAACATGTATTATTCTCAATATACCTCTTTTAATTTATTTTCTTATTCTACCTTGTCATTGCGTATTTAATCCATAAAATAATACTAAGTCAATTATACTTTATTTAATTAATTTTTATATTCTTAATAGAATATTTTATATCCATCCCTCTTTGTCGTCCCCTCTATTTCAATGAAATATAACCATTGTCCAAATTTGGATGATTCACCATCTCCATTGATGATAAGTTTTAATTTTACATTACCTCCTTCAGGGTGGGTTATAAAACTATTATTATGATTAAATAATAATACAATATGTATATTATAACATTTTTCATGTTATTTAAATAATATATTTACTTAAAATTTTATAAAATTAAACAAATGTGCAATTTTCGTAAATATCACCAAAATAAACAAAAAAAAATTCATTAACATTTTATTAAATAAATCGCCATATTGTAAAAAAATAATGATAAATGGGATGATTAAAAACTATGGATGTTTATGAAAACAATTTAATTTAACTTCTAAAATAGTATTCTCATTCAACAAGAACATACATAACTGGGCACAAGTGAGCCAACTATGAAACCATGAAATGAAGACTCTAATAACAATGAAATTGTTCCTTATAACTATTCTAAATGACCATATATATGAACTTAATAAAATTTTTATAAATTAAAAACATTTGTAATAGGTTCTATATTAAATAATTAATTAATCTTATTTTATTCTCTAGGACATTATGATTATGTTTAAAAAGAATTTTCACATAAGGGTAGAGATCTATTTGGACCACTATATTTCATTTAGGTTACAATTTCTCTCTCTTTTAATCTATTTAAATTTTCCTTTTTCTTTTATAATTCTCATATATTATACATATATTTACCGAACATATGTATATAACTCAATTAATCTTTCTTCTATGTGGATTTACTTGTTTTAGACCGATACTGTCATAATTTCACTCGATATTCAAATACGATGAAAGAAAATATCAATATTTTGTAACAATTTTCATGTAAAATACCTAACATATTTTACGACTATAAATTGTTTCCATAAAGTATCAACTTATTCGGAAAATAAATTTTATTTGATTTTTGGTTTTTTAAAAATAATTATACCTTTGTCCTCTTTAAATACTATTTATTATTTTCACAAAAACTATATTTAAGTGGGACATTTCTAATGTTACCTGTCCACTATCAACCTTGTTTATAGTTAATCTATACATAAGTATTCAAGATCTATATGTATTTTTATTTATTAATGACCAATAATGATTTAAACCCCTTATTTTATGGATATACTTATTATACTACATTTGGGTATGCATTATGATGTGATTACAATAACCATTTCCTTCCATGGGTGGACCTTCTGATCATTACATGTGATTGATTCTTTATATGGAATAAATATTCCAAAACAAGTTACAATTGATGCACCTATATAGTTATCCAATGAATTGGGTGATGTTCTAGTCTCTTAATAGTTATATATGAGATTAAGAGTTAAACCTATTCTATTATGAGACTCTTTCCACCATGCGATATGGTCTTCACACTTATCCTTGACTAATTTTAATGACATGTTATATTTTGTCCACATTAATATGATTCCATGATCATATGAATCTATTTTATATATTTTATTCTTCCATATTTCTATATACAACGAAAAATTTTTATGTTACCATGTTATTTGTTAAAACTCATGTTTTATGATTCAATCCCATTTTTATTCACATATAAGGCTTTTTAGCTCACACATGGTGTCCATGTATTCCACAGGTTAACCATTTTAGTTATTGGAGCTCAATTATATTTGATATATCATTATTAATATAATTAAAACGATGATTTATTCTACTTTCATGTATTCAAAATATGTACCATTTACTATAAATACACTATACTTTTTTATCATTGGTTTTTATTTTATGGATTATTGTGCCAAAATTCATGTAATAATATATTTAATAGGATTTAGTCTCTATATAAAACACAAAAACATTATATATTTGTCAAATATTAGAGGGGATTCTTTCATTTTCATAAATTTTCACCATCTTCATCTATAATAAGTCTATTTTGTTATTCCATATACAACTATTAATTTAGATCACCATTTAGAAATGTATATTTTATGTAAATTTGGTATACTTTATAGTTTCTATATGTTATAGTGGAAATAAATATATAATCATTCTCATATCAAGTTATAGGGTAAAATGTTTCAATAAATTATATGCATTAAATTAGTTTATACCCCTTATAAACTAGTCTACCCATTTTTCTTGAAACCTAATATTTTTTATTAATCTTGTTTCCAAAAACCACATTTTTCTATAAATATAATTTTCTTTATGATTTTTAAGAGGATTCGTATATCATTTTTCAGCTTGTTTATTTTCATTATTAATTTCTCCAATTCATTCCTTATTCTCATATACATCAACAGTTGTTTTCTCTCATTCATTGAAAAAAATTCAATGACGTGTTGTCTCTATTTTCTATCTTATTTGTACACTTTGGATATGACCACCAATGATTTATTCATTTCAAAATTTATTAATATTTATTTTATCCTCTTATGTGCACATCATGTTTTCAGCCTCATAATTAGTGTAAGTAGAATCTACATAATCAATATGATTTCTAATATTATATTCAAAATTTATAGTAGGATCAAATGAAATCATCTATTTGGAATTTATTATTCTAATAAATTGAATAATTTAAATTTTTTTTGTTTAATTCATATTCAATGATTATCATTTCATAAAATTTAATAAGCCTCTCAGTTTTATTATTGTATCTTCAGGATGAATTTTTATTTGGAATAGAGTGGTCAAATTTTCCATATTCTTCATTATTATTTGCTTTTACACTATTTTTACCTTTATTATTAATCATGAGTGGACTCCCGAAAACCATATTTTTTATTTTTTTTAATGTATAATTACATTTAACATTGATTCATACTTGATTTTGACCTCAAAAAATGATTTTTTAATAATTATAACAATTTTAATTCCTCAAATCATGTTATATATTAATGTATCATCTGTAGCTTTCATTGTTCTATCCATATCAACATAGATCATGCCTTGTTTATACTAAATCATTTTTTGTGGAGTTTTTTGATCACTGTATTCATTTATTCTTATTTCTTTCTAAAGAT
This sequence comes from Viscum album, assembly GCA_963277665.1. Classification (NCBI taxonomy): domain Eukaryota; kingdom Viridiplantae; phylum Streptophyta; class Magnoliopsida; order Santalales; family Viscaceae; genus Viscum; species Viscum album. The sequence continues at coordinate 500,021,237 of OY728159.1, forward strand.
ATTCATAATTTTTTATATTAGAATACCTACTCATACTTTCATATCATATGCTCTTATGAAAATAATTTTATTGCTTATTAATAATTCTCTAAATTGTAGCCGAATGATTATTATTTAGGAGGCGTAATCATAATTCATTCCATTATTGTAAAAGCATATAAATGGGACAGAGTACCTATATATAATTGATGAATTCCTTCTTATAGCTTTAAAAAATCATAGTGAAACAAGTACAGTGGCCTTATGTTTTAATTGCATCTCATATATGACTATTATTTACAATCATTCACTTTATACATATTTTTCAAATAGTTTTAGTATCTCCATTTAGTCATGGATTACTAACCCTAACCTACAAATTTATTGGTCTTCCAACACCATTATGTTCATGATAGTCAAATATTTTATTCCTTATATTGTTCTCATCCAACATAGTCATGTACCAAATTGTATTTTTCATTCTTAAACATGAAATAAATTACCATGGTTTTTACCACTCACTGTTGGAACATTTTATTTTCAATATCTTCCCAATATATCCATTATTCTTCAAAATCACCAAAATTCTATCATCATAAATTAGTGACAATCTCAACCTATTATATTTCATTAGATCAACAAAAATAAAAATGTTTTATATGAAATAATTTTCCCATATTTTTCTACATCAATACCTTTGATACTCAAAGAACTATCATTCCCAAATTTAATAACTCATCCCTCATTATATTCAATATTTTAATGTTATTAAAAAGGCTAATAATTATTTATGAGTAATCATTATCCCCAATCAATTGATTGTTTTATTTTAAATTATTTGGATTGAAATTAAATAAGAAATTCATGATTATTGATTTTTTTTACTAAAATTTAGAAGAAATATAATTATGATTTTCTTATAATATTCATGAAAATAGAGAGTTATATGAGGAGTCCTCCTCTTGATGATACCGACAACAATCTTCTTTTAGTGGCTCAAATATTATATTAACATTAATTTCAATAATAACATGAAATTGTTTTTGATTAATCATTAAAAATTGTTTTCTCCCCATTGTATCATGATCTCTACTTATTTTATGTATAGATATTTTATACAAACAACTATAATCATTGCGATAAAATACCTAACAACACCTGTAGAAGCCCTATAGTTTATACCATTGATAAAAAATAATTTATTTAACAGGTTGATGTATAATAATACTTTTAGAGCTATAATATTATTATTTCACTATACCCTTATGTAGAAAATTTCTATTGAAAATTATTGCTGTAGAATTCATTTTTTCATAATTTTTCCCACAAAACATTTAGCATATTTTGACATTTTATCACACATATCACGGGACATATAATGTTATTATTTACTAATTTAAGTTACATCCATGATCCTATTTTTTCATTTTTAGATTACTCTTCATTATATCCATGAACATTTACACCATAAATTATAGTAATTTTAGTCATTAGATACCAAATTAACTATGTAATGTCTATGATATATCTCGAAAACCACATATATCTTTCACATGCTTCATTTATTAACCTATTTTAATAGTAATTGATTTTATTTATATACATATAAATGAAAAAAATTAAATCCATAAATTATCAATTTATTCATCTCTACAGATGATGATATAATTGGTAACATCAATGATAAACTCTCTCTCATAAATATAAGGATTAACATTTTATATTTCATTTACCATAGCCATTTTTTCAATCATGGTATGTTTATATTCATAATTTTTTTATTTATATGTAAATTTTAATATATTATTATTCCCAAGACAATTATTCACATCGTGATAACAATTCTCATGGTTCACTCCTTGGCAGATTCACCTTGATCAGTTGAAAAATCACTACTAATTTATGTATCAAACTATAAAGAAATTCAATGTACATCATTTTGATCTTGTAGAACATATTGAGTAATAAATTTATGTATTTAATCTTCATTAAAACTATAATAAATATTATAAATATATTTGTCAAGATAAAAAAATTCTTCATAAAACATTTTTTTGAAATGTTCATCCTTATTTTAGATAAAGGATGATTTAATTGAAGGAATTTTCACTCTTGAAGGAACCATTAGGTGTATTATCATTTTTGAATTACCCAAAGGCTGTCGTTTGTTTAATTTTTTTTCAATTATGAATTTTTCAATTATTATGTAAATATTTCTTTAGTCAAGATTCATGTTACCAAGGACAAATCGACCTAGTGATGACAGAGAAGTGTCTCCCCATAAATTGATGTGTAAATGTGATTGCGATCCTTTTCTCATAGAATAAATTTTAGGAATCATTATAAGTAGAATCTATATAAATATGATTGTTTTATGGTATTGATATAAATCAATAACAATTCACTATTATTTTGTGAATAATTCTCTAAAATAATTAATTTTGGTGTTATAAGAGATGGTTGATGTATGTTTTGTGAGGATATAATTAAATATGTATAAATAATATAGGAGGTTTCATGAAATAATAAAAGGAGTTATTATCATGAATATTACTTATTATTTTTATTAAAATATATTTTATAAGGTCGTGAGGAATTTAAATTGAATTTGACATCAAAATACAATGATGTTACATTAGAAACATCAAGATATGTATTTTATATGTATTAAGACATTGAAAATAATATTTGAGTACTTAAGAGATATTTTTGTATTTAAAAAAATTATGTCTCTTGAGAATATATGTAGAGATTATGATGTCCTTAAGATGAAATGAAGTGATAATATTAATAAGTGGAAAATCTAATAATTTTGTGATTATAACATCATAAATAGATTAGTTTCCCTATTTTTATATTGGTCATTTGTACTACATATGAGTTATTCAGAACAACCATGGTGATAATTCATAACATGACGATAATTCATTAGGTATTATTGAAATATTATTAAGAAAAGCTTCATTACTAGATATAATAAAAATAGAAATGTCTTAACATTGTAAGGACCATTGATATTTTATAATGGTTGTTCCCTAATATTTTAAGGATTTTCTCCGACTCAATATACCACATTATCCACTTCATGGTGATGATTTCCATACTTCATAATGATGATTTATATAATTAATAATGATTGTATGAGTTCATAAGGATGATTTATGACTTCTTATGGATGAAATATTAATTGAAGAAGATTATCTCACACTTTATAAGTGTTGACATTTTATGGGAATTCAGAAAAAGATATCACCATAAGAGTCATTTTTTGTGGAAAATTACTTATGTATGTGAACTTCAAATAAAGTATTTAGAATCATTTTATTACTATAAGGTCCATTTTCATTTCATCATGATCATTAAATGGTAGAAAATTGTAAATGGAATGGCTGTTACTAAATTTATTTTTAGATCATTTTGATATCATAAGGTTCATAGTGATTTTGTAATGGTCATTGTAACATTTTAAATACCAAGACATTGTGAAATTAGAATATTATTTAAATATGAAATAACTGATATTACTATAGTATAATATTCTGTATAATGAATCTCATATGATGTTGTAGTTTTTATTCAAATAACGAATGATCATCATAATTTTTAAGGTCATGATTCAATAGTGGAATTGAATAAGGATAAATGAGAAGTAGATTAGGCTATAATTTTTAAATTTAGTAATTTGTTTTAAATTATGTAAATATATAAATTATTATAAGTGATAAAAATAATTGGAAATTATTCATAACTAAATGTAATGATTCATAAATTGATCTTCATTGATTTAAAACTCATTAAATTTACTTGTGATTCAAGATGAATTATGATAATTATGATCCAAATGATATATAGTAATAATATCAAGATGAGATTCAATATGATAATTAAAAATACATGATGAAATATAGTATATTATTTTCTGTCAAACCATGATGAAACAATCCAAACCAATACATTTTAATGATGTGTGATAATCATAAAATTAGGACTTTTTAATATTTGTGGGAATTTTTTTGAATATTAAATAATGAATCTTATAATGTTTCCTTATTAACCTAATGGAATATTGATTTTTATGACATATAATGACAATGAAATAAGAATAAGGTTATTTTATAAAATATTATTGACGCACATGGTTATAGAAAAATAAATATCTGAGATCATGGGAACATACACATGTAATAATGTTAAAAAAAATGAGACAAATGACCATTACAGCATGATTATAAAATATTTTCTACATTAAATAAATATATATAATATATGATTGAAGAATATATGTATAATTTTAGTATAAGATAGAGATAAATATGTTTTTAGTATAACTCTACAATACATGGAGATAATGATATATAGAGACAAAGAAGAGGAACCTTATGGCTATCAAGGTAAAAAACAATGTGATTTTATTGATAAAATATATTTATTTGAATCATGAGGATAATAATAATAACATATCTAATACTCTACCTTTCATAATTCTCAAATATTGAGAATGATTGTAGAATAACAAAACATAGGAATTCCACATAGTAATATACTTCTTCACGATTTTTATTGGCAGTTAAGATCTTTAAGAACTGATTTATGAGATCATAGTGATTAGATTTTGAACTGGATCTAAGATTAGGTCTATCTATGAAGACTAGGTTTCAAGATTTTATTTGTAGTGATCAATAGGTTGTTGAATTCATTGTCCGAAAATGGATCTTTTATCATGTAAAAATTTTAACATCCTTTAGATACACAAAATCAAAATAAAATATATAGATAATTTCTTGTAATAAAAGTCAAGAAACTGAAGAAGATGGGATGATTTATAAATCTACTATGATAATAGGAAGTTTAGTGGAATATTTTGTTTGTTTTGGATGCATTGTATTTTCCATAGAATACCTCTACAAAAAACCTATATCTTTTTTGATAATTAGTTGATAATCTATGAGTCTTGTGAATAATTAGTCATAAGAAGGATTATTTTTCCCTCACTTGAGAAAAACCATGTAAAACAACTTATGTTCATCTCTACTTTTTATTTTACATTACATGTAGTCTTTTTTTGTAATAGATAATATTATTAATTATATCATATTTGGTAATATAGGTTGAAATATATATCGAGTAATATTTTATAAGATTCATATTATTTTTTTAAAATTTATACACACCTAATTCACCCTCCGATCAGGTAACTGTATTATACATTGGGGTACGTCATGTGGGATCAATGTCATATTTCCAATGGTTAAATATAAATATTTATTATCTTGGAGATTTATCTTAATTATTTTATTTGAATATTTAAATTCTATTTATAAGTGAATAAAATTAATTTATATATTCCTATTATTATTTGTAAAAATGTTGATGTTTTGTAACGAAAATCACGAGGAACATAATGAAAAGAGGGGTCGTAAATTTGATAAAGCATTCAAAGGTGATGGTGAGAGAAACACAACCTGAAGGTAGTCAATGTTCTTGTTTATTTAAATCTATATTGAATGATTCATTTGATGAATCTTGTTCTTGGTATGGTGAGTATTTTTTTAATTAATTACATTACATTTTTTATTCTGGAGTTAGGGATTATTTTAATAAATAACCTATTGAGATTATCACAAACTTATTTTCATTTATCAAATGATTTGGTGATAAAGAATCATTGATATGGTTAGAATCATATGTAGTGGAAGATGCAATAGTTAAAATGATAAGAATATATAACACTCTCACAAATATGGTTGAATCGAAGGTTGAATATATATTACATTAGAAAAAACTAATTTCCATAGTTGATTAAAAATTTCAACGAATTGGTTTTCAGTTTTCCTTTTTATAATTTTCATAAATATGTTATCCATGAATTCGAAAAATTATTACAAATATCTCTGAATGGTAAGGATTCTCAGATAAATGTTAACATGAAAAAATTAAAATTGAATTAAAATTATTTAATAATGGAAAACAAGATAGATGAGTATTAGATAAAGAATTTGAATAAAGAATGCAAATTTATATTGAAATCACTTGATTAACAAAATTACATTATTAATAATAAATTTCATTAGTTAGAGATATTTTTTAGATATCTAGAAAATACCCATGCATAATCTTCAAAATATGGTGAAATATTATGTTATACCACACCATTATATGATAATATAATTACATGTAATAAAAATATATGTGGTGGAAATTTTTTTTGAGATCATTTTGTGCTTCATCTACTAGTATCTCATGGATGAAGATAACTCAATATCTAAAAAATATATTTATTATAATGTAGATTATTATTACAATGCTTGAATAAAATCAAAATGAAGACAAATATATGTGATCAAAAGAAAAAAAATATCCACTAGCAAATTAAATATTTATATAATATTTTATAAAAATTGATTATACCAAAATGGTGCTTAAAATATTTATATATCTATCAAAAATAAGAATTGTTTACAAGATGGAATATATTGTTCATTTAATCCTAAATAAAGAAATAGGTATTTTTCTACTGTTTCCACTCCTTGATATTTTTTCATAAGGATATCGAATTTTCTCAAAATGGTTCTATATATTAAGGTAAAATATATCTACATTTTAGGGGATAAGTGATAAAATAAAAATAAAACATTCATTTCGGACGTAGTTTTTATATGAGAAACGATATCAAATAAAAATTTAATTGAATATATTGATTATTTATTTTATTATCAAAAGAATTGTGATCATTTTTATTATGGTGGGAGGTATATACAAAAAATGAAAAACATACATGATAAAGAAGAGAAAACACCATAATAGGTAAAGATTGATGTGATAAAATAATATAATACTTCATAAAACCATAATAAAAAAATGAATTATATAATCCCAAGAACTCTTTAAAGAGTTATTAAAATGATTCCACAACAATAAATATGATGTGATTTCACATTGATAAGAGATATAACATCATGGACTTTAATAAACTCGTCATTAACACCAATATATAAGGATGAATTGTGTAATCATTAATGAATGAAACAATAGTGGAAATAAATAATAGGATAGGATTGATAGATGACATCTATGATGAATTATTTTAATTTATTAAGAGGTTTTGGAAAATAGGTAACCTAAAATCAATAAAAGAGATATATGTGTGGTAAAAAATATAAGGGAAATTAGTTTACTGTTAAATATCATGATTTCCAAAATATGATGAATAAATGACGAAAAATGGGAAACAAAAGTAACCTATTGTACAAAAATGATACTTCAATGATTTATTCTTTATACAAGTATATGGATGAATTTATTCTAAACTAATAATAAAAAATTGGAAAACGATATATGGAATTATGAATGAGTATTTATATATATATAAAAATTAATATTCACATCTTACAAAAATTAAGAATTTTGTTTAAAAGATAGATGATTGAGAGGGATGAAATCATACTTAGAAAAGATTCATATATTTTTTAAATTAAGGGTGATTCTAGAATGAATATATATTTTTGTATTAGAGTCTTGATGACCACAAAATTCGAATTAAATAAATTACAAAGTATGAAATGCCAAAATATGGGAATTATTTTCCCTGCAAATAAAAGTAAGAACAAGGGGTGCATAATCTTGTTGATCACATGAACCCCTAAGATACACATGGCTACATGACTTACAAAAGATCATGAATATGGTCACACATAGCTCATAATCTATGGAAGATCTCAAAAATTCCATTTTATAGTTCCTTCTATTCTTGTGAAGAACCCCAGACCATCAATGGTCACACTCCCTCAGTAAGATAAGCTCCCCTAGGTCACATGGCTTGTCAACCAGAGAACGCCTGACAGATTATAGAGACTCGAGCCATCTAGATTTTGAAATTTGAGCCGAAAAATGAATTTTTATTCTTAGGTTCTCATGAGGGATAAAATGGTCATTTAACCATAAATATAGTATCAGATAATATTTCATACCATGCTGTTGGTCCCAGAATATGGTATTTACCATAGGAAAGGAGTTTTGTTGAATTTTAATAAGCATTAGTTTTTGTTGAATATTTAATATTTAATTAGGTAAATATAAAATTAATTAGGTGGCCTCAAGTGGATTTATATTTTTAATAGAGATTCTAACTAAGATTATGACTCCTCCATTGATTCCAGAATGGGGGGTATTGCCTATGGAATATATATAATCTTGCATGGGGTTCCAGAACAAAGGATGTGTGTTAAATAGGAGATTAATTTGTTAATTTAAAGGGTTCCTCCCCATTGGGGGTTCCCATTCATGGATAGAGAAGGTAGATGCTTCTCCCATGTGTGTGATAGCAGGATCAAATGGTAATGGGTTGATATTCCTCCAGAATTCATCCTTGGCATCGATCGGGGCTAGATCTAGGTGCATGGAAAAAATTTCAACACAAATCTTCAGTGTTTACCCCACATGGTTGTTCATTTTTATGTTTTATGGACCGTATACACATATACTAGTTGTCATTTTGTTTTACTACCTTATTATTGTTGCTAAAGACCCCATGGGGTTTCATCTATGCTTTTTTGGAAACAATGTGGGTCTTAAGTGAAGTTGTACGGATTTCCCATTCAGAAATCCTAACAACATGGTGTGTGTATTTATGAAAAACCCCTATATGTTATTAACTATTCTTAGATAATGGAATTTTAAGAAGTATAATCCATGTACCTTGAGTACACATTACATAGTGGTACATGGATGTGGTTTCAGTTTTCTGAAAAGGAAAATGAGAAAATGGTTCTTTGAAAGTACACATCATGTACATTTAGTACACTCCATGTGGTATTACAAAACAAGAACTCATGTCACTCTATCCATGTAAAAGTACATGGTTGGAGGGATACTAGAGTACACATAGTGTACACTAATGTTCTCATTGTGTACTTTATCCACCTTAGGAGTGTTGGGTATTTTGTTCCCTAGAAGTCAAAATTGTGTGTGTGTGTAGTCCATTATGATCATTTTTCACAGAGATCAATATTTTGGGATCCATCTGATATATAGATTTCATCTAAATTGTGATATGGACAAATTTGGTTAATGTGTGGATTTCCTTCTGTTTTGGACTCATAATAATTCGGTGGATTGGGTTTTGTGCTGGGATACCTGAGTGGGGGTTGTGAGCTCAGTGTGTGATATGGAATGAGCATAACAGGATGTTATTAATGACGTTTCTTCATTGAATATTGGATTATTGAATAAGATTAATATATATGGGATGATCGTATTTTTCATTGTGAATCAAAACTACTGACTTGAGGTTAGAGAAAGTGATAATTAGATCATACCTTTGAGGACCATGGTTGACATATCCTTTGGATATATGTTTCCACCATAATATTGTGGATATAGGAGAGTTTTATTATGGTTTTGAATTGAGTTTGAGGTTATCTTGTTGATTTCATAATATTTAATATTTCTGGTTAAGTGATCATTATATGTCTTCTGTGACAGTTGAGAATGCATTTGTGGAATGTGATTGATTTTAGATGTCTTGGGGTCATGTCAATGATCTGGGGTCATTATGGTGGTCCATGAGGGCTACATGGGGATGCTTCCTTTGATAGAGACTAGATTGAGAGTTCATTGTTTCCAAGGGTTATAAAAAATTAATATTCTTATGTTACAGTTCATTGGATATAAGATGGGATGGATCCGTTTATATGTGGATATAGAGGTTCATGTGCTGGCCCAATTGATATGATTATCCTGATAGGGTGTTTTTTATTATGTTTTTCTATTATGGGTGTTCCTTGGGACCCATGATAATGTACGTGTCAATGTAATAAGATGTTACTGGTTAATATGGATATATAGATATGTATTTTTATGTTTTATTTTTTTGAGGTTGAGTCCTGTATTACCCATGGGGAAATTTGATATTGATGGCTAGAGGTATTTTTGAAACCAGTTTTTTTGGTAAGGACTATGATGATAGAAAGAGATGGATAAATGATCCCCTGATATGGTTCCAGACAGCCATGGTTGAGAATATTGGACTGAGCCTTCATGCTGATGCTAATATTTATTTTTGGTTTGAGTGATGGACAAGTGTTTAGGGAACACTATGTTAGACTGTTGAGTATTGTTATATGAAGACACATATGTGTGCCTTGGTGCTAGAGTGAGGATTTTAGAACATGAAGTATACTATTGAGAGGTTGATAGACTATGTCTCTAGACATTGACAGTTAGCATCATGGATAGTTCAACTGACTGAGGTTTGTGGTAAATATCTCTTTCCATGTGGAATAATGATGTTAGACCGATTCTCATTCTCCTTGGGTTTTGGTCAGACTGGTGTTATTTTACACATCATTGTTATATTTTTTGGACAGATTTTTATAGCACTGAAATTATACTATAGATTGGGATCCAGACTAAGGATCTTGGAACTGATATTATACTTCAGTGATAGTGCTCCAAACTGAGGCTCTGAGCACCGATTGTTTACTAGATGAGATGGATGGTGGACTAATGCTCTACATCCAGGGATAAGATGAAAGAATGATGATACATGCATGATTGATTTTTTATTATTGGATAGAATTTCACACTGATTTTATACGCCTGTTTGATTTTATATATGTGTTTTAAGGGATGGAATGATGCCTTCTGCCCTATGGTTATGGTACATGAGATATTATTATGACTGAAATATTGGCTTTGGTAGTAGTCTTATGTGGAAATGGGAAATGATGTGTCAAGGATCCATGTATGGGGAAATTTCTTGTTATGAGGAAATACTGTGGGATTACATATACTAGTATCCAAGGTGAAAAGACTATAAATGGATGGGTACATTGAATAGCTAGGTTGGTTCTGTCTACCTTGGGTATGGTGTTCATGGGTTGATTGGGATGAAAGTCCCTTGAGAGGATCTCAGAGATATTACGACATGGGTAGAAGATGGTATGGATTATTGAGGTCTTGGATCAATAGATCGATAATTTTCATTTAAATTTTTTCATATTATATACCATCTAGGCTCTTAATATTTCCTGATCATGCACTTATAGAGGTAGTTTATGGGTTCACTATTTAGGATTTACTACTGATATTTACTTCTCACCAACTATATGTGAACCTTAGTGTGTGTGCACTCCTTCTATCAATTTTCATGATGAAAACATATGCCTAATGAATAGGGAGGAGGCACTATATTTCATGGTGAAGAGAGATTCTCATGTAAAGTCTAATAGACAGGATGGAGAAGCTTGGTGGGGTACTAGAGATTGGGTATTCATTATGGATAATGTTGGCAGTGGGGACAAAGGTATTTAATTTTTATTTCTTTATTTCATTATGTTTGATTCACTTATGGGGAGATCATGGTTGTATATATTACATGTATGTTTGGGTATTTACTTCATTTTCATTTTATTACAACACCATTTAGTTTTATTTTTATTTTTATTCCACATTACTCTGATGTTGATGATATTTTTTATTTACTTCCATTTGTGGACTCTGATATGGGGGTATAATCTCCCCATAGATCCACCTTAGTCCTCCACTTCTAGTTAGCAACCTCTGGAATATGAGGAGGCATGCTTGACGTCTTGTATAAAATAGGCTCAGAGCACCATTTTAGTGGCTACCGAGTTGGGACATTACAAAGTGGTATTAGAAGAATTACATTCATGTAATTTAACTATTTTAGGATCAGTAGATAGAATATATAGTAATTTTTTGGACCTTATCATGGATACTGTGGTAGTGCATCATGAACACAAGTTCCGGCAGGACTCCCAGGTTACTGTGGATTGGTATTGATGTTCAGGATTTTGGATATTATGATTGTATATGATTTTTTACTTTGAGAATTGCACATATTGATTATAGTTTATTTTTTATGGAGGATCGAAGCCTCTTGGTCATTGGATAGAGGCATGTGAGTTGTTTTTAATCTAGTACTACATAGGCAAGATGATTCTCGGGCATCATGATATGCATGTAAGATCCCCAAGTTATTGGAATCCTAGTGTGCAATTTCACATATTTCCTTCTAATTACTGGTTCAACAGATCTATTGTGAGATTCTTAATGGTGGTGGAACTAGTGGGGTTTTGTGTGTGGTTGGTATAGTGAGCGTAGTGGGTCAGTATGATATCATGTAGGGAAATTTACCCATCTTAAAAGATTTTGGATGATGTTGGTAGTATGTCAGGGTCCACCAAGGAGCAGTCTGATGTGAAGATTCTCAGAGAGAATAAATGCCCCAGTTGTGTTATTTTTTTGGTTTATGAATCCTTTATGGTGAAAGACCATAGAGATGGTTATTTTTTTCTAGTTGATTTCATGCGATGAATAGGCGTGTTCTGGTTGATTCCCTAGGTGTTTTGAAATTCTATGAGTTGGCTAAGATCTAAGTTGATGGATATAGTGTTGTGATTTGAGAGGTCATCAGTAGTGATAGGTGGGAGAGCCAACTGAACATTATAATGTTACTCCAGATAAGGTAGTAAGGGTTGCTCGACATTGTTGGCTGACCAGTGAGAGGGTTTGATGGATATATGAGATCCTTCATGTGTTCAAGGCACTTATGGGTGTTTTGGACAATTCAAATTGTTGCATGAAGGGTGTAGCTTGGTTTTATGTTTTGAATTGACAGAAACCATTGTATTTTAAAATGGTTTTCATGTGTGTTGGTGACTATTCCTAGTGTTTGGTTTTGAGAGGGATGGTTTGTTCAGGTACCTTTCCAGGAAATGGTTGTGCATGTGATTCAATCCTAGTGGCTATAGGTTAGATCGAGAGTATAGAATGTACTTGTGTTTTGTCGGTTATAGCTTTTGAGATGAGTATATGAGTGAATTAGATTGTTAGAATTATGTGAGGTCCTGTGTCTATATAACCACAGGGTACATAACAGTTTTTGATAGAAGAAAACTATAAATCGAAGTCCTTGTGTGGTTATGTGTCATTTGTCTTGTGGATGATATGTCATAAGAGTTTACATCGGAGGTTATATAGTTGGGATGTCAACGATGAGAGTGGTGAGAAATTCTATCTGGCATGATTAGAAGATTATGATCATGGTGATGTGAGGCCTTGGTATAGAACTATCATGTTATGGATGGATGAGTATGTGATGGTATTCGTCAGTGACATGTTAGCATGATCACAGTTTAGTGATGGTCATGTCCAATATATTGAAATTTTCTTGTGATTTCTTAGAGAGCACCATCATTATTCCAAGCAGTATAGATGATTCATTGGGTACATTAGGATATTCCTATAATTTTTCCCTCATAGATGGGTGTGTTTGAATACATATGGTGGGTATTTTACATTTTTATTTTATGACAGTGGTCCATGTGGTGGTTCATTTATCAAAAAATATTGTCGGTATAGTTCTTGGATGTCGATAATAAGAAAAAATAGTGATTTGGTTTTTTTCTCTCCATTGGCATCAAGGTGGACATTTCTAGCTCTAGGGATGATCATGATGGGGTCATGTTTAGGGGATAAAGATGTATGGTTATGGTGAAAAGATAAGGATAATCACATGGTGGTAAGAACCAAAACTGGTATTGGGGTGTGACCCTAGTGTAAGAAGGGTTAAGTATGCGGTGAGGACCATGTTGAGTGGGTTGGTGGACCATTGATAATGTTTCTTCATTGGAGACATCCATGATGGGAAGAACTGTGAATCAAAATTGGTAGATGTGGGTTATGTTCAATGGTGGGGAGCACCACAAGTTTGATGAAGAGTTTTAAATTTTATGTGATGTATCATAATGGATGCGTGAATGTAGGAATTGTTCTAATGGTTTGATAATGATGGAAAGTGGTGTCTTAAACATTGATGTGTTGTGTTCCCTCTAATTGAAGTTAATAAGAGAAAATTGTTTGTCATATTTCGGTGGAATACAACACATTGAGAATGTTTTTATGACCTATGTGGGTAAATATGTATGGTTTTTAAACTACCAATTCTTATCAAGGATGAAAAGGATTATGGTGGGGAAGTTATACAGACCCTATTCTTCTATATTTTGAAATTCAAGTGGAAATTTATATATTTCATCTTGGGTGATCATAAGGAATAAAAGGTGATATAATCATAGAATATAGTCTCAGATAATATTTATTGACAACTCTATTGGTCTTGAAATTGGGTGTTAGAGATGGAAAAAAGTTTGGATGAATTCCACGTAGTTGGAGTTATGGACAAATATTTAGTATTTAATTATTTGAATACTAAGTTTGTTGGGCTATTTTAGCTATGTGTATCATTTTAATGGAGTTTTGTATTGACATTATGACTTCCCAATTGAGTCTGAAATGAGGCTTATTTCCCAGATGAGTTATAAACTCACTTCAGTTTTTAGGACTCGGTACTTGTTTTAAATGGGTGATTAATTAATTAATTAATTAATTAAGTTAATTAAAAGAGTCCCCCATGTGTGTTTCCCTCAAATAGAAAGAGAGGGGAGGGGATTCTCCCTCATTAACCACAACTGGATTGAAGGAGAAAGGGGAGGAGGTGTCGTCAAACATCATCCTTGGCATTGATCAGGACCTGATTAAGGTGCTTGTAGTGCATTTAGACCCGAATCTTCAGTGATTACACCACGAGGTAGAGAGGTTTAATTAAGTATATCCCATATACCCATAGATTATTTGTTTTTATGTTTTATTTCCTTATTAAGGATACTAAGGACCCTTGGTGGTCGATATATTATTTTTTGTTGTAAAAAGTTGTTTTCAGGGGAGTTTCTCAAAATTCCCATTCAGAAATCCTGACAACACAGTGTGTGGTTCTAGGAATACACACCATGGGTTATTCATATTCAGAGAAGAATGAATTTTCATAAGTACATGTCATATACCATATGCACACACCATGTGTTGGTATATGGTCGTGTGTCTGACTGTTTAAAAATGAATAAAGAAATATTGTTCTTGGAAAATATAGATCATGTACTTTACATACATTCCATGTTGTATTACACAGAAAGACCACATGTCTCTCTAGACATGTAAATGTACCTAGATATTAGGGTACACTAGTGTACACATCCTGTACTCTAAATTACAATCCTTGTACTTTTTTCATGTTGGTGGATTGGGTATTTTCATGCCCTCGAAGATAGAACTGAGCGTGTGAGTTGTCCATCCGGATAATTTTTTGGGGTATATCGCAAAAGTGGGATATTTCTGACCTATAGGGGTCATATAAATAGTTTTATGGACAATTTAAGATCAATGGTAGGATTTCCATATGGTTTGGACTTGTAATCCTTCAGTGGGATGTGTTTTGAGCTGCGAGTCCTAGGTGAGGGTTGTGGGCTCTATGTGCGATCTACCATGATTGTACAATTATTTTCTCTAGTGGTTTCTTGGTGGAATCATAATGATATGATATGATTAGTATCTTGTGGATGATCATGGGTTTGATTTCTAATCAAGACTAGTGACTCAATATTATATCAAGTGATGTTTACATCCTACCTTTTAGGATTTGGGTGGATGGAGACTCTAGATCTAGGTTGACATCATATGATTTTGGTAATGGGAGTTTTTCATTTTGGTGTTGTTTTGAGATTTAGTTACTATTAATGATTCCCATGGAGTACTAGTTTCTAGTTATGTGATCAATTTAATCTGTGGGCGATGGTTGAAAATGCCTGTGTGGCATGGGATTGATTTTAGATGCCTTGGTGACATGTCATTGATTTGGGATAATTTAGAGGCCAATGAGGGCTTCTTTATGATTTATCCTATGAGAGTGATTGTCTCATGATTTAGTGGTTACTAAGGGTTTGGGAGTATGTATTTTATAGAGTGATTGTTTTGAGGATCCAAGAGGGGATGCTTCAGTTTATAAGTGGATCCATATGTTCATGTGCATGCCCAATTGATTGGAGGACCATGAGTGGGAGCATGTGATTATGTTGTTCTGTTATGGGTGTTCCTTGGGTCCCATAATGATATATGTGTTGATGGAATAATATGTTAATGGTTGGGATGGATATATATCGGGATATTTCTATGTTTTATTTCATTGACTTTGAGACTTGTATTACCCACAAGGAAATATTATATGGATGGGTATTGGTGTTTTGGAAACCATTTAATTTGGTAAGGACTATGATGACATAGAAAAATGAGTCGATTATCAAATAGTATGGTTCCAGATATTCATGATTGATATTATCATACTGATGCTCTGAGTTGATGTCGATATTGGTTTATCATTTTATTTCATGACTGATGTTTCGAGAACACTATTTTACAATGTTTAATATAGTTATATGATGTCACATATGTGATGTTTGGTGATGGACTAAGGTTTTTTGAACATGATGTATAGTACAGAGAAGGTTATAGACTTAGTCAATAGAAAAAAATAGTGATCATCATGGATAATGGACCGGACTGAGGCACTAGGATTATGTGGAATCCCATGTGCAAAAAGGAAGTTGGACTAAGGACCATACTCATTGGATTTGGGTCAGACTAAAGCTCTAGGACCCTTCTATGTTAGGATTGATCGACAGAGGTTTCAAACTAAGAAATTATACTACTAAGAGGGTTTAAAATTGAGGATGTAATCACTGATAGTATACATCAGTGATAGTAATCCAGAATGAGGCTCTGGGCATTAATGGTTCCCTATGTATGGAGTTTATAGGTTGGTTAGGATGAAAGACCCTTAAGATGTGCTCAAAGATATTACACTATAAACTGAAGAAGTGATGTTCAATCGATATCATGGACCTATATATCTAGGGTTGTTTATTTATATTTTTTTCTCATAGTGTATATCGTCTAGGTTGTGAACATTTTATATGAATGCACATATTGTGGTAGTTTAGTGGTTCACAATTGGGGTCGGCCTACTGCGATTTATTTCTCACCCCCAGTACGTGCACATCAGTGTGAGTACAAATATTCTTTCTATTTTTATGTATAACAAGAATGTAAAATAGATATGGAGGAGGTCCTATATTTAATTGTTGAATGGGATGCTCGTGTAGATTATACTGGTCATGTAGGATCATCTTGAAAGGGTATTGGATATCGGATATTAGATTCAAACAATGTTGGAAGTTGGGTCTATTGTATTTACTTCGCATTTGTTTATTTATGTATTTTTTATTATCCTAGTGGGTGATCATTTTCTTATATATTACATGGATGCTCAGTCATTTAATTAAATTTAATTTCATTTTAGTACCTTTCATTTTCAGTTTATTTATTCGTCCGCATTACTATGATGTATATAATATTTTTTTATTTACTTCATTTAGTGTAATTTGATATGGGGGTATAGTCTCCTTGTTGATCCACCTTGTACCCCCTCTACTAGACATGATCCTATTGCGTAATAGTAGGAACACTTGAGTTCATATTGCAAATATGTTTGGAGAATGTGTTTTTTGGATACTAGGTTGGTACGTTACAAAAATTTTCTACAAATGATTAGAAAACAAGTGGAAAAATATAAATGGTGGGAAGCTCGTGTGTTCATAGAAATCTTGTGATAAACCCCATGATTTTCATAAAACATCATTGGCTACTGGTGACATGTACGCATCTTTGCGAAAGATCCCAATTATGTTTCACCAATGTCCCATGATGGACCTTGGACATGTCCTAGTGGTCTTACTCCACCCTCTATAGCTCTAAGGAAAACCAAATTGAATTTATCCAGAAATCTTCTCACTTATCCACTAGACATTTTATATTTTCATGTGACACATCACTAATGGGGAAGTTGATTATATTCAATAACACTCATGAAAACTCCCAAAAGACACAATCAATGATTATTAAATAATGAAATAAAATATAAAAAATTTAGTATCCTATTATGGAAATAAAATTCATGCGACACATTAGCACAGTCTTAAAATATCCCTTGACATTATAGTAAGACCATAAAAAAATCCATTCATACTAATGACATGGAGTTAAGAAAACCCATAGAAATTATTTACTATCTCCCTAACCATTTTAGAAAAGTATCTTAAGATCACATGGAGGCATTTCGAAAGGCGACCTGATCATAAAAATGTCCTTGAATATATCAGCCAAATAATATTGAATTCCTGAAGCATGTCAGCATGATTCAAATTGACCCCATTAACTAGATATAATACAATGAATGTGGTGTGGAAGGTACAGTCTCATTTTCACTGAAATCATATGATTCCACCATAATATCATAACACACGATCTCATGAAATACATGACATCATAGCCCTCCAATGACTCCATCCTAGATTTGTGTGACTTCTTCCGCAAAAAGTGGTGCAAAACTTCGGTGGTGAGGCTTGTAAATATCACACCCCATCGTGAAAAATGAGGAAAAATTTTCCTTTCAATGTTGTCCTGGTACAACCAGTTATGAAAAATGATTCCATAGAGCATTTGATATCATGACAAGAAATGATTATCATTTGGTAATGCTTGGTGAACAACCAGAGTTATAATGTAGACTGTATAGTCACATTAAAATATCACTCATAGATCACAAGAAAGACATTTGGGGGGAAATGTGAAGATAATCCATCATATCGACTAAATTACGTGACATAATACAATATCACACTAAACAAATCCAAGGGCCACACAAAAAAATACTGGAACAAATACTAAATAAGAGACTTGTGACAATAACAAATACATTGATCCTCATGTGATTGGAGTGAACCACCCTAGACACATGAAATCACCAGGACATGATTACTAGATATTGAGATGCTTCATTAGAATACGATTTGGATCATTTGGAATTATCTAGACTTGTCAATGAATCAAATCCCCCCACCCGAGCATACCACTCATGTCTCACAAAATCCTATTGGCTCACTATATAGACATTGCAGTGTCACTCAATCATGTTTCTTGAATCATATGGAGGCACACGTACAAGTTAGGTAATTCTCCACATAGAACCAAGGAATTTCAACTAGCTCTCATGAAATCCTTCGGTCAATCTAGTTAGTTATCATGATGTCACATAAGGTAATGAGATGGATTCTAGGGTGAGTTGGTCAGGTCATGCTATGTCATCCACACATGATAGTATTTTCCATGTGGAAACCATTATATGTTCCATCAATACTCATTGATGGCCTTTGGATAAGTAAACTAGATCATGTTTTTGACTTCTAAAATGATAGGAAGAAAACCCCCAACACTTCATGAAATCAATCAATGAATATCGCGAAGAAAATCAATGCATGTTAGGCAGACAAGTATTCCTGGTCGAGCGAGTATCATAGAATATGATAACCTTTCCAGACTATAGAAATAGAATCATCTATGTGTATGCCCCTGTCCAATGGAACTACAATGAATATGATTCCTTCTATAACCATGATATATAAGACACAACTTGGAGGATGACTCTCTATTTTAACCACCTAATTGGCATCTCAGAAAATAATTCATGCATCCAAAAGAGGGATACTTTTTGTTTTTAATCACTAAATTACAACACCAAGCATGTATCACGTGGTCATAGGAAATTTAAATTATTGCATCAATCACAAAGGGAAACCTAAGTGTCTAAGACACAATAAAAATTAACTAATAAGACATTAGTTATTTCAGTAAACAGAATGTGTATAATTCCTTCATAAAGAATACTCACAAATGGAAACTCGCTTCTATGTAAGTCCCCTCATGTAATTGACATTTCAACCATTAGTACCAAATAATTATCATAGTATGATCATTATACCCCATCCATTAATGAATTTAGAAATCAATTGAACTGTAATGAATCAAATTCCTAATATAACCAAGAAACAAAGGGAACCTATCCAAGGACCATGCTATATATTAATCAACTAAAGGATTGTCCTGATATATTAGTTATGCATCTCTATAAAGTGAAATTTATAAGTCACCATCCCTTGTTTCTCACATTATGCATGGATTACATAGTATTATGTAGGATCAATAGTCATATTATTTTCATCATGAATCTTCACATGCAAGGTAAATCATAGTATATTATGCATGATGAGTGGAATGATATAAATTCAACGCATATAAAGGAATGCACCTTGGGAAACTCCCAAGGGTGTGAATGTGCTATGATAACTCTAATTCCTACATTATTCCATATTTGTATCACGAATCCATTAGAATCATGTTTCAATAACCTGGGCCTATGTTCCCACACATATATCGTTTCCACATGAAATTGAACGACATGATCTTTATTGAACTATATGGGTTTTGATTCCAGATATAAAAAATATGTTTAGGATGTCTTATATTGGCTCAAGCACTTCCTTGGAATATAAAAATCCTCCCTATGTGACCAAAAAATATAAATTTCCATGTTATAAATAGTTAGAATATAATTATATATTCATCAATAAGAAATAGATGAATAACCAAAAATACATACAGATGGATTCACTAATGAGATCCCATTTTCTAAAAATAAAAAAGGCTAACCTATGATCATATTGTTAGGGTAACCAGTCTCATATCAGGATTATCAATATATTCT
The DNA here is from genome assembly GCA_963277665.1 of Viscum album. Classification (NCBI taxonomy): domain Eukaryota; kingdom Viridiplantae; phylum Streptophyta; class Magnoliopsida; order Santalales; family Viscaceae; genus Viscum; species Viscum album. The sequence continues at coordinate 500,041,728 of OY728159.1, forward strand.
AAAAACATATCATAAATCTATAAGAGATTTATGTAGTATGAAATAATTCCCCCCAAAACTGTAAGATGTTCATGGACTCCAATACCCTGACCAATGTTAGTTCTTAAGATTCAATGGGTCTGAAACCCCAATAGACCACCTTTTATTGAAATGTAGTACTACACCTAGTTATGGGTGTTGTACCTATTGGTTGATTCTATTATGAATAACAACACATAATCAATTTCACGGATTTTGAATGAAATGGATCACCTCACACTCAACTATTTGGTGAAAATAAATTCCCCTCAGTTGTTACCCTTTCTCATCAATGTGAATATGGTTATCCCAATGTGAACTTATTTAATCGTGGAATAATTTTCATAACATTAAGTGTATATATTACCTATTTTTTTCATGCCATTATGTTTTCCAAATGAGGGTTGCAGTTGTCTCATTCCCATTAAAACAAAAATTGTGAACCTAGAATGAATCTCTCACAAAATAGAATGATCAATTAGAAATAAATTAAAAAAAATTTCGTTGAATCATCTACACCAAAAAAAATCAATCCCGATGCAAAACCCTACAATATAAATATTATCATTTTTCTATACATCAATTCAAATTTTGTGGTATATCATACACAAAAAAGATGATAATCCTAACATAAATCTTATATATGATCCTCTACAACTGGGGTTCCCATGAAATAAGTCCATACTTGCTTCGAAAAGTATACAAAAGAAGAATGGATAGATCAAAAATAAAAGGAAAACTATGTTAACGATGATTATATGATTAAGAAAGCATCAATCAAATGATATTTCATTAATCGTTCACCTTGTTTCTTATTTTCTTCATGAATAATGATACATATCTCATAAAAGAACCCTGATATGAGATAATGTCTAAATCTATTGACCTTTCTAGAAAATAAGCTATAGCTATAACCCATATGGTTCATCAAATTTTTTCACTTTTTTGAAAACATCAACATTAAGAGGAGAATATAATGCTCCAAAAATACCATCAATTTGGTATAATACCAATAAATAATGCATCCTAAACGAGACTCCATGTATTGAAACTGATGATTCTTCTTCATCTGAGGAAATATGTAGCTAATCTAGTGGCCCTCATGAACACATCCAACTGCTAAAATATCTTATCCCAAAAGAGAATAAATCACCATATTTAGTATATGATGAATGTAGAAAAAGAGTCAAATATGGATCACTTATAGTCTAGGGGTCTCTAAGGAGGGATCATTTCATCTTCTGTCTCCATCACTATAATAGTGGTACCAATCAGTCACCTATTAATGGTACCACCCGTCACACTACCACCCATGATTCCCTTGTGTGGGAAATGGGGAACAACACATTTGGTGAGGAATGTTCTGGATAACGATGAGTGGTCTCACATCTCCACTCCCAATGATGACGTTTTTTTGGAATATTTTGGAAGTAACCGATGAAAGGACTCAAATTATTTATCATTCAGAATATTTCACTGAGTATATTCCCTCAATATGAATGGGGGAGACCGATATAACTATACCCATGCATAAATACCATCAAAATATTTTAATGGAACAAGGAGGACACAAGTGGTCTCGTATCCTTTCGTAAATAGAAGATATCCACATGTATATATTAGAGATACAATATTTTTGACTTATATACATGTGAACACTTTACTAAAATTATTGTACATATTAGGAACAACTGAATAACTCAAACTGCATATTTTGGAAATATTATAGATATAGGTACATGCACATATTTTTATCCCTACATTGAGGGAATCTCCACACTATGATCATTACAAAAAAGTGATTTCTCATGAGTAAAATCACATTAATTATACAATCATATAAGATTATCATTGTATTCCGATAATGTATGTGGCATTGAAATAAGCTCATATTTTCATTCCAATCGTGGCTCACTAATTGAAATCGAATGACGACTTAGTATAAGGTCACAGGCCTGTATGAAATATCTGGTGGCATATTTTAATGAACCACGATCGGGCTCATATCTCTGTTATAGTTGGAATCACCAAGTGATAGTGGATAATGCCTCCAGAAAAGATCGTATTCAAACAGAAATATACCAACGACATAAAACAAATGCCTTGGATCTAGATCATATCTTTGTTTTGGTTGGGACTCAACAACTGAGAATGGAACATGTATAGGGAAAATATTATATTATTTTTGTTGAATCTTCCTATAATATTCCAACATATCATGGAATCTAGACACACATTCCTACATCATCCAATGAATAATTACACCAGCATCCTTTCGAATCAATACAATAGGATACTCAAATCACATATCCCATTCTATATTTCGGTTGGAATATTATTGTAAGAGATGGATATTAATACAATGCTCATATTTCCTCTCCAATAAGGGATCAAAAGTTTGAGAAGAAATTTCCTTAGGTAAGGCTCATATTCCTACAAAAAAATTCCATCGATATATTTTGAAGGCCCAATATCGGGCTCACATCCCAATTCTGCATGAGGCTCACCTTGAGAGAATCACACATTCCTCAGGATGGGATCAAATTCATATCAATAATGTTGAAGATAATTAGTGAATTCTAGAGGAATATCTAGAGTGCGGTCATATTACCTAAGAACTAGACCGTTATAAACAAGGTCCTACAACAATCACACAACATGTTCATTTCCATGAAAAATTATAGAAAGTTGGTCGGTATACACTCCAAAAAAATAGTAGATTAGTGGAAGTTATTTAGATGGTGTTATTCCCAACCCCCTATAAATTCGTTTTCTGTATAATTAGAGGGGGTTCTACACAACCCCCTATAATTGTCGAATTTAGAGGGGGTTTTGAACCCCCTCTAAGTGAATTTTCTATAAAAATTAGAGAGATATTATGTAGAACCCCTGATAATCATCAAATTCAGAGGGGGTTATAGACCCACTCTAATTTCATAAATTAGAGGGGTTTTGAACCCCTTTTAATTTTTTTAACAATATTCTTTAATATCAAATTGGATTCTAGAGTGGGTTCAAAACCCCTTCTAATTCCTTTAAAATATAACGGGCTGAAAACCCCCTCTAATGTCTTCAATTCGTGCGGTTCAAAACCCCAATATATTGTTTTTAAATTAGAGGGGGGGTTTAAAACCCCTTCTAATGTATTTAAATTAGAGGGGGTTCAAAAACCCTTCTAATGTCTTTAATTTAGAGGGGGTTCAAAACCCCATCTATTGTCTTTAAATTAGAGGGGGTTGTGAACCCCCACTATTTTTTAAAAGAAACTTCCATAATATATCTAATTAAATCACAATATATAAATTTATTTAAATGCATTATATATATGAATATCATTTAGTATATTTATATGATTTTATTTAATTGTATTTATGTATATAAATAAATATAATTTTATAATCTTTTGTAGATTAATATAAATTTATTTGTAAAAATTATATTTCATATAATATTAATTATATATTATATAAAAGTATAAACATATTATATAAATATATACATAAATATAATTTATTTAAAAATTATATCATATTAAAACCCAAGCTTGTAGTTTTTATTATTTATAATATAATAATAATAAATATATTTTCAAATAATATTTTCATGCTTTAAAATTATATATAATCAATATTATATGATATACTATTTATATAAATAATTGTATATTAATCAAAATAATATTAAACAATTATATTTATTGAAATACATATATATTACAAAAAATAATATTATTCTATTATATAAATTGAAATTCATATATATTAATGTGAATAATAATAAAAATATATTTTGAAATATATTATATAAATTTTTTTATAAATTGTATTACATATAACATTATATAAATAATTGTATAAATTTTATTTCATATATAATATTTTTATAAATTGTATTTCATTTAATATTAATTTTATATAATATTAATATTTTTATAAATTGAATTTCATATATATCTATTTCATATAACATTAATTATACATTAATTATATACAACATTATAAAATTTATACAAATAAATATATAATAATTTACATAATAATAAATATATGTATTGAAATCTTTTATACAAATATTTATTAGATACATTTTAAAAATATATTAATTAAATACTTATATATATTATTTAAAAAAACATGTATATAATATATAAATATATATCCATGTATATAAATAATTTACCTAAATATATAATATAAACATATTTAATATAATATATGAATGATAAAAATCATAAAATAAATATATTGTATTTTAAAAACTGACAGATAAATTTTATAGTTTGAAAAATAAGTGTAATAACAATAATAATAAATAATATTATTATTGTCATCACACACAAACACACATATATGTATATAAAAATAATTACATAAATATATACTATAATCATATTATATCAACAAGCAATTCTTTGATTTTTAAAATGTAAATAATCTGGGAAAATACAATGGAAAAAAAAGAACCGATTCAAATTACAAAGATAGAAAAATGAAACTCACACAGTTGTGCATCGATTATATAAATATTATATAAATACACAAATTCATATATATATATATATATATATATATATATATATATATATATTTATAAATATACTCATTTAAATTATTTATATTCTTAAATATATATATATATATCACTCTATATATATATGTGAGTAAATATAATTATGTATATAAATTATATAAATAAACATGTATATAATATATAAATATGTATTTTAGTATATAAATTATTTAAAAGAATAATTTTTTAGATATAAAAAGATATGATTATATACATATAAATATATATAGTATATATAAATGTATATATAGTTTATATGTATAAATGCGTTAAAATATATGATATATATAATATTTATTAAAATAATTAATAATATATATATATATATAGAGGTTAAAATGACTTAAAATAAATAAAAATTAAAGGCAGTAAATGTGTTAAAATATATGATATAAATAGTATTTATTAAAATAATGAATAAAATATACATAAAAAGAGCGTAATATGACTTAATTTATATAAATAGAGGATAATGTGACTTAATATAAATAATGATCATATGCAGTAAATGTGTTAAAATATAAGATATAACTAAAATTTAATTAAAATAATGAATAAAATATATTTAAATAGAGGATAATATGACTTAATATAAACAAAATTGAAATGTTGTAGTGGTAAAACTGTAGGTTGATTCGATGTGTTGTCAATGTATTTCAAGGATCGAATCCCCTCCCCACAAAATTTTTATATAAATAACCGGAAACAACCTTGAACTGTAGGAATACTAGAAGCATGACTTGGGGAAGCGACATGACGAAGTAGAGGTCGGTCTTGGGGAGGTGGGTGTTATGGGAACACAGGAATGAGAGGGAGACAAGGGATGCAAGAAGAGAGATAGTGGGGCCGGGTGTCACAGTCATGGGGAGGTTTCAAAAGAGACAAGGGGAGGAGGGGTGCACAAGCCAGTATGGGGAGGCAAGTGTTGTGGGGGCACGAGATGTGGGTGAGTGAGTGGGGGAGCTTCATTGACACAGACAGCGTGACACGCTGGTCCAATAAAAAATAACGGTTGTAGGGGTGGTTTAAACTACCCCAAAAGTTACAATATTAGGGGTGGTTATGGAAACAACACCTAAAAAACAACATTAGGGGCTGTTAAACTGCCCCTAATGACCTGAACAGGTCCCAAATGCATTCAAACCGGCACTAATACAAGATTTATCATTAAACTTAAGTCAACATTAGAGAGGGTTTAAACCCCCTCTAATGTTACTGCCATTAAATTTATCATGATTTTAACAGAGTTTACTCAAAACATCCCTAATAACAGTTGGAGGCCACATTAGCAGCGGTTCCCTAAAACCGCTGCTAATGCCTTTAGAGGGGGTTACAACCCCTTCTAATGTCAAAAAACCCCTTCTAGACTCAATGTTATTTTGTATTGATATTTCATCCATGATGTAGAACAAGTATTTTATAACTAATCTACTGAATGCCAATGTCGTTGAGGATGTTTGATACACATTCTCAACACCCCAAGGGTCTTTCAACTCATCAATACAGTTATAATACAATCATTACTATGATATTTCTCATCATGGTAGTGAGGATATGGATCATAGGAACTCAACACCTGACATCCGTCGTGGTCAACCTCCCCAAGGTGATAACTCCCAAAAAAATCAAAACCTACACTTTCCCAAATACCTCAATATAGATTGGTATTCAAAAATCATATTCCATCAAATATAGAGGTTCTGGAAACCTCAGGGTCAACCACATATATTTATTTATGAACATCTATATGCACTCCAATCTAGTCAGTATTATGACCACTAGAATCCACTTAGGTGGTTATACTAGATATAAGAGTGTATGTATATTGCAGAGGTCATTATGTGAATCATATGAAGATAGTGAATGTGGAACTCAAAATGTAGAGCCATATGAGGATGATCTGTTGAAGACTTCTTAAAAATGATGATGAAAATGTGGATACATCAACATAAAATCTACCACTACCCATCCATGAATGAATGAAATAAGAAATTGATGGGGGAAAATTTAAAATTTCCCTTGAGTTCGTTAAACAGTTGTATATGAATTTACCCTTTTCATAGGAAATTTCTCAGGTAAGTACTTATAAATGATTATTTAAGGACATTATATCGAGTAAAATTTAAAATCATTACACTTGAATAATAAATATGAATGAATAATTATCAACAGTTGTGTAAATGAAATATCCTATAAAATGTGGGACCTTGGAAATTTATAAATTCCATGCACTATTAGGTTGGGTAATATTGAGAATTCATTGTGATATCTAGTGGAAAGTGTCAATATATTGACTATGAGTTCTTATAAGAATATAGGGTGATGAATACTAAATCCAACAATGATATAACTCTAACTCATCAGTCATTTAGTCAAGCATCATCAATGATTTCTCGAGGATTTCCTAGTTAAAGTTGAAAAGTTCATTTTCCCAATGATTTCCTTGTTCTGGATATGGAAGTGGAATGTGACATTCCTCTCATCCATTTATGAATATTTCTAAACACTATAAATGAGATAATTTATGTTATCCAAGATATATTAACTTTTAGTGTCGGTAAAGATTAAGGTGTTTTCAACATGGAGAAGGTGATTAATAATGGAATCCTTTTGATAAATTTTCAAACCATTTAGTATTAAAATGATAAATATGAACATGTGATAGGTGATAATGTTAATGAAATACCACATCCTATTAATAAGGGACCATGCTCACCAAAGAATGAAATTGAATCATCACCTCTGTCAAATAATGTCATCCCGTTATTCACCCCTTTAATTTTCAAGAATAATCTAATGAAGGGTAACGATCTTGAGATATCGTGATCTATTTCTGATAATGAATATCTATATAAAATAAATAAACAATGATTGGGAGTCAAACCAAGTTAGATTTGGATAGGTTAGTGTAGTTTTAAGAAGGTTTTCAATGGTTTCCAAAATAATTCCTAGAGGATCTATTAGGAAGGGGAAAATAAAACAATACATGTGTTGTGTCTAGTAAACAATGTGAAAATTTTGGTGGATAAAAAAACTCAATATAAAAATTTATTCACCACATATTAAATATATAGTGTGTATTCTTAGAAATTTTCTTTTAGGAACCATGATCATGGGGTACATAGTGAACACACCGCACCCTTTTAGGTCTACATATGACGTGTGAATCCCCCTCTTCTCTTATAAGATCCCTTGATCAACCACATTTGTCAAACTCCTCTCATGGATGACACTCCTCTAGAAACCCCATATTCATTTCCATCCACCTAGTATGTCCATAACAAATACCATGTTCACCCCTTCGGATGAATGTGATCTCAACCATGAGGAAACCCCTCCTCCACGCATGCCATAGAGGCACACACCTCGTCCACCATCCATAGATCCATTTTCTTCCCATAAAATCCTCCAATGCATCATATTTTGTATTAAAAGACTCTCAGTCACTGTTAAATGAATTTTAGTTCAAATGGCATATCGAAATTACACCTAAAATTCATTTCTTAGTCCTATGGCAACATGTACAGTTGGTGCAGTTGTAGGAAAATCCTATAAGGACCAATGAAACATAGGCCACTTCATCATAGAGCACTTACACTTCCACCATGAGGTCCTTTTATTTTTATACTACCTATACCTGCCCCCTATCAAATAGGTGAGGGTTTATTTATACGAGGAGATATTCCTTGATTTCCTTACCACATTCAATATGGGTTTCGACATTGTCTGCATCATACATGGTGGAAATCATTTAGATATTATCCTAGAAGATTGATTGGTCAGCCAAAGGATACATTCAACAACATTGTGTTCCTCTATCATCATACCTACATTGAATTTTGATACTTAAAATGCTGAGTCATCAAAAATTTGTAAAAGGATCACCAGAGACTACAACTGTGTTTACGACACCCGCACCATGAAGAGAACAACACTCTGCGGTGAATAACTTAAGATCCAAAATAGGTACATCCCTTAAAATTGGTAGGTATGTGATGATTCCCATGGAGGGGTTATCCAGATCGAGGTACATATTCTATAATTTTCTAAATGTGGAATCTTCATGAACATAACAATACAGTTGTGAGATTTTTATATGACTTTATAGAAGAAGACCCCTAGAATGTTGATGGTTGGATCAATTATGAGCCATCTGGAAAAATATTTAGATGTCTTTGGGAAAGCTAGTCCCCACACACCCCATCAGTCCTATGTATATCTGATCACTTTTTATTCTCCAAAATATGGGGTCTCTAACAACATAAAATAACATAAATCATTGGATTCTATAATAAATAAAGGATACTAATGAGACCCCTGCTCAACAATCTATTGATCCACTAGTAGCACCAACATACCCAAAACATGAAACTAATCCCACACTATCCTACACATCAATAAGAATCATTCCACATCCCAACCTTCCCCCTACCCCTGCTACCTTATATACCCATTAACCATCCACCACTATGTTTTCCAAACCACCACTAACTCCAAAATATACAGAATATATATGGGATATACACCTTTGAATCCTAGAGAATCAATGATGGATTTAACGCCAGTTGTGCATCCCCTTTTATATTTTCCGCATTTTACTGCCACATACATCACATCCACTCATATACTAGCCTTTTTATCCCTTATTCTACAACCATTCCATCCACATATCCTACCATGATCGACCAACCATCAGAGATGTAAGAAACTGCTACAAATAGACATTCATAGAAGTGAAGGACCAATGGGGAAAGCTCCTAGACCCTCCATCATACTCTGAGGTTCCATTAATCAACCTTGATTCTAGATGCATGGCCACTTGCAGGATTCGTAGCCCCCCTATGCTACTATTATAGCTACCAATACCACAACACCATCCACATTTTTTAATCCTCTAACACATACCTTTGTTGCTGATATATACAGGGAATGATAGCTAGAGGTTCCCTCTATTAGGGAGAGGACCCATGTTTATTAGCTTGGAAATTTGGATTATTCTTATTTTCCCATGAACCCATACCCAATTTTGTACTATGTCTAGGTGATCTTATTTTGTAATTATCGAATTATATTTCATTAATATTTCTTTTCAATTCTAACATATAAGGGATAAATTTTATCGTTATTATTTATTTTTATGTTTTTTATATCTTCACTGTATAAATTCACCCATGTAAATTTCTTCTACCTCTTTCATGGCCATCAATGTGCGTCTTCAGCCACCATTTTCCCTCGTAATTCAGATTACTCGACCTCTATATCATTTAAAATTCTATCTTGATGATATTTAAATAGAGATATTTTTTCAGTATATATCCCAACCATGATTGGAAATTAACTTCATTACACAGATGATTTATTATTAGTATGCTCTATATGTGATTAACAACTCCATGTATCTATGTGAGGTTGATGAAACAACCAGTTATTCTTATCGATGGTAGAGGACTTATGAGAAGTTGGATAACATTAACCGATACATTTTTCCATCTATCCAACTGACTGTGACATAGTTAGTTCATTATGGGAGGAAAAAAATAATGGGTTATAATATTCACTATTTTACAATGAATTTCGGTTTTGTTTTTCATTTTTGTTCATCAGTTATTTTAGAACATCATTGTTACCACATATCTACATGTATCTGAGATACTTTTTATAAATATTCATTGTGTGAACCAACCCATTAATCTAATTTTAGAATGTTAAATCCCTATAGATTAATGTTTTATCTTGTGCATTATTTGTGTTTCTAACACATAATAAATGTATCCCAAATTGAAAACATCTTCCATCATGATTATCCATTGCATCAAACATGTATATAGATATATCAATTCGTTATAATCATTTCTATATTTTAATATTATGTTATCTATGATATATAAATCATATCTATCCTATACAAAATTTAATGATAGTGGGGTCCCTATTATTTTTGTGTGTTGGGGATTCCTTCTTTAGGTTTACTATCAATACACTTGGATTCATTCAATTTTCTTTTATTTAGGATCAATTTTTCACTAAATGTATTATATAAACCTAAAAAATAATTTTTCCTCATTAAATGAAAGGGAATATTATTTTTTATGTTATTGAAATTATTGTTTTTCCGATGATTACATTTTTAGCATGATTATAAATTTTAGTAATTTATTTAAAATTTAATAATTTTGAAATTTATTTTGAGTGAATTATTACCTGATTTATATACAATAAATTATTGTCAATATTTTTTGTATACTCACATTCCAAAGATTATTCTAGACCCCCAATTTCTATTTATTTTCTAATCATATTTCTTGTGTGGCTCCTACATGATATAAACCTATCAGAACGTCCATGGACATCTTATTTAGGCTATGACTAAAAAATTTCAATTATAATAAGATTATTTTACTATATATTGAGGTATTGTTTCATGATACCCACATTATATTTTTTCTTCAATAACCTATAGTTTCCATTAAAAACCCTGTTTGGATGGATCCATTCCATGATGATTATCCCTTCATACCCTACTATTATTATTATTCATGATTATCCTTTGAACGAATATGCAGAATTTTTCATCTAGTAGAAATGATATGTATTTATTGACAATATTTATCCTGAAACTTTTAACTGACTAATATTATATGATCCATTATTTCATTTTTAATTTTTTCTTACCCTATTCCTTGAATAAAATAAAAGATAAAGATGGAAAAATAATATGTGTTTTGTATTAGGAGGGTCAGAAATCACCATTTCTACACCAATGAATCATTTGATAGATCATATGTGATGAGGGGAAGGATGTGATATCTAGAATAAATATGAATTTTTAGATATAAATAAATGAAAAATAAAATAGATGGAATTGGTAAACTTTTTGAAACATACATGACACATTCATGGGTCCACATTAAGCAATTTGGAGTATAGACACTCTGTTGTCCTTGAAGGAAATAATCCATCACACATTTCTTTACTATGGTGAATTATAATTTTGATATTACCCTCATTTTGATCTTTAATTTCACATTAAACTTACATATCCTCATCCTTAGTGTTTTTTGAACCCTTTTTGATGAAACTGTGTTGATTGATATGTTTTTGTCTTTATGAAGTGGAGATGATAGAATCAATGCAAGCATCTATTTTGGAACATGTGTTAATGGTATTCCAATAAATTCAACTATATTTTACATTGATTTATGATATAATGTTTATTGATATTTAAATCCAAAAATTCGGTATATAATTTAATAAAGAGTTATTAAATTATAATCCAAAGAATAAATATGAATAATGAACTAAAGTATGAGGTGTGATTGATTTTCTCTACAATATCTATTATGGAGGACTAAATTTTTTTTATTACAAATTATTTTATCTTCATTGACATAATTCAGGTTTCCAATTTTAAAACATCATTCTTTTGAAATATCTTTTGATTTTTTTTCTCGAGGACAAACAATTGTTCATGTGTGGGCGAATTTGATTACCTGAAATTTTATAAAATTTTCTAATCAATTATTTTAATTTTTATTAATGAATTTTTAGATAATGAAATGGGTTTTGGTTTGTTTCCATAGAAATTATGATGTTTTTACTTAAAATAATAAATGCTGAAAAAGTAAAAAAAACAACCTTTACAGATCATTTATCTCATACACGATGTGAATACACCATTTGCAGCATGCCTTCAAAACCAAAGTCTAACCAATGGATATTTTTCATTATTTGAAGACATAACATTGTGTGTAACTCAACTAAATGATGTAAGGTTTTTAAAATTAAATATCCATCCAAAAGTATTTTTTACAAAAGACACATGGAGATTAAATGACATGCAACTATTAGAGGCACACCCGATAAAATATTTGAGATGATTCATCTACAAAAAAAAGGATCTCAGTTACTCCTAATGAAACCATTTTACATTTTTTACAAATTTCAAGGAACATTTCATTTGAGACAGTACATGACAGCATTACATGAATTTTATTTACATCTTAGGACTATTAGTATTTCGCAGCACCTCCACATACAGGTAATTAAAATGTATTTGTGTTTTATTTTATTTTATTCTCCTATATTCATTATTTATTATATTAATTAAAATTATTTTCATTAATTTAATAGTTCAATTATATCAATGTTTGTATATAGTAATTCAATTGTGATTTTTCATCCGCTGAAACAATAAGTTTGTTTCTAACATCCACTTTCATGACCTCAATCCATTCTTTATCAAATAACACACATTTCTTCTTCCTTTCATTATTTTTGTTATATTAATGAAATTTTCATAAATCTATTGATTTCATATTTCTTATTGATTATTATTTCTTCTATTAATATAATTTTATTCTTAGATTTTCATTATTTGCAAACTATTTGATATTGAATCTTTATTACATAATTCTGGTTTTTTTCTTTTTCAATTTCTTTATGATAATGTGTATCATGTCTAATTCCTTTTTGATTTTGAACATCACTATCATGTGTGGATAATTCTCAGTGTTAGGTGTCTAGAGAAGGGGTTTTTTCTAAACAAAATGAATCATTGGGGTGATCCTTGGTAACCATACTACTATTAATTAAGTTAACAATAATTTTTTTTGCATTCATCCACAAAAACATTACCAAGGGTAGAGAGATTGAATAAGTCTGACCTAATTGTATGTGAGCAGGACTATTACCATTACCATGTTACTCTTTCTATATAGAATACAAGTTTAACTATCTTTGGATTTCAGCTATACCAATACCATTTTAATGTTTCAACTAGAGTAAATTAAAATGAGTTTACCAAAACAAATTGGAGAATTTTTCACCACATCACAGCTAAATCCATAAGACCATTCCACGATAAATCTTGGATTACCTTTTTTATAAGGAATTGAAATATAACACAAAACCTGATTTAGTTAATATTATGTAAATTAAAAACTTACCTATTTTTAATGAACATTAAACTGAAATTGTGAATGTAAGGAATCCTTCCAAAGGTTTTGATTAAATGATCACTCGTCTACCATAAGTTATTTTGGGATTTACCAAGAAATTAAACATTAATACTCTCTTATAATAAGTGTACTTTGGGATTATAAATTTTTAATATGACCCCATTTTGTGTGAATTCAATGATCTGTGGAGTACATTCAATACTCATGACATATAACAATAAATAATACACCAAAACATTTTGTTTTATCATACTAAAAGTGTAATAATGTTTATTCGCAAGAGTTATGGTGTATGTCAACCTGTACTATAAACTCTAGACTTTTTTTATATTTAATTCAAATGACTATAAAATCAAATTTAGAATTTTATATGAGAAAAAGGCCCCATTTTGTGCACTATTCATGATTGTGGGACATTCCATCCTAAACTGTAAGTCGGTGAAAAACCATGTTGTTCATCCAAATGTTAATGAATGGAATTAGGATATAATAAACATGAGCGACAAGGGCCATGTAATAGATAAACATGAGAATATTTAGAGGAGGAATGTATTTTTTGTAAAGAAATCAATTTAATCAACCGAATTAATAGACAAATCGTGAAAAACATTGGACAAAATTGTAGATGATGAGGAGAATAAAAATTATGAATATGTTATTTTAGAAGACACTAAAAAACTGGTTGTGGATACTATCGAACAATACCTGTTTTTACAGTTATTGTAGGATCCCAAGAAGGACTCCACTAAAGAACCTGGAAAACAATGTATTTAGTCATAGAATACACTATGGAACACACTGTTAAAAACCGATGCTGGAATGAATTTATCGTGGATATTGTTGATTTGAATAAAAGATATCAATGTGATAATGATTTTTTGGTGAATGATATGGTAGTATATGATTATTCTATACATATATCATGCATATACAATGGGAAACATAGAACAATCACATTAACGATTTGTGGTATCTCACCTACTGCACAACAGGTTTTGTGCCCCGAACCCCTCAAGGATTCTAGGAATGCCTCATATCAACCGAAAACCTATATTACTGGTTATTTTCTATATGGTTTCTCTCATATAAAAGAAGAATGAATTCTTAAGGAGTTGATCATTATCGAGGCAAAAGACCCTCTGCCCACTCAAAATCAGTTGAGAGTAATATTATTGATATGCGTCATCATATTGTTAACGACATAAGATTGATTATTTTACATTCTACTTCAATTACCTTGCCAACCCCTGCTAATTTTTCCATTGTAATTTCCCTAAGAAAATAGGCACACACAGAATATTTTATTTCTTTAATTATGAATAAAAACATACAATTTCATTAATTGACAACCCAATGGTTTTTCCATTGAAGGATGCTTCACATAATGTAACTAATAAGGATATGAATACAGTTGCTGCTAATGTTATTCATGTTTCTACTAAGTGTATATAGGGCCCTAAACCTTTTCCAACCTTATCAAAAAATATAATAAAATACATTAGGAGTAAGGGATATGGAAGTTAAAAAGGGTGGTCTCACCATATCGAGGATCTAATGAATTTTCTAATTTAGTAAATATAGTATATTGAAAACCCTGACATATTTTTATTCTTCAATAATTTCTTAATATTTAGTGTCATAAGATATTTTTTATTTATGAACCAAATTTTAATTTATCATCAATATTAATAATCCTTTTCTCCTATGGTATTAATTTTTAGTTACATGCAATAATGGTATTGCTGTTAAAACACGTTTGTTTGATTATCTCTCCTCAAAGAAAAATGTGATTATTTTCCGTGTTTTGGTGAATATGTTTACTTGTGACTTTTAATTTGATCATTCACATATTTTCTATTCTATGATCTATTCATAAAATAGATAGCATGATGAATGTCCCATTATGAATGACTTTGTTTCTTGTCAAACATTATTCATAATCCTTGGTTTATGATTGGTGAATTCAATTCCATCCCCACCTCAAATAAAAAAATCGACCCAAAAAGGACTTCTATATATTCATGAGAGTCCTAATATTTTATCGAGGATATTATTATTGTGGAAATCAACTTTAAGGGTGCCAAGTTCACTTTTTATAGAAGGTAATACTATAGGGTTGTTGCTACCAAATTAGATAGGTATCCCACACATGAATTATCTTCAATAAATTGTTACTCAATCTCAAGAATATGCCTTCCCATGATGAAATATAATCATCATCCCATCCTTGATATTCTTCATTTTAAAATTTTGAAACATACTCTACCATTCAAATTTAATAATGCATGGTCTTCTTATCCTTGTTGTTCTAGGAATATAAAAAAATGGATGTCTATGAAACATAACAATGAATCTTTTTCTTGTATTATAAAACATAAACATATCAAAAAGTTCCATAAATGTTGGTGTCTTTCAAAATATAAAAAAATTATAGTTATATTTCCACTCATGAAAATGAATATATCTAACATTAATACTCCAACACTAGTTGTGACTTCACTACATAATGTGAAGATGAAATTAATACTTCTACTAATCCCAATTCACTACTTTTCTGTAAGGATAACATGTGTACACATGTTTTCAAAAATGAATGTCTCTTGGATAGTTAAGAAAACACTAAATTCTATAATTATTTTCAAATAATTATGAAATTTAGTAAACCTATCAATTAACAAAGAGATCTAGAAAACCTCATTGACAGTGAGGATGTAATTTCAAATCATGTTTCACTTATTATGAAAATATTTTTAATGGTCCTAAAGGGAACAAATAAAATTTACCCGATGTCACTCTAGTTTTCAAAAATGAGTAAGATAACATATATCTTTTAAGAATTCCGCATCACTATGAAATCAAATACATATTATTTAGTCGTAAAATGGATAGTTCTTCGGATCCTAATTTATTCAATAATTTATTTTGTCAATAATTATTGGAAATCAACCTATCATATTTTTTCAAAACTGTTAATACAATTTTTTTCAAAATGGTGAATTCCCCCTGGATTGAATGTTGAATTTGATTATTTAATTCCCAAAGAGAATAATTCCTTTGAAATTCATCTCTTTATATCTATTTCACTCTTTAATTCTCATGACAAAATTTTCACCAATCTCCATGCCGATAAACTCACCGAGATAAGAAATAGAATAGTTTCAAGGAATATATTTAGCTTTATCAAGGGTAGGTCAAAAAAAGATTTTATTTATCATTCATATGAATGTACAAACACCATAAATAAATATACCATGGGAGGGAAAATTACCATTAAACATGATATTCGTAAGTCCATTGAAACTATTTATTAGTGTATTATTTTCAAACTGTATCACTGTTTTTATTTCAATGACTCCTTCATTAATAGAATAAAGACACATTTCAATTAATATATTACATTCATAGTCATAAATGGTTCCCATAATGGTTTATATAAATTCAAAAAGTGATTTAGGCAAGGTGATCCCCTCTCTACCATACTTTTCTCAACTTTAGAAGATTCCTTACTAGATTTCTTACTCGCCTTGTTGATCAGAACAAGTATAAACCCATTCATGATTCTAGAAACATAAAGGTTTCCTCACATTTTCTCTATGATGATAATATTATCAATTTCATAAAATGTGATAAAAATAACATTCAATGTCTAAAACAATTCATTTTCTTATTACGAATAAATCTCGGGTCAAAACATTAGCTGGAACAAATCCTTTGTTTCCATTGGGAAAATTTTCCTTCTAATAGACATATTACAATTATCAATATTTTAAACATAAATGAAGGGTCAATTCCCTTCACTTATCATGGATTACCCATTATTTTGGAATACCAAATTCTAGTAACATTTCCAGCACTATTGAAAAAATTCTCAATCAGCTCTGCACTTTGAAGGGTAACACCCTCTTCACAGATGGCATAATCTGTCTGGTTAAATCGTCAATTGTCTCTAAAATGGCTTACAAATGGCCTGATGGTCTCCTCCAAAAAATTAATGTGTATAATAATAATTATTTTTAGACCAAGAGGACGCTTAAAATGAAACTTTTCACCATATCTTGGAATACTTATTGTATTCCTTTGAATAAATATAGCCTTGGCATTAAAAAACATAATCGTTTCGATGAAGAATTACAAGCCATACTAACTAGAAACATTCTTCACAGTGATTCAAACCCCATTTCCTTTTTTGAAATAGATTTACTAAAATTTTCATGAAAGGAATATATAATTATATTGTATCTTCTTTTTGGAAATCCATTATATGTGCCTTTTACAACATCATGATTAACAAGATATGGATGGTTGGTAATGAATATTCCAAGAATTGTTTGTTATAGAACTGGATGGGTACGCCTTTAATCTCAATGTTACCTCCAAATAATAAACCATAATACAATAATTATATTATAATAGAGGTTTAAAATTATTATACCACTATCCATCCTGATAGCATTATTCATTTCATTGATAATTATCCCATTTCCAAACAAAATGACCTAATTATTTTGGAACCTATTCATAGTGGTGTTCTGGACTCCAAATTTTTTTAATAGCACTACATTCAAAATTATGATAACAATTTATGTTGGTTATTTTTTTGATAAGACATGGATTAATCCCTCTTGTATTACTTTTGTTCAGTGTATTGCGTTCAATAGATTCCCCATTTATGTTTTTCTTCTATATTTTGGGATTCTTCTTTTCAATAAATGTAACTTCAATAACCAACATAGAGAAGATATTAACCATATTTGTATGTCTTGTGCTACAACTTCTTGTCATTATAATTAAAATTTTGAATGTTTTGATTGTAGATGGATTCTTCATAACTCTCTCATCTAGAAACTAAAGAACTGTGTGGAAATTTAATCCTCTCAAAAAATCCAAAATCTTTTTTAGTTACTATTTCAGATCTTCTCCATGTGATCTATTTTGATATAAATTCTCTCATTCATAAAAATTCCACATTCATTATAAATGCATGATAGATGAAGATACTCATTTATATTTCAGATGATTCCTTAATTCAGAATGGTTGATAAGACAACTTTGTTAATGACATTGTGATTATTTGACATCTTTGGATTGATAGAATCTATCTTCAGCCTACGAATTCTATTCAAGTGCTCTATCAAGCTCCGTTCCTAGGCTAGATTAATGTGAATGTGGGTAGAACCTCTAAGGGAAATATGGGACCATTGAGTAGTAGTTCTATCTTTATAGACCACCTTGAAAAATTCTTTAGCTGTCTATATGGTAGTTGTGGAATCGCTTCGTCCATGGAAGATAAAATTATTATTGTGATTCAAGTTGTTTTTTTCTAAGTAATATGGATGGAACAATATTGGGATTGAATGTTATTTGAAAACTATTGTCCAGGTCATTGGTAATCGAGTGACGAATCTTTCATGGCCACTTACAACCCGATGGATGAACGGTATTCATCCGCTCCTAGAGATCAGTTACATTGTCACTCATAGCTTCTATGAAGCCAGCAAGGAGGCAGATGTCCTTTCTAATAATGGAGTAAACCAGGATATAACATGTCTGGTCTACAATCATGATGATCTTATTTTGATTTACGATAATTATTGTACAATGATTCCATTTTATAATTTTTTTTTACTCAACCCTTTTTAGTATATAAAACGTTGACTTGGTCATTGACCAAGGCATCACCTCTTAAAAAATCCTAGCATAATGAACCCTTGTTAAGGAAATGGGTTTTATGAAAACATCTATGAGATATAGTATGAATGAATCAATAGAAATAATGTGTATGGTTTCATTTCATAAAATCACGAGCGATTCATAATATATATTAAAGGATATTAAAATAATTGATATAAATTCATAGAAGCATTAAAAATCACATTACAAAAAAATGGGAAATACTCATTAAATATTTAATAAATTTTATTTTAAAAGAAAATAATTTATAAAGAATGGGAATAAAAATTAAATTTTCAAACCATAAAATAATATCATGGAAGCTTCATAAATTAAACCTATGAAAATATACATAAAATTAGATTATATAGAATGCATTAAAAAAATTCCTTCTGCACTTTTATATTTATTGTCAATGTCAATAAAAAATGACCCACGAGAAAAAAATTATTGGTATTCCCATCATATGATTGTAATGAAAATAATATTTAATATAAAATTTTATTAATATATCATATATATAAAGAAAATTACATCCATTTAACAATATAATGATTATGAAAATGGAGGAGAAAGAATCATATCCTAATAAATAAGAAAGGTCTACTCCACATACAGGAAACATGTTGGTTGAGTTGGGAACCGAAGGGAAGTGAAATTGAATGATGAAATGTAAAAACAGTAAATAAGAAAGAATTAAATATTTATGTATTCCAAGAGAAATAATATTCAATTTTTACATATAGGAATGCAGATATAGACAATATCAATTTCAATGATCAATTGGAAAAAATACACTAAACTAAGACATTCTATTCCTTGGATGCACTATATTTCAATGTATTATAATATGAGAATTAGTATTCATATATATCAGATCATTATTCATATATTTTTTATGTAATATAAACCAATTATTATTCATTATTTTCAGTTTATTATTTTTTGTAATAAAAATTAATATTATTGTATTACGTGTCTCATTTAATATATGTTTTTCGATTTAGGGATTCTTTTTATTAATACAAGATCATTATTGCATCACTAATTTAATATTTAAAAATAATTTCAATAAATTTTTATATTTTTATATAATCTTATAGTCATTTAATTTAATATATAATTATTGTTTTCCTAGATGTATTAAAAACACCCACTCATGGATTTGGTTCAATAAAAATAGTTGATTTTATTAATGAGTATAATTGTATATAATAATTAAATGATTTTTAAAGAATGTGAAATTACTCAATATTATATAATATTTCTAGGATTGATAATTCATTAATCATTAATTATGTAAATGTTATGACATTGTTCTAGTTGGTGGTATAATTGATCCATATAAGAAACTTTTGTAATGAATGAATGAGCACGCACATTTTATTGAATAATATTAATGTCACTTTTATAAAAATATAGTAATAAAGTGCTAATTTTTTATGAGGTGGTGGATAGAGATTATAAGGAAGAATGATTCTGTAGAGGATAATCGTTATTTTTATGACTTGAATCACATCTAATAGAGACTCATGCAAATGAGGGATTTGGGACTAATTCTTTTCAAATATGGTACTAAAATGTTTGATTGACATTTTGTTAAATAATGTTTTCATTTATTTAAAATAAAATGAAAGAAATGTGTGGGTGAGGTGTTTTGAGGGGGTTCCCATTTATATGTCAGCTTGATGGGGATTTTATTTTGTTTTTTGATGGTGACTCTAGTGGAATATATATTGGAGAACATGGGGGTATTACTCATACACTTCATTGGTTCATCAATGATGGTTTGGTTTGGTATTCCCAAAACCATTCTATTATAATTTTGTGATGAATATATGATGAAGGTAATGATCTATGACAACAATGACCATTCTCAGGGGTTCTTCGATCATTTCCTTGCATGTGGATCATGGGAATGTGAGTATCTTAGGAAGATAGAAATGATGAAATTTTTTTATTTTATTTTCTCACTACTAGTGATTTTTGGTTATTTCAAGGAAGTTTTTTTAGATGTAATTAAACTCAATTTGGTATCTTCAAAATTCTAGTCAAATATAATTAGAAATTATACCTTCTTAGAAAATGGAAATTAGGAAAAACTAAAAAATAATTGGTTGTGGATGGGGTTATTTTAGAAATTACCCCATAAACCAACTTAAAGAGTTGATCTTAGGATATTTTATGCCTTTACACTATTTAAATAAGACCTTTACCTTTTATCCAATATCATTATGAAAAAAACAACAAATTGCAATCTTATTTTTATAGATATAAATGAATATAAACATATTTCCTAATTTGTAAAAAATAATTTGAACTATAAATTCTATTTTACTGGATTCAATTATTAATAGTTATAACAATTTATTTTCATATAAGTATATGAAATATTTAATAACAGTTTTAGAAAAATGTATTTTTAAGCCCAAAAATGATATTATTCTTATTTCATTCTAGGTAATGATACTTAGTTGACTGATAAATTATTTGAAAATAAAAAAATTTAAAAAAAATTATTCTATTAAAAGTATTATATAATGTAGATAATTTTAATTTTCTTAATATAATTCACATGACATATATAATAAAATAATTCATTTAAACACAGTTGTTTTCACATAATTAATTTCATATTTACTACTAAATAAAAAATAATTAATTTATGATTTTTTAGTAATTTATTGATATAAGTAAAACAATGTTCATTAAATACAAAAATTTTAAAAATAATATAATATATAAGAAATTTTTTGAAAATAATTGTTTTATTTATCCAAGAATAATAAAATTGATATTCTGTATAGTTACTTTATTATTTATTGGAATATATTAATTTATTTAAAAAATAATTCCTTGAATTTTATCAATTAATTTAATTTATATAACTCTTTAATAGTAATTAAATTATCAAAAATCAATATATAATTGAAATACTTTATCTAAAAACAATGGTATTTCACCAAGTGTGTAAGTATATTCTACTTTTCAAAAAAAATTATTTACTGGTGGTTTCATTCCCTTAGTATTTTCACTTATTATGTGTAACACCCCGAGCTTCCACGGTATGCTTCTCTTTGAATAATACAGTACCGTGTGTTGTACGCAACTTCGAGTTCTAACACACACCACGACCAATCAAAGTAGCCGTTATGAATAGTAATACCTACTTTTTAAAATTTTAGAAATTTTATCTCTAAAAATGGACTTCATTTTTGGATTAGGAGTATCAAATTTATCCTATGGTAAAATTTTGGTACTTTTCGGATAACTTTAATATTTTGATGAATAGTGAAAAATACTAAATTTTAATTAAAAACTACTTTTTTAATCAAAATAATTATTATTGATAAAATATGAATTTGAGTGGTTTTAAAGTATATTTAGAATATATTTTTACTAATTAATAAAATGTTGTTCATTGGACATAATT
The DNA here is from genome assembly GCA_963277665.1 of Viscum album. NCBI lineage: Eukaryota > Viridiplantae > Streptophyta > Magnoliopsida > Santalales > Viscaceae > Viscum > Viscum album. Next base: position 500,064,375 of record OY728159.1, read on the forward strand.
TCACAATTAAACCAGACATAAACAAGTATCCATCTTTTGATAGTTATTATATCTTAATAACACACTTTTTGTTTTGACAACGTGAATTAATTTTAAATAAATTTTTGCCACTTCTGTGTTTTGAATTTGAACAAATTGATTCCATATTTCGAATCAAGATGTTCAAATTGTGTAAATAGGAAACTTTTATTTTCAGACATTTTGAATAATTACATTGGTAAATATTTTATTTACCATGGTTAAAGGCTAAATCTAGTAAATAAGGGTTAAAAAATAATATTATAATAATAATAAATTTCCCAAAAACGTGTCCTAACATTATTGGTTGATAAATTTCCGACCATGGACATATTTGGGTCGTTATTTGGACCCCATGGAGCCACTTGTAAGTGATAATGACACTTTATATTAATTAAGTTAAAATAAATACAAAAATGACAAAACCATATATCTTTTAGAAAAAAAAAATTACATCGGCTTATATATATTTGATTTTCGACTATGAATATTCATTATAAATATAAAAATATTTACTACATAATTTTATTTTATTTATAATTTTTAGACATTATATAATTTAATTTATTTATGACACAATGATGATGCAGTAATTACCATAATAGTGAAAAATTAAACTAATTGATATTATAAATTCCCAAATAAATATAATTTTAGACTTTTAATGAACTATATTAATTTTCTAGGATAATATGACAAAATAGGATTGAATTAATTATCTTTTTTCTAAGTAATAATTCTGTTATGATTTTTACAATAGTCAATTATTGAACAGTGTCAAAATTGACATAAAAGAGTATTTAAAACCAATATTAAATTATTAATTGATATTAAATTCCTAAAAATCTAAGGATCATCCAAGAGACATATATGATGGTAGTTGTATCATTAATGGACCACTTGGGGGTCTCTTGTATGTATATTGTATGTTTATTAACTATATAATAGAAAAATACAAAGTGACATGGTAAGTGTCAAACTAATTATGTAAGTGTTAAAACTAAAAGATAAGGTTAATATAATGAACCAAACCTGTCTAAATTCTATTGGTTGTTTAGTTTTCGACCCATCCCCACCTTAACCTTTAAATAATTCACTTTGGAACCATTATAAACCGAATATGAATTTATTATAAAATAATATTTCTAGCATTTCCAGAGGTTCCCCTCACCCCTCTTATAAAAGGACACTCACCCTTCTCATGAATTCACACCTTAATAGCCTTTTGGTTCGGCCAACCCTAGCCCAAATACTCTATCAACATCCCTCACTTCATCCTAGAGGCCTTCCATTAGTCAGAAAGCCATTCTATGGAGCCCTTTTGATCAAATCAAAGGAAGAACCCGAAAAAGAGGAGGTTAAACGTACCCTCGACTAAAGGAAAGTGCAAGGTAAGGGGTTTTCATCTCACTCCTTATTCCCGTGAGATTCATGCCATATTTCCACAATTACCTTTTGTGTGCTGTATGTACTGCCCATAAATATATTCTCTGTGTAATACACGTTAATTTATGTGTATTTACATATTCATTGTATGATACCTCTTTCATGGGTTGTACATTTCGTAAGTTACCAAATTGGTAAGGGTTTATTTTGCAGTCTCTTCATTATCCAAGGTTTTATATATGTAATAATATACTGGGATCTCATTATCATCCACATCTATGTTTCTTAAAAATGTATTTCAAAACATTTTTACTATTTACAAGAATATGTTTTAAAGGAATTTATACCCTTGTTTGACTTTTTATAAGAGGATTATAAAGGAATATTTCCGTCGTTTTCCAAACAAGGTCCTTTTTAACCTTTTTAAAAAATTAAGGTAATAATTTCTTTTTTTAACTTATACGGAAGGTGCGGTTATTCTCTGCCGTTATTACACCTTTGAAGCTTCCATCACAAGCTTATAAAGATATTTTCAAAATAAAGGTTTTCTCTATAATTATGCGACCTTTAAATGATTTCAAAAAAAGAGATATTTATCTGAAATAGTATTGATTTCATTTATGTCAACATCCTTTGATAAATTTTAAACTTTTTTCAAGTTGATTTATTATGATACAAATTATCCATATTGTATTTAAGGTTTTGTGATATTTCTGACTATAGATGAGTTATTTTTATGCCATTAATGGTTTATGATTAAAGTTTTGACATTTTGTATGTTAGTTTTAATATGAATGTTTATGTTATATCTCATCCTCTTATTAAGATGAATGTGTTGGACTAGTATGTTCCGGGTTGGGGACCGGTAAAATTAATCCCTCCGGGTTGGTGTCCGGTTATTAGAGGCACTCTGGGTTGGTGTCCGGTTATTAGATTCAGTCCGGGTTGGTGTCTGGTTATTAGAGGCACTCCGGGATGGAGTCTGGTTACAGAGGCTCTCTAGGTTGGGTTCCGGTTACAGTTATCCCTTAGGTCTTGGCACGAGGCCTCGACACATAAATTAATGTTCGGCATCATGCATTTCATCATTATGAAAGAGGTTAGTGATATTGCATGTGATTATTCGATTAGTAGAATATCCATGTGAATAAGTAAATGGCACTATTTCATTTTATTTCTGCTATATTATGCTGAAGTTCAAGTGTAAAAGGCTTTTTTATTAGTTTTATACATTGCCTTAAATGTTTATTCTTATTTTTGAAAGTATCTGCTGTATTGCTTACCCTTACTAAGTATTTGAGCTCACCCTTCCTATGTTTTATTTTTCCCAGGATTCCAAGAAGTGTAATGTGATTGATATGCAGGGTTAAGCCATGAAAATAATGACAATCATAAAGATTATTTATGTTGATTTGTACGTCATAAATTGCAAATGTAACATTCATGTGTGTGATCTATTTTTCCAATACTGCTAAACTGATCGGTCCTTCGGGACTTGATTCCTTGTAATCATGCCAATGTATTAAAATAATGCACCGACTCGGGGTAACTGGGGTCGGGGCGTTATAGTTGGTATCAGAGGAAGTTTAGCAATAAACTTGGAAACAAGATTTAGTTAAACTCTGATTATAGAACATATCCCTGATATAGACTATGAGGATTAGTATAGAAGAACTTCCTAGAATTTTGGTATTGTAGAGATTTTGTGTGTTTTCCGAGCAATACATCCCGGTTTGGAAACGAGCAGGTAGAGGCAGCTCTGGTACAGATGTAACTAGGCGTAAAACCCAAAAACACTGCTTTGAGATAGACTCGAACGGGAACTGGTGCACAACAACGGGCCTTGCTGCACTCTTGGTTACGACACTCCCGGGGGATATGCTTAGGATAATTCTCATTTTCTTTACAAACCATTATGAAGGGTTTATGAGTATATATTTACTCAAAGAAAAGATTTTTATGATTATGGATTACATCCATAAACTGTTCAATTTGTGTTAGGTATTTTACAAGTTTGGTAATTATTCATTTCAATTCATAAACTGAACTAGTTTATGTTATTATATAGAAATGGCGCCCATTAGAAGGAATGTGAACTCCCGTATTACGTATGATCCAAAGAGTAAGAAGGATCATATCTTTCGTGGTCCTAAGCTAGAATTTAGAAGTGAAATAGTTTCCCACGTATTATTATCATATGAAGAAATAGTATCATGTGTTGATAAGATGAGTAAAGAATTCTCGTAGTCCTATGGCTTTGAAGGGAAACAAGATAAGAAACAGATGGAAGAGAGAAAGATGGATAAAGGGAAGAGGGAAAAGAAGAATTTTCCCATATGTGATAATTGTGGGTGGAAACACCCTGGAACTTGCCTGAAAGGAATGATAGTTTGTTATAAGTGTGGAGGAAAAGGGCACAAAGTACGTGACTACAAGGGTAAGAAAATTGTTTCAAATGTACAATGCTTCATTTGCAAGGAGTTTGTACACTACGCGAACCAATTTCCTAGTCATCAGACTATGACGCAAATGATGCTATTGGATAATAATCAAGTTTTGATACTACAACAGATGAAGAAGAATTACTAGTGTTCCTATGTTGTTATTTTATAATTATTTCATTTAAGTGTTGTCTCAATGATGTTCTGGAAATAAATAAGGATTGTACTGCAGTACTATTTAATTAAGGATTTGAGATTTTAGGGTACTAATAAAAGTGACTCTACAGCGAGTTAATTTTTTTTGGAAATTACATGGTTGAAGGAAAGATAAACCTTAATATGGTCCTAATATTGAGGTAGTGATTTTGGAATAAGAGATGGTTAATTTTGGTAATTCCAGATGTTGCGGTGTTTTAAAAGAATATATGAGGAAGGCGTTCACATGTTATTACCTGGAAAAAAGGATCCTCATTATGTTTAACTTCTTTTGATAATTTTGGACTCTGAGTTTGGATAATATTATTTTGGATAAGTCTAATGGTTGGAATGGGTTAAGTTTGAAATGTTAGTTTTTTGGATTTTTATAAAAGGACAACATGCAGAATGTGTGACGACCCGTCATGTCAGACAAAGCTACAGGAATTGAACCCACAACCATAGTGCCAATGGGAATTATCGCCTACCTTTATGCTACATGAAGTTCCGGGAGGGTATAATGTAGTTTCTTTACATAAAGGGTCTGATATGTGAAATATAAATTCATTGTATTTGGAACCCTATACGATTAGGATAATAGAGTATTTTTGTGTTATATTATGTTTTGGGGTGAAAGACGAGTTTGTGGTAGAAATTTATTAATGGATAAAACTCTAATTATAAAGTAAATATATCTCCTTATGATCTTAGCCAATCTCATAAATAAATTCCTCAACATTAAGAAAAGGAACTTAGAAAAAAAATGTTGTCCTAGATGGTACCTTAGATCATCACTAATTTATGGCTTTGGGATTGTTGGCCTTTTCATATCCTTTTTCTCTACCACTCTCCATCAGATAATTGATGGTTGGATTTCTCTTCCATATCTATATTTTCCTACATGGAACCCTAGTATGTGTTATTTTCGGTAATCTTCATACTTTACATTCTTTATTTTAAATAGAGGCCTAATTAATACATTTTTCGATGTGGTATTTCAACTAAGATACTTTGAAATGTAAAAAATGTGTTATCCTAATACCTTATGTTTTGTTGAACCGATGGTATTTTAAATCATCATAGATTGATGAATTTAAAGACCTCAATTTTAAACTTGTTTGTAATTGATGACCTCAATCACTACCTATAAATATTTACGTTTTCCCTCCAGTTATATGTTTATGATTTCCACAAATGTCCTCCTAATAGAGATCATAATTTTGTGGTGACCCTTTCATTTCTCTTTTCATCTTGTTAGGACTAAAATTTTATTAACCAAATTTCCGATGTGGGTTTTTTTTCACAAAGATATTTTCTATTTTCAACCTTTATTTTCAAAGAACAATATCAAATTGCGAGGATGCAATTTGTTGAAGGAGGGGAGAATGTAACACCCCGAGCTTCCACAGTACGCTTCTCTTTGAATAATACAGTAGCGTGTGTTGTACGCAACTTCGAGTTCTATCACACACCATGACCAATCAAAGTAGCCGTTATGAATAGTAATACCTACTTTTTAAAATTATAGAAATTTTATCTCTCAAAATGGATTTTTGGATTCGGAGTATCGAATTTAGCCTAAGGTGAAATTTTGGTACTTTTCGGATAACTTTAATATTTTGATAAATAGTGAAAATTACTAAATTTTAATTAAAAACAACTTTTTTAATCAAAATAATTATTAGTGATAAATTATGAATTTGAGTGGTTATAAAGTATATTTAAAATATATTTTTACCAATTAATAAAATTTTGTTCATTGGACATAATTTCACAATTAAACCAGATATAAACAAGTATTAATCTTTTGATAGTTATTATATCTTAAAAAAAGCTTTTTGTTTTGACAACGGGAATTAATTTTAAATTAATTTCTTCAACTTCTGTGTTTTGAATTTGGAGAAATGGATTCCATATTTAGAATCAAGATGTTAAAATTGTGTAAATAGGAAACTTTTATTTTTAGACATTTTGAATAATTACTTCGGTAAATATTTTATTTACCATGGTTAAAGGGTAAATATGGTAAATAAGGGTTAAAAAATAATATTATAATAACACTAAATTACCCTAATACGTGTCCTAACCATATAGGTTGATACATGTCCGACCATGGGAATCTTTGGGTCTATTTTTGGACCCCATGGAGCCACTTGTAAGTGATAATGACCCTTTATATTAATTAAGTTAAAATAAATACAAAAATGACAAAAACATATATCTTTTAGTAAAACAATTATTACATTGTGTTATATATGTAGGATTTTTGACTATGAATATTCATTAGAAATTTAAAAAGCTTTCCTACATAAATTTATTTTATTTATAATTTTGAGACATTAAATAAATTAATTTATTTATGACACAATGATGATGTTGTAATTACCATAATAGTGAAGAATTAAAATAATTGATATTATAAATACCCAAATAAAAATAATTTGAGACTTTTAGTGAATTAAATTAATGTTATAGGATAATATGACATATTATGATTGATTTAATTAACTTTTTTATAAGTAATAATTCTTTATTATTTTTTAAAAAGTCAATTATTGAATAGTGTCAAAATTGACATAAAAGAGTTTTTAAAACAAATATTATATTATTTATTGATATTAAATTCCTAAAAATCTAAGGTTCGTCCAAGAGACTTATATCATGATATTTGAATCATTAAAGGACCACATGGGGGTATCTTGGATGTATATTGTATGTTAATTAACAATATAAAATAAAAATACAAAGTGACATGGTAAGTGTCAAACTAATTAACTAATTGTTAAAACTAAATGATAAGGATAATATAATGACCCAAACCTGTCTAAATTTTATTGGTTGCATAGTTTTCGACCCATCCCCACCTTAACTTTTAAATAATCCACTTTTGAGCCATTATAAACCGAATTTGAATTTATTATAAAATAATATTTCTAGCATTTCCAAAGGTGCCCCTCACCCCTCTTATAAAAGGACACTCACCCTTCTCATTAATTCACACCATCAAAACCTTTTGGTTCGTCCAACCCCTGCCGAAATACTCTCTCAACTTCCCTCACTTCATCCTAGAGGCCCTACCTTAGTCAGAAAGCCAACCAAAGAGCCCTTTTGATCAAATCAAAAGGAATAACCCGAAAAAGAGGAGGTTAAACGTACCCTCGACTAAAGGAAAGTGTAAGGTAAGGGGTTTTCATCTCACTCCTTATTCCCGTGAGATTCATGCCATATTTCCACCATTACCTTTTGTGTGGTGTATGTGCTGCCCATAATTATATTCTTTGTGTAATACACTTTAATTTATGTGTATTTACATATTCATTATATGATACCTCTTCCATGGGTTGTACGTTTCGTAAGTTACCAAATTGGTAAGGGTTTATATCGCAATCTATCCATTATGCAAGGTTGTATTTACGTAATAATATACAGGGATCTCTTAATCATCCACATCCATGTTTCTTAAAAATGTATTTCAAATCATTTTTACTATTTAATAGAATATGGGTTAAAGACATTTATACCCATGTTTGACCTTTTCTAAAATGTTTATAAAAGAATATTTCCGTCGTTTTCCAAACAAGGTTCTTTTTAACCATTTGAAAAAATTAAGGTAAGAATGACTTTTTTTAACTTATACGGTGGGTGCGGTTATTCTCCACCGTTATTACACCTTTGAAGCTTCCTTCACAAACTTATAAAAATATTTTCAAAATAAAGGTTTTCTCTATAATTATGCGACCTTTAAATGATTTCAAAAAAGAGATATTTCTCTCAAATAGAATTGATTTCATCTATGTCAACATCCTTTGATAAATTTTAAACTTGTTTCAAGTTGATTTATTATGATACAAATCATCAATATTGTATTTATGGTTTTGTGATATTTTTGACTATGGATGAGTTATTTTTATTCCTTTAATGGTTTATGATTAAAGTTTTGACATTTTGTATGTTAGTTTTAATATGAATGTTTATGTTATATCTCATCCTCTTCTTAAGATGAATGTGTTGGACTAGTATGTTCCGGGTTGGGGACTGGTAATAGTAAGCCCTCCGGGTTGGTGTCCGGTTATTAGAGGCACTCTGGGTTGGTGTCGGGTTATTAGAGGCACTCCGGGATGGAGTCCGGTTACAGAGGCTCTCCGGGTTGGGTTCCGGTTACAGTTATCCCTTAGGTCTTGGCATGAGGCCTCGATATAGAAATTAAAGTTTGGCATCATGCATTCCATCATTATGAAAGTGGTTAGTGATATTTCATGTGATTAATAGATTAGTTGAATATCCATATGAATAAGTAAATGGCACTATTTCATTTTATTTCTGCTATATTATGGTGATGTTCAAGTTTAAAAGGCTTTTGTTTTAGTTTTATACATTTCCATAAATGTTTATGCTTATTTTTGAAAGTATCCACTGTATTGCTTACCCTTATTGAGCATTTGAGCTCACCCTTTATATGTTTTATTTTTCCCAGGATTCCAAGAAGTGTAATCTGATTGATATGCAGGGTTAAGCCAAGGGAATAACGACGTTCATAAATATTATTTATGTTGTTTTGTACGTCATAAAGTGCAAATGTAACATTCATGTTTGTGATCTATTTTTCCAAGACTGCTAAACTGATCGGTCCTTCGGGACTTGATTCCTTGTAATCATGCCAATGTATTAAAATAATGCACCGACTCTGGGTAACTAGGGTCAGGGCGTTACATTGTGACTCATTTAGTAATCTATTAACTTATTTTACATTATATCTTAATATTCATTCTTAATGAATTAAATAATTATCAATTTAATTTCTGTCTTTTGTGTATCAAAAAATAATTTATGTTTTTAGAAATTCATAATCATTTCAATGGATGTTATGATATAAAAAATTTAAAATAAATTTTCCCATGAAATTTTTATGTGTCCATTGATATCCATGGATGTTAATCCTATCTAAATAAATTTTCTTATTCTCACATTACATCATAAAAAATTTTATTCCAACATATAACATTTACTATTTTAGTTTTACTATTTTGTAATACATTGTATCCATGATCCAATATTTTTACTGGTTGTTATGTGTAAGATTTTTCATATTTTATTTTTTGAATAGTTGAGTTAAATTAAATTTTTAGATCAGCTATTTTAATACTTAATAGTAGTACACGGAACACAACAATTACTTGGGAGAGGTTTAGTGAAAGTGAAAGATGATATGATAACATCTGTAAAATATCGATGATTTTGAATGGATCTATGTGTCACCGAATTACATTACTATTCTTCCAATATCTCTTAACACCCTTTGATATTGATATTAAATAAATAACTTATCTCCCTCATTGCATTCCAAAACCATTTAACAATTAATAGTGTAGATCTTAAATAATATTTCAATAGATTTAATGTGTATCTGAGTGGTACAAATTTTCTCAAACATTTTGTGAGAACGATCTAGTTATAGTAGAATAAGTTATCCAACATCATCCAAAAAATTTTGAGTTCTACATCAATACTAATGTAGAGCCAAATATAATACAATTTGACTAATATAAGAAAAATTATCATTATATGACAACTCTTCTAGAGGAAGTCATTAATTGAATTCTTTATTTAAATCCATTAAAATGGATCTCACCATATCCACCCGAGTTTGAGTGGTACTTTTATATTGAAAAAAAGTTTCAGTATGATAACATTAGCTAATCCCATCATCTATCTCAATGTTGGTTGAACACATATATAGAATTTTAAATTAATCCTCGGGTCTCAATATATAATAATAAATAAATATCCATGAATCCTTAACACATCTCTTATTTATATCATAGATTGTTTATTTATCTAAAATATTTCTCAAAAAATATAAAATGATTGAAATTAATAATGCGATGAACTAAAACCAAAAATATTTTTATGAAAATTAGAAATGTTAGGAAGACTGTGAAATCCTTGATGTTTTTCTTCACTAGTAAAAAATTAATGGGCAATGGTTTCGTCATCACATTATACTTTTGATATTTACCAAACATGTTTAAAGACCATGAATTAAGATATTTACTCAAAAATACCCTCTTAATTTATTTCAAACAGTAATGATTCTTGGGATCTCTATAATCCATTATTCTTCAAGGATGGATAGAGAATAATGAGCTATGTGCACCATCTATCATTTCATTTTCAAATTATAGTAATTAAGGGAAACATATTTCTTTCATGAATGAAATAATCCAAAAAATTTCAAGGTTTGACTCATTAATATTCCTCAACTTATTTTGTAGCATCATATCCGAAGTTGATTCCTCTTTAAACATGACATGTATAAAGAGTGTAGTAGTCATATAGAAAAAATTATTTCTTCCATTCCCTTATTATTAATGGGCATATCATTTGTAAATATTTGTGTACTAGGTCCCGTTTATCATTCATTATGGATAATGTATCATTATCTTTCCGAATCAAATCATTATCCTCCTTGTTCACCTTCCCATGGTGGTAGTGTATTGTGAAATCAAATAATTTTATTAAATCAAGTCAACTCCTATAAAAAAATTTCATCTCCCTCTTTTTGAATATATTATTTATACTCATTTGATTACTATAATTATCATAAAATTAAACTTATAGGTCATTCATAATTTCATTAATGATTGTAAAAATAATATTATATACAAATCATGCATAGGGATATTTTTCTTATCAACCATTAATTGAATATTGGAATAAGAAACAACCATGTATGTTTTCATAATAAATCATTCCAATCAATTTTTTGATGCATCCCTATATATAGAATCCAATTTTCTTCTAGTGGGTAGTGTGAATAAAGGTTTAGTGACAAACCTTAAGATAATATCATTATTATATTCTTCACAGTCATCTATCCCAATGAACATGACACTATTCTAGGTTAACATAGTTACTAAATTTGATAATCTTCAAAAATTATCAAAAACACATCATTAATATCCATCCAATTTAAGAAAAATATGGATCCCTATTATTGCTTTTGGTTTAGACCATTGTCCAATTATAACCATCAATTATATTTCCATATAGATACCCATATACTTGCTCACATTAACGAAGAATGATATTTCTATAGTAAAAATTAACACTTCTAAACATTTGACATAAAATGATTCATTTATCAACCTAAGTAGAACCATAGTCAGATGATATTAATAATATCCCATTACCTTAATATATATGAAAAACTATTATATTAATTATATCCAAAATTCAATGATGTAATATTTAAATATGTTATTCATCCTATCTAAAATTTATAAGGATGATTTATAAGTCTGAAAAGGATTACTTTAAATATATAGCGTTCATATTATGTATAAAATTTCTTCATGGGTATATTATCTATTTTCTCCCTTAATGGATGACATCAAAAAATTGATTCAATAATTAATAAATGTTGATCCCCCAATGTGGATTGAAAAAGTACTCAATATTAGGTAGATGATACTTTTTATTAATCAATATCTTTTTTAGTTCATGTTAATCTCTGTACTAATTCATTTTCCTTATTAATAAAGAGGACCAGTTCAACCCATGATAAATAATATATGTTTATTGAACCCTTGTTTAAATTCCCTTTTATAACCTTATTTACTTTTATAAATTTAATCAAATATATTCAATAATGGGTGTTAAATATAGTTATGTCACCGAGCAAGAGTTCATATGAAAACATAAATTTAAAATCTTGGAAATGACTATGATAATTTACTTAAAATATATCATCTTATTCCTATAAAATGGTTATATCTTCAATATTTTGTTTCTACCCATCCATTTAAACTAAAAACCCATATTGATCTGGTATTTAGACCCATATAATATATACAATTAATATATATATATATTGAATAGTAATCCTTTCACTGAAATATGATCATATGTTTATATGGGCTATGAACTTTGAAATCCATATCAAGAAAATTAATATTGTATCTATGTTGGGAGATACAATCCTTTTCCAAAATAACATAAAATTTAACTAATGGGAGAATAATATGATTTTCATGAAATAAATTCCCAAAAACATCTAAAAGAAATTAATTTTAAAAATGAGATTAAATCATCAAACCAATTAATGTTTTCAATTTGATATCTTAATCATATTGTTCATATGGTGATTTGATTTATTTAGAAACCATGACACCCTAAGAGTGGAGGGTTATCAAGGTATGAAATTATTCTTTTTGAAATTATTTATCTTGATTATAATATTCATAGGAACAAATCGAACATTTCAAAATTAGAGAAACATAAAAAATGTTCATAAGTGAAAAATAAATAAAAATCATCATTTTTTTAATTAGATGACTATAAGAAGCAACAATAAAAAGAATGAACTATGGGGGTTTCTATCCAAATCGAATAAACTCTGACTCAGTATTTTCAATTGATTCAAAATTTCTTTTCAGGGTCACTGCATGGAAGGATCAATGTATTTACAATTTAGCTTAGTGAATTTCACTCTTCCACCATCAGATAACTACTCCCGACTCCTCTACTGTTCACTACCTAAAATGGATATCTTCTTAATTTATTAATATATAGGTCAATTCCACATTGTTAGAAATATATGCAGTCATTCACATAATTGAATAATAAAATTGATAATCCAATAATATATGTGGTCTCTAAAACAATCACAAGTAATATAAAGAATAAAGTGATTATTTAAAAATTTTGTATGTCTATGTACTACGTGGAATACTAATCACCGCATAATAATTTCAACAAAATATTTATTCTCTTCAAGAACAACTCCATAATATATAGTAATATGTTGAAAGAGTTAACTCAGGTTTCAAAAAATATTTCATTTATGTAGTATACCTTGTTAATTCCCCTATTAGTGTTTCTTTGTGGTAACACCCCATCTTATGCTTCTACTGACTATTCATTCAACAATTTATTTCATATAACATTTTTGATTTATGATTCAATCTTCATTATGAACTTTTATTCTTCATAGAATTTTCATGTTTTATATTTTTCAACTAAACATTCGATCTTCTTTAAATTACTATATGTTCATAAAGAGTATATTATCATTGTATTTATATGAAAAGTCCTAAAAAATTATTTCAAATCACAAAAAATGCTAATCAACCCTTTTTCATATCCCATTCACACACTCCAATAGTGGTTAACAAACCTAAAAACACTTGAATAAAAATGAAACTGTTTGACCAAGTGAACCATTCAAAATCATGATCATCCTTATCATCCCCTCACAACTAAAAATCCTCCAATATGAATTCACATACTACCATATATGCAAACCATACTTTTTTTAAAATGGAACTATGAAGTCTCAATCCAAATATGTCGTCTATCTGTTGTGAACATATAATGAGATTACTGTACACCCTATGAAAAATACTTCTCCCTTAACATATTAACTCCTTTCCCATCTTGAAAATGCATTGAAAAAAAATGAAAAAATTATCAATTTCCAAATTATATCACCTTTTATTCTATATTAGGGTTTCCTTATTTCGAATATTATACCCCCTTGAGTTAGTTATAAATCAAAAGTGAAATTAAATTCCACACAAATATATTATATCTTCCTAATGACATAAAAATATCGCATCCATCACTCTATGTATACATGAGCATCACTAGGTGTATAAAAAAACTAATTTATGAGATCAATCAATGCCTAATGAAAAGGATCATTTCAAAAACTCAATGTCCATGCCCATTGAAAATTAATAATCTAGAAAAAAAATATATAATATTTATTTGAACTCCAGAAAACATGAATACCAGGTACAATCCTTTGAGGTCGTTGAAATTCAATAGAATATCCCCCTTTTGATAAAATTTCAAAAGAGACAGATATTTCATTATGTGTCTCAACCAGATGATCTCTTATCATCACATTACACCAGTGGATCATATACTCCCCATAATCAAGTATAACATCAAAATATGTTTGAAATATTTAAATACACGGAGAGATATGGAATAGTTAATCCTAAAGACAGATATTTGGTTAAACATCATGGTTCAACTGATGTTTCTCAGAAACCATATTAGTCAACATATTTCTCATGATTTCCACCACATGTTCATTACTTCAATCCTAATAAACATTTTCCATTCCTTTCTATTAATTTTAATTACTATAATTATATCTTATCCAAATAGTATTTGTATGATAGTATTTTACTATATTTTTCATAATATAAATCAATCTATTTTGATCATATAACATCACAATCTATTTTTTTATTATTCAAAAAAAATTTATAACTATTTCTTCATCCATAATGGTTGACTAAACTATTTTGTAACTAGAATGTATATATAAACTATAGTGATCATAGAATAACATTCCCATTTTTAACCAACTAAACTCTTATTTTTTTTATAAATGCATCACCATTTGTTGAATATTGATTCAAAAAATCACTATCTTGTTCAACGTAAAAATTTACTAAAAATTCATGTTACATTTATACATAAATTTTAATGAATAATTTTAGTGTACCACAAATTTACTCTATTATTCATTTAACATCTATGAGATTATCTTTCTAATTACTCTATAAATATGATATTAAACATGTTTCAAAGGATTTTTTTTGTGCTGAAACCAAATATTGAAATATTCTAATTATCAATTTATATAAGGTGGGATCCAATGATTTCCCATCCACATTACTCCCATGTTTAGTTCCAACAATAATTAGTGGTTATTTTTTTTGGAATCATGAAAGTCAAATTTATTCATAAGTTCTCATACATAAATAGATTGGGAGAAAAAAATTCCTTTCATCCTTTAAACTACCAATAACATAAGGAAATATATTAGTTAAATAATTATATACATTCAAAACATTGAACTCATTAGTCTATGAAGTACCCATAATGATTTTTTTCTGATTCTTACAAAAATGATGTCCTCAATGTAGACTATCACCATGAATGATTATTACATTGATTTATTAAATTTTACATTATGATAAACAATTGAAAATTTAAATTTAAACTACTTAAAATAAAAATCAATTCAAACAAACCATGCTCTTGTACCATAATTTATACCACACCAGGACATATATAACCTATATAGGTCAGTTTTATAATTTTCAATCACAAATCTCATTGGTTGTTCAATATGAACATCTTCTTGGAGAACTATATTCAATAATAATTTTTTAAAATTGATTTTAAAAATCTCAAATACTCTCCCAATATTCATCACCTTGAAAATTAATATTGAATATAATACATAAATTGGATAAATGGTCACCATCCTTAACTGTTTTTATCCACACATAGTCTTTACACACTATATGTTCCTTATTTCTTATAGCATTTCCATGTTCATCAAATATATTTTGAAGATATACATGGTTTCAATCAAATTAGATATTTTGAATTATTTACATGTTCTCATGTATGATTTTAATCAATTTTATCCAATTATTCATTCATATTTTTTGACACATGACTCATTATACCCCCTTCCTTAGTTGATGTTGCTAACACAATTAATAGTAGATAAGAATGCTCTATATTTCTTGTTTATGATTCATTTTAAAAGATTAATACTTGTATTGATTATATTTGTTAGATATGCATCTATTAACACATCTAACTTATGAACTAAATGCAGATACTCTTTACCATTTTCCAACACATCAAATTATAATTTGGATTTTTATTTATTTGGGGAGATTTAAATAACCACATCATGTGTACCGATTTCATATTTTTAATCATAAATGTCATAATAATTTTAACTACATTAATTTTTTCAATATTTTTCATAAAATAAATTGACATCATTACTTTCAAAAAATACATTTATCCTCCTGTTGAACTGTATATCATCCATACTCATTGATGAGTAGGCTAAATATAATACTTTTTATATAATATCACTATAAATCCGAATATTTCCATATTCTTTTAAAATGTAGTTCCTTCATCGGATGAACCATGAATGTTTCAATAATGAATTTATTTCATGCCACATTTCATAGGGTATTATCTCATTAAAAGGGATAATCACTACTCAGATGATCATATACACTATAACGATTACTATTTCCTTCCATGTGATTCTAAAATCACTACTCTCAATAATATATGTTTGATCCTTCTTATCCTACAAATAAATTTCTCCATTCAACTATTACATTAAATTAAGAGGTTGTAATTGATGATACCTCGTGCATAACCCCATAGTTATTGAGATATTTTTCAAACACAATTGATGATTATTCTATTCCATTATCATATAATGATATTTTCATTATGTGGTTGGTAACATTTATTTCTTTTAATTGATAACTCCTTATAAATTAAATGAAATATATTTCACTCTATAAGACCAAAAGACATTTATTTTCTTTTATAATAAAAATTAAAAATAAAACATGTTTCCCACAATAATATTGATATATTAATTAGGCCACATACATGAGTATGTAGTGAATTGATGATATTATAATCCCTCTTATTTTATATGTAATATGGTTTTAATACCATATTTCCAAGTATACATGTATCAATTATTTATTCATGATAAATCTTCAGGATTGGAATATTTACTATAGCATTTAGCTTATGTAAGATCTCTCTACTCTGTTTAGGTGTGATTTTACTTTCTATCCTCTAATCATACATCCCTCTTTATGAAATGTATCCTCAATTATAGAGATGTAGAGTTGAATAAAAAATAATTTATTGTGTCAAAATACATCAAAATATATAACTTATTTCTTCATTATCTTGTCACCTTTTAGATAGGTACTTCCACTATCTCCAATTTTTAGTGCATTAATATTTACATAACACACTATTCCATGAACTATAACCATCATATTTTTAGCAAGTGCAAATTTTTATCCATTTTGGAAATCATTAATTAAATATGATTAAGGTGTTGTAATTTATAACCATTTGAGTAATATATAATATATTTTCCTTCCACCAATTCTATTTTTTCTTATATGAAATTCCCTATTATGTTATGGAAAAAGGAATTATCACCTCATTCATTTCAGTACAATTAGTATCACCATACTCCTCTTCTACATCTAATGTGATATATATGTTTTTCAGAGAAATCATGTAAGGATACATATAATTAAATTTTATATAATTTCAATTATGGTAAATGATATTTATAATTCATTTCCCATAATAAATTTATTAATAGACAAAATTAGAAAATTGAAATATATATTCCTAGAATGATTTTCTTCTATGTGAAGAAGGATATGGAATCATTAATATTTTTCAACATTCTGGTGTTTCTTTATTCAGAAATATAATTTATTATTAAGAAAAGGACAATGTGTGACATATAAATGAACAATATTGAACCTTAAAAAGAGGAAAATCATATTTCATTCATTATTACACATTCCCCAAACCATTATATATCACATTTTATGAAAAATTATTTTGATAAATTATGATTTTTAATGATTTGTTTTTCTTAATTCAGAGTTAGAATGTTTCAGTATCTAATTACTAATATTTGGACCATAATCACTAACTTTCCATATAACACAGTATAAATATATAATTTTATCTACTTTTTTATTTTTGAACATCATTGATGATTCAATAATAACTTGAAATTATTGGACTTTATTAATTCATAATTTTTAGTCACCTTCAGAGCCTTATATAACCCTTTCATGAGTTATTTATTATTAAAAACCTAAATAGGAATACTATCCACGTGATAACTATATTTTATTTAAAATTAAGGATTACATATCAATGTATCAATTTTTTTTTCAAGAGCATAAAATTCCCTTACTCTTTCCTCTATAATAGCATTAAGACCATCACTAACTTTGGGATTTTATTTATTCTTCATCTCAATTATTTATATATCTAAAAATTCCATTTATAAACTTATTAGTCTTCAAAAATCCTTAATATTCTATTTATTATTTGTTTGAATATTTATATCTTTGAGATATCCCAATGAAATTACTTGACATAAAATGATCTGTCTGGTTAGTCCTCCACATGTTTTCTAGAAGTTCTAATTCAGTGGTGAACATCACAGTATCTTCAATATCTAATAATTTTTTTTCCAATTCTTTAGGATAGTCTGAGTAATCATTTTCCTCCATACTCACCAATCCCTTTATCTAAAAATACATTCATTAAATCTTCCCTAGTTGGAAATATCTTTTTGGGAGGGAATATTTTTTGAGGCTTTTATGAGATTCGTTCATTACCTACATCATCATCAAATATCTTTAGTCACATTTATGAAATGATTAAATTCATGAATCATCATAAACATGATATGGAGAACATCTGTATATATATTCCTTTTAGTCTTTTGTTTTTTATGGAGATAATAGTTATAATATCAACATCTTCTTCTTCATCACTAAACCCTACATCAGAGACATCATGTTTTTTTGTGGATTACAAAAAAATCTTCTTATTTTAATGAAATTATACTCATTTATACCTTAACTATCATTTCACAAGTACTCAACTAAATTATAGATCATAAAATGATGGATTACACCAATACTTTTCTTCATGGGATCATTATTCTATAATTTACAAGGGATTCAATCAGTACAATATTTTCATTATGATATTAATATGCATAATTTTTTCAAAAATTATTTGAATAACACTAATTACTTTTAGGATTCAAATGAAGATACTAAAAGTATTTTCATGAGGATATATTTTTATATCCTTAAAAATAAGGTGTACCCTTAAAATATTAGATACCTTTACCCTTATTTAAAGAAACGTCCCAAGATTCCCTCTGGGATGGCACCCAAACCAACTTGACACATACCCGATGAGCATCCCAAATAATTATGAACTAAAAAAAGCACAATGGGTATCTAAAATAATTTTTTGTGATGGATTTACACTCTATGATCTTGAAAAAACATAACATCAAAACATTGAATAATAGTAACATAAGAGAAAAAAGTGACAATTTTGTAAACACGATAAACAATTTTAATAAAATGTTACCAAACTAAAATGGATTATAAAAGAAAATTAAATGAATGATTGTAGAGGAAAATAAAATTTGAGCTAATTGACTCCATGAAACTGATGGAACAATCAGTGTCTCTATGTGACACCCAAGTCCCCACCACGATCCAAACAACCCAATTCTTGTAAATTAAGATGGCACTTGATCATACCCAAACACCAAAACCTAAATAAAAACTTATAATATATCTATAATACCAACCCACCTACATGTGCTTATAGTGTGTGTGAATAATATTGTAAGACAACATCGTGATTTTGTTTCATTCATTTCATAAAATAAAACAAAAATGGTAGTTTAAATGTAATATTGTATCATCCCAGGTAAATAAAAGAATAATACATTTTCATATTTATTAATATTTGTTAATTAAATAATAATTTTACTTTAAATGGGATTCTATGTTTGATGGCATACCCGATACACAACAACGTGTTTCTTTTGCACACAATGTTGAGACATACTGAAAAATAATATTTTAATATTATTATAAATGGTAGTTAATGTATAGACGTTGTATTGGCGAGAATGAATAGAACTAACTACCATATGATTATTAATGTTTGTAAAATGTTTTTTACTTTTATCCAATAATAGTTAGAGGCATAAAATGTGAATGTATCTAATTTTAAGCACATATAGTCTAATATTCTTTAAATTGTCTATTTACTGCCTTTTGATGGAGAACCCTCATCATATCTGGTTTTTGTCACTTTTATATTTTCTATTTGACAAATTGAAATTCTTCTTTAGAATTGGGGCGTCAAAATTTACATTGGGTAAATTTCTGGTATTTTTCTGATAAAATTCATATTTAAATGATTAATGAAAAATACTATATTTAAATTAAAAACTGCATTTTAATCTAATTTATTTATATGGATAGATTTTATTTTTAATTAATGTTAAAGAGTAATTTGATTTTATTTTTTCTATTTAGTCCAATTTTGACCATTGTAAGTAATTTCAATTTGAAATTGGACATAAACAACTATCATCCTTTAAATAGTTATTATTTCTTTAAAAACAATCTTTTTGATTTGGCAACATGAAATATTTATAAATTAATTAATCAATATTCTAAAATTTGAATTTGGTAAAACATACATAATTTTTAAATTTGGAATATCAAATATTGGATAGGCTGATTTTTTCTATTTTTTTTGGAAAAATGTTAAATTTTTATGAATAGTGAAAGCACAACGTAGTAGTTAAAAACCCAACATTTCCATTTAAATGAAATTTTACTGCTTCTGTTATTTTAATTTAAAAAATCAGACATACATTTCTATTATTATCAAGTAAAATGTGGTTCAATAAGAGTGAAATATTTTTTTGGAATAGAAACTTTTGACTTATTTACCGCAGTTAAAGGTAAATAGAGTAATTCATGGTAAAAAAATACTATAATAATAAAAAATTATCTTAACACATGGAAAAACCATATTGGATGAGACATGTACAAAAATGGACATCATTTGGTCGATTTTGGGACACCATGGAGCCACTTTAGAGTGATAATGACACTTTATATTAATTAATTTAATGTAAAGTAATAAATGACTTAAACATGTATCTTTTATTGAATAAATTTCTACATGGGGTTATATAAGTTATATTATCATCTATAATTAATCATTAGAAAGATAAATATATTTCCTTGATCATGGTTTTTGTTTTATAATTTTTATACATCAAATAAATAAAATTATTTATCACACATTAATGATGCATTATTTAACTCGTTAATGAATGATATAAATAAATAAGATTATGAATATTAAAACAATAGGAAAAACATATCCAATTTATATTTGATGATATTATTTTATATATGAGTCATCTTATATTTTTCTTTAATTACTTTTTATCCTTTAGAAACCTAAAATTATTATATAATAAAATAATATTTTCAAACTTTCATAAAGAGCCCCTCCTCCCCATTTTAAAAAGCCCTCACTTCTTACCCGTTACTCACACCTGTCAAGCCCCTTGGATCGTCAAAAATCATCCCACATAATCTAAAAAGATCATTATTTTCCACATATATGACTTACCATATGTAGAAATATCTTTAATAAATCCTTTTGGTTCATACCAAAATGAGTTACCCGATTTAAAGGTAACATCTCCTCCTATGTTCTTTTGTTTTATTTTCCTTCTCCAACACCCTAAACGCCTTTTATTCCTTTATTTAATAAAAAACTAATTATCATCAATATAATAGGGTTTTTATGTAAATGATTCAAAATAAACTTACACACACCTCTATCTAATGGATAATGAACAAATAGTTTCTGTGGATTACAAACTAACGCCTCATGAAATGATGATTGTTCAATTATCTCCTACCACCTCTCATGGGGGAAATTATGATGGGACTTTATTTATATTTGATATATTAATTATATTTATATTTATTATATTCTTCTATATTTTTCATTTATATAATACTGTTATGGTTTACATAGAGGGTAAATATGATAATTTTATTTTAGGAGTGCGGACTACCGCCCCCTCAACGTGATGTGACTTTTTCATACCATATATGGGACATATAAAGGATGGAGTTAATGAAATTATATATATGATATTATAATGGAATTATAAAATTTATATGTAGCATTAATTTTTCATTTAATTAGTATGAAATAGAAATAAATGTAGTGTTTATGTGTACGTACGACATACCATCTCCATGAACAGTGCATTTCTTTTCTTACCTCCAAATGTTATGTACTATTATAAATATATATATATATACAAGATATATATGATATATATGATATCTAAATCAGGAATATAATTTCGGAGATAATGGAATTTTGACCATATGGAAAGTTTATAATTACAACCTTTTCATTTTTAACTCAAGTTCTGAATATGGACAATATATCAAATATGATCTCAAATAATTAACTAATTTCTATAGAAAAATAATAAGTGATATTAAACGGATAATAAAATTGAAAATGGTTCTTAAGCATGTAGAAATTAACTTATTTTTACTATTCAGTGAATTAAATAATGAACGTTTCAAGTCAATCATAAGGTAAGGGTCTTCGTCTCTATCTCATTTCATTGTGGAATACATTGATTTATACACAACATTCTTTTGTACAGTATAAAATAAAACCCTTTTACTTTAAATTTAATTAAATTGAAATCTTTTTTCAATGTAGAATTTTACTAAATGATAAATGGAATGTTTGTAACATTTTTGGTGATAATGACATCTCTGCCGCTATAACTGTTAGTTGGCGTCCCCTAAAAGACATAATGTTTTTAAAATGAAAAAGAAACCCCATTTTCAGTATTTGGGTGTTTCGGAATTGTAAATGATTTTTGAGATCGATTTATTATTTCAATATCTTTAAATGATTTATTTTTATTTTTAATGAAATGTTATTTGTGATATATTTATATTTTCAATATTTTATGTGTTATGATCTTGTAATGGTACATTGGCATTTGAAGGGTGGTTACATGATTAACCAAATGATGGGTGGTCTCGTGATAAACCAGAATGAGTGGTTACATTATAACATAAAATTCCTTGGTTATTAAATTCAGTCGTTTGGCTATTGCATTTAGTGATATGTGTGGATGTTAAACGTTTGTTTATTCCATTTTATTACATTTATGTCCGAATTTATCATTATATGATATGTGTTCCTTCTATGGGGTTTATGGTTATCATTTGGTTACAAAATGGATAGCAATGATCTTTTATTCATGGAAGAGTATTCAATACTTCATAAAGGTAAAAGGTATTACTTATGATAATGTATTCATGGTTTACTGGTTGTTTTAAAAAACTAATAGTTTTTCATCTTTGAGTATCCCTTACTGATCTTTTTATGCTTATCTCATGTTTTTGAAATGTTTTTTTGCATGACATAAAGTGGAATAGGGTCAAGGATGGGATCATGGAAATGTCATGTTGCCTATAACATGGAACTAGACATGACTCTTTTTTTCAAAGAGTTTTTATTTTATGAAAAAATGGATACTAAATAGAAGTGTCAACATGTCATTTCCAGGTTGTTGTTCTTATGATATGACCTAATTATCTAAATCTATAAACCTGAAAAGAACCTCAATGTGAATTATTAACAGAATTCATGATTATGTAATGCTTAAGGTTGAGGCCTTATAGTTACAATCAGAGGTTGGTTTAGACATCTTTAGAAGTTAGGATATTGATCTCCATAAATAATTTTTACTTTATGGTAAGACTGAAATGATATTGCATTTACAGATTACCATGTTGCTTCACCTAATATACTTTTATGCTTAGAATTTTTTTTCACAGAGGAAACCAGACATATTTGTTGGGAAGGCATACCGAGGAAAATAACCATCCAAATCAGCATCCTCAGATGTTCAGAATCAGAATTGAATAGTTTTGGATTTGTTGACTCAGGTGATAAGTGGCGGGTTTTTATAGCTGATATTTTGGTATTTTCCAAAATTAAAGTTGACAATGAAAGTTATTTGAGGGTTGTATTTAAAATATAAAAAGAGAATATATTGAATGGTAAATTTAGCATGTTTGAGTTTTGGTTAAAACAAATTTCATTCATTTGTCACATTATTTCAAATATATGTCATAACTCTTGATGTGTCTAAAACAAAAGTTTTTTATGAATGGCCAAGACCCTAAAATATAACTGAGATCCGTAGTTTTAATTATGAAGAAATTTATTATCATAGTTTTGTTGATAATTTTGTATTGTTATCTAGTCCAATGACTATGTTAACATGAAAAGGTGTTAATAACATTTTGACAGAAGAATGTGATGATTGTTTTCCGGAATTGAATAGATGACTGGTTAATGCTCTAGTTTTGGAATTACCTTCCAGAGATGTTGTATTTTTAACTACATTGATGCTTCATTGGAAATTACTTGGCTACGTCCTTATTCATAATGATCTGGTAATTGCTTATGCTTTACATCAGTTGAATCCTCATGTGTTAAATTACACTACAAGAAGATTTAGAATTAGCTACTGTTGTTTTTGAATTAAAAATTTGGCGGCATCATCTGTATGGAGTAAAATGTGAAATATATACTGACCAAAAACATTTGAAGTATATATTTATCCTAAAGGAATTAAACATGAGACATAGGAGATGGTTAAAATCAATCAAGGATTATGATTTCACAACCCTTTACCATCCAGGAAAGACATATAAAGTGGTTGATGCTTTTAGTGGAAAAATGTAATGCTACATTAACCATGTTACTTTGGGAATAATATCCTTTGATTAATGATTTGATGAACTTTGTTATAGAAGTTTTTAGTGTAACAAATTAACCAATTTTCTTTTACGTGTCAATGAAATCATCTCTATCAGACATAAAAAATAAGGCATAGAAATATGACAATGAGTTCCAAAAAAAGGTAGAGTTGGTGCAGAAGGATAAGATTTCTAAATTTAACATCGATAATGATTGTATTTTTACACTTGGAATGAGATTATGTGTGCCTTTTGATTCCCAGTTGAATAATGGGATGTTATGTGGAACTCATAGTTCTTCATTTTCAGTTTATCTTCGCAGTACTAAGATGTATAGATATCATCGGAAGTATTACTGCTAGTATGGAATGAAAAGAGATATAACTAACTATACTGTGAAGTGCTTGACTTGTCAATAGGTTAAATCAAATTGATATTTACCAAAAGGGATGCTTTAGTCTTTACCATTGCTAGAGTGGAAATGGGAAAATTTATCCATGGACTTGTTTGTGGGGTTACCAAAGACATCTCGGGATAATAATTCAATTTGGGTTATTATTCACCGATCGACTAAATCATATCATTTCTATCCTATTTGAGATGCTATATCTATAGATAAAATTTCTCAGTTTTATGTCAATTAGATATCTAGGTTTCATGGAGTTCCCCTCTTAATTATATGTGATCATGATCCCATGTTAATTTCTATCTTTTGGAAAGGCGTTAAGAAGACGGTGTGTAATGAATTAAATTTTAGTACAATTTTTCATCCTCAATCAGATGGGAAGTCAGAACGTACAATTCAGACCTTGGAGGATATGATACATTCTTCTTCACTAGATTTCCATGGAAGTTGGGAACAACATCATTCATTGGTTGAATCTTCATTTAATAACTGTTTTCATTTTAGTATACAAATGGCTCCATTTGAGGCATTTTATAGGAAACGGTGTCGAACACTAGATTTTTGGGATGAAGTAGATGAATGGAATTTGATGGGACCAAAATTGGAAGAATAAATAGTAGAGAAAGTTCATTTGATTTAGAATAACATTAGAACAGCTCAGAGCTGGTAGAAAAGTTATGCGGATAACCGGAGGAATGATATTTTTTTGAGATAGGTGATCATGTATTTCTCGAAGTTTCCCCATGGAAATGTGTGATACATTTTGGTAAGAATGGAAAGTTGAGTATGAGGATCATTGTACCCTATGAAATCTATGATAAAGTTGTAATAGTTGCATACAGAGTGGCTTAACCTCCAAGTTTATCCCAGGTACACAATGGTTTTCGTGTTTCAATGTTGAGAATGTATATTCCTGACTCGTCTCATTTTCTGATCCCAGAGGTAGTTATGTTGGAAGAGAATCACAACTATGAGTAACAAATAGTCCAAATTCATGACCAAATAGAGATAGTGTTGTGTGTTAAGGTAATTCATTAGGTAAAAGTTTTGTGTAAAAATCAGATGGTTTAGAGACAATGTGGGAATTTAAAAATGTTATGAGGGAAAAATACCCAGATTTATTTGATTAGTGAATAATATTTAAATGATTCAATTACAAAAAGGGGGGAAGGTTGTAACATCTCAGTTAAATAAAGAATAATAGATTTTAATATTTCATAATATTTATGAATTAAATATTAATTTTACTTTAATGGGGATTCTATGTTCGATTGTGTACCCAATATGCCACAACGGGTTTCTTTTGCACACAATGCTGAGTGAAACTGAAAAATAATAACATAATATTATTTTAAATAGTATTTAATGCATAGTTTTTGTGTTGACACGAATGTAAAAAACTAACAACAATATGAATATAAAGGTTTGTTAAATGTTTTTTTGATTTTATTCGATAAATGTTAGTGGCATAAAATGTGAATGAATCTAATTTCATGCACAAATAGTCTAATATTCATTAAAAGTTCAATTTAACACCTTTCCATGGTGAACCCTCATCAAATCTAGTTCTGGTATCATTTATATGTTTTATTTGACAAAATAAAATTCTTATTTAGAATCAGGACATCAAGATTCATTGTGGGTATTTTTTTGGTTTTTTTTTCGTAAAATTCATTTTTTTAAAGAATACTGAAAAATACGGTTTATAAATTCAAAACTTCCTTTTAATATGATTTATTTATATGGATAGATTATCTTTTTAATTGGTTTTATAGTACAATTAAAGTATTTTTTTTATCATTTAGACCAATTTTGGTCATTGGAAGTAATTACACATTGAAATTGGACATAAACATGTGTCAATCATTTGATAGATATTATTTCATTAAAAGCATGATTTTTGATTTGATAGTGGAAATTGATTTTATATTAATTAATCCAAATCTTATGTTTTGAATTTGGTAAAATAAATAAATTTGTTTAAATTCTAAAAAATTAAATATAGCTTAGGATGAATTTTTTATTTTATTCTAGAAAACATCAATTTTTGATGAATTTTTAAAACACTGGGTAGTAGTTAAAAAACCAATTCACCATTTAAATGAAATTTTTCTACTTAAGTGAATTTAATTTTGAAAATACGACATACATGGTTGTTATTAGTAAGGAAAATTTGTTTCAATAAGGTGATGATACTTTTTGGCGAGTAGCATCTTTTGAATTTGTTTTTCTACATTTGAAGTTAAATTGGGTAATTCGAGGTAAAATAACATTTTAGTAACACAAAATCACCTTAACACTTTTCTTATCCGTATTCAATGATTCATGTCTAAACATGATAATCCTTGCGTCGATTTGGGGACCTTATAGAGCAACATAAGAGTGATAATTAAACTTTATATTTATTAATTTAAAGTAAAGGAAAAAATGACATAAACATACATCTTTTCGTAAATAAATTTTTACATGGGGTTATATAAGTTATCTCCTAGACTATAAATACTTATTAAAAATATAAAAACATTTCATACATCATGGTATTTTTTATAAAAAAATTTATATATCAAATAAATAAAATTATTTAGGACACAATAAGGATGCAATGTTTACCTCATCAATGAATTATTTAAATAAATAAAATTATAAATATTAAAACAATATTCAAAATATGATAAATTATTATTTGATGATTTTATTTTGAATTGGTTGTTCTTATCTTCGATTTTAATGAGTTTTTGAACTTTAGAAATTGAAAAAACGGATATAATAAAATAATATTTTCAAACCTTCATAAAGAGCCCCTCCTCCCCCTTTTAAAAATCTGTCATTTATAACCCAATACTCAAACCTATAAATCCCCTTGGATCATCCAAAATAGGCCCAAGTAATCTATAAAGATCTCTCTCTTCATCATATAAACCATACCATTGGCATAAATCACTTCCAGAATGACATTTGGTTCAATCAAAAGGGAGTTACCGGATTTAATGGTATGTCTTCTCTTAAATTCTTTTGTTTTATTTTCCATCTACATCCCCCTAGACTATTTTTCATCATTTAATTAATAATAAAAACATTATAGTCAATATATTAGGTTTTTTAATGAAAATAATTCAATCTACACTTACACACATCTCCATATAATGGGTAAACAAAATATTGTTTCTCTGGACGACATACAAACACCTCAAAAAACAATTATTGTTCAATTATCTTCCACCACCTCTCATGGTGGCCATTATGATGGTAATGTATTAATATGTGATATATATATTATATTTATATTGTTTCTATGATTCTGTATTTTTCATTTATATAATACCTTTATGGTTTCTATAGTGGTTAAATATGATAATTTCATTTGAGGAAGTGTGGACTACCACCCCCTCAAAGTGATATAACTTGTTTATTCCATATGTGGGACATATAAAAGATGGTTTTAATGAAATTATATATATTAAAGTATACTATAATTATAATATTATTTTGTATCATTAATTTTTAATTTCATTAAATATGAAAAAGAAATGAAATTAGTGTTCATTCGTACGTAAAACTTACCATCTCCATGAACAATGCACTTTATTTCTTATCACCAAATGTTATGTACTATTATAAATACATATATATACATGATATACATGATATATATGCTTTCTAAATCATGAATATCATTTTTGAGAAAATTTAATTTCAACCACATGGACAATTTATAATAATAACCAGTTAATTTTGAACTCTAGTTCCAACCATCGACAAAATGTTCGATATAAAATCAAATAATTAAATAATTTTTATAGTAAGGTAATAAATAAGAAACTAACATATGTTTATAATTCTAGAAATTAAATAATGAACCGGTCATGTCATACATGAGATAATGGAATTCATCTCACTCACCATTCTATGAGGCATACATTGATTTATACAAACATTCTTTTTTACGGTGTATAATAAAACCCTTTGAATTTAAATTTCATTTATTGGGAATATTTTTTCTATGAAGAGTTTTATTAAATTAAAAATAGAATGTCTTTAACTTTTGTAGTGAATATGACCTCTTTGTTTCCGTAATCATTAGTTGGCTTCTTCAATATCCTTAATGTCTTTAAAATGAAAAAGAACCCCCTAATTCGGTTGTTTGGGTGTTTCGGTATTGAAAATAGTTTTTGAGATTTATTTATTATTTAAATATCTTATAATTATTTATTTGGATTTTCAATGAAATGTTATTAGTGAAATATTTATATTTGAAATATTTTATGTGTTATGATTTTATAATGGTACTTGGACATTTGAGGGGTGGTGATGTGATAAACCCAATGATATGTGGGGACACGATAAACGAGGATGAGTAGTTAAATTATAACCTTCAATGCATTGGGTATGGAAGTCGGCCTTATGTCAATTCCATTTAGTAATATGTGTGGATGTCGACCATATGGTTATTAAATTTATGTACGTTTATGTCCCAAGTTAAATTTATATGTTATGTGTTCTTTATATTGGTTTTATCGTAATAATTTGGTTTCAAAATAGTATGCAATGATCTTGTATTAAGTGAAGAGAGTTTACTACTTAAATAATTTAAAAATTATTACATATGACATGGTATTCATGGTTTACTTATTGTTTTGAAAGACTAATAGTTTTCCATCCCAGTGTATCCCTTTCTGAGCATTTTATGTTTGTCTGTAGTTTTTTAAATGTTTTTCCCAGGACATAAATTGGAATACGTTCAAGGATGGGTTCATAGAAAAGTTTCCTTGTCAAGAACATGGAACTAGACATGACTCTTTTTTTTCAAAGAGTTTTTATTTTATGAAAAAAAGGATACTCAATATAAGTGTCTACATGTAATATTCAAGTTGTTATGCTTATGTTATGCACTATTTTTTCATAAAGCTCTAAACCTGAACAAATCCTCAATATGAAGTATTAACATAATTCAATATTATGTAATGTTTAAAGCTGGTGCCTTATAAATATAGAAAAAATGGTTTCTATTTTCAATTACATGATATAATAAATATAAACCAAGGAAGTCCACTTTACCAGAACCTACTCATAAAACATTCCATAAATATATTTTATGTAAAACCCCAAGTATTCAATAATATATCTAATTTTAATGTAATCCAAAATTTGTTGAGTCTCTGTTAAAAAACACTTTATAATTATAATTATTTAAAAACATTAGTTATAACTATTATAGGAGACATTATTTCTTAACTTCTATTATTTAAATTTTGGAAAACAAACATAGACGTTTATGATCTGTATGAAATTTAGAGCTTGATTGTATTAACATAATTGTATTTGGGGAAAAGTAAATTGATCTTTTTGAATAGAAATATTAGCCTTATAAATAGTAATAATAGCCTTATCAATAGTAACATCACTGATAAAATTTCAAATAAAATTTAGACACCATGTTAATGAATGTATGATATAATGGTATAAGAAAGTGAATACATTAAATATTATTAAGTAAGTGTAGTAATTAAGTTAATTAAAATTATATAATTAATAATTTTATTAAAAAAAATTCATTTTCATAAAATGTATTCATAAATATATATTTTTCTTTACAATTATTTTATGGTAACTTAATTATACCTTTTTCAATATTTCAAGGTGTTATAAAATTAGTCATAGTTTTAAAAACATTATTTTTCGAGTAAATGAATATTTAAAATAGATAATAAATTTCTAATAGTTTTAAAATTATTAGCATAAATGAGGTTCATTTTTATTTATACACCAAAAAATGTTTTGGGTGAATTTTATTATAAAATACTTGATTTTTTGGTGATTAGTAAAATACGATAATATATAATAAATGTTAAATATAAGAAATTTTTAATCATTGTAGATGTAAGGATGATTTAATAACCATTAGTTATAACACACAAGCACTTATTGATATATTTTTTCACAAGAATAAAAAATATTTTTTATATTGAGAAAAATAATAAAATAATGAATAAAATATTGAGTAATAACCCCTCTCATCCACTATAAAAACAAACCTCACACCCTCTTCTATTCACTCAATAACGCCATTAATATTTTCAATTTTATGCACAACTACAATTTAATATTCTATCCACACATATAGGATATCTATGTCTTACCATAATACCAAAAACCCTTTCCTTGAGGAGGTTCTCAAGAAGTATTATTCAATTTGAAAAATCATCTTCCTTTTCCTGTCATTTTATTTCCACATTTATTATATTATTAATCTATCATCACCTCCTCTATCAAAATGATAATGATATCTATAGTATCTTCTATATACAACAATTATATCTTGTAAATGTATAATCCATCATAAATCTTTTTACTCTCTCTCTCTATCTCACTCTTATATTAAAAACATAATCACCATGCATGAGGTGTCGATGTACAACCTGTGTCGACGAAGATCTTATGTTATTAAATTTATCCTTCATGGATGGTCATGAAAACCAATTTTATGGTTTAAATAGACAATAATATATGTATTATGTATTATTTTATATTCTAGACCGTTATATATACATAATACTAATTCATACGACCAAACTGGTTCTTATTGATCAAAATATCATCACAAAAATCTTATCCATTATCAAGAATGTTTTATCTATTATCCCATCGTCATAAAATATAACCAAATTAATTACATAACCATTTATTATTTTTTATGTTCTTTATTTTCATATGAATTCAATTTTTGGTAATTATATCCATTCTACATGAACTTCTATACTCATATACATGTATACCATTTGTGAAAACCAAGGAAACAAATGCCCCCTATAAATTAAATTATATTTTATAACTAATTAATGAGGCCATAAATTAACATATCAAAATTATAATAAGTCAAATTAAAGTAAAAACGGTTCTGAATTAATTAATTAATTAATTTAATTTTATTATCCAGGATGTTATTGTCATTTTTATAACACATTCAGAAATAATATAAGATTTTTTTACCCGAACCTCCAATTTATTTTAGGTTACCCTTTTTCCCCATTACCTCAATGAAATAATAATTAAATATTATTTACTCCTCATAAATTATTTTTCAATTATATATATATATATTTACCAATAATAATCCGTCTTTCATTTATGGGGAGTTACATGTTTTAAAATGATTTTTTTCAAATTCATCCCAATATAAAAGCCCGATTCCAGAGAACATCTCAAATTCTAACCTATTTTCAAGTGTACTAAATATTGTATTATAATATTTCTTTTTTAAAAATAGAAAATTTTATTTTGAATAAAATATATTATTTAATTTATAGTATTATAAAAATGTTTTTCTATAAGAATTATTCTTTGAAGAGTAAACTAGTATTTCTATCATGTATTACTCGATGATTTTATAAGAGTATTACCACCAATTTAAACACTATATTGGATTCTTATTTTTAATGGTTTTTAATATTTTATGATAACGTCTATAATTATATATTGAATGGTTTATGATTATTATGATTGTGGATGTTATATCTTGATACCATTCAACGTATTAAATTGAATCGTTTGTGGGTATGTTTTCTAATTGGGGGAAGTTATTTAAATTTCATATATTTGTTTCTATATGAAATTATAAGTTGATTATGTTTCATCCCTTTCATATTAAGAATTTATTGGACTGATTATGTGATGGGTGGGTCCCTCTATATCCTTACAATGCATCAGTAGGTGTCAAAAGAGAAACTAGTTTGGTTTTTTATGCATTTATGTATTGTCTTTGCACGAGGCCTGGACAGTATGGTTATGATGCCCTTAATTATGAAACTAGTAATTTATAGTCCATGAAATTATTATACTAGTATTATCTCCATGGTTATGATTTATTATGTAATTATTCAATTGTATTTTATTCGTTCAATATTATTCTGAATATTATGTTTGAATATAATGTGTAAATTTAGATATTCACCATGCCTTATTATTTATCCTTCATTTGTTATACATACAATTACTGAGCATCTGAGCTCACCCCATTATTATGTTTTTTTTGTGAGGATGAGAATACATGTATTATTAAATACCTATAATGATAATCTAAGAGTTTATGGGTGAATAAAATGTGGTTGAAATGGTGTATTTCATTTCATGTTTTAATGTTGAAATTATGAACGTATCTTGTATTCAAATTCTACAAAACTATTTGTTCCTTTTGTATATGACATCATTGTTTTATTCTAATGTAATTTAATAAGGAACTGGCTCTAGGAAACTATGGTGAGATTTTTATAGTTTGTATTAGAGGATGTTTATTATAATAATTTAAACTATCTTTAGAAAAATTGATTATTGAAAACCCCTTAGATAAATTTTGGGTATAAGAAGACATAAACATACTAGAATTTTGGTAAGTTATAGTTTACGTGAAAATTCAAAGAAAATACATCCCTTTTGGATTCAACATGTGGGAATGGTTCTAGCCCATATTTACATAGGAGAATAAAATCTCACAAGGTGTTCTGAGCCTAACTCAGGGTAACCTGGTACACAACAATGGCCCTTATTGTGATCTATTTTTTAACACTCCTATGGGATATACAAATGATAATTCACAGTTTTTCTATAAACAATTTTAATGGATTTAAATGTAAATGCATCCCCTATGAAATCATACCTATGATAATGAGATTAGACCTACATAATATTTCTATTTATGTTAAGTGTTTTTCAAATTTGATATTATAAATTATAATTCATAACCTAATTTAGTGCATGAAAATATTTAGAAATGGATCATATCGAAAGGAATGGAAACCACATTAACTCTTGTATCCCTTGAAAGGATTTCACTATTATGAAATATAATGATGTTGGTTCTGGATCTATGTATATTGATGTGAAACTTATTACTATACTAGGATTACTGATTAAATTATGAACAATAACATTTCTCATATGAAGATTCATGATCCAGAACATGGTGGAGAAAAGTTAGATCGAATTTTGAGACAAAAAATCCATCATTAAATCGTACTACAAACCCATTTGTAGCAGAGTGTTGGATAAGTTCCATAGAGAAGATATTTCTTGCTTTGTTATGTAATGATTGGGAGTAGGTTTTCATGGTAGTGTATCATCTATCAAATGAAGTTGATCACTGGTTTTTAGTGATTCAAAAGACCAAGTATTTTGAATTGATCCATAATATGGAATGAATGGATTTTAAGGAAATTTATAGAGAATAATAGTTTCTTCACAAACTACAAGATGATATCAGTAGGAAATTCTTTTAGTATAAGAAAAAAATATTATAAAATTTTCCAAATTTTGAGGCCAATAATACAGGGTTAGCAAGGGATTTTATGGACTATATAAATAATCCAAGAAGTAAGATTGATCAATTATTTAATTTTTTAAACAAATTCATCCTAAGGAAACAGATCATGCATAATTTACCATTACATAATGAAATAGTCTCATGGTTTATTAGGACAAAAAAAATAATTATATAAGTCATATGAATTTATAGTAACGTATGAGAATAGGTTGGATTATATGAAATATAAAAAATAAAATAAGTAAATGGGGAAGAAGGTAATATTTAACCTTCCACCATATAGTAATTGTTGGAAGAAACACCAGGGTACTTTCCTAAAATGAATGTGTGTTTTTATTAGTTTTGAAAAAAATTTCACCAATATCATGATTAATAGGAAAATAAATAATCATCCATTGATCAACACTATAATTGTAATTTAATGGGACATTATGAAAATGAATTTTCTAATAATAAATGAAGCTTTCGCCGTAATATTTCTAAGGGAGAATGGCCATGCTTATGTGGTAACATCCATAAGGGATGATGTTCTAAAAAATGTGGTGGAAAGTACTTTAATAATTTCATTAAATGTTTCCATTGAATAATTAGATACTATATCATCAGATTCATTAATCTCTTCCCTATTTTTTTATAAAAATTAGACATTTACTATTTTATTAAATAAATGTGTTTTCAATAAATAATCATAAGGGTAGTATCATTACAACAAAGATATGTTAATCAATCTCCCTTAGGACAACAAAACATTCATTAGTTTCTGAACAAACAATCAAACCCATGATTGATTTTGATATAATTCATGGAATGAATTGGATTTAAAATTATTAGTGAATTATCTATTATTATAGTATAGAAGTTATAAATTATGAGAATTATGTAATGTACCATATGATTAGAGAAGAAAACATACCATCAGATTCTTACCTACATCCACCCTAGTAGGTCTACAGAATTAAATTATTTTGGAGGAAGAGGACAAAATATATATTAGTGAGGTATTTTTTTTAAATGATGATGTACATACTTTTCATGAATACATTGATTTATTTCCAATGGATTTACCAAAACAACCTCCAGGGCGGTAAATTGATTTTCTTATTGATTTACTTCTTATTGAAGGGCCTATATTAGAGACTCGTTATACAATGGACACAGTGGAATTAGTGCATCTGATGAGACAACTGGATGAGTTGAGTATTAAGGGGTTTATTCAACCTAGTGTTTCTCCATGGGAAGCTCATGTTACTTTCATTAAGAAGATACATGGGTCTATGTGGTTTGGCATTGAATAAGGGGGGAGGTCAGTACTATTATGATAAATAAAAAGTATCCATTTACTCATATTGATGATTTATTTGATAAAAATCATGGATACCTATATTTTACAATGATTGAACATAAATTTAGATAACATCAGTTCCATGTGAGGAAATAATATATTCAAAATATGACATTTTGTACCAGGTATGGGCATTACGAGTTTATAGTAATGCCTTTTGGACTGACTAGGTAACCCTCTGTTTACATTTATATAATGAATATTGTTTACCATGAAATAACATGATGAATTGTTTGGGGTATATATTGATGATATATTGGTATACTCTAAAATCCATGAAGATCATGAAAATCACCAGTGCATTATTATAAAAACCCTTAGAATAAAAAAGTTATATAGATAGTTAGAATGTGTGACTTCTGGCTTAAACATGTTTTGTTTCTTGGAAACAATGTCTCTAGGGATGAAATATTAGTTGATCCATAGAAAAAATGGTAGTTCATGAATTTACAACACCAATGAACATAACTGAGGTATGTAGTTTTATTGGTTTAATAGGTTATTATCTTCATTTTTTCAGAACGTTTCCCGACAAGATAAACTATTATCCAATATTACACGTAATGTGGTTCAGTTCCTATAGAAAAAATAATTTGAGAACATTTTGAATAATTGATGAAATAGTTATTGATTGCTCCAATCATGACTCTACCACTAGGAAATTGTATATTTTAGATTTATCGTGATGCATAAATGAAAGGACATGGATGATTTATTATGAAGAATGATTGAGTTATTGCCTATGTATCTAGGAAGTTAAAAATTAATTAATAAAACTATTAAACTCATGACCATGTGTTATCAGATACAGTCATTCATCTAATGATATGGAAACATTATCTCTATGGTGAAAGTTGTTAGATATATGGAAATCACAATATAATGAAATATATCTTCTCACAAAATGAACTCAACATGAGGAAAAGTAGAATGCTCAATCTACTGAAGGATTATAATTTTTCAATACATTATCACATAGGAAAGGAAAATAAGGTAGACGATGCATTGAGCATGTTGGATCATGGAGTGATAAAAAAAATGAGGGTTGAATGGGATATTGTGGATAAGGATACATGTTATATGGATATGGAAATTATCAAGGGAGGAGAAACATCATTACTAATTCAATTGGTTTCCTAACCATATTTAACTGAATGGATTAAATGTTCTCAGTTATATGATGAGAATCTATAATATAAAATTAAATGTTGAATGATGGGATGTCAGGAGACTTTATATGTGAGGATGGAATTCTGAAATTTGGGGCAAGGCATGGTGTTCTCTATATAACTGAACTAAAAAGGGATTTATTCGATGAGGATCATAGATTGAGATTCTCCATACAACCTGGTAGTACAATGATGTAACGATATTTTATGGGACATTTCTAGTGGGATGACATGAAGAGGGAAATTGATGATTATGTATCAAGATATTTAGATTTTCAATAGTTCATGGATGAAAGATAACATTATAAATTATTATTACAACCTCTGCCAATTCCTAAAAGGAATTGGGATCAAATCAATATGGATTTTTTCATTATATTACTAAAAATCAAATAATAAATAATGAAATATGGGTGGTTGTTGATTGACATACGCAAAATACACATTTCCCTTCAGTAAGGGGGGATTTTATACTAGATTTACATGTACAGTAAAATATTAATAATGTTGTAAGACTTCATGGATCATTTCTCTCAATTTGATCAGATCATGATCCGTGATTCAAATAAATATTCTATAAAATTATTTAGAAATATTTGGACACTGATCTTGATTTGATTATGGATTATCACCCTAAAACTAATTGTAAGTCAGATGGGATGATATAGATAATATAATACAAGCTGATTTCATGATCACATGATTTTCATGGTATATGGGATCAGTGATTACCATCAGTAGAGTTTTTCTATTATAGTAGATTCTATTATAATTTTCAAATTGTACCGTATAAAGCATTGAACAGAAATAGATTTCATACACCAATATATTTTTATGATGTTGGTGAAATGAATCTTATAGGCCAAGATCTTATTGAAGAAACAATTATAAAGGTTAATAGCATTAAAAAACATATCAAAATTGCTCAAATAAAAAAATATATTAGTCAATCAATGATGGATGGATTTATAATTTCCAGTAGGAGATCACATTTTAATGAATGTATCTTCATGTAAGGGTGTTAAAATAATTGGGACGAAAGGGAAAAAATCCCTAGGTACAATATTCCTTTCATATTTTTGGTGTTAGTTGGAGTTGTGGATAATAGTTTTGAAATGCCTCAAAGTCTTTATAATGTACATAATGTGTTCCATATCTCATTGTTAAGGAATTATATACCAGAACCATCAAACTTCCTCACATTTTAAGGAATAGAATTGTGATATGTCTTCTATTATTGTGAAGAGACTATCTTAATTATGGACAATAATGAACATATGTTGAGGAAATGAACCACTCGTATGGTAAATGTACATTAAATTAATCATAATATTTAAGAGGCAACATGGGAGCCTGAGGATCTTATGATGATGAACTAGAATTTTTTTTATTATGTAGAATTATAGTAATTTCTAAGGGAAACTTTTTTATGGAGGGGAGAATGTAAAACCGAAAGGAATTAAAAAACTAACATAAAATGAAATGCTCACAACACTGATTCAATATGAATCCTCACATTGTTAGAATAATTATTTGAAAAATATTGTTATAAATTTTCCATGAAACATATGTTTTCTACTTCAGGGATTTGAATATCAAAAAAGGTCATCTACGGTTGTGATCAGTATGAAATTTAGTGTCTGATCAGATCAACCTCATTTTTTGGTGAATAATAACATGACCCATTTGAATAGTAATGACAAAATTTTAGATATTAATATAACTGTAATAAATATTATCCACACCCTTGAATGTATATGTACATTTTAGGCATCTTATAAATGAAAGTATGATATATTTATATAAGTAAGTAAATACATTGAAATTAATAATAATGTGTTGGCATATATTTAATTGCAATTATATAATAAATAAAATTACTTAAAAGAATATTAATATTCATAAAAATTTACAAAAATTAGTATTATTTTTTTTTCTATGATTTTAGGATAATTTAGATAGACCACAATGAAATTTTCAAGTTGTTATAAAATCAGTTTTAATTTTAAAACCGTAATTTAGATTAAGAGTATATGTCATTTAAAAAGCAATATTTTAATATTTATATAATTATTTTCGTAAAATGGAGTTAATGATTAGATTTTACATGGTTAAAAATGTTTAGGGTGAATATTGGGATTTTTTAGAAATACATGAATTTTTAGTGAATAGTAAATTATGATAAATTACAACAAACGTTCAAAAAAAGAAATTTTTATACATTTTTATGTATTTTTAAGGAATGAACCATTATTTTGAACATAAATTCACTTATTAATCTAATTTTTCTGAATAATAAGCATTTTTTCTAGTCATAAAAAATAAAAAAATTATTTAAAAAATATTTAGATATCACCCATCTCTTCCTCAACATAATCCACCCTCACCCCTATTATCTTCACTCCTATAAGCCATGAAGAATGTAATGGTTCTTCCAAAATCATGTTCCATTGAATATCCCCATGTCCAGGAGCTCATGATCTTTTTAAAAGACCAAAACTCCATTCTTTAAGGAGGATATCAGGGAGGCGTATTCAAGAAGTAAAATCCTCTTCTGCTTCTTTTTACTTTATTTTCAATTTCATTATATTATTATACATTACTCACCTCATCTTTCAAAATTAACATGAAAAATACAATACCATCTATATAATTGAATGATATCTTGTTAATGAAACATCTGTCATCAATATCCTTACTCTCACTCTATTTTATCTTAAAAATTAAATCATCATTTGAGAGTTTCTGATTTACAACCTTCATGAAAGACGAAGCTTCATTCTTCAATTTCTATTTCAATGATGGTCATGAAACAATTTTTAATGTCAAAAAAGATTATAAAATATGTATTCTATCCCATGTAATGTTCTATAACCAGTATATATACATAATACTAATTTATAAAACAAAATTGGTTTGTGATGATCAAAATATAGTTGTATTAATTTAAACGATTATCATTAATGTTTTATCTAATAACTTATACTCATACCATATAAACAAATTATTTATATATCCATAAATTCTTAAATAAGAATATTTGTATCATATAAGTTCATTTTTTTGAAATATAGAATTTCGACATGAAATATCATCCTCATATACAAGTATATCAATCGTGAAGATAATAGAAATAAACACTATCGGGAAATGAAACTATATTCTATAACTCATCAATGTGGCAATAAATGAACATAATAAATTTATTACAAATTTAAAAAACTTATATGAGGTTATTAATTAATTAATTAATAATTTTAATTTTATTATACATGTTGTTAAGCTCATGTGCATAACACATTTGGACATAAGGTAAGGGTTTTCTACCAGAATCTGCATTTTCTTTTAAGTGGCTATTTTTTATATATTTTCCCCCAATGAAATTAATAATAATTATTATAAGATCCTCAAAATTTATGTGTGAAAATTATATATATATTTAATGAATATAATCCTTCTTTATTGTATAAGGATTTACTTGTTCTAAAAGCATCCTTTCCAATTATTCCTGATAAACAAGCCTGATTCAATGGACCATCTCGAATTCTTACCTATTTTCAAGTGAACTCTATAATCTGTCTTAATACAAAATAATTTTTCTAAAATAATTTTTTTATTATGAAAAAACTATATTAGATCACTTTCTGTTTTATTAAAATATTTTATGAAAAAAATCTCTTATTTGCAAAGTGAATATGTGTTTCCCTGAAGTATTTCTTGATGGTTTTATAAGAATATTTCCAAATATTTAAAAATTATTGTTGATTATAATTTTTAATTGGTTTTAATATATTATTATATAATATACCATTTTTATTTAATGGATTATGAATATATTAATTTTGGATGTTCTATGTTGATACCAATCACCATATTACCCTGAATGGTTAGTTATTATGTTTATTGGTTGGGGAAACTTGTCTATATTTCATATGTTATTTTCAAAATAAAATTTTATGTTTACTATGTATCAACCCTTTTATATAATGAACACGTTGAAATAACAGTGTGATGGATATTTCCATCTATATCCCTTAGATGCATCAGTATATATCAAAAGACAAACTCATTTGGGGTTTTACCCATTTATGTATTGTCTTAGCACGAGGTCTTGAAAGTCTGGTTATGGTGTCCCTCTTTATGCATTCACTAATTATAAAACTAGTAATTTGTAGTAAATATGATTACATGACTAGTAGGATATCCTCATTTATGTTTTATTATGTAAATATTTATGATAATTTTATTCCTTCTATATTTTTATCATGATTATATTTTAATACCATGTGTACATTTAGTTATTCACCATGCCTTATTAGTTATGCTTCCACTATTATACTTACCCATACCGAGCATCTAATCTCACATCTTTCTTATGTTTTATTTTTCCCCATGATTTGAAGAGGTATTTTATGAATGAACTTTAGATATAATCTAGGAGTTTACGAGTGATTCAAAAGAATTTCATATGTTATATTTCATTTCAACTTGTAATGTTGATCCTATTAATGTATCTAGTTTTACAATGATACTAAATAATTAATTAAATTAGGATATGGCTTCCTTGTTATATAATGATTTTATAAAATAAGGCACCATCTTTTGGAAACATGGGTTGAGTTTTTATATTTTTTCTAAAATCAGTCCAATTCAAAATCCATTTACATCATTATATAAAACCACATTTTTGAAAATAAATTAAAAATTGTTTCAAAAACATTCTTGAATATTTATAAGAGAACCATAATTTTGAAAAAAATTCCATCCCTTTTCCTTTAAAATATTTTACACACCCAACTCATAGATAATAAAGTAAACAAGGAAATCAATAGTGGAAACAAACACACATATGGTCAAAAAGAATTTTAATTAACATAAAAAATAAAACTAGCCGACATCATCACTAAAATTCATGAGAATCCACATATATATCATGCCCATCCAAAAAATACTCATATCACATGACAATAAATAACGCAAATCATAAAATATGATATATAGAATGACTAATCACTATAGTGAATAATGGGATAGCATAAGACACATGAAGGTTGACCAATTATAGACAGGTTAATGGTCACACATCCATCAATCGAAAAACACATACCTAATCTCATTAATGAAATCCACCTAATTAAGTATTACATAAAACATGTTTTGACTTGCTTGTGTGTAAATATCAACAATCCATTAAATTTTAAACTACATTCTACTATGTAAACATAGTTTGGTTAGGAAACAATTAAAGGAGGTGGTCCATGAACAAACAAATGTCATCACATGAAAATTGAAAATCACAATGACTAATTCCAAAATCACATCCTTCCCACCACACATACAATGGAAATATCCCAAAAAACATAGACACATAATTAATAATATCACAGACATCCATCACATTGACTCAAAAATCATCATTAATAAGAACATGGGTCTCAATTAGTGGAAAGTCAATATAACTGTTTATTGTGAAAATAAGGCCTTAAATATCTCATATCGTATATACATTCATATATTACTTTTTAAAACAATTTAGAAATCAAACAAAATTACAAAGGAATAATGGAAATTAACATTAAAAAGCTAAGAAGACTTCATTTCCTTTTATATAACAATACCAAACATTTGAAAAAATACTCCATTTATACACATAATGAAAAAATCACATTAAAAACTAAATTTGGCCAAAAAGAATATAACAAGTGATATTCCTTTTTAAACCCATCTTTTTCATGTTATCATACATGTAGAATGACTGAAACACCTATATTCATCAAATAAACATTTAACCCAAATATTTACACCATTATTCCAAATGAAAACAATGAGGGTTTATGGGAAAAAATTTATAAAAAAAAGTCTAGATAACCTATATCACAATTATATAGTTTGTCAATGAATTTAGAAATCCAAAAATTAATGGAACTCTTAAATCAAATGAAATGAAATAGAAAAACCTAAATCATGTTGTGGAATCACATCTCTGATGATGAATTCCACTAGTTCATGTCATAAAAAAGGTTTAAACCTCAAGGAATTAAAAAAACAAAATTTTTAGGAACCGAAAGAATAGAAATAGAACATCATTATCCACTAGGCTTAGAAGAGATTCATAAAATTTGAAAAACATAGTGAAGATGGATAGGGAGGCTCTAACCTTTCAAAACGGCTGATGATTCACCTAGTATTCCTAAAAATCAACCTCCAGGTGTATGTGAGAGGGATATAACTCCATTTATGGTGAATAAGTCACAAGAAAACTAATGGGGATTCTATTATAGGGAAATATTTAAACAGAACCCTAAATGAATGAAATACACCATTTTGTCTGGGTTTCATGGTTTACTCTAATATTAAATTAAAAGGAGTAGTAATCTTGTATATCACCACTATTATGTTCCACATACGATATAAATTTATGATTCATGTTTTGTTTAACTGTGAACTTTAATCACGGGACCTTGAAAAACATCCCAAATTTCTAGTATTTCTACCCAAAATGACTCAATCTCGAGGTGATAATCCATCCAAACAATAACCCCACATCAAAATTACACTAGTCGTGTCACAAAATCCCCATTATCAAAATTTTTACTACTATTATTTCATTGGAAACATCATAGAAAATGGAATGCGAAGCCTACCTTCTCTCTCAATTGGACTCAAACATGTAAAAATTCCCAAACATCAAAACCAAGAACATGAGATGTGAAAACCACATTCATTTGGATAACCACTATTGAACGATTAGCAATTAAAAAATAATGTCGTCACCAGGAGTCTAAATAAATTGAATTTTCACTAATGAATTTGAATTGAAAAAAATATTGGAATTGACATAACCATGCCTTCGATATTATTTGAATCCAAATGTATCAATATTTCCTCCAATTCTCCTTGGAACTTCCCAAATCCTAATCTAGATCATAGGAAAAAACCATTAAATCCAATTATTGAACATTCATGGTCAATAAATCCAAATCATTGAACATATAATCCAATGTTATCCTAATGTATTCATGCCTAATAATTGAGATACCAAATCAAGGATTAGAAATTGAGTCCAAAACATTTATAATATCTCATAAAATGGAAAATCATTAAATAAGAATAAAAAAATTAGAGATCATAACCAAAATTATTTGATTATAATACCCTTGATTCCATATTAAAATATCACAAGAGAGAAAATTGTCAAGAAAAAATAGAATTCAACTAGACCAAGTCACTTTGAAAAGGCACTATAATAAACAATAGGTACACCCTAGTATGAACAACCCTCAAAATGAATTAGCATGGTTCCAAAATTGGTCCATCATACAATATGTTGTGAAAATCATGCACAATATAACATAACAATACTAATGGTCATACTTATGAAAACCACTACATGGTAGATGTCAGATCATATACAACATGAAATATATTATCCCTATTACTATAGCCCGCACTCGAGTAATCCCTATGTCGAACATAAAAAAAAAGTGCATCACATGGTCCACAATATATGTATATGATGACAAGGATGAATAATTTAAGAGGTATGAGCATTTAAAGAGTGAAAA
Organism: Viscum album; assembly: GCA_963277665.1. Lineage (NCBI taxonomy): Eukaryota > Viridiplantae > Streptophyta > Magnoliopsida > Santalales > Viscaceae > Viscum > Viscum album. Next base: position 500,108,495 of record OY728159.1, read on the forward strand.
AAACTTGTCTAAAATCCCCTTTCATTAATTATATATGAACTAACTCGGTATAAAAAAGTGTAGAAATGTCACAAACCAAAATATGAGTTATAAAATTGGATTCTCCCACAACAACGTTCAACACACAAATCTCTAATGGATGAAAAATCCAACACAACGACCTAATTATAGATACTTATCAGACTTCTTCTTCTTATATAATAATATCACATAAAACTTCTATATATAACCAAAACATACAAACATATAAAAAATACATCAAAACTGACGGACCTTAGCACTTAAGATGTCTGGAAATCCTGCACTAGAAAATCACCAATAGTTTCTACTTTATTAAAAAAATGTATATTAGGTTTTTAATAAATATTTAGATACTTATAACATATATTATTATCATTCACATCATTGCAGACTTCATTAGTACATATTTATGGAATAAAAATGAATCATGTTATAGGTTTCCCTTCTAGGATTATAAAAATTGTGATTTCCCTATAAACAACAGCCATGTATGTTTTCTATTAATAATGAAGAATTGGAGGAAGAATATCTGATATAAGGCATCTAGAAAGAAACCATGAATTCATTAAAAATTATAATCCAACTATAGAGATAAAGTAACCAGTCAAAAAAAACATTTAACTACTTCTTTCACTGACTGGTCACCAAAGAGGATACCAAAGAAACATCATTTACTTGTCAATTATAAATTCTTTAAGACAAAACCACTGAATAAAGGTGGACTTTAAATGTAACCAAGAGTGATACATGAATTTTTGGGAATGAATAAGGATATTCCTCCACTTATAAATCAATACCTTTCATAATGGAATGATACACATCACCCTAGTGGATTTAGAAGTTTGAAGAATGTCAAAAATCTATTTAACCATGGTTATCCACTCAGTAGACTCATTGCATCCCCAATCACCATGGTATACTATAGGTTAGATGTCTAAAAACTCTAATTCCTAATCAAAATACTAATAAGAACATGAATCTACTACTCCATTATGAATCTTTGTGGAGTTTGATAATAGAATGAACACTCTTAGATGATTTAGACCACTAAATGGGGGAATCCCTTCTTAACTCACTCGTTATTTCATAGGTATTTAATTTATAAAAAAACTGGAAACACTCAATTAAACTACTATAAATAACAACCCTATGGTATCCCTCATAAGAAATCTAGTACAAATCTAAACCTCCACAAAATTACATACATGGGAATAAAATCATAATTAAACCAATTCAATATAGCTAGCTCCCGTTCAAAATTTCACCGAATATTTTCACAACATGTCATAACACACAACCAAATATTTGTGAAATAACCCTACCTCAAAATTTATTTATAATTCTCTATCAGCATTCATTGAGCTTTATCATTTTTCATAAAACCCCCCTAATCCACAAAAAACATTGAATTTCAAACAGTCACAACCACTAAATCATACAATGATGACTTTCAATACATGATTATCAAAACATCACTATGAATGATGTTTAATTAAAAACCCATTATAATAAATATAAATGATTTAAAAATATCAATTTAATAAATGAGTGATTTATTTCCCAATCATTTTTCACCATGCATGGTTTGGCCGCATAGTTTTTCTGACAAAATGATTACCATAGTAGTGTCCCCGGTAGTTATCTAGAATGGTCTACACAAACTTCCCACAGTTTGATAAAATATGTTAGTTAACCAGATTCTCTATGAGACCCTTCAAATTTTACAAAAAATGGTAAATTTATTGGAGCGGATCCAACAATATGTATCCAACTCAATGTAATAACACCCCTCACCAAAACATATCAACAAAAAACATCAAAATGATAAAAATTTGAAATAATGACTCATAAAATCGCATGGAATCTAAATATATAACACAATTAATTGTGGAAAAAGAAATAACATGGACCTACCACCCATGGATCTATGGTTTTATCTTTTTTCTACCACTATCCCCCTAACAACAAAACCCACTCTGATTCAATTTTTAAATGAATCGACCAGGGACACCATCCAAAACGGAACATGAACCAGCCCTCCAAGTACTCAAAGGGAATCACCAACCCCCTCGATGATGAAAGGAGTCAGGGGAATCAAACTTAACTTTTGGTGATCTTATCATTTTGAGGAATCCAAAAAAAACATTCTATCCAAACATGGCATAGAATTAGCCAAGAAAAAACAATGGTTAATAAGATAACACCACAAAACAATCAAATAATATAAGATTGGAACACTATAGTGAAATCAAAATGAAAATAAAATAGAACCATTGTGTCTAGAACCAAACATGAGTATATTGGATCCATGAAATTAGTGGACTGAGCACTATTTTCATGTGACCCATAAGTAAAAACCATGATCCAAGAAACCAACCACTTCCCAAGGAATATTATACCAGATCTAACATGGATGCCAAGTCTTGAAGAAACCTGCATAAGATATGAAGACTATATACACTCTAATGTTAGAATGTAAGGGTATTATCTGAATTGAGTAGGTTACCACAATTAGTTTATTTGATTCCTTTTATAAATGAATCCAAACCATATAGTCTGAATGTAATGTAGACATAAAGGTTTTTGATTTCCATTATATGATATATGCATGAAAAAAAATGAATCATTCACTTTCTTAAATCCCACACATATAAAATATTTTATTTATAGTGTTTACATAAACCAGGAGAATTAAAAATCTAATCATTTCACATTGAAACACCACACTTTATAAAATAAACCCTCAAATAAATTAAAACATTTCAAGCACATTTCAAATTAAACTGTCACTTTTAAAAAATTTCTAAAAATTTAAATTAAAATGTTTTACACACCCAACTCAATGGTTTGGAAGATAATATGGGAAATAATAATGGAAACAAAACTAGAAAATATCAAAAGGATTTTCAATAAATAGATATAACAAAACAATCAGATATTAACCCCAAAACACAAGAGGATAAACCTGTCGAGAAAGTCAATCCAAATTATAATCATCTCAAATTCTATTAAAAAATTAAAGGATTAACATATTATAAATATCATGAATAAAGCCCACATAGACTAACTATACTATACAAGACATGAAATGGAAGACCTACTATCAATAGGTTTTTAATCACACATCCATAAACCAAATCAACATTACCTTGTACCATCAGAAACACCACTATATAAATATATTATATACAACTAATGGATTAAATCCAGTTCTTAAATATAAAATATCATAGTAATGTCCCACTAAATCCCACTTTGTAACATTAGTTTCCTCATTAAATAATAGAAGAAGGTTTTCCATGAAAAAAATAATCACAATAGAAGAATAATTCATAATGGATAAAACAAAAACCACATCCATCCCGACACACATACTTGATGAAGTTCCATAACACATAAGTGCTTCATGATTCACATCTCAAACCTCCATCTTATAGATATAAAAAACATAATAAAAAAGATAAATGGTCCAAGAATGTCTGAAAACAACATCACTTTACAATGTAAATAAATGGAACATCATTATCCCATATAGAATATAAATTTAAAATTCCATTTTTTTAAAATTCCATAACTAAAAAACAATTTCAATGGATAACATGATGATAAAAAATCACAAATAAAAAAAATGGGAATATCCATTTATTTTATATAAATAACATCACCCCTTTGACACTTACTAACACTTTATATAGAAAAAAGGGAAACCAAATTTCAAAACCCCATTTTGATTAATACACCCATAGAAAATCATTTTCTTTTGGAAAACCATCATTAGAATGTTATCAAAGAATTATAAATCATAAAAAATCCATTATCATCCAAGAACCATTTAACCCCAAAATTCTCACCAACATGAAAAATTAAAGGTATGTTATGTTATAGAAAAAAATTCACAAATCAATCCTCGACAACCTACATATAAATTATATTGTATGAAAATTAATTTAGAAATAAAATTATCTATTAAAATCATAAATAAAAGGCAATGATACAGAAAAACCAAACTGAAGTGATGAAATATTTTAACCTTTTACGAAATCCACCATATTATGTCTCAAGGGAGGGATCACAAACCCTGAGAAGAAAAACAATAATTTTATTATGACCCTATGTATTTAAATCATCCAATCATTTCTAATAGGGTTATTGTAGGAGATGAAATTTTTTGAAAACCATTAAAGAAGTAGAGGGGTGCCCAAGTATTTCAAAATATTTGAAGAATCAGTTATAAAATACTTCATCATCCACTTAGAGTATTATGGTAAAAGCAGAAAAGTCCATGAAAGGTCACTATTTATGTGAGAGAAATGGTAATACAAGGGTGGAAATCATATTTAAAATGTACAAAAATTGGAAAAAACACTTATCTTCAAGTGGGTTTCACAATATACCTACATGGTTAAACAATCAATTGGTAACCTTGTCGATAATCAAAATTAAGAGATGCATGGTTTTCAAACATATGATTCATAGTTAGTTTAAACATGCACCGTAACTACTCAGCCAAGAAAAATCCTTCAAAATTACTTTTTTAGCCCAAAACAACTATAACTGGTGGTTCTAATCTTTCCTTAAAATACCCCTTACATTAATGTGACTCTCTTGGTGTCATATATACAATCACTATCATTGTTTTTGGATAATTTATCACACGTGGACTCAGAACTATATAAAAAATTAAATTTCATGAATGTATTGGTTAAATGTGCTATGGACAAATCATTTTCTTTTTTGGCCTCAGCATCAAAAATCTTACTCTATAATTCTCTTAGAGGTAGATTTGAAGCATCACTAAGCTATATAACATATAATTTTGTAAAGGAAAAATATAAACGAAATATCATAAATGAAATCTAAATTTATTTTTAATTTCATATATGATAATGGATATCATTGAACAAATGCATTAATATTAAATTCAATGTGTTCTTTATTAAAGCAAATATATTAAATTTTTAAATCATATACATAGATAACACTTATTTATTACCAAAAAACCATTAGAGGTGAGGGGTAAATCATAGTGTGAATAGTTCGTTCGTGATATGTTAGATACTATTGCCATGTTCTTAAGAATTAATTGGTCATATAATAAGTATTCAAACATCTAACATAATAACAAATGAAAAATTAAAAACTTGGAACGAAAATTTTACATAGTTCATCACAAAGAGATACTCCAAGGATCATAAACTAATGGTTTGTCATCCACAATAGAATCATTTATTCTCCATTTATTTGGTGAATTAGATATTTTCATCCATGGTATCTTTTTTCCATAGTCATTTCGATTTCTATTTATTTTCATTAATACTTAATGACCTCCCTCACATCACTTATATCAATTCCTAATCTACACAACACATTAGATAAATGAATCATCAGTTTATCTATGTATATCTCAAATCATAATTTACAATGTGGTATTCTTTATTTTTTATCATGTAAAGCTAAAAATGATGCTCTAACTTGATCCCCGTTATATTGAATAGTCACCAAAAAATTTCATAACAAAATTATTTCTTAAAATTTACATTCATGTAATTTTTATATAGAATATTATTTATCATTTATTAAATTCATAAACCACATTATTACCTTAAATAATAGCTTATTTTCATGATACATTATACATAATTAAATGTTACCTATTATTTAGTAATCCACCTTCATATATTACATCATAGTAATACCCCTAAAAATGAATCTTAGTAGAAATTATTCTTAGAGAGCTATGTTCGACTTCATATACAAAACACAAATTCACATAAAACTTTCGAATCATGAGACGATATTTAATGTATACTAGTATACTTTGAGAACATGTATAAATTCTTTTATTTTCTAATTAATAATAATATCCCCATTAAATTCACATTGATCCTTAAAGAATGTATTATTTAGATAATTATTTTTGATTTCCACTAATAATATATTTATGAAAAAAACTACAGTTCAACACTGTACTAGACACCAATTTTGTAATATATTAATGTTATAGTAAAAGATACATCCTATTGATCTATAATGATTTCGATCGACCATGTTAACTATTTAAAGACACAAACATCCTATATAGAACCTCGTATATGAATATAGTGTGTGAATTTTTCACTATGGACCACATACTACATAAAACACAGGTGTTTAAATAATATATACATAATAAAAACCCACCTAAATATCCTATGTTTTCCTCATACTATATATGAAACCATGTACTCCCTACACGAAAATCATTCCATAACCTTGACTTTTTTACATCCATGAAATTAAAAAAAATCTAAAAGAATTTTCATTTTCTCTATTATTCTCTTTGCACAATTTATTCATCTAAATTATATAGACTTTACCCCTTATCATACTAAATCCTTAATCATCCTAAATATGTGTGGACCACAAACACAACACAATATCAATTTACAAATTAGATCACCTTATATTCAATATTCATGTAACATTTGTTCAAATATATGACCTTGAAAAAAAAAACATATAAAGAAGTGGATAGAAAAATAATCGAATAATTAATTTTATGATCATGAGTGAATGATGAGTGTATCATTATCCAATTTTTATAATGCACTAAAGTAATCTTGGATTCAAAATCTTTTCCTTTTCCCCTAATCATATAGAATTTCAAACATCAATTATCATTGATAAACCCTTAATTTGTTTACGAATATTTATAATTGTAATAATCAAATTAATTAATCTAATATAGTATTACTATCACATCATTTTGATCATTATTTACATCTATTTTATTAGTTGTACTCTTCATTTATCTTCATTATTCATGTTATTGATTTCATAATCATCCAAACATGATGCATTTACATGTTCCATTATAGATATTTTCTAAATGTTCCTCCCATATTTTAATATTATATGTAGTTGTATTTTTTTCTTCTATAGGAGATATCAATTGTGTTTCCTTTAGAATCCTTTTTTACCTTATGTTTACCAAAACCACATGAATAATTGGAGTCTCTAATTTATGTTTCCACATTGAGAGAATGTTGAATATTTTAATTATATATAAAAATATCCCTGATAGAAAACACAATTTTGAAGACTATTTTTTAATCCAATAATGAATTGGTCATCATTAATTTTTAGTTTAATGATAGAAATATAATTTTAACTTTAAATACATGTGATGTTTGATTCATATGTGACAATGAAATTTTCCTCCATCTTTTTCCACTCTATAAATTCCATCTCCATTTTTGTGTGAAGTGTTTGGGGAATATATTTAATAAAAAAAATATTATTAAACTCCTCTTAATACATAGAGTTAAATTTTTACTGTGGACATAAATTCTTAATAATATATCACTATTGAACAAATTCTCCTACCAAATAATAAATAATTAAAATATCTTTTTAATTCTCAGAGAACTAATTAATGAAAAATCTATTTTTAGCAGTATTAAAAAATTCACATAAAATTCGTGGTTTAGATGAAGAAATAAAGGTAGAGGGGAAATGATGTGTGCTAAGCCCAATAGAGAGTTCTACATTCCATCCTATATTTCAATTTTTTTAATGATTCTTGTTATTCTTCACTACAGTAGATGATTGGGTGTGAGATTTTATCCTCCAACTTTGATCCCATTTGGGTACCCATTGGGATAGACATTTCACTATCCATAAAAATCTTTTATAACATGATTACTCATAGTTCTATCCATTAACTAGGTAAATAATTATACTATAACTATCAAGAAACAATAATTAGAGTAATAAATCATATGATAATTTAATATAATCTAGTTATTTACTACATTTTCACACATTCATTTCAATCATTGATATTAATGTTCATCCAATATCACTTTTCTTTTATCACATGTTTTTAGGTTTGATCCACATATTGTTCATAACCATAACTACAAAAATATATAATCACTACTTTCATACTGACATAGACATTTTAAAAAAAATATTCACATAAAATATTCTTTTATGAATACACATTAACTAAAATGGTAAATCACACCCCATGACCAATTAGAATGGTCACTTTAGATAATCGATTCATATCACACTTATAACATAAAAGGTATTCAATATATCCAGGAAATATTATCTATAGATGAAAATATTCTTTGAATATCATACATAATAATTATATCCATAACTAAAGGATTTTAATCATAACAAAGGTTGAGATCGTATGATTAGTAAGGGGTGAACATAAGAGTTTTAAATCAAATACCATATGTGATAATAACATAATCATATATATATATGAGGATATATAATATTTACATGAACACAACATAAAGAAAATATTACTAAATAATATATGGATCATAAGTCATGGATTATAAGATCAATAGTTTTTAATTAAAATAAGAAATTAGTAATAGATGTTTCGAAGAAAATCTAATAATCATGACACATTGAAACACATATTATGAATATTGAATATAATTTAAATTTGCTATAAAAATTTAGAATATATATAACCATAGAAAATTATTTCTTGTGTTGAGTCTCACTACCAATAAAAATAGCACGTAGAGGAATGTGTCATGTAGTGGATTAGCGTCACTCTCTAATCCCATATACATAGTGGACATGGTACCATATTTAACTATGTTAGCTAATCTATCCATCACTTATATTAACATGAGATATAATGATTTTTCCAGTTCATTTTGGATAATATAATTTTTGGGCTAACTATCACATAATGAATAACCATATATATGTGTTCAATATGAACTAGGAAACACTCATAATTCCGTCATATCTTAACCTACAAGTTTGAAGGAAATTACTTTCATGAAAACATCCACAATACATGTTAATAAGAAATAAATAAAGGATGAATTCATCATTAAATAATATCACCAAGGAATTAGAAGTCATATTAAAGGATATTGACATAGGTTAAAATCTATATAGAAGAGACTTATAAAAATACATTAAAAAATAAGAATAAATATCCTTTACTTTTTTAGTTATTTTTTTAATAAAAACTAATATTTAAAATGGTAAGAAAAAATTACATTATAAACCCAAAAATCATATTATTCAATTATATAACATAAAAAATAGTGGGAGAAATAAGCATACGTAAAATGGTAAAAAAAATTCACACTTTTAAAATAAATGAAATTATAATGAAATTTCTTCAGAAGGATAATTCTAAAAGAATATTACTTTCATATTTTTGAAAATAAATTTTATTTTATTTGAAAATTTATTTAATAAATTATGTATCAATATAATATTATTTCCATAAAATAGAATAACGAATATGTATATGAATGAGAAATATTATCATCCTAAAATAATGAGATAATATCACCTCCACCTATAGAAAATATTTTGTTTGACAGTTGAATCAAAGGGATGTAAAATGTTCATAAGAAAATTAAAAATAAGAATATAAAAAAGGCTAAAAAATATAAGATTTTTTATATATTTGAATAAATAATTTTAAAAAATTTGAATTCAGACATAGATAATCTCAATTTCATGGTTATTTTGGAAAAAAAACCCATCACCACACAATTTTCATAGTTATACTCACTAGAACTTCTAGTGTAATAAAATATAAATTGTTAGTAATATGTATAAAAACATTATTCCTATATATATTACATAATAAAAATCATTTAAAATACAATATTATATACAACATAATTTTTTATTGTTTAAAATTTATATCCGAGTATTTACTTTTATATTTTCCATGAATGTTTTAATTTTGATGTTTTAGTCTATTATTATTTTTCAGTGTTCATTAACTTTATAATAATATTTATGTATTATTATATGTTTATATGTATATATAATTACTTCCATCGACATCTCAAGTAACCTATGATTATGGTATTAAATATTTCTTGGTGATTAATTTTTTATCGAAATTGATTCAATAAAAATAATTTATTTTATTAAGGACTGTTAAATTATTACAACATAAAATTATGAAAACAATTGGAATTCATCATTTATATGTATAATATTATTTTAATCTCGATTGTATAAATAATTTATTTCGGAAACAATATATCTTCATTCATTTAAATGCATAATCCAACACAATTAGAACATGTTATAAAGACTGGATAAGTATAAACATGTTATTATATAATAATAACTTATCTACTATATAATATTAATAAAATAAAAGTCATATCATTGAAGTGATAAATCATATTTTATTATAGTTATATTATTAAGAAAAATAATAATTAAATATAAGATTACAGTTACTTTGAAGATAGAAATAACCTCTTATAAAGACTTTGTGAAATGGTGGTTTTGGGATTGCTTCATGTGACAACAACTTCCCAAACTTGTAAAATTATTTATAGAGAGATAATTTGGGGGAGGTATCAGTGGTAAAAAATAATAATTAAATGTGTGGTTTAATGTTGTATAATGATGTGTATTTCTATAAGTTACCTTGAGTTGCATATTCCTACATACTCATTTCTTAATGTACAATGTTAACGTTTTAAAAATGATTCTGGGAACTCCTTTTAGAGACCTTACTCTTCTTACATAATTATTACATTATCTTAAAGATAAAAAACATCAAAGTGTTAAAAACAAGTATAAAAAGGTTTATTTTATTGGTAAAAGTAGGCACATACCTAAATTTAGATAACAATACATAAATATTTAATTACATCCCTCTTCTATTGAATATTATGGGATTTTATGATCTCCATAGTGTATGTAATCACATGAGGATATACATTAAACAGTGGTGTGAGATAAAATCCTAGTAATATGATAGATAATAATAAAAATCATTATAACATGGGGTGAGAATAACCTTAATAATAACATCATCATCAAAATCGTAAGAGAAATTATTAGATAAAGCCATGAAATTTGGAAATGAGTACAATTGAAATGTCATGTCTTAGTGGTAAACTACTTCACATATATATGAACAATGATAGAATACATTTCTCAAATATTTCATATTATATCATGAGATACATCACATTACCCAATAAATAATAGATAATTATAATTTTGGTTACACCTGGCACTTTATAACATTTTCAATTACTATATTATTTTAGGCATACCCCTCACATCATCACATTTACATAATCGTACATGCCACATAAATCATTTATAAATCATTGACATAAAACTATTAATAGAATGAATTTAGTTTATTTTCATAATTAATACATCAATGAATAAAACTTGGGGTTCCCAAAAGAAAAAGGTATTACCATACTTGGTATAAGAATCATCAAAAAAACCAAACACACACCATGTAAAAATCTATTTTTCGAATGAATAGTTAATTTTAATTTTTTTTTTGAATTTTTCAACAAATTTGATTGGAAACGTGTATATACCATTAAATATTAGATAAAAATAAGGATATTATATTTAAGATAAATTAATGAAACTTCCATAATACAAATGGAGTGAAAGGGTGATAACCCATAGAAAATGAGTTAGGTTTCAAAATTCCCTTAGGTTATGTATGAATGAATTTTAAATTTAATATCATTGATAATAAAATTAAATTTATTATTAAAAATAATTATCTTAATATAAATATATAAATGATTTATTAACGTTTTTTAAGTACATTTATGGGCTCTTTAGTGAGTTATATAGTTGATTTTCTTTTCTCGGGTGTGTTCATTTTCATGGTTTTCAGGATCAGTTTACTTGTTTATAAGTATAGATGTTCATGTATAATAAGAATGATTCTCCACAATTGAAAATATATGTTATTAAAGAAAATAAATAACTGTAAATGTAATTATATTTTTTTATGGTATGTGGATGATTCATGGATAAAGTTTTATTAATACTCGTGTAGATTAATTTTAATATTTTTCAATAACAAGGATCACATTTTATATTATTATTTAATATTATGTATATAAGATAGTTACATAATATAAAAAAACATAAAATAATTTTTTTAACAATTATAATGGTTCAATGAAATTCCATGATGGTGATAAAAGAAAATTAAAACGAATCATCAAGGATGGTAGTAAATCGACACATTAGAAATGATGTTTTTTATAATAAAAGGGAGAAAAAAAAAGAGTTTTGATGATGGATTATTGCTTTAATATACTAAAATTAAACTATATATATTTTAATGGATTTACCATTCTACTTAGATAAGGGTATATAAAGAGTGAATAAAAAATTGAAAAGAAATTAATAGAAAATGAACAAGGGTTTTACCTATGGAATTCTCTTCATTGAGAACATCTTTAGGGAAATTGCTTTTGGTTTTATATTAGGACCAAAGTCTCATAGATGTAGTGGGAGGTATTTTTAAGTGTATTGGAATTAATTTGGACAAGCCCCACATCTTGAAATATGTGAGGTAAAGAAGTGGTCGTTATAGGGGTTTTCTCATTATTTTATTTATTAGTATATTATTTTGTATTAGGACTATAAATAAATTTAAAAATATCCATAAATGAGTTAAATATATTTGTAGAGTTTGATATTATGGTTGTTACATAATACATTTCTCATGTAATGGTGTATTTTATTTATAATTTATATATACTATAATTAATCATATTTTATTATTCTCAAAAAATTCTAGTATTTTAGAAAAATGACCAAAATTCACCCTAAAAATTTTTCAATGCTTAGAATTAAAAAATTAATTCGATATTATGAAAATAATTTTATAGGTATGAGGAATTTATTTTTTAATTAAAATCATCATTTACTCAAAAAATATAGATTTTAAAATTACAACTTATTCTTTAACATTTCAAAAAATTAATTAATGTGGAATTTTCTTTACTATAATCATAATACCAAAAAAATAAATTATATATCTATTTTATGATAATAATTTCTCACTGAAATAATTATATTAATTATAATCTTATAAAAAATTATGTTTTATAAATATACACACTTAATTAATAATTTTTAAAATATTTAATTACATAAACTATGATATATTTTTATAATAATATAATTTATAAGATTCATAAATATAATTTATACTCTCATAGATGAGTTTACAATTATATTGGATTAATTAATATTCCTAATGTCCACCTTACTATTCCCAAGTTTATGTTACTTTTAATCTGATATTAGTTTCTTGACTTCAATAAATACCTATTATTCAATATGTTATTCCTTTATAAAGTTTATATTGTATCATATATTTGATTTTATGAGATTTATACAATATGATTTAATTATAAGAATTGAAATTCCATTAAAATATTTTATTCTCCTTACAAAAGTGAAGAAAAAAATATAACAGATGAGGCGAGGTCCACATTTCCATTATCCATTCATCTTAGGATTATCATTGTGAAATTTTATTGATTCCACATTTGATTTTTTGTATATTCCTTTTTAAAAATTACTATGGTGATTGAATTTTACCTCAGAAAATTATTTTTATTCATAAAAATGAATGAAAATTGTTATATAATTTACATATTTTGATAATAAATATAAAAAATATTATTGTATTAATTTATTAAAATAGGGAAAAAATTATTTTCAATATAAGTATTCATATTTTATAATTATTTTATAAAAAAAATTAATTTGACGTAAAAGGACATTGTTATTTTATCTTAAATAAGAAATAATCATTATGTATTTAGAAATTTATATATATATATAATTTATTTTTTGAAAATCATTTTTAATAGAAATTATATTAATTTACAAATATAAATATACAAAACATATAGAAAATAAATTCATTAAAAAATATATTATTTACATTAGTTGATTCTATAATTTGTACTAACTAATTATAAATCAACGGATGCATGTTTTTTAATTTATTTAAATATATAAAATAAATATTATTACATCTTTTAATTTAACGTTTATAACATTTAATAATAAAAAATTTGAACTATTATATATTTATGTGAATAACTAAATTAGTCTTTTGTATAATTACCTGTTATGTTGTGGATGATATATATTTATTTTACTAATCGTTCCCTAAAATTTAACTTTAATATTTTTTTGATAATTTTTTTAAATTTCAATAGTAACAAATATATCAACTTCTTAGAAAATATTCAATTAGAATTAGTTGTAATTTACCATTTGAATTATTAGAATTTAATTTAATTTAAAATATATTTACATCAGTTTTTTTCTTCAGTAAAATTCTGAATGTTTATTTATTTATTTATCACATAATTTATTTCATATTAAACTGTAATACTCTATCATAATGAAATAATGATGCATTAATTTTATTTAATTTTTATGTATCCTAATCCATTAAACAGAAGTTTATTTAAGGAAAAATATAGACTCAAACAATGGGATGATACGTTGAAGAAAATCCTGAGACACACATGAAATGTAAGAGAGGAAAGATTATAATAAAATGGGTGTTGAATATTTCTCCAATATGGGTAATTTTTTTTCATAATCATTTCAATCCCTAAAAAGTAATTTCTAAATAATTAACATAATTTTAATTCTTTTAAAAAAAAATAAGTAACTCACATCACTAATCACTAAAACTCAACTAATTAAATACTAATGGAATCCAAAAATTTATAATGACATATTTACTTGTATGGAAGGATTTCCAAAAATTAATCTATAATAAATTTTTTAAAACAAATTTAGAAAAAAAATGATACATCTAAAAAATATTTATATTACCACCTCCCATGTAGTTGTTCATAATTTAAGTCCTAAAATATAAATAAATTGTCAGGTAGTGATCAAACAAATGATAAAGTGAAATGATGTATGGTCTATTCCTCCCAATGGTTACCTTGAGTTATTATACAAAGGTTTTCTACTTGGTCTATAAAACCTTATAGTAAAACCATAAAAAATTAATGAAATTATTAAAAAAATTAAAAATGAAAAAGTGGGAAGGAAAGGTATTCATAGATCATTACCTAAGAGGGTGATATTTTTTGTACCACCTATAGCTAGGAATGTGTAGTGAATATACCCTAATCTATTAGTGGGTGGGGTTTTATTGACATAAACCAAAATATGTGAATTTTTCCACTATCTATAATTTTACACGAGTCTTTTAGTACCCCATGGATAACGAATATCATTATCACCTCATTTAATTATAAAAATAGGGATGTGTTGGTAATAAAATGAATGGTCATACTATGTTAGATATATCCTCCTTCGATAGGTGTTCTATATATTGCTGTGGAGGTTGTGGATTCCCTACAATATCTTACATACCATCATCACTATTTTTCACCTTCTCTTTGGCGATCCCTTATTTACAAACCCTTTATAACCTTTTCAGTGACTTTTTGATTAAAACTTAGGGAAACTTTTGAATATCACTCCATGAAGAAGTTTAAAAATGAAATAAAATCTATAATTAGTCAATCATTTGTTTGTGATTTTATTATATTTCTAAATTCACGACTTCTGATGCTTTATTAATTTCAAATGTGTGTACAATATTCTCTTTAATAATTTCATTAAAATTATATATTTTCACAATATTGGGATGTAAATTTTTTATCCATGATGTAAATATCAAAAAATATAGTTCAGTGTCTTATAAAATAATTTAAAATAACATAAAACATATTTTAATTAATGTTTATACCCCTTTAATAGTTTTTATTTTTCATCTCTATTGAATTCCTATAAAGGGATATTTGATTTTTTTGTCAAAAATAATTTTACCAGGATTACTCGTCATCCTTAATGTCTTCTTGAGGAATGACCAACGAATTTTATTTAACCATTCTACATATTATTATCATTCTATTGAACCATGATCCAGGTATACATAGAGGTTTGTGGCCATATGGGCCAATATTTCCTTCATCATGGACATCTCAATTTATTTATTCTTCAATTTTTTGGTCCACCTGTTGAGAATTTGTTGATATTGAATGCATCACATTTGATGTTAATACATTCTAAGTTTTATAGAATTTGGTACTTTGAAATTATATTTTATGTTATATCTTTATATAACAAAAATTACCCTCCCATATATTTATATATTATTGTGGTTTCTAATACTTCTTCCCCTGAATTTGTTCCCTAGGTTCTAGCAAAAAGATTGGATGATCAATTTAAATTCTTTTACTGATCAACATTTTTATCCATGATAGTGAATTTTAAAAGCACATTGATCTAGGAATTTCAATTAGGATGTAATATTTTTGAGTTGTTACAATATGAATTTTACCCCATGTCAAGATAAAAGAATAAATAATCAAAAAAATTAATAAAATTAATATTTTAAATGAAGTATGTATATATATATATATATGAGTGAAACAATTATAATTTCGCATCTCTGATCCATATAGATGGTTCCTAATTGATTATATTTCATAGGCATCCCTTTAATAGAATTATTAAATTTCCCCCCTAGAATACATCTAGAGAAGATGTCAATGAGTTTTTCTCATGAATATATAAGATTTAAACTCATTTTCTAAAAACATATTAGTATTTTATATATTTATAGATTATGTTTATCATGTAAAATGAGATAAATTGTGCATGCTCAAATGATAATGAAATTTGAAAGTTCTAATCAATACTCAAAAATAAAATAAAGTTATGAAAAAGGGTCCCATATTAGACTACTACTAATGAGTACCCACAATGATACTCTTCAACTAGTCTCATTCGTTCCAAATATTCCCACTACTCCATATATATGAATATTTCTCTCTAGGACATTATGAATGTTAATTTATAGTGTATTTAATGTCCCTTTTATGATATTCACTTATAACTCCTCCATTGGATACCAATAAGATATACTTCATTCAATAGATCATCCTACTATGCTCCCTAGAATTCCACTATATGCATTCATTATTCAATAAAATTTCCTTCAATATATACTTAGATGAATGACTGAATAAAGGGAAACAAGGTTTAATTAAATAAGGAAAAAATAAATGAAAAGGATATATGCACTATCATCGAAATCTCATAAAACTTAATCATTGAATTATTAAAGTTATAATAACTCATTTATTTTATATTTACATGATCTTATAAAAATAATTCATCATCTCCAAGAGAAACACACATGGTAAGTCTCTATGATCACAAAGGTGAAGAATTACATTTTAAAATAGAAAAGTGATGAGTATGAAACATAATTAATAAAAAATAATGGATTATTAGAATAATAATAAAAATATAATGTTTAAATTCCTATCGAAATCATGAAAAGGTACAAGAGAAAATTCTAAAACATTTATTAGTTGTAAAGGAAATTGTTTTTTTAGGAATTATTCTCACTTCTCCTTTATCTTATAAATTAGTGTCGTTGTCCTTATATGTTGGATCTACGTACACATGTATTGGATGAGTGAAGAT
This sequence comes from Viscum album, assembly GCA_963277665.1. Classification (NCBI taxonomy): domain Eukaryota; kingdom Viridiplantae; phylum Streptophyta; class Magnoliopsida; order Santalales; family Viscaceae; genus Viscum; species Viscum album. The sequence continues at coordinate 500,125,847 of OY728159.1, forward strand.
ATTCTTCTTGTTTAGATCACTCTTGAATATTACCCTAGCTCAAAACTCATCTAAATCATCCCATGATCTTACTTTTCATATTCTATATAGATGAAATATGGAATCTTGTGTAGTTCTTTCTTGATTTATAAAATCAAGATGAATTTAAAATATTGTGATCTGTGTAAGGAAAATTTATTTACCAGTAATCTACAAGCATGGAATTCATCTAATAAAAATGAGGTTAATTTATTTTTAATTTGACATGGGAGGCCATTTAATGTCATCGATGGGGATTCCCTCTAATGTTATTCTTATGCGGTATACATGGAATTTGTTTGAATGTAACAAGAGTAGTGGGTGAATGATTTCATTCTGAGGAATTGGGATTTAAATCTAGATTGATATATCGAATTCCTCGATTCACCATAGATAATTATTCAATTAATATAAAAATTCCTTGTTATTCCATGTTTAATATGTCTTGAGAAAACCCACCCCCACCCCATAACCCAACCAATGATTTCGTACCCATGTGGATGGGTGGACAATATAGTCATATTTTTCTCAATTCTAAGGCTTCTAATATTTTGGAAATGTGTGTTCAGTCAATTTTTCTTACATAGATCACTTGTAAAGAATTTTAATCTGATATATATTAAAAAAACTCATATTCATATTCCAATGATTAAGACATTACTTAGTTAATGACATAATTCTCTAAGAAATATTTATTTAATGTTATGCCACTAAAATATCAACATCAAAATCAATTTTAACCCACAAAATTAATGTTAAAAATTAGAATTTAAATAATAAAAATAATATTTAAATTTAAATATATTTATTTGATTACACATTTATGTTAATATATTCTAATAAAGTGAATGTGTGGCGGATTTATAAAAATAATTCTATAAATTAATGAATAAAAAATTATTAATTTAATCCACTAATAATTTTTATCCAATTTCAACCAATGTATAGAAATATAATTATTTTCTTCGATTTAAATTAATTATCTCCTAAATTTCATCTAAAATATTATAATATAATTGAAAAAATAGGTTATCATCACAAAATGTGGTGAATAGAAAGTCCTTACCATGAATTTAGCCATTCCCAACATCTCATGGATAACAAAAGAAAAACAAACCTATTTTATAATTCAAATGGATATTCCTTTTTCATGTGTTATATCAGATTGGATACACAGTATCATCATAGAAAAATCTACATTGGTCTTTAATATTTATTCAATAAAAAATAAAACATTGGATATTAGGAAAATTGGTTCTATATAATTGATTTCACAACATTTATATGTGGGTTTCACCTCTTAATTAATAATCTTATTAATAATACACCTTTTTAATGTTTCAATAAATGTTTATTTTTTTAAAACAAGGTATACATGATTTTTAAACCTACTTTATATAAAATTCCATATATGATTACAGGATGCTGAAGAGAATTAATATTGTTCAAGATGGAATTAAACCATATTTCAATATTAAAAAAGTGTAAAAATTGTTATGTTGGATTTAATTATTCTTTCCATCTATACATTTGATAGAAAATAGATTTTATTAAGGATTCACGTAGCTCATATTTCCCAATTGATTATATGATAATCATAATGTATATGGATCATTATGAGATCAATTAGTTGGTTAAAATTAATTGTCAAATTATTGATAATATATAATGGTTTCATGAGGGTCATGTAGTCAAATATAAATAGATATTACATAAAATGATAATATAACCATCACTAGTATAATTATATGAGTGGGGAAATATTTCAATATTTTTTTTATCATTGGTCATCAGAGGTAATAAAAGTTGAATAATTATATTTGAGTTTTGATTGAAAAATAATAAATGTTAGAAAAATACCTATAAATAATATAAAATAAATAAATTGATTATATTTCTAACATATAAATAAGGTATGTGGTATGTAATATTGGTGAAATTTTTTATATTTTACCTAATCATGATCCATATTTCACTAAAAACAATTGGATCAGTATTCAATGAGTTCTTTGAATAGAGAAAAATCATATCATTTCTAACCACCTTTATACAAATAAATAATATAATAGACTATATATATTTCATAAGAAATGTTTTTTAAATATAAATTCTATTAGAGATGAACATAGACTAAAAATCTTCAATTGGGGTAATTTTCATATAATAATAGTTATTATTAAACATTCCATATTGAACCCTATAAGGATTTTAGGTTGGAAGAAATTACTAACAAATTCATCTAGGATAAGGGTGGATAATGAAAATTAATGTAATTATAAATGATTTATAAGATCACAAAGATAATAAATGTTATCAAGTAATACATAAATAAGTCTTATTGAGGGTAAACTCTCTTTAAAAGCTGACAATCTGACTTAGAGGTTAAATTTTTCTTTTTTGTATTACTGAATATATATATTTTGAATTGAATCATGATATTTAGATGAAACGAAAGACATATTAATATATATTAACCATACCAAATATTAGAATGAATATGAATCATGTAATATTGATTTCATTTAATACAAATCCCTTTTCATGTATCTGATGAGTTTTAGGCGTATCTATATAGGATTTTTGTCCCACACCTATCATGTATACTCTAAATTTAATTAATATAATTGGAACATGCTCTATATTACATAGAGTAACTAATTCACATTCTATAATAGAGGGATAATGTAATAGAAAATCTAAAAACATGACCAGTTAATTTATTGTGAAAGATGTATTTTTTTTGGAAAAATATCTGAGACTAAGAATATAAAGATGAAGAATAACCAAGGATTATATTAAAAATCAAATATTTTTTGAACATTTAAGGGTAAAATTTCTATTACGGGGGATATAAGATCCTAGGTATATATATATATATATAATTATTTCTATATATATGTGTTTGTGTGTGTATGTATGAATCTATGTATGTATGTATGTATGTATGTTTTTTTGTTTTTTTGTATGTGCGTATGTATATATGTTTAAATTTATATATATATGTATGTATGTATTAATGGAGGCATTTATGTATGTATATATGTTTGTATGTATGTATGTATGTATGTATGTATATATATATATGAATTTAATTTTTTAAATATATTTGTATGTATGTATGTACATATGTTTACAAATACAACAAATTTATTATAGATAAGTTGATAAAATTATTTTTTATATAGATATATAAATGATATAAATAAATCAAAATACAGAAAACTATGAAATGAATATATTTGATTTCATCATAATATAACATCACCAATGAGAAAATTTATATCCTATAAATCTAAAATAAAATAACATGGTTAATAGACATAGAAAAATATCAGGACTATCATTTTGTGATCTCATGGATCACCGTCATCCATAAATATCATAATTATAGAGTTGTTAAAATAAAAAAATAAAAAAATAGAACAAGAGTTATTTTAATCCCTAGACAGAGGATTTGAAAATGGGATATATAATTTTTGGAGTAGAAATTGAGAGAATTTATAAGACAGTAAAGTGGATAAATAACTATTAATGGGATAATATAATCATTTTAAATAATGACCTATAATAATTTTGACTATTGGGTGACACAATCGTAGATATAGATATAAGGATGTTAATGATTTAAATGTTTCTGTAAATAATGGTAAAAAATGATTATATCAATGTAGATGGTGATATGGTCTAGAGAGACTATACTATAACTTAATGTTTAGTTCAATTAATGGTTCCCCTTGAATAAAACCTCTAAAAAATAATCTCCCCCTTCATTAGATAGTGTGTATAGATCTCTATAATGAATATACAATGATGAGGAAAATAATGAGATAGAATACTACTAGGGAAATAGATGAAAAATACATTAACATACTCTTCTAATTAAGTGGCTAATCTAGGGTTTAAAGTATTTACACCCTGGGATTTTAGAATGTATTACACTTTAAATAAATACTTTGCTTAATAGCATGCTTTTCAGGACTCACTAAATAAAAACTAACCATGTTATATTATATTGAGATAAAATATTACAATGCAGGATAAACATTACTACATTATGATAATGCAATATAAAAAATATTTAAATATTTTACAAGAGGGATAATGTCAAAATTATATAAAAATATTGAAATGGTTATATCATTATACTAATGATTTTTTATGATCATTATTCTAATTATAAGTATATAAATTTAAAAAATATTATTTTAAGGTTCAATGTTTTTGAATTGGGATAAAATAAGAATGTTCCTTAAAAAAGTTCAGTTTATCTAAGGTTCCTCATTTTTAAAACTGAGCTCCAGAATTTTATTCTGAGTGTTGAAACACCTAATTTTGTCATTTTTTGTACTTCTATAATTACCCGATAATTTTCGCAGGTGTCCCAATGAGTCTCGAGAACAAGGATTTCAATAAATTCCACTATAATGGATATGCACGGGCAATGAACGGTTGCAGTCCAAACCGTGCAGTTTACCCTGTTTAATAAATTATTTAATTTAATTAAATAATATTACATGAAACATTTTTAATAATAAAAAGAACATTTTAATAATAATAATAATAATTAAGCTATTAATTTTTTATTGTGGTAATTTAATTTAATTAATGTTAAAGAATTAAAAAATGATGGTTGAAGAAATTAATGTGGATTATGGGTTTATCAACGAACCGTTTTAATTAAATGAAAAGATTCAGAATTATTAAAGGACCGGTTATTATAAAATGGAGGAATGTTCTATTAATAATAATGATATTATTATTATTATGGTGTTATAAATTTTTATTTTTTGATATTTTAATTACATATTAAAGGAGTGTATCATTTATGAGGATTTAATGTTTCTTTTGAGGTTCTCAAATAAAAATTTAATAAAATGAGAAGTTTAAGATTTAATGAAGAACTGTTATTAAATAGTGGTGGTGGTTTTATCAATATTTTGATTATTATTATTATTATTATTATTTTAGTTTTATGATATAATAATAATAATTACTATGGCAATTAAATTAGGGGTCATGGGTTGGAGTTTTTTTTTCATATTAATGATATTGTGATAAATTAAGAGTTTCATAATTAATTATGAAAAAAATTATTAAGTGATTAATGAATGAATAATCATTTTTATTTAAATGTGGTGTAACATTTATGTTAAAAGATTTTAATTGGATGTTTAATGAGGTGTAACAGTTATGTGAAATTCATGAGGCTTTTGGGCATCTCAAAGAAAATTATAATTAAATAAAGAGTTTCATAATTAATAATTATTTGTTTTTATTTAATAAGAGGTGTTAGGTTTTTTATAATGTTGAATAATAATTATAATAGGGCGATTATTATTATTTTGGCTTAATGAGTGGTAGTTATTGTTATTATGAATAATAATAATGATGGATTTTTTGGGGTTTCATTTAATTAAATTAACGACCACTAATAATTTAATTAATCACTACAATATAAAGGTTTTTATTTAATTAATTTGTGTTGAGATAATAAATTAAATAATGATGAGTTATAGTATTTAAATTTAATTAAATTTTGTTGAGTGAATGTAATTAACGAATCATGATGTGGGAAAATTATTTAGCTAATTTTTTGAATGAATTTAATCAAATCATCTTTACATGAGGAGTTAGGTGTTATTGAAGAAGGGTTATTTTAAATGGTCATAATAAAAATGGAATAAATGTTGAATTGGGTTGAATTTAATTAATTCTTTTTAAATGTAGATATCATGTTCAGCATGGTTTGTCAAATGGTGCGGGTCACCTGTGCTTTTACCCCATTTTAAAATGATTTATTTTTATTTTATTTCTAATAAAAGAAATATTTAATAATAATAATAATATGGATGTTATTATTATTATTATTGTATTAATTGGATTGGATGACCAATGGGTGTTTTCAGAATTAATTGTGAAACATTTATTTAAAGGGTAGTTAAGGAAGTAACATTATATTAAATGAGAATAGATGTTATTATTATTATATTATGACTATTAGTTTATCTTGTGTGTAATGAATAATTTTGGGAGGGGACATGAGGGTGGAACACCACTATAATATATGAACAAAAAAACACCATGCCCCTCCTTGGAGGCGCGCTACACCCCCCTCACCAACCCCTCTTCACGCGATTGAATCCTCTCGGTGTCTACTCTAATCTTTTCCATATCGGGGAGGTGAGTCCATCTACATTTGTTTTTTTATTCACATCAGCCATTTGGATCCACCGTTTCCCTGTTTTCCTAGCCAAAATCATGTGGTTCAGTTTTCTTGGGTTTCCTTGTTTCTTTGGTTCTAGGGATGTGCAAGGGGCACCTCTAGACCCTTTGGTCTGTATTCCAAAATCTTATGACTAAGGCATGGTAGATGAGTTTGTTTTCGCTTTTAAGTCATGTTTTGGGTAAGGTTATTTAGCCGTTTTTTTGTTTCACATCATTCAATTAAGGGTGTGATAATTTATATGAGTCCCCGGTACCAAGTTAGAGGTTCGTTGGTCGTTACTACAAGGATTCTGAATACCTTTTTTTTAATATTTTGAATTTTATTTATATTGTTGTAGGTCCCATTCTTGAATACACACATAAAAATACACAGAGATATATATATATATATTTATATATATATGTGTGTGTGTGTGTGTGTGTAAGTAAGATATATATATTTATATATAAGTTGTGTACACGTGTGATTGCGGACCAATTTTATAATGGTTGTTTCAAAGTATATTAAATCCCTTCATATTAAAAATTGTACCACTATGAGGTCGGGTAAAAAATCCTTAACAATTTATTTAAGAATTATATAATCTTTAAATAAATTGATAATGTGAATTTAGTTGATTATGTTATGTCTATGAATGACACTTTTTAAGTTATTAAATGATTTTACCCAGATGTGATAAATGAGGACTTGAACAAGTATTGATTTTAAGCATGTTTAGATAATTTTGTTAAAGTGGTATTATTAAATAGTTAAAATATTTGGATGGTCAGAATGTGTTCTAGTATAATTAATAATAGAATTAATTATCAAGACATGAGTATGAATAAAATTTTTTCTTTTACTAATTATTGTGAATATTGAATATTTGGCGTGTTTGGAATATAAATTGGAAACTGGTAATTATTAATTAATGGATTATTTATTACGTGTTAATTGGTAAATAGTAAGTTAATTGATTATTAGTTAAATAGATAATAATTAATTAACTAATTAATTATTGAATTAATTAATTTGAACGCATTAAATTAATATTCTGAATTGTTGTTTGTTACGACTATTGGCCAAGGGTACCTTTTAATTAATATTAGTTTTCAATGACATTAGTTGTCTTGGATTGGGATATTTAAAAAATTGTTATGTTTTGTGAGATGGTTTCTAAATATCTTGGCTTTGTTCGACATGTTTTGAGATGATTATGTTGTGCCTGTAAATTGTTAGAGACCTGGATAAATCACTGTTTGAGTGGATGGGTTCAGACTTGTTAAGTAATTTGGATAATTTAATTTTGATTTAATATTTATGGTGGCTATCTATGAATAATTAATTGTTTATTAATTATTAACTAATGAGATGTTGAATGATTAATTAATTTTTTTCTTATTTGATGAGAGAATTATGTTGATATTTTATTTGTTGAAATAATTAATGGATTTGATTAATTAATTTATGAAATAATTAATGGATGGTTTTGGGTGTAAGATATGTCTTTCTACAACAATGATAGATATATATTTATTATTGATAAACGGGTTGTGAGACAGAGACTGATGCTATAATTAATCACGGGGTGCTAGACATGGTGTTCTCCACCCAGTTTCATGTAACTGTTTTTTATGGGACATGGACTGATGTTCCAAATACCCATGGGTTGTGAGGCATTGACTGATGGTTTAAATACTCACGAGGGTGCAATACATTATGTTCTACAGCCATTAAATTATATTGGGCTACATGTCCAATTGTTCATACATAAAAGTAATTAACAGTTAATTAAAACTATTGTGGCATGATGATTTGTGAATTGAATATAAGGAAGGGTTCATGCATATTAATGAATTGGTTGAATCACTGTTAGTGGAAAGACCTATGATTGAATCACTATTTTAGTGGACATGCTAAGAAAAAGTATATGAAGTATTAAATTTAATATCTTATAACATTTTATCCAAGCCAGAGCGCAATCTTGGATTCGGTCTTTAGTTGATTATATAGATGGTCTTTAGAGACATTTGTGGTTAGTGACTTATATGGGGGATGACGAGCATAGGTCAAATATCAAGTATTTCATAATTTAATGATATTTGAATAATTGATAAATGAAAAATATTATGTAATTATTGTTGAGTATGCATGAAAAATGTATAATGCAAGTTCAGATACCAGCTGAGGGCTGATGCAGGTACTTGGGTATATATTAAAAATAGTAATGCAAACTTTATTTATACATTACTTTACATTGTTTAATTTATTTATTAAATTTCTGGATTTGGGGTTGATGCATGTGGTCCCGATCTACTGATATTTATATCTCACATGCTACTCTGGCTGCCATTGCACTAGGGTACCAGAGTATATTATATCTGGTTTCCGGATTATGTTGTTTGCGTTTAATTCGGAGATAGAAGCAGAGGACCAAGCGGATGCTTGGGATGCTTGAGGAGACAAACCTCATGACATAGAGTTGATTTTTGTTTTTTCTGTATTGGAATGTGAAGCATGCTGGTTTTTTCACGATTTCTATTTTTGTATCATTAGTATGTTATTCATGCATCTACTGTTTAGTAGGCGATGGCCATTTGTTTTGTACAAAATTTATAAAATATGAATTTTATTACATTATCATTTATTAGATAGATTCCACTATTTATTACCATTGTGAATTATTGAACTCTGATATGATGGTATAGTCTCCCCACTAACTATCTATAGACCCTTGCTGCTAGTCGGCAGCCTCAGACATACAGGGAGATTCGCTTGAGGTCATGTGGTGACCGGTCTAGCCACCGGTTTAGAGATGAGCATTGTCGGGTCATTACAAAGTGGTATCAAAGGGTTCCTTTTCCTTTGTCTTACTGTTTTGGGGTTGGAAGACTGGAGATTAGGAATGTGTCAGCACTTTGGTTAATAGTCATTCTTGGGACTGATCACCCCATGTACGTGAAATGATCAAGTTTCCTGGGATGGGAACTGATGTTTGTACTATTAGAGGTTACAGTTGATACGATTTCACATTGAGTGACTGATGTATTTTCCACTGTTTACTAATTTTGATAATTATTAAAAATAAAATCTTGTACCTATATAACAATGAATTTTTGTACATGAATCATATTATGCATGTAGATATTCACATGTCAGGTATATAACGTTCCATGTAGTTTAATTAGTAGGATGTCTACTAATTTGGATAGTGTTCCATGGGTGAAATGCCATGTTTTGATCTTCTTTTTCATGCCTATCTAGATTGCATATTTCGGTGATAGATTTAACATTCTTGAGTGATTATATTTTATACTACCTTAGTTATTATCATGTTTGGTTGTTGTGTCATGCTTCAATGTTTTAGAATCTTGTTGTGTTACTGCTTATGCTAACATGTTGAAGATGTTTTGGATATGTGAAAGGGGTGGTAAAGATAAAATTTTAAATAAATGTTGATTGTGATAAATGTGAGCCAAATTATATTTATATGATGTATGTGCGCCGTATCGATTGTTAGATACCCATGTATGGGGAATATTGGTTTGTCTTTGGGGTTCAACTTCTTCCATCCAAACTAATTTTTTCTATTTTCTAATACCCGTTTTAAGGGTTTCTTGTACCCCAAAAATCCATCAAAACCACAAAGTCAAACATGCACAACATCCTACTTTAAAAAAAATTCAACATTCAAAAAATCACCACTCGCCACCTCGATCCACTAACCCACGCCGCTACCTCACAGCACGGGACCCCTTGATACCTGAAACACCTCGAACCACGGTCAGCCTCGAAACCACCGAGATGACTGGACAATCCGCAATGAACAACCGATGAGCTTCAACAGAGTTCCTTGTCACCGTCACAAAGGAAGGGGATCACAACATAACTCAAGATGATATCTAGCAATCACCGTTGACCCCATACAAAGTGGCCATCAAAATAAATAAACCACAAAAAACAATCACAAACATCATACCATAATTCCAGAGAGACTCAAAAGCATCAGATCCAAAACCAAAATCAGTGAAATCAACACTCCAAAAATCAAATGCAGAAGCCTTCCACAACCATGGATCAATGGATTCCGACATCAAAACACCTTGTAACTATCTTCAAACAATAGAATCATGAAGCACATCGCCATAGTAGCAACATGATGGAAAAACAGACCAAAATCCTGTCACCACCAACTCACGCACTCAAGAAGACATGGTTATCTGCCCACACACACATCACATGGAGAGAAGAAAATCCACAAACCGTTAAAGTAGGGAACTCGACCGCTGGCTCAGCACTGTGCCACCAAGAAGACCTATCTAGCATAAGGGATTTGAACGAGGAACATGTTGACAATGATGTGAATCGATGAGACATCCGTGCCCATGAAACGCCACTACAACAAGAGAACATCCACCACGATCTTGCCGAGCAAGGGGAAGGATGAGTCGTGCCGGTCCGAGGAGGAAGACAGAGATGACTAGGAGAAAACCAAGGGAGAAAGTGCCCCTTACGAGCCCATTTTTTTACCGGGAGGACTTCTTGGTTCTCGAGTATTATGGAACACTGATAGGTTTAGGCTATGATATTTATGATCAATGTCGGATTTGGTGATCATGGTTCGTGTAATGTCACACACACGTGTTAATGTGTTCTAAAAACACACAATAGTGAGCGAATGATCTTTTTTGAGATGTCATGGAAAATCCAAAGGTGGGTACTATCGCTTGGTTTTCGATGAACGTGTTGGCAGGTGATGTCGAACATTTACGATAGAATTTTCCGGTAATAGTTTTACTTATCTTTTTGAGGACCTTGTTTTTTTCTCTTCCAGCCCTCTTCTGAATACAACAAGCATTTAAAATATCTTGACCTCATCATGGAGACACTAAGAGAGCATTGGTCTTAAACTAATCTTCATTTTAAATTTTGTTGGTATGATGAGTGGTTGCTATCAGGGTAGTACGTGGGATGCATGGTTTCATTGGTATACTCCTTTATTCATGTTGTGGAATAGTTGGTTTTTTAAATATTCCTACGTTGTCTTGACTTGGAAATTTTACTAGATATCAAGTAAGGACTTCATTATACATGGAGATGGTTTTTGAATAGTTCTATGGGAATGGGATCAGATAAAGGGTGAATGTGGGTTTCGGGTCCACGATGTCTTTCAAGGAATGCATGTGCATCATGTTCTGTTGATTGATCGAGAGTCAACCATTTTCGTTGACGAGGTCTCCTATTGGCCTTTGATATTTGATCGGTTTCGATGTTTGCGCTATAAGGTGATCCTTGGATCTGGTTGTAAGGGCTTATCTATTATTCTTGTGAATGGTTAGAGGTTCATTTGGTGTTGGGAACACAACAAGCCACTTCAAACAATAATAAATGAATTTGTTAGGTTGGTTGTTTTTATTGTGGTTCTCAATGGCTTTGAGAGGATGAGATGTTTTTAAGGTGGGTATATTTTAAAGTCCCATGTTTTTGAGCTGGGTTAAAATAATATTTTTTTTGAATTTTTTTTCAGTTTATGAATGAGTTAATTTTTTGGAAAACCGATCTTTGAAAATTTATTCCATGTCTTGGAACACCTAAAGGGTTCATTTTTGGCTTGTATGTTTACCTTATAATTTTTTCAGATGTCCCAATGAGTCTTTGGAACGCCAATATCAGAAATTTCAACTTGAATGGATCCGCACGGGCAGCGCGTGGTTGCTGTCCAACCCGTACAGTTTACCATGTTTAATAAATTATTTAATTTAATAAATAAGATTATATGAGACTTTGTTATTATTTAAAAAAATGTTTTCAAAATAATAATAATGAAGTTATTATTTTTAATATTGTGGTTGTTTAATAAAATGAATTTTAAATAATTAATTAAATGACAGTTGAAGAAATTAATGTGGAATATGTGTTTAGTGAAGAACCATTTTAATTAAATGAAGAGTTTCAGAATTATTATAGTCTCATTTATTATTAAATGGGGGAATGAAATAATAATAACCATGATATTATTATTATTATTGTCTCATAAATTATTTGGATGCATCAATATTTTAATGTCATGTTAATGGAGTGTATCATATATGAAAATTTAATGTGGCTTTTGAGCTTCTTAAAGAAACATTTAATTAAATGGGGAGATTAATATTTAATGAATCGTTGTTTTTCAATAATGGTGTTGGGTTTATTAGAATTCTAAATAATAATAATAATAATAAGATTATTATTATTTTAGTTTTATGAAAGTAATTGTTATTATTATTATGGATATTAAATTAGGGGCCATCGATTAGAGTTTTTATCATATTAATGATATTGTAATATATTGGGAGTTTCATAATATATTATGAAATGTTTATTAAGATAATAATGAATGAAGAATAATTTTTAATTAAATGGGGTGTTACATTTATGTTAAAAGATTTTAATTGGATGTTTATTTAGGTGTAATATTTATGTGGAATTGATGAGGATTCTGGGTATCTAAATGAAACATCTAATTAAATAATGAGTTTTATAATTAAAATAGAAGTGTTTTTTAATAAGAGGTTTTAGGTATTATCTAATGTTGAATAATAATAATAATGTGATTATTAGTTTTATGGTTTTATGAATGTTTGCTATTATTATTGTGAATAATGATAATGATGGATTTTTTTGGGTTTCATTTAATTAAATTAACAGTCAATAAGAATTGTATTAATCGCTACGAAGTAAATATTTCTATTTAATTTATTCTTATTGAGATAAAAGATTAAATAATGGTGAGTTGATGTTTTAAAATTTAATTAAATTGTACTGAGAAAATTTAATTAAAAAAATGAAGTGGGGAAATTATTTAACCAAATTTTCTGGATTAATTTAATTAAATAAAGAGTAAATGAGGAGATGGGCTTTTTGATGAAGGGTAATTTTAAATGGTAATATTAACTAAGATTTTTTTTGAGTTGGGTATAATTAAATCAAACCATTTTAAATATAGATATCAGGTAGTGCATGAATAGTCAAATTGTGCGGCTCAGCTTTGTAGTTACCCAATTTTTAAAATGATTTATTTTTATTTTATTTTTAAATAAATGAGATATTTAATAATAATAAAAATAATTATATTTTTAATATTTTTTTATTTTTATATTAATTTTATTGGATTAATAATGTGGGTTTTAAAAATTTATTGTCTAAAATTTATTTAAAGCATATTTATTGAAAAAACATTATATTAATTGAGAATAAAAAATGTTATTATTATTATATTAAGAATATTAGTTTATTTTTTGTTTGATTGATAACTGGGAGAGATAACATGATGGTGAAGCACCACCATAGAGGAGGAACATAAAAAATTCCCAAGGCCTATCCTTTGAGGTGCGTTACACCCCCTTGTCGGCTCCTCTTTGTTCGATCGAATCCTCCTAGTGTCTTCTTGAATCATATCTGTCTTGGTGAGGTGAGTCCATCTGCTTTTGTTTTTTCATTTTCCTTGACCATTTTTCTCCTCCCTCACCCTGTTTTCTCGGAAAAAATACTATGGATTGGCTTTTATTGGGTTTCCTTTTTTCATCGATTCTAGGGATGTGCAAGTGGATCCTCTAGACCCTTTGGTCTATATTCCGACATTTTCCGAAAAAGGCATGGCAGATGAGTTTGTTTCTATTTTTCCATCATGTATCGGGTAAGGTTATAAAACTGTGTTTTTTTCAAATCATTCAATTAAGGGTATGATAATTTATATGAGTCCCAACTACCTAGATAGAGGTGTGTTGGTATTTACTTCAATGACTCTGATTACCATATTTATAATTATAAATTTTATTTATTTATTAGCAGGGCATGAGGATGAATACACACACACACACACAAACAGATATATATATATATATATATCAGTGTGTGTGTGTGTGTGTCTGTGTAAGTAATATATATATATATAAGGTGTGCATGAGTTGAGATTATGGACCAGTTGTGAAATGGTTTCCACCATGTATATTGAAGCCATTCAGATTAAAAATGGTTCCATACTGAGGTAGGGTCCCAAATCCTTAATGATTTATTTAAGAATTATAGCTTATTAAAATTAATTAAAAATGAAAGTTTCATTGAGTATGATATGTGGATGCATGATACTTTTGATGTTATTAAATGATGTTTCCCGCATGATATAAATGAGGACATGAACATGTGTTGATATTAAGCATGTTTTTCTATTTTGGTTAAAGAGATATGATTAAATGATTAAATGATTTTGTTGGTCAGAAAGTGTAATATGATAACTAATTGTAAAATTAATTATCAATTATTGGGTTGGAATTAAATTGTGTATTTTAGGTATTATAGAGAATATTGAATATTTTATGTGTTAAAAATATAAATTAGAAACCGATAATTTTTAATGGACGGGTTAATTATTATGTGTTAAATGGTAAATGGTTAATTAATTGATTATTAGTTAAATAGATATTAATTAATTAGAAAAAATTTCCTTGAATTAATTTATTTTCATGCATTAAATTAAGATTGTTAATTGATTGTTTGTTACGATTGTTGGCCAAGGGTACCTTTGGATGCATATTAGTTTTTTATGCCTTAAGTTGTGTTGGATAGATTTGATTAAAAATATTTTATACTATGTGAGATGGTTGCTAAATATCATGGATTTGTTCAACGTGTTTTGAGATGATTATGATGTGCATGTAAATTGTTATTTTCCCGGATGAATCACGGTTTGAGTGGATGGGTTCATACTTGTTAATGAATTTGGATAATTAAATATTGATTTAATTATTTAGTTGGCTTGATAAGAATAAATAATTTTTTATTTTTTATTACCTAATGTGAAGTTGAATGTTTAACTAATTTTTTACTTATTTTAAGTGTGATTTATGTTGTTAGTTATTTGTTGAATTAATTAACAGATTGGATTAATTAATTTATGAATTAATTAATGTACGGTTTTGGGGTGTTAGAGATGGATTTCTAAACCAATGATAAATATATATTTTTGATTGATAAAAGTACTTTGAGACAAGGGATAATGCTCCAAATACTCATGGGGTGTTATACATGGCGTTCAACACCCTGTTTTCATGCTAATGTACTTTTATGAGTCATGGACTGATGCTCCAAAAACCCACGGGTTGTGGGACAAGGACTGATGCTCAAAATACTCAGGAGGGTGCTAGACATGATGTTCTACACCCATTAATCAACATTGGACTATGGGTCCAATTGGTCATATGTAAGAGTAATTAATGATAAATGAAAACTATTGTGGGATGAAGATTTTTGAATTGAATATGAGAAAGTGGTCAGACTTTTTAATGAATTTAGAGAATCACTGTTAATGGATGAAAACAAGAGCAAGTCACTATTTTACTAGATGTGCTCAGATATCATATATGAAAGATTAAATTGAATATCTTATAACGGGTTATCCAAGCCAAAGCACAAGCTCAGATTCGGCCTTTACTTTGATTACGTAGATGGTATTTAGAGATATCTATGGTGACTGGATTATACTGGGGCTGTCAGGCATAGGTAGAATCTCTAAACATTCATAATTTTCTGAGATTTGAATAATTGATAAATGAATATTATTATGTAATTATTTTTGTGTATGCATGACAAATGTATAATATAGGTTCAGACACTAGCTAAGGGCTGAAGCATGAACTTGGGTATATAGGTACATTATACTACTTACATTATTTATGCATGTGTTCACAAGGATTAATTTATTTATTAAATTTATGGATTTAGGGTAGATGTTGGAGTTCCAGGCATATAGATATTTATATCTCACACCCTACTCGGGCCGCCATTGCACCGGGCTACACAAGTTGATTCTATTTGGTTGCAGGATTGTGTTATTTCTGTTTACTTTGGAGATAGGAGCTGATGATCAAGGGGAAGCTCGAGTTGCTCGAGGAGAACACCCTCAAGACATTGAGTAATTTTTTTAATTTTTTATGTATTGTAATATAAAGCATGCTATTTTATTTTCACTATTTCTATTTTTGTATCATTATCTTTCCATTCATGCATGTATTATATAATTGACGTTGGCCATTTGTTTGGTATAAAATTTATAAAATATGAATTCCACTTCATTATCATTTATTATATTGATTTCACTATTTATTACCATTGTCTACTATTGAACTCTAATATGAGGGTATAGTCTCTCCACTGACTATCTATAGACACTTGCTGCTAGACAAAAACCTCTGGTGTATGGGGAGACATGCTTGAGGTCATGCGGTGACTGGTCCAACCACCGGTTTTGTGATGAGGTGTGTCGAAATTTTACAATTAGAAATATAATTGAAATTTTTAGAATGAAGTTAATGAATAGATTGAATTATTCAATGAATATATGTAAGGTTATGTATAGTAATGAAATATAGAAATTGGATAGATATTCATTAGATATATAGTCGTTGGGTATATGACTATTATATATACAATTATTATATATACCATTATCCAATATGTACACTGACATTTTGTAATTATAGTTATCAAGTAATAAACAACTATATGATGAAATAAAAACATCCATTTTTTTAAGATATTTTTTATTTCTTATATATAATTATTGTTATTATTATTATTTAAAGGATTTATATGATGTGAATAATAGATTATTATTATTCATATCATATTGGGAGATTAACAAAAGTTAATGGTTATTATACATATACTTTATTTTAATGGGATTTCATTAAAATAATTTAATACTCTAAAATGATATTTCTAATTATAAATTTTTATGTATTTTATATTTTTATATGAATAAAATTAATGATCATTATATTAAAATAATAAAGTTATTTTACGTTTAGAAAATATATTGATATACATTTTTTGTGGTAATAATTAAAATATATTGGTAAAGGTAAAATTGTTTCAAAATGGTTAAACCAACTCCGAGGGACTTAAGATAACAAGAAATATCATCAATACATTGTGTGGATGAGGGTATGAATGACCCATTTCATTATGTTTCATAATTTTTATCATCATTCCACATAAAATGACAATAGTACAAATTTCTAAATGAATATTTGCAGACATTACACACACAAAATAACCTATAAAAGGAACACTCATCTACCCCTCTTAAAACAATATATTAAATTGAATATATATTTAATACCAACCCATTTTTTCACTGTAATTTACATTAATGATATTGTGTATCATCCAGATCCATGATGGAGGCCTAAATCTCTCATTAAGAAGTAACATGTGTTGAAATAGAGAAAATATATCAAAGTACCCATTTATTCACCATTTTTATCATATAAATTAAAATATTTATAAATGACATCATCTACATTAAAAATTTATATTATTATAATTAATTTTATTTGAAACTCTTACAAATATTATATAACTATAAAATCATACCCATTCACTAGTATAACATCTTTCTGATCCGATTGTTCCAAAAACATACATGATTGATGGTGTGCTAACAACATAATTTTCATCATGGGTAAGTATTAAACAAATTTTAAACATAATTTATGATATTATGAAGTTATTTTTTTCATGAATATTATTTTGGTATGGTGATAAAAAAATTAATTATCATTATAAACTTATATGTTGTTATGGATGAATTACTCGAAACATGTTTATCATAGATTTTATTCTTATAAACCATACCCATAAATTCCATAAAATAGAAAGGGAATAAATAAATAATAGGAGAAAATTAGTCCAGAACCTGGAATATTATGTGAATGATGATTTTTTTATCAATCAATAAATATCTATATCACCATTAGGAAACTTTTATGAAATACTAAAATTTATTAACATTGGATGTTGTTATATAAAAATAAAACATTAAAATATGTGTAATAAATTATTTTAATTAAATATTATACAAGTTAATATATTTATAAATAATTTTTAATATTTTATTAATAATTTTATATTAATAATTCATAATTATTGAGTCCCTTCATTAAAATTTATAAAAACAACTGAGTTTATTTCTTATCTAACAACGAAAACAAGATTATATAGGAATAAATTTTAATTATGAGTAAATTTTTTGTTTTTTAAAACAAATATTATATTATTAATTGTTATGTTATTCCTCAAAATATAAGGTTCAGAAAAATGACTTAGATAAGGTTATATATATTAATAATAAATAACTTGGGGTTCGTTTGGCTTGTTATAGTATGTTTATTAACCTTATAGTGTAAGAAAACAAGAAGACACGGTAAATGTTAAATTATCTAACTTAAAGTTAAATCTAAATGATAATGTAAAAATTGAAACCTAAACTTGTCTAAATTCTATTGTATTAGTGTATATCGACCCATACCCGCCTTAGCTTCAAAATAACTCAATTTGGAGCTATTAAAAACCAAATATGACTTTATAATAAAATAATATTTTTAGTTATTCCAAAGGGGCCCCTCTCCTCCCTTATAAAAGGGCACCTCCTCCCTCTCTTCCTCACACCACATTGAGCCTTCATGCTGGGCCAAACCCCAACAAAATCTCTTCTCCAGTTCACTAGAAACATCTTAGAGGTCCGGGTCATCTTCAATTACCAATTTTAGTGCCCTAAGAGGAGGTCTCAAAAAGGCGCATCAAAGAAGAGGTAATGTCCGTTACCGATTCTTTCAACTTTATTTCATCTTCCACTTCTTCTTCTTTAGTTGTTTCATTATGAAGTAATAACATAAGTATCACTCTTATACAGATATGTTATTATAAGTATTAAACAACCATATTTCACCATCAATCAATCCTACGCAAAACGAAATCACCACGCGTGCGTACGTACGGAATACCGTCTCCACACCGTGGTGTAAACTATTTTCCACCACCACCTTACTTGGATGGGTATAATGGTGAAAGTAATGAATAGATATGATTATTGTAAATTGATATTGATTCTTTAATATTATTCATACACTTTAATACAATTCCACGATAATGGGAATGATATCATCGCTCGTGCATACGTACGGACTACCGACTCCACGAACGTGATGAGATTCATTTTCCATGATTAACCATTCAAGAATGATTATAAAGTATATATAATGAATAATAATGAAATATATGACATAATAATGCTACTATATTTATGTATATATATATATGTCATCTATTTAATTTCATTCAATTCAATAAGGAAACAAAAACAACGTTCATGCGTACGTACGGCCTACCGTCTCCATGAATAGTGAATTTCCTTTCTTTTTATAGATCTATAATATATATGTATATGATTAATATATATTATATATAGATCATGTTTTACACTATAGAATTATGTAAATCAGGATATTAGTAATAATATAAAGAATGAAAAGTCGAAACACATACGATAAATGAAATGATTTTACCAAAAACGCTACTTTAACATGGAATTTACAAAAGAACAGGTAATATAAAGTCATAAGTGAAACATATAAGATATCATAACAATGAATATGATTATTTAATAAGTCAAGGACATTATTTAAATCATTATACAGGAGGGTTGGATCCATACTAAGCATATCAGACCTAACGTAAGGGATAACTATTCCAATCTGGTTCTTATCCGAGATTGTTTATTCCTATGTATTTACTGGGGTTATTGTTATCATCCATGTACATGTTTCCTAAAAATGGTTTCATGTATTTTTAAAGTCCTTTTTACCCATTTTTTACTTTTACCCAATGGAATGGAAGGAATCGTTCTTTTATTTACCCTACAAGGTACTTTTTGACTTTTCCGAAAAAAGTACGAGAAGAATGTTTTTTAACGTATACGACATGAAATGATTTTTATGGTTTTATAAAGCCTTATTTTCATGAAGAATCCTCCAAAATATTTCATGAATATTTTCAAAAAAATCCTTTTCTTTTAAAATTGCACGACATTTTATGAAATGAAAATGATTTTGATGAAAAAAAGATATTTTCCTCAATAATTCATTTCATGTGTTTTATCAAAACCGTTTTTCATATAAGATGACATTATTTCATATGTGTATGTTTAAAGTTTAATATCTCTATGATTTAAATGGTTTTATATTTTTTATTATGAAATGATATCCATTTCTTTTAAATGGATTATGTGATGATGGGATGATGTTTATGAAACCCATTTTATTTATTGGGTTTTTATGAATGATGTATTTTTATTTTGTGGCACAAGTAAGAATTATTTTATTATGAGATCGGTGGGACCTATATCTCCCTCCAATTCATTGGGTAAAAATTTATATCTCATGAGATAGACATGGCTGGAATGGTATGTTAATCCGGTTCAGTATTACAGGACTAGAATGAGGAGTGAACTCGATTCAGAAAGGGACTTTGTCCACTAAGATGATCTTGCCAGCAATGCCTTGGCTACTATAGAAATCATTACATGTGATTAATGGATTCCACAATTACATGTTTTATTCCCATTCTATTTTATCATGATTTATGTTCCATTATTATCTATGCCTTATGTACTTCCATGTTTTATGTCGTTACTCATGATTTTGTTGTTTAAACTTTATGTTCATGTTTTTAAGATCATATGTATATGGTATTTTTTATTTTATCCATGCTTACCCTTACTGAGAATTTGAGCTCACCCTTTTTATGTTTTATTTTCCCCCAGGATTAAAAAAAGGTTTTAGGTAAGGAAACAAAAATTAGAAGATATTTATGGGAGATGTTGAAGATATTTCACCATGATTAGAAGACTACATTCCAAGATTCCAAAGACACTAAAATATTATGGTCCTTATGTGTCTGTTTTTGTTATGTATTGATTATTCCTAAAAAGTAATGTAATATCTATGTACGTCAAGCTTCGGGTCTCTACAACGATCTTGCACACCTTCATGATTAACATGAACCTGACACCCTGAATTTATATTAATACACTTACTTTCAACATTATGAAGGTCAACATATTTATCATAACATTATGAGTTATTAGGACCCTTTAATTCTTCTCATATAATATGTGAAAAAAAAATCCTCAAAATCCCATCCAATAAAGAATCATTCATTAAATCAAACATCAATCTTGTCAATTTCATCTGAATCTATTTATACATATGTCTAATTGTTAAAGGCTCATAATTAATATTCAAATATAATTTTTTAACCAATGTTATTTAGGTAGATGATATCCCATTAACATATAAAAAATTTTGTTGATATAATCTTATTTCATATTCACTCGATTTACATTGAAATCATTATATAACCAAGAGTTCATCCTCAAACTCTTGACATGTTAATTAAATATCTTATTCATCTTCTCGAACCCAATTTTATATTATGGTGCACCTGTAGTAGTATTTTACAACCATAGTTTCTTAATAAAAAATAATTACATGAACTATATACCATTATGAATTAACATATTTTCATATCTCAGTAATTTTATCTTTGATTATAACTCAATCTCTACACATTTCATTCACTTATGAAACATTGTAAACACATGAAAAAAATTTAGAATTATAATCCATACCAACCAAATAAATTGATTGATATATGTTACATGATATTGTGACCCTACAAAAGATTGTAATGGTACATAGAACAAAATATTTTTGTAAATTTCTCCAATAATTCTATCACTTGGTGTGAGTGTTCGTTCAAATGACTCCATTTTTTTCAAATATACAATATTACCAAATTCCAACCTCTAATGACATTATCTATTGTTGAAGTAATTTTGTTTTTATATAATTTTTCAATTTCTTACACATGTATCCTAACATGTAATTTCATAATTATAAATCTATAACAATTTTTTTTATTACAACCATGCCCATGAATTTTTTTTCATATTGTATAAATTTTTATTATTTTCCCCGAGTGAATGTCCATAAAAACCATTAAAATTTTTTAATAACCACTAGTGAAAATAGTTTTGAAGTATGTATGATCATGTTATCAGACTAAAATAATATTCTATCTAATGAAAAAATGCATCACACATTCCACAGAACTGGAATACTAATTATTTTAGATTTGATTCATGCTTCCCCCATCCAAAAATATATATGATTTCATCACTAGAAATATTCATGTTTCTAAAATATCATGAAATATAATTATTAAATTAATCCTTCATTATGTTTAATTGATAGGAAATATTGAGTCTAAAATGAAAGAATATGTGGGACTACCCACATGAAATAGTCAAACATCATCATTTCCATTAGTTGTAAAGTTCACTAAAAATATTCATGTTCCTTATATTTATCCCTATGAACATTCATGAAATATTAATTATTACCACATCTTGATTATATGGGAATATAACAATTATCCTAGTATCAAATCCTTCTATTTGATTTAAATCTCACTACGTGATTTTCTACTGAATAAATCAACCTCTTCTAATAATATAAAGTGAATAATATGAAAATATTAATAACTCACATCTATAAAAATAAACACAAAGTATTAAATATCTTCAATTATTAACCATTTTTTTTATTCCCTGTGGAATTTCTAATGGATGTTATAATATCTTATGAATTTAAATGTGATGATTACATTATAATTTATGAACATACATTATCATTTAGTCTAATTTCAGCTAATGTCAACTAACTTATGATGTGTCTTTATTCATTTAATTGATTATAAATCACCATCACATCAATCATATTTATATTTTGTATGAATTGAATTTATTACACATATATTGAAATTGACATATTATCATATATATTTTTTTTGTACACCTATGAAATAAACTATCATCATATACACTATATTATTGAATAAAGAATTAATTTACAATGTAAGATGAAAAAATACAAAAAAAAAATTAATCACATAAATCCCACTCAAAATTTTACATATTTATTTCATTTACAACATGATGTATCAAGTGAGACTTTTTATGATAATGATATTCCTCAATCTATATTCACTACATTTTGATAAATAATCAATTGATATTATTGATCTTCATCATTCCTTCTTCCATAACTACCAATTAAAATTAGAAATGTTAACACAATATTCATAATTGAGGATATTAGTTTAGTTTTTACCAAAAAATAGTGTGAAAAAATGAAAAAACAACGAGATAAATCGGAATAAATTAGAGATAAAGAAAAAAAGAAGCGTAAAAAATGGAAGACACAATGAATTAAATGGTTCAAAAAAATACCAACAGAAATGGTTTTTAATAATTAATTTCAATACATATAATATAATTATGGTTAATATATTATATATATAGAAATAGCATCTAGAAGTAATACAGTAACAAAACATGAAGGTATAATTAGGAATTTTCCAATGGTACATAGATCTTTTTATTGGTCTGATGTACTATAGTACCCACATCGATATAGTCCACAATATTATAGTACCAATTATATATGTCACAAGTAATCTCAGCTAAAGTTATTGGGATAGTGATTATTATGGGATGATATAACATTCCTTGTATTCATTTAATGGATCATATTCCACCATTCCAATAGTTTGTGTGTATCTAATAAAAGGATTGTACATCAAGCAAGGGGTGTGTGAAAGGTGTGAGCATAAAAATTAATAGGAAACCACTATAGAGGACTATAATTTTTGAAATGATATACCATGTTTATGTATAATAAATTTAATAATGAGTAATAAAATACATGAAAGAAATGATTTCAAATCATTTTTTACTAACCAAGACACTACAACACCCAAACACATATTCTTAAATAAATTATAGTTAATCAAATTACTCACGAAGATAAATTCAAACTTGTTCTATTTTAACAATAAAAAATGAGGAACAACATATAAATCATCAAAAATATAAACTATTTTTATATAATGGAATGTAATATTTAGTCTTATATAATTATCATGTAGACAATGGATCACGATGCATTTATACCCCACAAAACATTCAATAAAGGGAATATTATATAATATCCAATCCTTAGGAATATATGAAGATGTAGAGTAACATATTTTCATCTAATATAATTTACAACATATTAGTAAAGGATTAATAGAAATGATCATATGGAGAAAACAAATTTATAGAGGATTAAAAAACATTATTACCCATGAACACTAATAAAGGGAAGGTGGTAAAATAAACAATATCATAAAATGAAAATCTTGAAGGTGGCTCATGGAAAACTATTAAATCCAAAATAACTATCACAAAAAAGATAGTAATTTTAATAAAATTTAATTATATAATTATATAGTTATGATAACTGAAATAGTATACATGGAATACAAATCACATGTCCTATAACTCCACTAGAATATAGTTCATCCAGCACATGTCAACCCTCAATCCATAATCCCACAATTAATGATATCATACATATCCCACTATAAATATTATATAAACCATCTCATATGACGCTTTATATCAGAAACATCTTTATAACATCACAAAGATCACATTATATTAATTTTTTCTAATTATCTATTCCACCTCGCATAAGGGAAACAACCACATAATGTTCTATGGGGACAAAGTCATGACATTTTATATTGACTCCAGCTCATCCTCATTATCCAAAAATTGATTAAATAGCTTTTATCCCATTTTAAATTCAGTCTCAAGGTTCCATATAATATTTATATTTTTATCACAATTATTTGCAACCATTTTCAATATGATTATAATGACCCAAATACTTAACCAATGGTCAAACCATTACATAAGAACACTAAAATCACCATTGAAAAGTATATACCGTACCATATCCTAATTTAGTGTACTCACCCTTTCCCACTAATATCAAATGGGCCTTAACCCAATGAAGATACATAATATCAATACTATATCTCTCAAAATAGAGAAAAATACCCATATATCTCTTTAATTCACTCACCTTCCAATAGAACCCATATGGTTGACCATCATGAATCATCAAAAATATAAACCATTCATGGTGGAATCGCCCAAAAAATATTTGAACCCTAAAAAAGGACTAATAATTTTAATGATATACTAAATGCTATAACCATTTTTAAAATTGGATGTTCCAAATAACCATTAAAACAAACTAGCCACCTCAAAAACCACCTATGAGTTAAATATTATTTTTAAAAACTTTCACAACCAAATATAAAAAAATTAACTATTCCTAAAAATTTATCAAAAGCCTAGATAACATTTTTGTGTCCTCTACATATAATTAGATATAATGAAAATTTAATATATAGTCATAGATTGATCATAATGTTTCTAAATCAACGTGTAAATGACTATTCAATTCATAATATAATATATCTAATCTATCTCACAAAAAGTAAATATCTTGATCAAATTTTATGTTATTACATAAGGAACCCTTTTTAACCCATAAATAATCTCCCACAAAATTCATGATATATCTTCTTATATATAAGATAGTGACTACATTTTCATAAAAATACAAACATTATATATTTAGAGTTGACCCCTTTTCCTTCTCCAATTGATTTGGATCTACTATCTGAAAATAGAAAATTATGCAAAAATCTAAATTGTGGGATTCTTGTTAAAGACATAGAAGATGAATTATATAGAGTAATATAAATTTTAGATTAGCTTATCATTGTCATAAAGTCCCCCTTTTATAGACTAGTTATAAATTGAGCGGGAGATGGATCTCAAGGATCCATTTGAAAAGAAGATGAGATTGAGATAAAATAGGTTGATAGACCATTGGAACATGTTGATATTTCCCTCAAAATGGTAATAAGTGACTTAATATAATTTATAAATTATTAAAATTTGAAAAAATAGTCGCTACATGAACGCCTCTACAAGAATTCTAATGGAATAATGGGTTATTTGATAATTCTTATTTGATTCTCAATGGGGTCTCTTATAGAAACATATTGGACACTGTAGTCTATTTGACACCCACTCACCATTCAGTGGATTTTTTTTAGCCAACCATGGAACCTCATTTAATCGAATTTTAAAATTTTATTTAGTCCATTTTATCAAGATCATAATACTTAAAACATCCATTTTACACATGTCAAAATTAATAAAAATATTTTCCTATAACCACAGAAAACAGTTAAATATCTAGTGTGCTCCATCTCAATTTGAGTGAATAGTGATTCAAGATATAATTGAATAATATTGACATAGTTAATTACAATGTATTTTTAAATATCATATGGTGATTCATCCAAGACTAACATCATTAAAAATTTATGTTAAACATTAAATATTAATTATTATATAAGGATATGGAAAACCACATACAAAAATTTTATATATTACCATGTCTTAATTCAAGAATAAGGTATTAAAAAACCATTAATCCCACACATATTTGTGACACTAATTATATGTATAAATAAAAAATATTTCAAAATTCTTTATGAATAAAAATCATAATACATTTTTCCAAAATCTAATGATGGATTATACAAAGATTGAGTATATGAATCTTGGAAATAATCTCCATCATGAATTTTCTATGTAAATATTATATGTAAAGTGTAATGCTCACATAGAAATTTCCAAGGATGTAATTTATTATTTTTAAATTTATCCTTTTATATTATACATTTTTAAATATTATGTAATTTCATGACAATTACCATGGTCAATAGATAGATTTGATAGATTCACAATAATTCATTTTAGTCATTTAGTCTAAATATGCTCTTCTAATAACTTCCACAATGTTAGTGAAAAGTTATACAACCTGTTTGACACAATTATTTTATTTTGAGTTTTTGGTTTCAAAACCTTATGAATTTTTTTTCAATAGATATAATTAACATAAATCAATTCAATTTGAATTATTAAAAAGATATTTATTTTTATTATTTTAAATCAATACATACATTTTGTATTTATTATTCATTAACTACTTATTCCATTATCTTTTCAAACTCCCCTATAGAGATCATCCCTTATTAATAATATTTATTGATGATACTTACACCATTGAGTTTATTTCCCAAGGTAACTATTTTTAATTTTCGTCCTCTCTTTATCCACTACATTATCCATAAAATATTTTCCATTTTCATTAAACCTTATAGACATTTTTCCTTAGATATTATGGTGGACCAGCTATATGTTTTGTGATTTCATTATTTAATAATTCCTTCTCCCGTAACTGTTTCATCTTCCTGACTCAACTCATATGGGTCCTCTTGAAAATTTTCTAGTTGAATGTTCCCCAATCCTACCTCTAATAGTCTAAGAGTTTTATAGAAGAAAAAATTTGGAATATATCATATATGGGATTCCTTATCCTCATTCACATGTACACACATGAATTTATTACCATTTTCATAAGAGAAATATGGAAAATTATGTAAAAAATAACTAATATGAAAACAACAACTATTAAGACATAAAATTCTGACATGAACTAAACAATTCCTTAAGCAAAAAATATAGGACCAAAGACTTAAAATTAGGTATAACAGACATGAAAAAGTAATATAGTCTCATAATGAGACATGTAATACTATAAAAAACATTCTTAATCATCCGTCAAGAACCAATATTACCCACCCACACCAGATCCACATAGATCTCCACAAAATAGGATTTTATCTACAAAAGACTTGAAACATGCGGAAATATCCCATATATTTTTTATTATATAAATATATAATATGATATACTCAAGTCTATAAAAATTAAAAAAATGACAAATTCAAACCTTAAACAAGAGGTTATGTAATAGAGATCATGTATATGCATTACGAATGATACAAATATTCCAATATGGCTCCAAACCATAAATCTAATCAAATGACCATCACTTTAAAAAAAATCTTCACAATACATATTATCGTAATAATTTCTATGATTCCTATTAAGAATCCCTGAATTGGAAATTTATATCACATGAACACACAGAAAATATGGAAATTCAACCAATATAAAGGTCATCATGCACTAGTCTTAGGGGGGATATAGAACCCCATTGATGTTCTATGAAATTATATAGGACTAATAATTGACTCATAAGTGTGTACGCGAATATATCTATATTTTCCCGTACAATTTTATTGCACATCCTTGATGAAGGTTAGTGGATACTTGGCCCAACATATGTATAATGAATGAATAAAGGATTATAACCTCGAGCCCTACATGGGGATACTTGAATCTAACAGTGATCGACCCATAAATAAGGGACTAGACAACATATGTAGTGGGGTGGGATACCTAACCATATCTGGTGGATTAGAAACTCTAACATCACATCCCACATAGAAACCTTGTCCAAAAATATTGATCTACAATACTAATTTGAGGGGAAAGTAAGTGCGTGGTTTGTATATGGGGTACATGTGGCTTTACCACCTGAAAATAAAATATTAATGTTCCCCTAGTCTTCATTATGTGTATATAAATCCATATTTTTGATATATAAATATATAATTTTTATATATTAATATTTAATATGTTTCACCATGATCCATGATAGAATTATATAGATTTTGTTTGTTAGGAAACATGGATAGAAAAAGTTTCCAAAAATATATAAAACACATTCCACTACATTTTTTATATTTTTCACCCCTCTTAGTCATATCAAACATAAAACATTTCATCATAACCTAGTTAAAGTATCCATAAGAAATGGTGTTTACAAATTCTAAATAATTGTAAAAAAAGAAAAATTCAATGATAACTTAATCATAACATGAGAATAAGGCTGTAATAATAAGAGATTAATATTTCAAAAATATTCCTATAATTTCATAGATCATAATCTTTAGTAATGTAATAATTAATTATAGATCATAAAACATAAATCCTAAAGGATGAAATGAACAACAAACATGAGAGTATAACATTAGCATACAATATAATTTTTTGGTAAACACATATGTATAGAGAATAATTTTTTAGTCAAGTATAAATTTCAAGAATATCATTGTGAACTAGTTTCAATCACAATTTCATCACATATTTAGTCAAGGTCACTCTCATAACTATCATAGTGGAAGGATTCCATTAATGAACTTGTTTCACTCCCTATTGCAGAACTTATTAACTCATGAAATATCCATCATTACCGAATGAATCGGAGGGATATATAATTATATTCCCACCCATCACATAATCATAATACATTCATATTTTACTAAAAATATCATAAAAAAATCATTATATATCATTACTAGTAGAATAGAACGTGGTTTAATAAATGGATCATCATAACATGACCCCTGGAAAAGAAAACATATTTCATAAAAATATCGTCATCATCAAAATCAAGCATTTATATACTGAATAACGAATGAATCATTATATCATATAACTACTTAAGAATTCGTATCCTCAAAGGATGTTATCAAAAATGTAAGTATCATTAAAATATCACAAGAAAATTTCATTATTAAAATTTCATTATCACCTAAATTTTACATATTTAAAGTCTAAATATTTCAAATAATATTATAGAGAACATTTTTATTTTAAAATATCCATGGTAAATTATAATGTAAATTAATATAATTTAGTGGTCTTGATAATGGTAACTATTTGTCCTATTATGTACAATAAAATGAATATTCATTTTCTATTTTTTGTAAATGGATAACAGTATCTCATTTAAAAAACTATGGTGATATTAAATTTAAATCATTTTGTACAAAAATAAATTATGGGAAAATTTTCTTTAATAAATTATATCGTAATATAAAAAAACTGATGAATAAATTTTTAGATAACATAGACATGAAATAAAAATTATTTTCAGCTGAAGAGATAAATAAATTTAGTTTTCCATAAACAAATTCTTTTGATTTCATCAGTAATTAAATATAGTTAAACAAATAAAAACATAAAATTTAAATACTATAAACACATGTATAAAAATTTTAAAATTATTATAATTATATAAAATTATTATTTACTAACTAATAATATCATATATTAATCTCCAATAATATTTCCACACCCATTTAATTATAATCAGTATTAAAATCAACATTTCTGGGTGTCAACTGTTTCATTTTTCATGAAAATTTTGATTTTGTAGTTCTGGTTCTTATATATTGGCCATGGTTTCACCATTAAAAGAATATTAACAAAGAAATAAATATAATATATATTAATTATATATATATATTCATCTTAAATTGTATTTATATAAAAATGAATTACCCAATCCAGGGTGACAATAGGTCGTACATACACATAGACATTGTTTTCACTCTTCAACGGATGGAGTGAATGTTTGTTAAATAATCATTAACCATTAAAAAATAATTATTATATAATATACCATTTATATTTATTAAATTTATATTTATTAAAAACAATGAAAATAGGATATGAAACATTTATAACATCTACTTGTGGAGGTGGTAGTCCCCATGAATGCATGAGCGACATTATTGTCTTCCAATAAATGAAAAGGTTAGAATACAGATTTGATATTTTAAATAAATAATCATAATTACCTCATAAATAATATATATAAACATTAAACCCATCATAATATCTATTCATGAATGATGGTAATAGTTAATTAATTGTATCTTTGTGTAGCACGATAGTCCACACATATGCACAAGTGATACTTTTACTTCCCTATTGATGAAAAATATGTTGAATAATAGTAGATTAATAATCAACATAATGTATAACTATATTTATTATACTAAATTTATTATTTTATTATTAATTCCATATATTTAGATAGTTTAAAAGAAAAAATAAATTAAAGTAGGTTGTTTAGAATGATTACCACTTATATCATATGAATTATTTAAAACCTTCATTAAGGACCACTAGAATTCTATTTTATGAAGAAAGGAAGCTATAATTAATGTATAAGAAACATTATATAATATTTTTTATGTTATTTTTGTGTAGATAGATTGATCAATGTGGTGTAAACAAGATAAAGGTGAGTGCTTTTAATGTTGAGGGGGAGGACAGAATAAGAATTGATAAATATATTTAAATATTATAAATTAGTTATCATGTGAATGTTGTAGAATGTGGAGTGATTCTAGAATATATGATAGTATATTGTTGAAATTATCATATCTAACAATTTTTGGACATGTATAAGAGGTATGTTAAAACATATCTTTTGGTTTCTCCCCTTCAACAACTATAATTAACAATAACTTCAGCAAAAACATTTCCAATCATAGACTATAATAATTTTAATTATAAGGTAACAATTTTCTCAGAAATAGAAAAATGATGTAATTTTAGACAATTTATAATAATAATTTTCATATTGAAATATTTCTAAGATTTTATGTAATTTAAAAATATTATATTTCATAAGATATCATTAATTTCATTTTTGAAAGTATACATTTAATTTGATTTTAAAGAAATCGAGATATTAATGGAATTAAAATATAAATTGTTCACTCATAAATCTTACAATATTATTTACCATAAAATTAACTTTAAAACATAATGAATACATAAAATATACCTTTTTCTATTATTATAATCATTTACACTTATTTTTTTATTTCTTGCACATGCACTGTGTCAGCATTGCATAAGAATTTAATTGAATTATATAATTACAGAAAATATAAAATAAATTTCCATCATAATAAAAAATTAATAACAGTAAAAAAATTGAAAATAGTTTTTAAAATATTTGTATCCCCATGTGAACATATAAAACGTTAAAAAAACAAGAGCGAAAATGTTAATTTTTTATTAATTAAAATGATACAAATGTCATTACTAATAAAAAATGGCACAAAATTTCTCTATATTCAAATTTATTAAATATATGGTCTAATAAAACAAATTAAATTAAATAATGGATTTTTTTTGTATTATTTTAATACCTTATCTTTGGGTTTTTACCATGTTTTACCCATTTTACACGTTCCTAGGTAAAAAACTATTTACCATGATAATTATTCATAATTAAAAAAACAAAAGGGCCCATTAACCAAATTTTCCCCACTAACTTCTAAATATTGAATCCATTTTTCATCAATAAATATATTTAAATGTTAGATATAAATTTTATTAAAAATGTGAAAAATTCAAAAAAAAATTATTTTTTGACAAATGTGTTTTCAAGCATAAATAATAACATAAAAAAAGTGTGATTATTTTTTTTAAAGAATGGAATTAATTAGAGTTGTTTCAACAAAATGATTAATAATTTACTGAAATTATAAATCCTAATTTCAATATGACATTTTAATTAACGAATTTAATGAAAATTAATTATAGTATTTGAAAATTCAATAATTTTCTATATTTAGGGGAAAACGATCAATTCAAAAAAATCCTAAACTTTCACAATGTGTTAATTATTATGATGATTTTAAAAATTATGATACATTATAAAATTAAATATCTAAATGATTCTTAAAATAATTATAATATACATACACAAATGATATAATTTTATTGAAAAAAATCTATTCTTGAAGCATAAAATATTTTCTCTAAAAATTAAGTGCTTATATCCTAAGTGTAATTAAATATTATATTTGATTATGATTAATATATATAAATATATATCATTATATGGTTTCATTTATTCATACCATCTTATTCAATTACCTGGTTATAATGGTCACATTTAAATAATAAGATTATTATAATATATCTCCATTCTCTTAAAGCATGATGTTGTGTGTTAAGAAATATATTGAGGTTATAATTATTTTAAACAAAAATATTATTTTTTGAAATTATACACTACACTATAAATAAATTTCAAACGTATTATTTTATCCTGGTCATCAAAGTTTTAGTATTTAAAAATACATTTATTGAAAACTCACATTTTTCAGAGTTATAATAAAAAATCCATTGGATAGATGAAGTGGGAATATTTAATGTCACTAAAAATAACATATTATTGGATTCCCAGATAAAGAGATCTATAGTTGGAATTTAAAATATGAAAATATATGGAAGAAATAGCATTTAATCACTAATAGAGAGTGGAAGAGTAGTTGGTCCTGAGAAAGTTAATGAAAAAAAATCATAAATCAGTGAGTGTTGAAAAGGCTATTAATTCATAGAAATGTAGGTAAAAGGTTACAATTATTATTTTTAAAATCTGTTCCTAAATATGAGTTATTATTTCACATTCAATATTGAATCCTTGATAAAATTCATATACTCAATTTCATTCTATTTCATAAGAATTATTCCATCTTTTTTTTTGTTCATTGATGAATTATTGATTCATCTCATACTCCATGAAATGAATATTCATGAAGCATTTTTCATGAATATTGCACAAAAATTATCTTTTAATAGATAATCATATCCATAAAATAATTACCAGTTAGTCCTTATTTCTGTAATTATATAACAAAACCTAAATGGTTAAAAAATCATTCTATATTGATAAATATAATAAATTAATATATACTACCTCAATAATTACACCCATATTTCAAATTAATCCATTCCATTAATAGTATTCCTTGCGATTCCTCAAATATATGTCTATCCAAATTTTAAAACCAAAAAATCCAATATATTTGATCACATTTTTTAATATAAATTTTAATATTTATCCCCTAACAATATAATGTGTCATATAATGTCACATACCAAACATGTGAATACTTTTATCATATATTATATTAAAATATTTTAATACTTGAATGACCACAAAATATAAGTAGAAGCATATATGATTGAAAAATTTAAGACAGTTATTATTCATCAAATAAAATTAATGTTATAAAATATACTCTATAAATCCAAAAATTCAATAAACATCATCAAAGATGTCCAGATCCTGATTTCATCACATCACTTTACCCTTTCAATAACAAAAACACTATCTCATTTATTTAATAAATTTCAATCATATGTTTACCATAACTAAAAAATATTATATCAACATTAGACATATATTATGGGTTATATTTACCATGATCATGTGTCATATAAAAATATCACTGTTCCTCTATATTACATTTCTTGGTTATCGGTACCATTTCGAATATGTTTTAAAATTATTTAAGAAACAATTACTTGAAACAATACGCATATTCTTATATATTATAATAGCCAAAATAACATTGATATAGAACTTTTTAAACATAAATCAGGAATCCAAAAACATGTGCACTTCAATCCATCAAAATCACTCGTTATGATAGAATATATACTTTTTCTAGGATATAATGTTTTAAGTATTAATTTACTTGGATAATTTCCATTTCCCCCAAATTTACGACATTTACGCATAAATGTTAATTTGGAGTGAACGTCATAAATCGGCATAAAACTCTTCATTTTTATGTAGAAATTGCTTTATCTATTCCCTTCATCTCTACCCATAAAACATATTCTTATTTCATTCTGACATTTCCTAGAGTTATTCTTTCCATATACATGACATGCAAAAAAATAAATCTTTTTTTATTATTATGTGTTTTAGGAATCTTAAAGAATATGAGACTCGTAATCAAATACAGACATATATAATTACATTTAATCATGTGTTTTTTATAATATCTTATCCCTAATTCAACTAATTTGGTTTCCTAAGATGGTTTTCCATAAGTCCTGAAGTGTTCCGCCCAATACAGGAGAGGTTGTTGACCAGCGGTTAGGATCTGGTAGAGGTACAATGGGGAGACTAAATACTTTGGATTACAAAAACATATAGAATAAGAAATATACATTAAGTAAGTATAAATATGATCATAATTGATTGTAATAAAGTAAGAGTAATCAAGACTAAATATGATACAATGTACAAAAATAAACTTACAACATGTGACACATAGGCAGTATATGAAAATAAATAATAAAAGACATAACTGCTATCTAAAGTTGAATAATTAGAAACACCTCATCCCTTTTCATCCTTACATCATGCTGTCAAAGATGTATAATAGTAATAGAGAACAATTCATGAAATTTATATTGCAATAATTAGGTTTGTTTGGGTACAACACTGTAATAGCAACCTGAAAAATGTGTTCAATATACTTAGCAGTCCCCCAACATCTTTGTCTAATGCTATCAGGCCTATGGATATAAAATAATTAGTTCACATATGTATCTAGTTAAAATATTAAAAATAAATAATAACATTTCAGGCTAAAGTTCATGAAATATAATAGGCCGAACACATCTACTTTGGCCTAAGCTGAATGTCTCTGAACACCTATCATCATCTGTATAAATGTGTACGTTAGATGATCACCTATACATATATACATGAAATATCATGGACATATTATTTAGTAACAAGTAAATCCATAAAAAATTCATAAAAAATTAGGTATGTAATGCCTAGGGTGTCATACCCATCAATCAAAATATAATGGAGGTCATGCCTATGGTGTCATACCTGTAATTATAAGGTAATGGATGTCGGGCCCGAGTAACATAATGTAAGGGGCTCCATGAATTTTTTTTCTATATAAGGGACCCCATGACCTAGTATCAATATACATGGGACTCCATTCAATTGTATCATAGTATAAGGGATTCCATTCCCAAGAATCATAGCATAAGGAATTCCATGCCTAAATATCATAGTATAATGGATTCTATGACTGAGTTTCATATTATTAGTGATTCCATGAATGATTTTAATATTATAATGGATTCTATGTCCATTTTTAATGATACAATATATTCTATGTTGGAGTAACCTAGTATAATAATTTTAAAAGGTCATTTTTCAAAGAATGTTTGTATCACAATTCATTTGAAATATATTGAGGTCCATGTATGTAATAATTTCCTATAAAATTATTTTTTGAAGGATAATAAGGCCCTATACATAAACATGTCATAAAAATAAACTATTACATTGGGACATTTTATATATAAAAATAAAAATGCTAAGTGGTTCACCCATCACATAAAACCATTCATGATGTAATTCATTTTATTATTTATAAGTCATTTTATCTCAAAATGTGGTTTTATTATAAAACATGACATCATCATTATTACAATGATTTAATTAAATTTAACCATATCTCCTAATGTATGTAAATCAACTCACCATAGAAGGTGATCCCCAAATGTCAAATTCAGTAGATTTATTAGAAATTAAATCATTACCCCTAAAGGGATGATAAATTCATATGGCAGAACAATAATTTTTAATCAATTACAATAACCCAACCAAAAGGGGAGATTCAGGTTGAGGTCACCACCTTCCACCATGTATTAGGTGTACAAGATCATAAAAATCAAGAAAAAGTATTTTAATTTATATTAGTTCATTTTTTAGGACTGACATCTTGAAGTTATAGAGACATGACTAATGTAAAAATAATATATTCAAGAGAGTCCACTATTGAGATTTGTTTCGAGTAGGAATAGATGAAAACATAATATTAAAAAAATCTACAAAAAATTATTTTGAGTTTTTTTGAATGAATTATCATTCATTATGGAAAAATATATGATTAAAATGTATAATGAGATGAAAAATAAGAAATGTCTATCCAATGCAACTAATGACAGTCAGTTATTAGTCCAGACCGAGGAGGTCACTCCAAGCATTTGAGAAGTCCCAGTGAGATATCCAACACAATGGGCCTACTAAGCATGGATAGGGAAGGAGGTAGAAATCCCCATTTAAAAAGGATAGGTAAAAATGGTATTTCTCATCATTTTAAATTTTATCATAGTTTAGATGCTTTATTTTTAAAATTTTGTGCCAAACATGTTTCCTCCTCTATCTAGAATCCACACCCTACATTGTTAAATCCATATTTTGATTAAACCATGTACCAACTGGCTAGTTCTACTAGTTATGTGGAAATAAGGGTTCATGAAAGGCACACCATTTTTGTAAACCTTGCACAACCCATGTATACCACTCCTGCACACCTGAACCATGAATCACATTTACTCTAGTGGGTTTCAAAGTGTAAAAAATTCATTTCCCCTTACTAAAATGGCCATAATGTTTACCCACACAATTTAAATAACTATGTGCAAACAATGCGCCTCATTCTACTTCTAAAAAAATAGGATATTTCAGATACTAATGCTTTAAAAAATCAACTTATCATTCAAAATACCTCCCAATATATAAATCATAATAAAAAATTACACTTTTAATTTTAAAATTCTTTAATTTTAATTCTAAATACCAACTTAATATTTGTATAGTTCTCTAAATGAAATGTTTAAATTTATTATAGTAATCAACATGTCGAAAACATGGGATCTTATAGTCTCCCCACATTAAAACTTATCATCACCATGATGTTTGGGAGAACAACGAAAGAATAAAATCACATTATAGGGTCATGAATTTTCATTAAAACGATCATGTTGTGTTTCCAAGCTGCCAATGCACCTCCTGAAATCACTTAAAGCGTGATAAAAAAAATCCAATAAAATAAGAGTGAACACTAGAAATTACCACATATACATCAATACATGATCTCATTTTCATCACTATTATTATACATAATAAGGATCTGCCCACCATAGGTTCTAAAATTAAATATCCATAACTATACCATAAAACATCGATGGTTATATTTTTGTGGTGATACATTTCTATTGTGTTTTTATTGAACTACCAGAACATTAACTAGAATACACTTAAAGAAAATATGTTGATATTTGATATGGTCAAATTGTTGGAACTCTAATAATCCCATATCAAATGGTTTCAACATATTATCCCATGAAAATCCCAGGTAAACATTTAGTGAATCACTCATCTGATTCTGACAACATGACTAATGAAATTTCTACACCAGTTTCATCGATCTAAAAATAATGAAAACAATTTTAACCACTTATGGTCAACTAATACTTAAAAATAATTGGTTTATATGGAAGATGTGTCACTAAAATAGATTCTAAATCCCATAATCCAAGTCATAAAGTTATCATTATGAGCATACTCACCAAATATCATACTCGACATCTGTTGGCGTATCCTAGTTCAACCATCCCAGAAGAAAAATTTAATCATTCAATAAAACTAGCATCAAAACTATTAAATGGAATAATAGTTCAAAGATGATTGTATACCCTCCTATTAAAAATAATTTTCACCCCGTCAATGAATATAAATGGCTCACCACATCCCAATAACTTTCATTATAGTACATAAAAAAGTAGCATGGATATGATCTCACTTATCCTGAGCATCAATGTAAAAATCATCTATCACCCATTTATGTTTCTGAAGAACTGTTTTCAAGGAGAAATTAAAACTAAATCCACAATTCGGGCAATCATCTTCCAATGTA
Source organism: Viscum album (assembly GCA_963277665.1). NCBI lineage: Eukaryota > Viridiplantae > Streptophyta > Magnoliopsida > Santalales > Viscaceae > Viscum > Viscum album. The sequence goes on from OY728159.1 coordinate 500,164,236, forward strand.
TAAAGTAATACTATACACTATTTGCATTATTTTTAAATCTCTACTTGAGCGATACTCCAAAAGAGTTCATTTTTTAGACCACAAAATCAATTTGATCAACTAGCACATCGTATAGTTGACTCTTCCTAATCAAGCTCAGGTAGATGTTAGGATCATGGGAATGATTACCACTTTACTAAGAGTAATCTAATATTTTATTTATAGTAATGTATTTATCTTTATGAGAAACACTTGAATCAGAAAAACTTATAATAGCGTTTCCCAATTTTTAACACCATGCCACATGACCAAGAGTCTCTAGGTCCACTCATGGCTCCCAAATGGATTTTCATGATATCCCCAACACAATAACAACCAATAATTTACCATAAACTCTATTTCCCTTGTCCCAAAAACACTATAGTTGAAACCATCGGTCCATAACCCATACTCATCGGCTTATCGATGTTGAACTCTAAATTATTTCCTTTCAGGATAGATGTGATCTAAAAATATTGCACTATATAGTTCTTAGGTGTTTGAATATATATGATGTTTACTTATAACAACTCTTTAAAATCAAGAATCTCACATTTCTGAGGATTTATTGAACAAAAACAAACCTCATGGAATCATTTCTGAGAATAAATCATCAACAATCCAAGTAAAGGTCATCTAGACCATGCATCATAATAGTCCCACCAATTTTATGAAATTTCAGTAAACTATCACTTATGGATCTATTGAAAATAAAAGGCATCACTATAAATTGATAGACAAAGGAAACTACCATTAATTACTCTAGAAAGAGTGGAAATTGTATCTCACTACAAAAAGTAAAATGTAGTCTCAGCCCAACATCTTATATAGTTTTTCATTAACATAACAATATCATTGTCCTATTATGGTCTATGTTAATGTATAGGAATATGGGTATGTCTACCTATTCATGAGGTATCTAGTATTATAACCACATCCCATTCATGGGAACATATTACACAATGTGTGACGTGTCTAAAAACATTCTTTTAAACAACGTTAAACTGAAGTAGGGAAAGAAATAATGACCCAAAATGGTCAGAACATTTCATCATAGGGGTAGTGGAATCACTTTTAAAACATTGAGTTACCAGTCCCTAATCCTTACCGAATATCCATATAGGGAAAATTCTGTTGAATGTTTAAAACTCTAATCATATAGAATAATGAGTTGGTACTCAGTAGTATGCATATAAAAGAATACCCCATTGATGCTTAACAAACAATAAAACCACCATCTACATGGGGGGTGTTAATTCAATAGTCAATAGTCATACATAACGAAACCTACAACCAGACAGTACATTTGGTCTAATATATGAATGGAAGAATATATCAATTCTTTATGATCAAAATGTGCTACCATAACTATGTAATCTATTTACATACCAATGGTCTCGACTATAAAATGGGTTATTGAATGAAAATATTATAATGAATTACAAGATATCTTATTTGACAATGCATCCAAATAAGAATTCATTAAAGATTTATGACGAATACAACTTTTCTATTTAAAGAATCTCACAAGAAAACATAAAAAACTGACCCCTACATAGATGTTTATTACAATAAGAACCTCTAAAATATCTAGTTTAATGAATTTAAATGATTCTCATTCATTTAGAATTTTACAATAGTTCACATATCATGGATATCATGAATCAATGTTCAGAAAAATGATACAATTAACCTTCTTTATATGAATCCATGCAAAAAATAGGAAAATTTTCCTATAATTTCATTTTTACCATTTTTTTTCTATTTTTTTCACAACTATCATTGTAAGAGAAAATTTCAAATTTCATTCAATATATGGGAAGAACCATTATGTTTTAATGGTAATGTTAATTAAATGATGCCTCATGATAATAAATAAAATAGCAGATAATGGGTCTATTATTTCTGAGGGATCATGTCAAGTAAGATACCTCCATATTTTTATCTATAATACTAAATATGTGATTTTATAGACTTTAAATAACTATTCTAGTAGAATAATCTAACCACCATGGGGTTAATAACTAAATTATAAAATAATAAGGAAACCCACAAGGTTCCCATCATTTCAAAAATAGTTCAACTAATGTAACCCATAATAGTTTATGTTACGGAAAATTCAAAACACCCTTAATGAGATTATCTCAAAACAACATTCCCTGAATGACCAAATTGGGTTGAGTCCAATTTACCTCATATTTAACACTTATCCACTAACATAATTGGGTCCAGTTGTGTATTTATAAATTTAATAAAAAATATTCTCCATGCCCATGTTATAAAGGTATATGACCATTGGATGTTTAAATTTACCTTTCATTTAAAAGAATTCAATTCCTCTAAGAACAAAAATTAAGCATATGTTTATAAATATCATGGTTCCTTTAGATAAACTTTCATCCCTGGGATAGAATGATAGTTTCCTTTATATGCCACCAATGATATTAATGTAACTAAAACCTAGTTTTCAATTTATATCTATATAAACAAATCCATATGTAATGGTTTGATTATATGAGCTAAACATCCTGATTTATAAAGTCCCATACACTTTATAAATTATTGTGGGCACCAATTTGATCAAAATAACAAATATTTCATCCCATTATATAACAGTTCATGTCTCAAACTTTTTATTATCGATTTGTTAAAAATGATACCACTATCAGTAAATATGGTAAAACACCTTTTGTGATTACATCGAAACACTATTTTGCCGACTATATATTTTAATTAAAAACAATGTATATAAATAAACACACAATCATAGAAAAAAATAGGGAGATAAACTATATGGGTTTATAATATTGGAATGCATGCAATGAAATTACATAATCTATATATAAAAATCAACATGAACCATGAAATATATGATACAACCTTAAAAGAATGGAATATTCTTGGAATGTGAAAATCAATGTGCCTATGTTGATTATTGAAATAATATATCCTTCTATACTCGGCCAAGAATAAATATTCAAAACCCAAAGAATCAAAAAAAAGTGGAAGTATAAAAATCATCCAAGGAAAAATTATAGAAAATAGTAATAAAGAAGAATAGTCACATCCCTGGAAACATGATCATTCACTCATCTATGGGTTGACTAGCCCTAGACACTTGAAATATACTAAGTGCTAAAATCATTATAGTCTATGATCTTCCATTTTAACATATTAAGAAAATGGTGGAAAAGAAAATCTGTAATACCAATTTATAACCTCTCATCCATGATTCCACTATTCTGCTACCCTGATCTAGCGTTCCATAGGGCCTCATGCATGGGGAATTGTATGTGAGTGTCATTTAAAAAGAAGAGAGGGTTTAATGGATGTACTGTTGGGATAATACACTATATATATAAGTAATGAATATAGGAAAACAATTATATGAAGGAATCTAACATACTATCAAAATTAAAATAATAAAAGAAAAGTAATCGAACATGAATATGCTTAATATACAATAGTAGACATACAACATGTGATCCATATACATCACTTGTAAATAAAAAAGAAAACACTAAACAATTATCACTAATAGAATTAAGATATCTATATCATTCCATCATTTTAATACTCTATCCCAGAATAGATGGATAACATCAAGAATGCACAATCATTGAACCTAATCCTACATTCATGAGGTATATTTGGGTACCCTGGTATAATTGTGTCCCAAATAGGGTGTGATATATACCCAGTAGGAAACCACCAAATTATTTCTAATTCTATCCAATCATTGAATATGGAATAAATTTTTTTATATAGATAACTACGTAAAGAAGAATAAAAATAATAGCATATCAGACAAAGGTTCCTCAAATACACCAAGAAAAATATAACTAAATCATAATAATCCATAATGTCTCTATGAAACTTCCATAATTTATATATACTAATATATCATATAATTTTTGGAACATATATACATGCACTGGTATGGATCCACAGTTTACTACCCAAGGTATCCCTAAGTTAGTCATAAAAAACAAGGGAAGACACTACCAATGTTTCACCCCCATATATCAAAATATAAGGGACGTCAAGCCTAGGGTTTCATACCCATATTCATAATGTTAGTGATGTCATTATTGTTTATTATAATGTATGGGATTCCATGATCAATTATCATAATGTATGGGATGGCACGCCCTAGTAACATATTATAAGGGATTTCATGCCCATGTATCACAATATAGGGAACACCATGCCCGAGTATCATAGTATAGTAGACCCATACCTTGGTATCACATTATATAGTACGATATGCCCGAGTATCATAGAATAAGGGATTCCACGAATAAAAATCATAATATAAGGGATACCATACCCGATCATCATATTATAAGGTGTTACATTCTATAATATTATATTATATGTGATATAATTTCCATGTATCAATGTAAAATAATACAAAAATTCCATGTCAACGAGCATCCCATATCACAATTATTTTTAAAAGATAAAAAGTACCATCTATGTAAAAATTTCATATTTAAAAAAATTTATAAATATTAAGAAGAAAATGTACATACCAATTCCATAATAATTCAACTATTAAATAGGTCCATTTTATTTACTATAATAAAAAAGGCTAAGGGGTTCAGCCATTCCATAAAACTAGTCATGATACAATCCAACATTTTATTTATAGTATAGCACACCTCAAAAGGCGGTTTTATTATAAAAGGTGAAATTATCCTTGTGGAATTTATTTAATTAGATTTAACCATAACTCTCAATGTATGTAAATAAACTCACTTTATAATGTGTTCCACATGGCATAAAAGTAGAATATTTGTAAGTGTTTAAATATTAGCACCGAAAGGGGAGATTAAATCATAATATATAATGATAATTTTTAATAAATTATATGATCCCACCCCAAAGGTGTGATTTCAATTGGGTTCACCACATACCAACTTGTATTAGGGTTATAAAATCATGATGTTTAAGGCCCGTCATTTTGTTTTGAAGCATTTCATAATTTAGGAGTGACACCTAGAAAGTCTTGAATGTTGTAAAATGACCAAATTAAATAAACAAGATAGAAATTAGGTATATGTGAATAGAGGACCTACCTTATGCTTAGGGAAGTCTACTTGAACAATATTGAAATTTTATTCGAGCTAAAATGAAATGAATATGATGATTATACAAACAACTTGAAAATAAAAAGAATTACCTCACATGGATTTACCATTGTGTATGGTTAGATAAACTATGAAAAGAAGGAAGATAATGACATGAATAACTGATGGATAACCAACAGAACAGATGATAGATGATTCCAACCAAGTATTGTTACTGATTATGTGGCACTAGGGGCATAGGCTAGGGTCTAATTTGGGAAAACCATTTGCATACTCTGCAGGTCACCCATACACACCAACACTATTCAAACTAGTTAATACTATGGGGTTTTATGATGTAAACAAACCATTTACCTATAGAAAAATTTGTCACACATTGGTCCCACATGGTTAAACAAATTTTGTTGATACGATACGCTTCATTAAACTTATCCTAATAAAATTACCACAATAATGGTGATAAATTATGCGACAAAATTCATAATATGTCTAAATATTGACACCATCTATTCAAACCTTTGGATTGAAATAGGTTATCTATGATCTTCATCTTGTTAAATTCGTCATAATGAACCAATTATAACATATGAATTTACTATGAACATCCCCCCCCCAGAGTGTCACACCTAGTTCCAAATAATTGAAATGTCTATGTGGACCATAATGAACCTAAAACAATTTTCAACAAACTATTTTTAGAGGTATTACAATAATGTTCAAGGAATAGTTGAATAATCTGATAGGGATTTCCCAACATGAATTTTTTTCATAATTAATTGTTAATCCAAGATGTAGAAAAGATATAATTTCCAAGAAAAATATAATTGAAATAAATATCAAATGATGTGAGAACAACAGATCCAAAATGTAGGATCATCGTATATTATTAATAGTTAATTTAATTAATAAATAATTACTATGTGGTCAATTAATTATTCATTGATGAATCTATAAATTCAACTACATTATAATATCATTGAGTAGTAGGGATAACGAGTATATTCCCTCTAGTGGTGATACACACATTCTCTATGAACCTCCAAACTTTTTTATGAATATCCATGTGCTTGCACAATAGATCCTAATTGTTGTGTCATTCATATTTGATTGCCTAGAGAATAACATCAATTATGATTCTCTAGATCTATCTAGAATCAAAATTGGTTGTATAAGAGGATAACTCTATTTACATGACAATATTCTAGGATAAGGGAGCTCTCTATGCCTTTGAGAAAAAAATTCACATATAATTATGAAAAAAACTAAATTAAAACCCCATAATGAAATTATATAGTTCTGTTTGTATACCACTACATTTTGTAAATAATGATTTCACATGGGGAATTATTATATCCCTAATCATGTGGAATATCATATATATAATAATATATTTATTTCATGACATGTATAAAACGTGATAATTAATTAAATATTATTTCTTATAACAATATTATATATATTATTTCTCATCAAACCATTAAACTCTGTTTTTTCATTCCTCCGTAATATTTACCAGACCTTGAATAATGACTATATATTTAATAAATAAATATCACTATATTATTCACCAATAAAAATCCATATTATATTCACTAAATAGAAAATCAATATTAATAAAATAATCTTCTGACTAATTATTCCCTATAATGACTACTAATGAAATATCGGTGATCCAGAAAGAATGAATAATTATTTAACCAACATTGGTTATAATATTTATTCAACTAATTAAATATAAAATAATAATATTATTAAACTAATATTCTTAATACACTTAATTTGTTACCATCTAGGCCTCTTTTTTAGTGGCATAATGTAATGTTTCACAAAGTATACGATTAGAAAATAACAAAACACAAAGGAACCCATAGATAATGATGTAAATGTCATAATGAAGTAAAACTGAAAATAAATTCTCTCAATATAATATAATCCCTTTATTATGGTATATCTAATGAATAATGTTACCTAATGATTCCATCATCTTCTGAGCTCAATGTCTATTTATAAGAATTTCAGGAAATTGAACATTCCTATAGAACAACATTTCCATGGATTTATTTATGTTGTTTCATTTATATCAAAGGGACTAAGATACAAATTCTTTTTATAAAACAGAAGTAAATGATCCCTTCTTTATTTATTCAACTCTAAAATATTACTCTTGAAACCGACAACATATCCTACATTGTGTAGAACACGTATTATCATTGTTTTCATCAATATATCCGTCAACATGACTCATAAAGTCCATTAACATTAATATTAAAATATAAGGATCAATACACATATCCATAGAAATGAATATCTAATGAAACATATAAACATAAATTTTCTAATATCGGCTCTTGTTCTCATAATCTGCTATTCTAGAAATTACCATGGGTGTACAATATGAGAAGGTTCCTTAAAGTCCTTTGACACTCCACCCCTGATATCCTATATCATTTTTGAACCATAAATGATTTCATAGAACTATATAAAATATATTTATGAATATTGTTGTCGCACATAAGGGTTTTCATCATATAGCGAAACTATTATGACCCTTAAATATGAGAGCTATTATTAGTCAATCATCAAATACCATGAATAAAATAAAAACCATAATGATATAATAAGATTATTCCTAATATTCAAAACTATAAATATAGTTAATCATTAAATACATTGAAGTTTTTTAGGTCAACAACTAGAAAAGACTTCATCCTTCACTAGATCCAACTATTAAAAAAATTAAATCAACTAACTCTCATACGATCCTCATTCTTCTACTAGGATATTGAATTATTCATGGGGTCTGTATACTTTTCATTCCTAAAATCATTACTAAATATAACTTCACACCTCTATGAAAAATCATTCAATATGTTACATATCTAGAGTGTCTTATTTTTTATTCCATTGGTTTGACAATAGAATATTTGAATGAGACACTATTGTATTATTATCAAAGTATAATTTTATTGGGTATTTTTGACAAGGTACTACATCGTGTTCATAGGAAAAGTTTTTTTCTATAAATGACTTCATTGGATTCATTAAAATTTATTGTATATACATAATCAGTTGTAGAATCAGTGAAGGTAGACTATTTTTTAAACTATTATAGCTCCCAAATTTTCCATTTAGTCTAAATAGATATCATGATAGTGACATAAATTTATTTAAATATATTTGGAAACTATAAAAAGTATAACCCCTGAGGACTACCTCCTCAACTCCTCTATACACAATGAATATATCCTTAATTCTTCACAGAAAATCAAGGATAGCCTTAACTGAAGACCAATATTGTTCAACTAGATCATATTGATATCTCCCTATATTCGAAATTACTATGAAAAATAAATGTATAGTACATAACTTGGTATACATGATTGATCCTATTATTGGTGTGTATAGTATCTTACTCATTCATAGTTTATACTGATATATCTAATGACATGTTTTCTTCGAAATATGTATTCCATGTAAAACTGGAACTAATACCCTCTTAGAATATTATATTGTAAATCTCTATATTATACAGACTATGTGTGTACCTTTACATAGTTTGAGTGACCTCTTAAATCGTATAGGAATAATCTTAATCCCTATAATGTCGGATACTTCACCTAATCTCTTCATTAAAAAACATTTATTTTACCAGTCCATGAAAATCTGTTAGACTTATTTGTCGTTTACAATAAGTAATATGTCATCAACTTGTAAAATTATGATAATAAATGAATTTCTAGTTAACCACTTTTTATCAAATGGATCACATCTATTCTTAAGGGAATTTTTTTTATCGCTTAATATAATAGAATGTTCCATAACATAGATGCTTTCTATAATCCATAAATGGATCTTTGTAACTTTTATTTCATTTAGGAATCACATGGAGTCACAAAACCAATCTATATATTCCATTTCTAAATCTTCTTTAAGTACCTCATTAAATAAATATGTTTTGACATAAATCATTCTAATTTCATATTCATGGTAATAATGTATAGAAATTAGAATTTTTATGTATTTAATAATGGAAACTGGAGAAAATTCTTTCTCATAGTGAATTCATAGATGTTATTTGGACTCTTTGGACACAATCCTTTCTTTAAATGTACTTACATTACCAAACCTATCTAATTTTATATTGAATTACCATTTTCACCCAACAATATTTACCACATGTGGTTAATTTATTTTAACGTAAACATGGTTTTGAAGAAAATAATTAATTTTAGAATTCGTGGTTTCTTCCTAGTTTTAACTTTTTGAGATCTATATTGACTCTTTGTAAGAAATGGGTTCATTATTTTCAACCAATAATGATTATACATTTTCAGTTTATAAAAAATCTTGTCTCCCTAGTACTCTAACCTATTTGATGCTCCAACACAATACTTATATTCCATGAACAACAAATTACATTAGGACCAATGGATTCAATATTAATACCAACTCTTATGTATCATTTTCATTAACTACATTAATTTCAATTATTATACAACTATTATTCATGAGGTTGTTCTCCCTCTATAAAAATATGTATTTTCTTGTTACACTCACATTTGTGTCTGAGGCGTTGTATTGATAGTGTCCCCTTATTTCCTTATGAATCCCAATAAAGATACACTTCATTCCCTATAGTTCTAGTTTTTTACCGAAGATGGGCTTAAAAAATGTCTTGTAACCCCATAAACATGTATATGAAAAAACATGTTTATCTCCACTAAATAAATCGACATAAATCTTTTCTTATCCTTTAGATGGTACTAAATTTAATGCGTATGAAAAAATTTAATAATTAATATCCCCAATATGATCATGGAATATCATCATGACTCCTCATTGACCATATAATTTCCAGTAATTAATGCTTCCACATTTTCACTAATATAATTCCACTACATTTTTTAAGGTGGAGTGGGTTGAGAATGAAACTGAAACTCATATTGAAAGTAAATTAATTCTTTTATATGATATTCATCTCCTTAATTAGATTGAATATTTTTATCTTCTCTCTAAATGGACTCTCTACATAATTCTTTAATTCATTTAATTTCTTGACAGACTCATACTTATAACTCATCATATAGAAAAATATATATATACTCATATCCTTAGTAACATTTATAATGTAAAAATTTCCACACATAGATTCAACTATATATGGTCTATAGTCACCAGTGTGTACCAATAATAAAATATCACTTGCACATTCACCATGTCCACTGAATGGTGTTTTCGTAATTTTTCCATGTAAGAAGAATGACACCATTCATATGGTTTTTTCTCAAAATATTCTAAATAACCGTCTTGATTGTTGTTTTTCAAACACTTCCCTTTTACATGACAATGACGGGGATGCCACATATCGATGTTATATGACTTTTATGACCATGATTATTTATAATTTTAAAATGATTAGTTTTCATAATTGAATTCATTAATAACATTATTTATGTATTCTTTATCATTACATATATATTTTTATAAAATAAACCAATTTAATTCCAATGATTAAAACAAAACCATCTGTACCTTGTATGGATACATAAAATAATTTTTAGTTGATTAAATACATTAAAAATATCTTAAATTTAATATCAATCTTATTTCAAAGGAAATGTGGTAGTCAACATTGGAAAGAGTATCCATCCTCGGACCATTAGAAGTTTGTAAATCCTCATCACATAAAATTAAATTTTGAAATATATTTGGTTTCTATATTTGGATATATATGTGTATAAAATTTTTTCTCTGATATGTGATGTGTGTGCATTGAATTATTACACATGATAATAAATAATCCACTAGGAACCCCTTGTTTCTAGGAATAGTTCCTCTTCCAGTGCCCATTCTTTCCACAGAAAAAAACATATTATTTCCATTACATTTTCCTACCTCCGGATCGACTTCTTCTAAAATGTATGATTTTTTTGATCGTTAGACTTTTTATGATACTTGGGACCCATTTCCTTGTTCATACATTCCATATTCTCAATAAATTCCACTGTTTTGTCAGGATATTATTCCTTTTCCACATTGAGAATCAACATTTGTAGTTAAAAAATACTCTTCTCGTTATTTCTCATTATATAATTAACAATAAAAATAAATATGGACTTGTGTAGTGAAAAATAAACAAAATCTAGGAAGAACCCATCTGGTTATTTAATCCCAAAGATGTGTAAATGTTCAATGTAGCCATTAATCATAACTAAATGAGGACGATATGGGGTTGGCTCTCCTATATTTCAAGTAAAAAATTTATTAGTGTTATCATATATCTATTGTCACACCTTATATTGATAGATAACCCAAAGTCATTACATCATCTTATATGCATCCATGACCTCGTGATCATATATAATTTCAGTGGACATGGTTTATATCATTAAAAATTGAACATCTATGGTATCATTCATATTATTTTAAAAGTGATATAACTCTACCTTACTTGATTTTTGGTTAATCTCTTTATGAATAGATTCTTCCTGTACATATAATTTCAATCCATGGAATATGATAATTTTCATGAACCTTTTTCATTCATTTTAGTTATTCCAAGTGAGAATGTTATCCTTCTAATGTATGGATATTAGGTATAATTTTGAAGTCCAATTAATTGTTATTTTAATAGATAATAATCGAATTATATTTGTAATTTATCTGATAAAATTAGACAATAAATATTATGTTATATTTTTTAATATCTGATTATTTTATCAAAACTCAATAGCCACACCATTAACATTGGGACATCCTGTTTCTTGGTCATTATACTGGAAAGGACCCATATTCCCCTCCTTAAACCCCAAACATGGTCTTGATAAGATATTTGATGAGTTTTATGTATACATTAAAATTCCAACTATATTAAATCATAGTTCCTTAAGGTTTGGAGGAGATCCCCAAACTTAAAATCCTTAAAATTTATTTCCTCAACCATCGTCTCTTACTTTCACCGTGTCCTTCTTGGTTAGTCTACCCTTTTGTTTAACTATGGTATGTTATCCCAAAACATCATGTTAGAATTAATAGATAATATAGACCACCACAACATAGTCTAATTAAACACATTGAAATATGGTTCGATTTTAACTTATGTAGTGGATATCTAGACTAACATAATATATACATATATATATAATTGAGGAATTTTTGTCTCTATGTGAACATTTCTCATTTTATGTATTTTTAAATTATTTTTAATATTCAGTGGATTTAAAAAATGATTACCATGTATCAAATCAATTTCACTGATAATTGATTTTATCTTAGTTATATCTTGGATTCATTCTAATTCATTGCTTCACGTGATCAGAAAAAAAAACATATATAATGAAAATAAAAATGAAATTTATTAAAATAAAATTTAACATTTTATGAAATTTAACTTTTAAAAATGGTTTGGTTTTCTAGAAAATAAAAAAAATATTGATATAAAGGAAAAACACCATAAACCATACATGGTTTGTTTTACAGACTTATACCTATCCCCATATGTACCTCCTAGATTGGATTATTCCTTGGATAGAAACTTGAACCACCTCTGCTATCTTATGTGATCAATACATTACATAATCATTTACTCACACACATGTGAGGGGAAACAAAGTATTGGCCAAGTGGTTTACATTAATGGATGATATGGGCACATAGGAGCATACATATATAGAGGTGGGAATATTCACAAAATATCAATATAATTTATTAATAAATTAAAAATGAACCAACTCAAATATAGACTATTGGACTATTCCTTTGATCATCCACATACAAGCAGTGAATTATGATATTTATAAAATTAAAATCCAATTACAATCATTCTTATTTAAGTTAAGTTATTCTACAATAAATTTATTTTATTCCTTATTTAATAAAGATTTTTATATTAATTTTTATTTGTACATTCTTGATATTTTCATCTATTAATATTTTATGTAAATTAAATACATTTATTTAAAATTAACTATATGCATAACATATACCATATAGGAAACACTGTGAGTACCTGTCTGAACTACCCAGTGTGTATTAAGTGATTATACTCATTACTCATGTGTAATGTGGAATATATGACTTGTCATATAATTTCATGGCATGTACATAGTTAACAATTGATACATGAAATATATGCTATTTATGTTGTGTGTTATGTTTTAATGTGGATGGACTAATGTCTATATTATAACTTATAAAATATATGAAATTATATACATTATGAAAATTTAAATTATAACAATTTATATATATATATATATATCCCATAACATGGAATGTATGAAGTAAAATTAATGACACATAGAACATTTTTTTATATAGTCTACGAAATATAATAAATTATTTATTAATTATGATTTATTTAGTAATTTACATATTGTTAACAATTCCTCCACATGAATTGTATATTTCTCACTACTTATCTATAGAAAATACCTAGATACCCAATAATATAATAACTAAATTGAAACTAGTGGACTAAATGTAGTGTACATGGGATAGATGTTGTGAAGTCTTTGAGTTACATGTTAACCAGTCATATAGACTCTGTATGAAAATACACACATTGTCTTTGACTGAATGACTACATATAGTGTATGGATGTTACAAAATGTGTATTCAATATGACCATGTGCCAACATGTCTATGTAAATATATAGTGTATTTAAATAAAATCTTTTTCGGTACGTGGGCAGAACCAATGAACAACAGGGTGTGCCCTCCTGTGTTATTTTTTCAGAATCCATGGATCTTAAAAATTAGTTTTTGATTTGTTTTTAATATAAAAAAGTAATTTATTTTGATTATATTTTCTATAATAGATAATAATATGAATATGGGATCATGATTCACAATAATGGAAAATTAAAATCAAATTAAGAACTACTAATAAATACAAAAATAAATAAATGGGGATTGAATAATTATTAATAATTATGTGAACGCATTGATACCACTTAATGGATCTGGGTGTAGTGGGTGTGTCTAATGTTTCATCACAAAATCATATATTTTTCACAATTGATGATTAATACAACATGTACATCTATGATAGATGTTGTTCCAAATTCAATTGAGTCAAATATTACACAATGAGAAATTGTTGAAATGAGAACATACAATCATTTCATACAATTAATAATTTAATTTAATCAGTTAATAATTACTATTTGATGATTTCATTCTTCATTGATTAATATAAAATGGTAATAATGGAAAACAAAAGAATGTTTTAACCCAAGAATTAGTGTTTTTCAACAAAACTAAAACCCACAAAATCGTAATGAATCATTTCAGAGCCAATGTTGAAAAAATCATGCAAATAATTTTGGTTGAATGAAAATCCATATTTTATCATTAAAATGACATAAATTTAAATGGAAATGTACAATAGACCATATTTATTGGAATCCCAAGAAAGACACTAATTCCATAAATATTCAAGTACAGAACATTTGCACCATGTGTAAAACCCTATACATAGCTGAAGAAAATAGTTTCATGAGAATAGAGACATTGAACCACTACCTTACGTGACCGTATCTAAATTTATATGGCATAGATACAACAAAACAAGATTTCATGACATAGGGAGAGTAACTCGCCAATAGTGACCACCTAATATATAAATATAGAATCACCATCCCACCAATTTAGTGATTGTTTTCCAAATTTTAATGTATCATTTATCACTCACACAAACTCCACATACATGAAATCATGTAAAATTGAACTCCCATGGACTCAAAAAGGTATTGAACTTATGAAACTGACCTTATCTGGGACCACACATGTCCTAGGTTTTGATTGAGATATCTTGGCACAAATTTCCTTAATGTATGTGTGATTCAATGTATGATAATTCAACTATGTGTTACCCTATGTTATCTGTGACTCTATAAGTTTCCCAAATGAATATCACAATGTTTCATGTAGTGTCCTTGTAGTATAACTCATGGTTCACAGAAATGCATTTGATTACGAAATTGTAAAGTTCCATGCAATGACATCAATGTATTTCCCCAATTTCCTCCTTCCAACAAAAAAAAGTGAATGTGTATTGATTTCTCATATTCTCTACACCTTTTCCAATTGTATTACTCTTCACTTACATCACCCATGTGACTGTTATCATCAAACAACATGCATGAAATCATTTCCTCTAGCAAAGTCTACATAGATTTACCCCCTATTTATCCAAATCATATACACCAAAATAGTGGGACCCCTAATTGAAACTCCTTAAGAACATTTTTTACACCATTACGTACCTAGAGGTGCATGTATAGTAGATACTATGCCCTGAAGGTGGAATCGTCAATGGAAATAGCTTGCATTTATCATTGATGGGGTATAATGTTATATCCTTCTCTCCTACCATGATATGGTCCCTTTGGGTATATATCCCACAAAATTCGTACTTCATGATGTAAAACTACATAGAACAACATCCTAGTCATATAATTTAAAATTGTATGACAAAATCCTCAACACATGACAATAAACTATATTCTTACCCAGTGTATCAAATGTAATATTCCACATGCATGGAACATATTGGATGAATCCCTCCCAAACCATTAGACATGACTCCCATATTGAGAAACTAATATGTATATTCATCAAAAAACCATTCCCAACCATGATATGTGACGTCTATTCTAGTACACATTAATTAATAATTCTACATCATCCCTCTTTAACCCTCCCACTTTTACAGACATGTCCTTACCATATACTATTAAATTACATGGCTCGTTCCATTCAAAAAACCAAAAAATATGGCTTCAAACCATGTAGTATATGATATCTGTCTTCAAATAGGATACATATGATGCTTCTATGAGGTTCAATCCAGGAACCTCATCAAACATGGGATGCCTCCCTGAGGTTCAATCGCAAAAGCCCAAAATTTCCATAAAATCTGCATGTCTCCCCTTGGAATATATTAACTCCAAAGTGTGATCTTATTCTCCATGGGAACACATAAATATATCACCAATGTGTGATCATATTATCAATGGGAACACACTCATATAACTCCATAGTTTGGTCATTTTCTCTATAAGAACTCACAAAAATAAGTCCAAAATGATACATCTTCCCAATGGGAACACACTAGGATAACTCCAACGTTTCATCATCTTCCCCATATGAACACTCTAAAATAACTAATAATTTTTATCATATTAGACAAGGGAACACACTAAAATCAACCAACATATCCACATAAGGTAATAAATATGTGACCAACATGCCCCTATAATACATTAGTCCTATGAAAAACCTATCCCTGCAAGAAATTAAACCTATTATTCAACTAAACATTCCCCCACATATAATAAACATGTGATGTTTGGGTAAAAATACATAGATACATTATTTACATTTCATCATCTACTAGATGGATGACATTTGATTCCCGGGGTTCCATGTTTATGATGCCTCACACTTGAGATGGCCTCAACATAAAATGTGTATGACTTTACTAGTTCCTAATATACAAAATATCATGAAATACTCATACATAACCACTGTAACCATCAACTCTGACCACATGTTTCTTCCTTGTCAATACATAAGATATTAAAGTAATATTTATACACAATGATATGATATCAAGAGTGAGTTTCAAAAACACCTATTAAATCATTAAGGAAGTCCCAGACTAGGAATTGATCAAGGATCCTACACCACTATCATTGGTAATGTAGTCCAAACACCATTCTATGGTGGAAATTCCTAGAATTGAAATGAATTTCATCATCCCATTGTGTGGTACAAGTGATAAATAACCTGAAAAAAATTGACGAACCCAATTCTAATTACTTCTCTTTCAATAGTTAGTAGATCATAAATATTGGGAACTATAAGATTTGGGAATGATTGGATATTGATATCTAGAAAAATAGCTTCAAAATAGATGGTGGCCCTAATTTAGAATTTTAAACTTGTTACATGGGGTGAGTGATGGTCATTGGGAATCCTTAGTATGAACTATTCTCTACAAGGATCATCCATTTTTCCTTGGATATGTACAAAAAATGTTAGGCACTTTGGGAAAAGATTTCATGATGTATTCAATGATGGTTGGCTCTACATATTTCGATTGGTACTAAGGTGAAATTAATGCCTAATGACTATATTTTAATAGGTGTAAGGGTAGGGTAACTAATATGTGTGTTAGTACAACATAACTAACCTTTTTCCACAATTTCCTCCTATTACATGTCTACCAGAAACCTTATCCAAGTATCCCATTTTATGATCATCCAATGAAGGGTCATAAACACCCTTGTTCATCAATATGAGAAAAAAGTACCATTACAACCAAGGATATAGAATGGGGGACCCAGAACCCATGAAACTAGCTAGAAAAACTATTCAGAAAAGTAACTCTAGGGGAAATCCCCCCTAATAATTGTTTAGAATTGTGTAAGGGGCCACTCATAGGAACTCTAAGATAGCTCCCCCCCACGTCTATAAAGTAGGTGGCATATAGGTTTCACCCACACTGACAACCTTCCAAGATCCACCTATGTGTCCTCCCTCATAGACAAATTGATAACGTAATCCTTCCCTATATGTTGAATATAAGGTATATCTCACCCTTGCTTCACTAGCCTTGGTCCAATAAACCCTATCACGATGTTACGGGAAAGCCTGAACCATGCCCATCAAGAGGCCTCGTCCCCAAATCAGTATCCATATCCGTCATTGAGGAATGTTATTCTTACTTACATACCACATCATGGGACCCTTGTATTTTGAAACTAGTATCTAGACCCCAGATTCACCTGGGTAGGTTGGGTTGACTCTCCCTATCATTAGCACCACCATAAACCATCATGGGACATCCCTTGATGAAGAATTACACTAGAGATATACTCCACATGCCAGAGACATGTCATGATCTAAATATCCATATAGGGAAATTAATAAAAGAAAAAAACAATGAGTCTATATCCATGGAACTATACACAACACGTTATTAAAGAATTCCATTAGTTATTATCCCCTCACACATGGAGAACTTCATCTCCATCAAAGAAAATACCATGTGAAACATTATGCTCCCATCAATCCCTCATAATCCAAAATGATATATTATTTATTGAATTTAGTTTATCCTCCACTCCCAGATATGTGGTTAGAAACAGACTATTCAGGGATGGATATTGTTGATGTTTAAGATCATTAAATCCCCAAATCTCTCCATAGGTACCTACATGTGGATGCTGTTTTGGCTTCCTACTCTAGAATTATAGTGATACATATTCCTGTCCATCATCTTCCATCCACAAAACCTCAAACATTGATATTGTATATACATCATTGTTTTTATTGAAAACCTCAGACAATATTAATCACTATACTGATCCACCATGAGAAGATTACCCTCTCCATACTGTGATAATTGTGACTAAAATATTTTATATGGATGTGATCTTGATGTTGGACACATCATCAAATAAAATCACAATGTTCAATGTACGGTTGGACTACATTGTAACCCCACCTAAAAAATAATTATCAATGTAGTTATGTGATATTGATTCCACCAATTTAGTGTCCATCACCAATTGGTGATTGGATAAGTCAGGAGAGAGATGATTCCTTAGGCAATGAACCAAATGAATTACTGGAAATCCCAAACATATACCATCTACCATCCACATTTTAACCACCCAAACCCTTGAAATTATTTCCCAACGTCCCTCACTAGGGATTAGGAGGCATGCCTTTACCCAAATATATTGGTGCTTCTCAACCATATAAATTATCATCACCCGGCCCACCCGAGAATCTATGAACATCTCAATTCCATACACCAATAATGCAAGAGTGTGGACATTATAGACCTCTAGGTATATCCATGCCTAGAAGAATATGGATACTACAATACATTCTAACAGTATTGGGACAGGTGCCTCACTCTTCATTGAATATTCATTGAAGAGAATTCTCAAAATGTGCCCACTAAATCGTGTAGTAGTACTATGCCATCCATTTTTGCCATATCCCATGAAAATAATGGGATAATCATTATTGAAAATATATTAACATTGAGGGACCTTATATGTACTATTCTATGGTGAATGTCATCACTAATGACCCTTGCAATGTTTAGAGAGACTAGGCCCCGAAACTTGCCAAGATAGGAAGAACCTTCATCAATGGGTAGAATATTACCTATAAGATACCCATATATGTAATTTAACATGTCATTAATGCCAATAACTAGGAAATGGGATCCCCCCAAAAGGACATGATCACATTCCCACTATTATCTAAAAAATTTAAGGGGAACACTGAGACTATTGGTACATTCATGATAATACAAAAAATCATGTTTGTCTCCTGGATAGATTCATTTATCCCATAGGTTGTAGGATACAAGAGGCATAATGTTGATCATATCTACAAGAAGCAAACGTGAGGTGGAAATTTTAAAATGGACCTTAGCGCTCATAAGTTTGGAGATCAAGCCATTCTCATATAGGTTCCTTGGTTTGATTCACGTGTCCACGTGCATCTGATCTAGGTAGATGTTGATAGATAGAAAACTATCCAAGATATGGGTTCGCCATAATATTTGAGTCGTAAACCTATCTACCAAGAGATAATGGACACCATTCTTATCGGGATGATAAGCTAATTAGA
Organism: Viscum album; assembly: GCA_963277665.1. Lineage (NCBI taxonomy): Eukaryota > Viridiplantae > Streptophyta > Magnoliopsida > Santalales > Viscaceae > Viscum > Viscum album. The sequence continues at coordinate 500,184,008 of OY728159.1, forward strand.
TCAATGGAGACCACAAATACCTACGATAATGATGTGGTGGCATCTCTTAATTCCATCCATGAGGCTTAGTAAATGTATAATGTTTCGATTTAACCTAATGGAATGTTGTATCCGTCATGCATAAATAATATCATTCCCCCACCATAATACAAAAATTCCTGGTTTAAGTTATTTTATATGATGGTTGATCTATTTCAAAATATAACCCACTTCACCTCATAGTGTAACTCATTTTCGGGACAATATAATATCATGGAGTTTCTAATATCTATTTCTTAATCCATACTATGGGTGGGTATAACTTATTTTGGTACAACCAGCTGCCCATAGGATCTGTTTCTACTTGGGATGATTCCTATAGGAAGTTCCTCTAGAAGTTCACATATATCATATGAAATATGATTATTTAAGACCTCTCTACATGAAAGCAGAGGGGTGATGATAATGTTTCTGACTTCATTTCATGATATAAGTGGATCAAATACCCCATCTATATGTAGAATACCTAGGAGATGATGTTATTGATGTATGTGAATAATGTGAGAGATTATTTTGTCCCTATACCCATCTACATAAATTATCTATTGGGATTTTGACTCTTAACAAAAAGGATAATTATTTGGATGATGACATCTAGTGGACCAAGCAATGGTTTTTCCTATTACCCATTCCAATTTTAGTATGATGGCATTGAAAGAAGAAATAGACGATCTCATGTATGTAAAGGCTCCCTATCTGGTTCTCTTGCAAGACACATTATTGGACGAACCTCTCCAAATGAAACCTATTTTAGTACATCTTAACTAAGAATATTATATTCATGAGAAACATCATAGGGAAAATGTTTCCCCAGCTCCCATCTCGATCGGGCACCCAAGGGTCCTTTAATGAAAATAAGATTATGGCCTACTCCTATCAAGATTTTTTCTACAGTAACATTATCAAAGATTAAAAATGTAATTTTCAAATTGCAATAATGTAGGAGGACCCATGAAGATGAAATCACCAACTGTGAAAACTTGTTATCATACCATATGATCCCTATACATAACATAAAATAATGCATTTTCTCTAAATATTGTTTCGATGATTAGTTTGGTCTTGTTTTGGTCAAATTGGGTGACAACACAACATTGGTATAACAGGTCTCCACTGACCCCAAAAATGTTAGTGACGACCCTGATGGCAGTATTCCCCCAACCAAGGAACACATAACTAAAATGATTGGTTGGCACCAAAGATATTTTTCCATGCCAAAAACATTAATTGTTCATTCTTGGGATATTCCAAACTTCCTATAGCTATAATGAATTCTCTAGCCACTACATCAACATTCCTATAACATCCTTCTATGTGTATATATTATAGGATTCAACAATTCAAGATACATCATAGTCCTCCATTAGTGCCAAAAAATTATAAACCTTCTCATGTTAATGGATCCTAAATTGGGAAATGCTCCCAGAGTTTATCCAGCCCTAGAATATTCTACCTCTGTAGAGAAAAAGTACAACTTTATGAAATTTGTTGAACTAGTATATCACTATATGATGCTCGGTGTTAAAGGGTGTCATGAAACATCTTCAAGAATTGAAAACTAATGTAATTAAGGGAGACTAAGGGGTCACACAAGTATAAAGAATGTTCAATCTAGTGTTACGAACTAAAATTTTCATTCTATAAAGACCAAGCAAAAAACATCATGTAGGAGTCAACAAACCAAAACCACCCACCCTTATTCATCATTTATTCTCCCAATAAAGACATATGGGATAAATGTGCGATGAATCCATTACTTCACCTTTATAAACCACTCCCATCCAGGTCCTAGCCTCATATATCCGGTTCACATCAATCAGGTTTTCATTTAAATCAATTTAACGAACATCAGATTACATGCAGCAATATCCATTCCCTTTTGCCTTAGCCAATGGATGTTGTTATAATCCATCATAAATAAATATTATCTACAATAAAAAGATTCTTCTTGCACATAATTATAATATGGTGAGGAAACTTTTTGGAAAACCAAAGAGCCTATTGATCCATGAGATGCTCTACCTATCAACAATGATTCATGGGTACCATATCAATTTATTTATTATCCTGTGTCATTTTGAGACTGAGGTCGCTACTATCGAAGAATATTAAAAAATAGAATCCAATGATAGGTACTTAAAGATATAATTTCATTTTACAAATATTATTGGGGTGATACAATTTAGGGGGAATATACACCCACATTATATAACTATCCAGTTCAAGAGTGTGTGAATTACCCACTTCCTAGTAGATATTGCCTCCATCATTAATCTCATATCCACCCTAACTCTACACATGTTTGGGATAAATGAAGAGGATATTATCCCATATAACATAACACTATTGTGTTATGAAAAACTAAATAATAATACATGTGTAATGATTTAGCTACAAGACCAATTCATTGGTTTTGTAGAAAATGATGTAATTATTGTGTATCATAGGGTATTGAAGATAATTCAAATTCACATATATATATATTTGGTGAATTTATCTAAAAATAAAGATTTATTGGATAAAAAATTTGGTATTGTATTTCTTATGAATTGGAATTCAAGAATCAAGGTAGGAATGATAAAACATTAGAAATAATATCATTTCATGTGATGGATATAAAGTACAAAACATGAAGTCCTTGAGTAGAAAATCTTCTAGCTGGAGAAAATCTCATGAATCCAAAATTCAAGGAATAAAATATGTATAAAATGTTAATATTGATTACACATCATGAAAAAATAAATTTAAAAATAATATGATATACATGGAATAAGATCATTAAACTTTGTGTAAAGTTCTAAATATAATTTTTGTCAAATATTAAAGCTGATAAATCCACAAGATCCAAAAAATTAGAAGATTATCATGGATATCATGTAAAAAAGTGAAATACAATTACAAAACATGAAAAATACAATGGTGAAATAATTTAAATATTATTCATGACAAATATATGTTACACATCGTGATTGGATTGGGGTCAACATATATCCAGTGACACCAACATGCAAGGATATATTGAACACCAGAGCAACACATCCTCTATTAATCATTGTTTTTATCACATATTCTTTCCAGCATAATAACATTTAATTTTTTTTTTTTTAATAAACTCCATTGTTTTTAGGTTCCATTCAAATACTCATTCATTTCTTATTTTATATGATGGCTTTTGAATCCAATCTGTTTACCATGAATCGTTGATTTCTACAGTGTTCTTCATTATTTTGTCATTAATTATAGTATTTAATTTATATTTTAGTATTTTTATTATGGATTGATTTTATTTTTATTTTTTATTCGGAATCCCAATTATATTTCACTTTCCCTACATCATTTTTATATCGTAATTCATGGATAATCTTCCTAACTTTATGGGTTGAGAGAATGGGTTCTTTTGAACCAAATGAATATCAAAATAAAATTTAGAATCCCTATGACTAGTAATAAATATAAAAAAAATCCAATCCCATTTACTAGGAACTACCCTATCCACATGATGTGTAAAATGATTATTCCATGAACTAATTGATGTTGATCATCTTAGGACCAATAACATGTGATTCTTTATTTTGAGATGAAAATCATTATACACTGAGGTTGTTGAATATATATGGACAATGGTGTAGTTTATATATTAAGTAGATCCAATGGGTTTTACTTATAAAAATTGGTTAAATTTTCATTGAATTATATCATAATCTATAGGTCTATACTCTGGTATATTTAGGAATTCCATTTTTCTTATACCATGAAATTGACCCTTGTCACTTATTTTAATCCAAATTATTCCCAATCTAAATTTTTCTTATCACAATATAAAACCAATGTGATCAATAAAAGTTCTTACAATAAAGGTTCATACTTCTAGGTTTCTTTCCTATAAGTTTTTTCTATGTGTTTGACCATACAACTCCACTTTACTATACATTTTTACGTAAGTGTTGTTTTGGAAACCTAAATTCATGTATGATCAATGCATGTGAGTAATAAATTATCTCATGAAGGATGATAATATTTTTGATCCATTTTAAGGGAAAGATGTGATTATGCATTGTGACCATCGGTATAAGCCTCGGATTAACTAATCCCCTCCCCATCCCCCTCTTCTTTTATTTCACCTTCTCTTTTTAATATTTTTTTATCATATCCTAGATATCATGTTCACTCGTTTCATGTTTAGTGCTTGTGTCAGGGCCCAATGACACATACAATTGATCATGAGGAACCACTTTATTTATATCCCATTATTTATTATTCTTAGCTACACACTGATTCTTTATTTGGATGAACAGATCAATATTTCTTTATCACACCAAAAAACATATAAATATGCACCACCTGACCCTCATGTGGAGAGACTAGAACTTCATGACCGTAATTTAATTGATTACATAGTATCTTCCATCAGTGGTTCTATGTAAAGCAATATTCACCTACCTATTTTAGTACAATCATTTGAAATAACACATGAACATATTCATGTGATCTAGAACAAGGTGTAGTGTAGTTGATTTCTATGTGAAGATCCCCAAGACCATATTTTAAATTCTATAGAGAATTTGGACACCTTTCACAACCAATTTTTATCATATGACAACATCAAAATGTTATTCTTCCCATTATACTAGATGGGATAGAACCAAGTATTAGCATAAAATTGAAGCCCCTTAGTCCATAATGACTTGTTAGAACCTAAAAAAGTAGTTTATAGACAAATATTTCCCACTAATTCATATTTGGAAGAAAAATAATGAGATTAAAAATCTCAGTCAGGCTGATGGATAGTCAGCCTGGGAATCATGGGACAATTTTAGGGAACAATCCCATTAATTATCACATCACGAACATGATGTGTGGCTAAAATTTACAGTATTTTTACCAAGAAGTATGATCATCTACACATAATATTTTAGAAGCTACTTCTAATGGGGTATCATGTTGAAGACACATAATTTTTGAAAAGTACTGTTGGATTAAATATTAAAAAATTATAGTCCATTTTAGATAGATAGAGGACCACCCTTATAGCGACCCATACTTTACATACATTGTTATTAATTCAAAATTTAAACATACTTATTACATCATATAACAGAACCATGAAATGACCGTATAGGTATAGTGTCTTTAGAATCTGGGAAACATAAACAACTGGTTCATAAAGCGTCTACACTATCTCCCATTTATTTCATCATATATATAGTCCCTTTTGGAATATCTTACTTAATAAAATTCATTCTGACCTGGGGAAAGAAAACATACAAAAGGGTGAGCTCAAATACTCAGTAAGGGTAAACAAAAGAAATATCAATCACATCATATTCATAAGAACATAACATTTTGAAAATATTAACCTGCAAAAGAGATCATAATATCATAACATGGGATAAATCATAGTAGTGAAATGTAATCCCAGTAATCATAACATAAAACATGAAACTTAGTGGAATACACACATAATCATAGATAACCATTTCTTATTAGTCAAGACTCATTTCCAAGACTATCTTAGTGGACAAAGTCCATTTCTGAACCGAGTTCACTCCTTGTTTGAGTCCTGTTTCACTGAACCGGTATAACCTACCATTCCAGCCATGTCTATCTCATGAGATATAAAATCTTTACCCAATGCATTGGAGGGAGATATAGGTCCCACCCATCTCATAATGATACCATTCTTATGTGTACCACAAAATCATAAACCATACATCATAGAATAACCCATGTAATAAAAATGGGAATCTTAAACATCGTGATATCACAAAACAACTCATATAAGATAAATGAATTCCTAAAAATAATTCCATCACAACATAATCAAATCAATGTTATAATAGGGATAGAAACAGAAGCCTTTATTATCTTAGATGGAAAATAATTTTGATAAAACACTTGAACTCCATTCTTGAGGAAAATATCCTTTCTACTTCAAAAACACTTTCCTTTCTTTAACATGTCATACAATTTTAAACTAAAACAAGTTGATTAAAAATAAAAATTAAAACTGGTAAAGGAAGAATCTTGGAAATAATGTTTTAAAAACCCATTTATTCGGTATAAGATAAAAAACATTATTCTCGTACTTTTGTCGAAAAAGTCAAAAAGTACTTCATACGAAAAACGACAAAATATTCCTTTCATATCTTCTACTAAAAACTCACAGAAGGGTAAAATTGGATTTAAACAATTTTAGTTGGATGGAAATAATATTACTTATTGAAGAAACAAGGATGTGGATGATAAAATACAACCCAGTAAATACCAAAGTATAAACAATCTCGGATAAAAATGAGATTGTGATATATTCCCTTACCTTAGGTCTGATTTGCTTCGTAATTGTTCGAACCTCCTATATAATGATTTAAATAATGTTATTTACTTATTACAGAATCATAATTATTGTTATTATATCATATATGGTCATATTCTTAACTTCTTTTTAGTAATATTTCATTACTACTTATTATTCAGGTGTTTATTACTTTTTGTTCTTATATGTGTTTGTTGAATAAATTCTTATTCTTCTCTTTAGGTTATAGATAGCTCATTTCCAGAATGGTATTAGTGTAATATATATCATATTCATTCATTCAATTCATTTATATAATCATTATGAAATGAAGATCATGTAGAACGAATCGCATCACATCGTAGAGACGGTATTCTGTACGTACGCACGAGCGATGATATCGTTCCCATGATCGTGGAATTGTATTTGAGTGTATGTATACTATTTCAGAATCAATAAAACTTTACAATAATCATATATAGTAATTATTTACACCATTAAACCCATCCACGTAAGGTGGTGGGGGAAAATAGATTACACCATGACGTGGAGACGGTATTCCGTACGTACGCACGCGTTGTGATTTCGTTTTTCGTAGGATGGATAGACGGTGAAATAGGGTTGTTTCATACTTATAATAACATATTATTATATGAGTTATACTGATGTTAATACTTCATAATGAAACAACTAAAGAAGAATAAGTTGAAGAAGAAAGAATTTGGAAATGATCGGTAATGGATATTACCTCTTTTTTGACACGCCCCTTCTTAACCTCCTCTTAGGGCACTAGGGTTGGTCTTCGAAGAAGACAAAAACCTCTAAGATGAATATAGGGAAGTGGGGAAGTGAAATGGGCAGGTTTTTGCAGAGAATGAAGGCTCAAATTGGTGTGAGGAGGAGAGGGAGGAGGTTCCCTTTTATAAGGGAGGAGAGGGGAACCTTTGGAAATATAAAAAATATTAGTTTATATTAAATCCCAACCCCACATAAAAACATCAAAAATGACTCTTATCCAAAGATTATATGAGCTAGTGTTGTAATATCATCAACCAATAAAATTTAGACACGTCAGGAATTTATTTTAAACATTATCAACATGATTTATCCTTATTTATCAATTTAAGTTTATTTTTTGTAATAATAATCTAAATTTTAAATTATTTTAAATAATAACATATGTGTTGTGAATTTTCAATAATTTGACAATTTATGACATCGTCGACCATATAAATTTTAATTTATAAATTTTAAATATTTTTGTTATTTTTAAAATTTTTTATAATATATTATTTTTTTAAAATAACAATACTGTCAATTTTGACACTATTCATTTATTTGAATTTAAATAAAATATATACAGAATATCTGTTCGAAATAAATGCTTTAATAGATTCATAAAATTTCATATGTATCCATAAAATTAGTGTAGCACATTAAATAGTTCATATAATATTTATTTTAATATTTTTAAAAAATATTATTTGATATTTTAATTAATAAAATAATTTCAACATCACTATTGTGTCATAATTAATGATAACTATTTAATCCCTAAAAATTATAAATAAATTCCTATGAATTAGATAATTGTATTGGCTTTCTGGAGATTATTCATGTTCAATGTTTCATTATGTTTATCACCAAATTAAAATTATTATACTTATAAGATTTAAGAATGTGACATGTTGTCACATTCTTTGGTTTTAATAATAATTAAATTATTTTCATTTAAGAAAAGTCCATTAAATGAATCTAATCCGACCCTTAGGTGATATGGGTCGACTTTTAGTCATCCAATACGATTTTGGCAGGTGTTAGGGTAATTTTATAATCTTATATTTACCCTTAATTACCCGATTTACCTTTAACTATGGTAAATAAAATTTACCGTAGTTACTATTCATAATGCCCAAAAATAAAAAGTAGTCTATTAACATAATTTGGACCCTCTGATTCTGAAAATGGAATCCATTTTTCAAAATTCAAAAAATATAAGTTGCAGTAAATAATTTAAAATAAATCTCGTTGTTAAGAAAACTGGTTTTAGAAGTTAAAACATTCCCAAAGATCGAAATGTTTTTACCTATGAATTCAACGTGAAATTAATGATAATGACCTAAATTATATTAAATGGTAAAAATATATTCTATTTATATTTTAAAACCATTCAATATTATAATTTATCCATGTAAATTATCTCAATGAAAAAAAGTTGTTTTTAATTAAAAATTACAGTATTTTAATTATTCATCAAAATATGAAAGTTATCAGAAAAATATCAAAAATTTATCCAAAGTAAATTTTTATACCCTAATTCAAAAGAAGAATTTTATTTCGAAAAATTGAACTTATAAACATGTAAAAAACTAGATTTAATGTTGGTGCGCCATCAAAAGGCGGCACAACTGTATTTTTTGAAAAATATTTCTTTTATCCAAAAAAAAACTGATTTTTCTTTTATACCTCATTCTAGAAAATGTATAAGTTGAATTAAAATGTTACAAAATTCAAAATTCAGTTAGTAATATTCATAATGTCTAGTTTTAATAATATTTTAATAGCATATCGTTGTTTAGTAAACTCGGTATTGCGTACGATGCAAGCTATCGAGGAAGGCCGCAGTTGCGTGTAAAGCAAGCCAAGATAGTGTTTTGTGTAGTGAAATATTCCTTTGATGATTTATATAACATAAAATAAAAATATTTCTCATAAAAGTCTCGGGATTTACATTCTACCCCCCTTAAAATGAATTTCTCCCTCGAAATTCGTCACATTGTAACAAACAGATGAGGATACCTCTCCCTCATCATATCCTCAAGCTCCCATGTAGCTTTTTCTAATTAGTGGTTCCTCCATAAAAAATTCACCAAGCGAGTGGTCTTGTTTCATAGATCTTTTTCTCTACGATCTAGAATCTCTATTTGTTGTTCTTTAGAAGAAAGATCTTGCTCCAGCGGTACAACTTCTGAGCTGAGTACATGTGAAGGGTCAGGTATGTACTTTCTCAGGAGAGATACATGGAACACATCGTGTACTTGAGAGAGATTCGGTGGAAGCGCCAATCAGTAAGCTACCATCCCATCACGATCCAGTATATCGAAAGGACCGATATATCTAGGGCTCAACTTCCCCATATTTCCAAATCTCATGACCCTCTTCCAGGGAGATATTCTTAAGAACACATTATCACCCACTTCAAACTCTAGGTCTTTTCGTCGGTTGTCAGCATAACTTTTATGTCGACTCTGAGCTGCTCTTATGTGTGTTGAATAGATATGACCTTTTCTGCCATTTCATCAACGATATCAGGTCCTAATAGTTTTCTTTCCCCAACTTCATCCCACCAAGTTGGAGTCCTGCATATCTTTCCATAGAGAGATTCATAATGAGCCATCTGAATACTAGAGTGAAAGCTATTATTATAAGAAAATTCCACCAAAGGTAGGTGTTGTTCCCAACCACCGTTGAAATCCATAGAGAAAGCTCTCATCATATCTTTTAGAGTTTGAATTATTCTCTCATACTGACCGTCTGTCTGAGGATGATAAGCAGTGCTGAAACTCAACTCTCTATCCAGAGTATGCTGAAGACTTCACTAGAACTTCGAGGTAAATATTGGATCCCGATTAGATATAATAGAATGTGGTACTCCATGCAATCTTACCACTTCCATTACATATATCCTGGAAAGTTGATCCAGAGAGAAATCCATTGTTATAGAAATGAAGTGTGCAGACTTTTAAGATGATCTACTATGAACCAGAATGCATTATTGCCTTTGGATGTCTTAGGAAGTCCTGTGACAAAGTCCATAGTGATGTTTTCCCATTTCCATTCGGGTATGGGTAATGGTTGTAACTTCCCCTTAGACTTATTTCTCTCAGCTTTATCTTGCTGACTAACCAAGGATTGAGAGACATATTCAGCAACAACTCTTTTCATTCCATACAACCAGAAGTACTCTTTCAGGTCCCTATACATCTTCGTGCTTCCAGGATGAATAGAGAATGAAAACTATGAGCCTCATCCTGCAGCTCCTTCTTTAATTCGGGGATGGGAGGAACACAAACCTAATTCCTGAAAATTATTATCCCATCACAATAAAGGTTGAATTCAGGAACATTTCTCACCTTCTTTTGTAACTCTTCATCTTCTTTCTGTGCCTCTTTAATCTTCACATGTAAAGATGGTTGAACATTCATTTGAGAAAGATATTATTTTCCCGCTTCCATTATAATTCCAATATCCATATTTTGTAAATCCATAAATATTGTATCGGTTGTGATCCTCATCATGGATAAACTAACATGGTCTTGTCGACTTAATGCATCTTCCACCTTGTTTTCTTTCCCAGGGTGGTAATGAATTGAGCAGTTGTAATCCTTAATCAGCTCCAACCATCTTCTTTGACGCATATTTAAATCCTTTTGTGTGAAAATATACTTTAAACTTTTATGATCAGTATAAATATCACACCTTTCACCATAAATGTAATGCCTCCAAATAATTAATGCAATGATTACCGCACCTAACTCCAAATCATGAGTTGGGTAATTTTGCTCATGGATTTTCAACTGTCGTGAGGCATAAGCTATCACCATAGAATTTTGAATGAGAACACATCCCAGTCCCTCCATGGATGCATCACTGTAGATCACAAACCTTTCTCCAATACAAGTAAGTGTGAGTACAGGTGCACTGGATAACATTCTTTTCAACTCCTTGAAATTATCTTCACATTCGTCCATCCACACGAACTTAACTCCTTTTCATGTCAACCTGGTGAGTGGATTAGATAATCTTGAAAAATCTTTCACAAAACGTCGATAATATCCAGCCAAACAAATAAAACATCGGATCTCAGTTACTTTTGTTGTTCTCGACCATCTTTCGATAACCTCTGTTTTTGCTGGATCCACAGATATCCCCTCTTTTGAGATTATGTGACCCAAAAATGAAAATTATTGAAGCCAAAATTCACACTTGGTAAATTTGGCATAAAGCCTCACCTTTCTCAGGGTCTTCAATATAATTCTCAAGTGATCGTCATGTTATTCCTTGCTCTTTGAATATACAAGAATATCGTCTATAAAGACTACCACAAATTGATCAAGGTAGTCTCTAAAGACTCTATTCATCAGATCCATGACGATAGCATGGGCATTAGTAAGACCAAATGGCATCTTTATAAATTCATAGTGTCCATACCTTGTACGGAAATCCGTCTTTGGTATATCCTCCCTTTTGACCCTTAATTGATGATACCCTGAATGAAGATCAATCATGTAAATTTATTGATCTATTCTTAGTTGGTCAAATAAGTCATCAATGTGAGGGAGAGGATATTTTTTCTTGATAGTGATCTTGTTATGTTTCCGATAATAAATATAGAGTCTCATTGATCCATCTTTCTTCTTAACAAATAGAACAGGTGCTCCCCAAGGTGACGCACTAGTGCATATGAATCCCTTATCAAGATTCTCTTGGATTTTCTTCTTCAATTACTGCAACTTAATTGGGGTCATTATATAAGGTGTCTTTGAAATAGTTAAAGCACCTGGTACGAGTTCTATTGAAAACTCAACTTCACAATTTGGTGGAAGACCCAGCAATTCCTCTGGAAAGACATCATCAAACTCACGTAAAATGGGAATATTCTTAATCATGAGTTTCTCACCAACCATTTGAGATTAATAAACTTCATTTAGTGGAATCAAGACTCATAAGATGGAAGAAATTTCCACTGGAAGGTTATGTTCATCCTTGCATTGATAGACTATCATAGATTGATCTGGAATATGAAATGTGACTTCCCTTCTTTGGGAATTGATATGAGCTCCATATAGAGAATGAAAATCCATGCCAAGAATCACATCAAATTCCACTATAGTAAGGATCAAAAGATTTTTAGGAATCACTTTACCACAAACTTCAATCGGGGAATAATTATAAACTTTTGATGTGATTGTTGTTACATTAGGTGTTTTCACAGCTAACTCATCATCTAACTGTTGAGGTAATACGGTGATACCCATAGAAAAATCTTCAGAAAAATAAAGAGTTGGTGGATCCAGAATAAAATAAAACATTTTCTACTTTAGAGTGTATGGTAAGTTTACCTTTCACCACATCGTTATCATATTCCACATTGCGGATAGAATATTCATGTGACTTTCCTTTGTCTTTAGACGTAAGAGTTTGTTGATGTCGATCATCATCAACAACCCTTGGATTAGGGAATTTATTGGCATAATGCCCCATCTCCTTGCACTTGAAACATTGAAGTGTAGTAGGTTTATTCTGTGTGTCTCTTCCTTTGTTTACATCATTAGAGATATTCTTCCCATCATTGCGGAATTAAAATTCCCGATGACCTTCCTTTCCACATTTGAAACATTTACTTGTCCCTTTAAGACAACTCCCTCAATGTTTTTTCCACACATTGAGCATAAGAGAAAGCTCAATTTCTTTTCAGGGTGCTCTTTAGATTTTCCATTGAATTCCATTTTCCTCTTCTTATCAAACCCATATGACTGATGGGTTACTCCAATTTCCATGTCGACATTGAGAGCGAATCGAACGATTTCCTCATAGATATTGAAGTCCCTTATGGGTAATGCCGTTCGAAGACTTGGTTTTAAGCCACTAAAGAATCGATCGATCTTACTCACAGGTTGGATAATAATACCAGAAGTATACATTGCAAGTCTAGTAAAATTTTCTTTATAGGTACCAACAGATTCATCATCCTTTTTCTTCAGTTCAAGAAACTCTTTATCCATCTTTGTTTGAAGAATACGAGGGAAGAACTTATTGAAAAATAAGTTCTTGAACTCGTCCCATTACATGGACTTAATTTCATCCCTTTCCCTCATATTCTTAATAAGATTCCACCATTTATCAGCATCTCCTTCCAAACGATACACTGCTAGGATGACTTTATCATGTTCAGAACATTGAAGAACTGAAATTATCTTTTCAGTGGTACTAATCCATTGTTCAGCAACTAATGGATCTGTAGACCCGCTGAAAGAAGGTGGATGCTGCCTCATGAAGGATTCAACAGAATGTTGCTCCTTCCTTTGCTCGTTTGGAAGTCTTGCTTGATTCATAACTTCAGAAAGTTGTGTGGGCATGGCTATAATATTTTTCATTCCAGCTCCCATAACGTTTGGTTGCTCAGGGGGGACAAACATTTCATTTCCCGTCACATTCCGCATTAACACGGTTCCTTCAAGTTCCAGCCATTGACTAAAACCAAGAAGAATAGTGTGAGCAACACTAATTATAATAGGAAAACCACATAATCAAGAATAATATTTCACACTTAAGGTCTTATCCTAGGTTATTCATGGCCATTTCTAAAACACTACGATTATGTTCTATGCTTAGAATTATCCTTAGGGTTCTTACTAAGGCTTTCACATCCTAGTTTCCAAAGGTTGACTATACCTTTCCTCTGATACCAACTATAACGACCCATACATTACATAGATTGTTATTAATTCAAAATTTAAACATACTTATTACAACATATAACAAAACCATGAAATGACCGTATAGGTATAGTGTCTTTAGAAACTGGGAAACATAAACAACTAGGTCATAATGCGTCTACACTGTCTCCCATTTATTTCATCATATCTATAGTCCCTTTTGGCGTATCTTACTTAATAAGCTTCCTTCTGACATGGGGAATGAAAACATACAAAAGGGTGAGCTCATATGCTCAGTAAGGGTAAACAAAAGAAATATCAATCACATCATATTCATAAGAACATAACATTTTGGAAATCTTAACCTGCAAAAGAGATCATAATATCATAACATGGGATAAATCATAGTAGTGAAATGTAATACCAATAATCATAACATAAAACATGAAACTTTGTGGCATACACACATAATCATAGAGAATCATTTCTTATTACTCAATACTCATTGCCAATACTATCTTAGTGGACAAAGTCCATTTCTGAACCGAGTTCACTCCTTGTTTTAGTCCGGTTTCACTAAACCGGTATAACCAACCGTTCCAGCCATGTCAATATCATGAGATATAAAATTGTTACCCAATGCATTCGATAGAGATATAGGTCCCACCCATCTCATAATGATACCATTCTTATGTGTTCCACAAAATCATAAACCATACATCATAACATAACCCATGTAATAAAAATGGGAATCTAAAACATCATGACATCATAAAACAACTCATATAAGATAAAGGAATTAATAAAAATAATTCCATCACAACATAATCAAATCAATGTAATAATAGGGATATAAAGAGAACCCTTTATTATCTTAGATGGAAAATAATTTTGATAAAACACTTGAACTCCATTCTTGAGGAAAATATCCTTTCTACTTCAAAAAAACATTCCTTTCTTTAACTTGTCATACAATTTTAAACTAAAAGAAGTTGATTAAAAATAAACATGAAAAATTGTAAAGTATTCTTCTTGGAAATAATGTTTTAAAAATCCATTCATTCCGTATAAGTTAAAAAAACATTCTTCTCATACTTTTGTCGAAAAAGTCAAAAAGTACCTCATACGAGAATGACAAAAGATTCCTTTCATATATTTTACTAAATACTCACCGAAGGGTAAAATTGGATTTAAAAAATTGTATGTGGATGAAAATGATACTATGTATTGAGAAAATATGGATGTGGATGATAAAATACACCCCAATAAATACCAAAGTATAAACAATCTCGGATAAATATGCGATTGTGATATTTTCCCTTACCTTAGGTCTGATTTGCTTCGTAAGTATCTGAACCTCCTGTACAATTATTTAAATAATGTTATTGACTTATTACAGAATCATAATTATTGTTATGATATCATATATGGTAATATTTTTAGTTTCTTGTTAGTAATATTTCATTACTACTTGTTATTCAGGTGTTTATTCCTTTTTGTAATTATACGTGTTTGTCGAATAAATTCTTATTCTTCTCTTTAGGTTATAGATACCTCATTTTCAAAATGGTATTAGTGTAATATATATCATATTCATTCATTCAATTCATTTATATAATCATTATGAAATGAAGATCATGTAGAACGAATCGCATCAGATCGTGGAGACGGTATTCCGTACGTACGCACGAGCGATGATATTGTTCCCATGATCGTGGAATTGTATTAGAGTGTAAGTATACTATTTAAGAATAAATAAAACTTTACAATAATCATATATAGTAATTCGTTACCCCATTAAACCCATCCAAGTAAGGTTGTGGGGGAAAATAGATTACACCACGACATGGAGACGGTATTCTGTACGTACGCACGCTCGGTGATTTCATTTTCCGTAGGATGGATAGATGGTGAAATAGGGTTGTTTCATACTTATAATGACATATCCGTATATGAGTGATAATGATGTTATTACTTCATAATGAAACAACTAATGAAGAAGAAGTTGAAGAATAATGAATTTGGAAAGGGTCGGTAATGGACATTACCTCTTTTCTTACATGCCTCTTATTAACCTCCTCTTAGGTCACTAGGGTTGATCTTTGAAGAAGACCAGAACCTCTAGGATGATTCTAGGGAAGTGGGGAAGTGAAATGGTCAGTGTTTGGCCGAGATTTAAGACTCAAATTGGTTTGAGGAGGAGAGGGAGGAGGTTCACTTTTATAAGGGAGGAGAGGGGAACCTTTGGAAATATAAGAAATATTTTTTTATATTAAATCCCAACCCCACATAAAAACTTCCAAAGATTAGATGAGCTAGGGTTGTAATCTCATCAACCAATAAAATTTAGACATGTTATGAATTTATTTTAAACATTATCAACTTGATTTATCCTAATTTATCAATTTAATTTTATTTGTGGTAATTTTATTCTAAATTTTAAATTATTATAAATAATTACATATGTGTTATCAATTTTCCATAATTTGACACTTTATGAAATTTTAGAACATATAAATTTTAATTTATAATTTTTAAATATTTTTGTGATTTTTAAACAATTTTATAATATGTTATTTTTATAAAATGACAATAGTGTAAATTTTGACACTATTCATTTATTTGAATTTAAATAAAATATATACAGAAGATATGTTCAAACTAAAAGCTTTAATAGATTCATAAAATGTCATATGTATCTAGAAAATTAGTGTAGCACATTAAATAGTTCATATAATATTTAATATAATATTTTTCAAACAATTTAATTTATATTTTAATTAATAAAATAATTTCAACATCACTATTGTGTCATAATTAAGGATAATTATTTAATCCCTAAAAATTATAAATAAATTATTATGATGTAGATAATTGTATTATAATTCTGTAGATTATTCATGTTCGAAGTTTCATTATGTTTCTCAACCAATTAAAATTATTATACGTATATGATTTAAGAAAGTGACATGTTGTCACATTCTTTGTTTTTAATAATAATTAAATTATTTTCATTGACAAAAGTCCATTAAATGAATATAATCCTACCCTTAGGTGATATGGGTCGACTTTTAGTCATCCAATAGGATTTTCGAAATTGTTAGGGTAATTTTATAATCTTATATTTACACATAATTACCCGATTTACCTTTAACTATGGTAAATAAAATTTACCGTGGTTACTATTCATAATGCCCAAAAATAAAAAGTAGTCTATTAACATAATTTGGACCCTCTGATTCTGAATATGGAATCCATTTTTCAAAATTCAAAACATATAAGTTGCAGTAATTAATTTAAAATAAATCCGTTGTTAAGAAAACGGGTTTTAGAAGTTAAAACATTGCCAAAGATTGAAATATTTTTACTTATGAATTCAATGTGAAATTAATGGTAATGACATAAATTATATTAAATGGTAAAAATATATTCTATTTATACTTTAAAACCATTAAATATTATAATTTATATATATAAATTATCTCGATGAAAAAAGTTGTTTTTAATTAATAATTAGCTTATTTTTACTATTCATCAAAATATGAAAGTTATCAGAAAAATATCAAAAATTTTTCCAAAGTAAATTTTTATACCCTAATTGAAAAGAAGAATTTTATTTTGTAAAATTGAACTTATAATCATTTCAAAAACTATATTTAATGTGGGTGTGCCATCAAATGGCGGCAAAACTATATTTTTTTAAAAATATTTCTTTTATCCAAAAAAACTGATTTTTCTTTTATACCTTATTCTAGAAAATGTATAAGTTGAATTAAAATGTTTTAAAATTAAGAATTCAGTTAGTACTATTCATAACTGCTAGTTTTAATAATATTTTAATAGCATATCATTATTTAGTGAAACTCAGTATTGTGTATGACACAAGCTATCGAGGAAGCCCGCGGTTGCGTGTAAAGAAATCCAAGATAGTGTTCTGTGTAGTAAAATATTCCTTTGATTATTTATATAACATAAAAACAAAATATTTATCATAAAAGTCTCGGGTGTTTCAACCCTGGCTCATAATCCATATGGTTGAAGAAAATATCATATCACAAAATAAGTTGAATCCCAAATAGAAAACCTAAATGTTTTGAATTTCCCGAATCACTATCATCACCTTTTATCCCTAGTATGGACTTAAAATCATTAGAAATGTGTAGTTCACCACACCCATATCAGGACTATAGAGAATGAATTGACAAACCAAAAATCCATGATTTTAATTTTGGCAATTAATATCCGAAAAATTGTTAGTTTTAGAAACATAAGGAATACTAGAAAAAATATTATTAGTAAAGGTCAATTTAGTAGGTGAAACATCTTAACCAATGATATTATTGGATGAGGAGTATAAAATTAACACAAAACAATTAGGGGCCACCTGTTTACCCACCACATAATCTTTCTCCTTGATCACAAAAAAAAGATCAACAAAGTCCTTTTTCATTTAGTGCTCATCAATTTCAACCTGGACAACATGATCACTATAAAAAATCTATACAAATACCACAATAATATTCCCAAACTCATCAAATTTATATTCAGAACCTTCTTGAAAACATCATTCATGAAGTGTTATAGAGGATGAAAAATAGAGAAACTGAAATGAATAACCAAAATCCATCCCTATGAACCCATTAGAATCATGATGGTAAAATATCAATGACCATATAATATCAATTAATAGGAATGTTTCCCAGTAAAACCAATACTCATATAAGATATGATGTCATGGATATTGTTCTTAGGAGTTCAATGATACTAAAATTTTAGTGGTCATGTTTAGGTGAAGAAATGATACATAATGAACCAGACAAGTATTCATTAATTAACTCTAAATATGAAGAGGATAACATATACAAATTTAGAATATAGATAAAAATAGAATAATAGACAACTAAAAAAGATATAGTTAAAGTGTATCCTAAAAAGTATTATATCTAAGTGGAACTTCCCACATAAAATCCCCCACTCACATTTTTCATATAGGAATAAAAAAATATAGGGGCATTACAATTAATTTTCTAGAGATTCTTAAACAGTTGAATATCATCATTACCATTATAGAAGGGATTGAAAATTTCATTATTATTTTTTGATTATAAAAGTAACTCTCTCAATATAGAATAAAATGGATGAAATTTGAGTTATCTAATTAAATTAATAATACTCTAAAATTGTTCAGAGGAAACTCCCAAATAAATGCGATACTCTGATAGTTTTTCAATTCCATCAACTAAATGGATACATAATTTTGAACAACCCTATTGTGATCTATTGCAAGACTCAATCTCATGCATATGAGTGTCTTAAAAAAGACAGGGCATGGTGAATTAAAACAAACTTGAGTTGATTTTGAAAATGCTAGCTGCTTAGTCATGTACCTTCAAGGACCACTTGTGGACATCTTAGTGAAGACTGGTAATGTTATCTATCCCACTTATTTTCTTTTAATTGATATGGAAAAATAAATCAATGTTCCCATAATTTTAGTGAGACTGTTACTCACTATATGAATGGAACTAATCAATATAAACCAATCAAATATAATATTTAGATATTGGGGAAAATGGGGTTTTCAGTTTATGGAAGCAATTTTGGAATGAGAAATGTCATTTTATTGTCAACACATATCTCTTACTAATAAAAAAGATGATTTAATGACTAGTAAGTATGGAAATGTAAAAAAATCCTAATGAACATTAATAAAATGATAATAGGGACCTGGATTACACTAAACCACTGATGTGGAATGTCATCCCACCTTTTATACCCTCTATTTTCACAGACCAATCCATAAGAAGAGTTTCGTTACACCTAAAATCATCTAAATGCAATCATTTCTAGATATCTACAATAAAACAAGAGCTAACTGGTAGGATACCCTAGATTGTTTAGATTAGAGTTTAGGAAACATAAATAGTGTTGAGGATGGTTTATAGGTCCACATTAAATAATTCATTTTTATTTTTCACATTCAAAATTTAAAACTAATGAATCATGTCATGTTCTAAATATACATAAATAAAATTTATCAGTCTCAAAAAGTATAATAGAATCAGTTATTCATTTTTTGAATTAAATAAATGACATGAACTCCTTGGGGTGTCTTTAAATTCAAAGAAACATAGGTTCACACCTGACCCCACACTTCTTTGAATCTCCCAAGCGATGTATCCTCCCCCCCCCACAAACATGACAACTAGACTCCCCCAACCATCATCCTCTTCTCCCTATACCAGTCGACCACCTCCAGTCTACTCATCATCCATGTTACACACCTCTATAACAAATATCTCATACACATACCATATAGCATGTGGCCCAGTGGGGAGATGACCCTCCACAAACCACACATCCTGCCACTACACCTATTTCAGCACTCAAAAATCCCACACATCCCCTATCCTTGTCTGTTTCAGCCACTCCATCAGCCATAAATGACTTGTGGTCCACTTATAGTTCATCACATGCTATATGCCCATGGCCACACATGAACTTTTTCATATACCTTTTATCCCCTAGGTATCATATTCAGTGGGTCGATCTCTAGGCCAAGATAATGAGGTTCAAGAAGGTTTGGGACCAATCCATACTCATGTATATTCACTTTACAAAGGATATAAATTAGGATTGATTCACCACTCTGGTAACACTAATTTGTTCATGGTGAACTACAAATATCTCGTCTTTGAGTTCCTGGCCACATTTGAGACATAATGTGGCACGAATCACCTTACATATTCATAGCCATCCATAAGATTTCAACATAAGATAAATTGGTGTGGGAAATGGTATCAACATTGAGGAGTTCATCTCTTCCACTTCTAACAATTCCATGCGATTGGAATTGAACATGGGGTATATGGCAGGGAATTGGACACTTATTGCATTTTACATTCAAAGAATTCACAATCCACTCACAATGAATAGAACCCAGTTGTTGGTTTCACCTTATATATTCTTAAATGTGTTCTCAATTATTATTAGTTTGTGAGACGATATCCTCATCGGATTGTTAGTCAGATTATGTTTCTAATCATTTCCATTTCCATTAGCTGCCTAAATTTCATTATGGATTCCAAGTTCAACCTATATTATGATACTTGATTGGGGTGATGTCACGATACCCTCATAGGGTCCAGCTTCATAATCCACCTTAAAAATCATCTCATTGAAATTGAAGTCGCACTGACACATTCATCTGTAAGGAAACAGATTCAATTGTCCTTCTCATGATCTATAAAATGGGGCACTTCATGAGGCATGAGGGGTTATACTAGTGGGCCCCTATGTACATACAAGATACTATAAGTTCCCTAGAACTGACTGTTCGAACATCAATGATGTATTCGACATATCTGATCCATAACCCCATTGGTTGAGATGGTACT
The DNA here is from genome assembly GCA_963277665.1 of Viscum album. NCBI lineage: Eukaryota > Viridiplantae > Streptophyta > Magnoliopsida > Santalales > Viscaceae > Viscum > Viscum album. The sequence continues at coordinate 500,205,175 of OY728159.1, forward strand.
CTTGTTTTTGAAACCTATAATTATTCAATTATAGTTTAGTCTTTTTGTATTTAACCCAACCCTGATGCAAGTTGTTTTATGTGTCTATATTTTTACTATCCCTATATATCCTTTCACAAATGCATCATTAATTTTATATAAATATATATCTATGGATGGGACACAATTATGATTTCATGACATGATTTCTTTATCTCATTTTTCAATTATGCATTTTTTTGTCAGGTATAACTCTTCTTCTTTATCTATGGTCATTGATGATGCTTTCATGCCACACTATGGCCTTTATCATGACATGTATTAGCATCTGATTGAGATATATAGACATATATAGGATATCCCACACAAAATCCATATTTTCAAGATCCCCCTTAATTATTTACTTTATATATACTGCTTCCATATGAACATTTTGGGTGACCCATTTAAAATGTTGTCAATCCCAACAAACACCCCTTTAAGATCAATGATACATACACAAATTCCTATAAAATGAAGGGGAAAACTAATCCGATTAATAGCTCTGATTGATTTATTTATTCCATTTGTCTAGTTGATGAAATCATTGTTAGTTCTTTATGTTTCTCAATCCATGTGTTTTGTTTTCTATATATTTGTTGTGTGATTAGATAATATATTTTCCCCTTTCTAGATCATTCTACTCATTATCCATCCCTGGATTCAATGTAGGCATTTCCACCATTTATCCAACTTATTATTTTTCATATTATTTTTTGTGTGCACCTATACATTTTTTAAATTACATATTTCATAAACCCCTGTGTAATAATTTTATATCTGGTGCCTGTATTTGTTTCTAACAATATTTATTGGTATCCTAATTTCCAGTCCCGATCCAAGAATTTTCCCCCTATAATTACATTAAATATATAGATATCTTGATTTTTTAAATTTATAATATTATTGTCAATTTGATTTTTTCTTATGATTTAATTGATATCCTTCCCATGAATATTTCCAAATGAATGCAGAAACATTATAATATTAAGTGTGCAGTGGTTCTATTTTGTGATTTATTATCAATACACATTAATAATTTCTTGTTTCCATTAATTTAGAAGATATTTTTTAATTTAATGTGTTAACCTGGCATCTCATTGAACTAATTTAAATAAAAGAAAAATTTATGTTGTAGATTGTTGAAATCCATTTTCTTCCCATAATTTTTTATCATGACTTATATGTTAAGTAATAAAATTTTAATTCTATATTCTTGAAAATTTATTATGATTGACTTATTACTGGATACTATTCCATGATTGATTTTTCATATTTTTTCACACCCATATTCAGAAGATGATTTTAGACTTATATTATCTTATTTATTTAAGTGAATATTTCTTGAGATAATATTGGGACATGTAAACCAATCAGAACAAACATTGAGATATTATTGAGGTTATTATTGAAAAAAATACACCATTAAAATGGTTGCGGTAATGTTATTTGAACCAGATATCCTAATACCCACGTATACATCTATTGTTATTCAACTCATTATATCCATGGATAAATGTGTTGGGATTTCGTTGATTCAATCCTATTATATCTTCCCACCATTATCCTATCACTATATATGACATTATTTTAACAAAGTGTGGGGTATTTATTTTCTCTTCCAAACATAGATTCATTGATAGTGTAGAGATATATATAGGAATTTTCCCCAGATTAATATGAAATGGTTCGTGATTACCTTCAGAATTATCCTTACATTCTACATTCCTTTGAAAGAAGAAATATAGAAAATGGGTTGTGTATTAGGATGTAAAAAAATCACAAATACTGGACTGATCAATCCAATGATGGACCTTATGTGGTTATGTAGTGGATTCGATTTCCTTACATGAAATTATTTTCAAGAAAAAAATTAATAAAATAAAGATAGAATGGAATAGGGACCATTATTTATTCTATCATGACATATTTATGGACCCAAATTTGTGATATTTGGATTGTGGAAACATATTCTCTAAGATAAGTTGCATCATTATATTGTTCATGATTATCATGAATAATACTTTCAATCCTACCCTTCTTTTTGAGCATAATTTTTTTCATATTACCAACTAACCACATCTTCATATACATTTTCACCATATTGTTTATGCCCTCAAGAATATATTTGTAATTTTCCTTGCGATGTGGAGATGATAAAACCAATGAAATATTATGGTTAGGAACATGTATATAGGTTATGAGTATAAAATCAGTTTTATTTTACCTTTATTTATTAGAGAAAAATTAATTATAGGTAAATTTAAAAATTGTTATAGATTCAAGGGAACTATTATGAATTTTTAATTAATGGATGAATGAAACTGAACAATGAACATAAAAATGAGGCATGGATAATTTCTTATAAAACATTGATTTTAGATGACCTAATTTTTTCCCGTTCTCTTAGTTTTATTTAATTCATTATAATTCATGTTTACTGTTTAAACAATGTTTCATCTTGAATCCCTATTGAATTTATTTTTTCTTAAGGATATCAGATATTAGTTATTTTGATGAATTTGATAATCCATATTCATATATATCTTTTAGATACATTTGATTAATGTTTATAATGATTTATATGATAATAAAGTAGTTTTTTGAAGGAATGTTAATTAAAAAATCAAGGTAGAACATGATGGGACACATTGTGAATCTGAAGTACACAACATGTACTCCTCATGTACAAAATCTACTAGACGAGGTCTATTTTGTGAATACCAAATACAAGTCATGGACCATGTATATAACATTCATCTTGATAACAACTAATTATAGACTCAGAGTCCAAATATTATTAGATAAACATCATGAACTCATTATGTTATATGAAAAATTTGAAACCAAATTATCACTGGAGATTCATGCAGAGAAATAAGCAAGATAAAAAAATCAGATATTATCACAAATTTTAAATACATGAAATGGAATAGAATTAGATTCATTGAAATTATTAATGAATAAATAATTTAAATCCTGAACAAGATGGGAATTAGATACACATTGTGGACTGATCGAGGTATATATATACCAAGTGACACCTATGTGGAAAGAGAGCTTGGATGCAAGAACAATTGTTCATTTGTTATTCTTCATTTTTCCCATTTTCATTCCAATATTTATCAATTTATATATTTTATTATATTATCAATAGAATTAACGTATATTTTCATCTTTATACCCATTCATTACTTAATTTCTAATTCGATATTTGAATCAAATCATTTTTACCAAGAAACTCCAATTATTGATGTGTCTTTCATTGTTTCATCATTCAAGTATATATTTAATTAAGATATCATTTTTTCAATTGTGTATTTATTGTATTTATGTTTTTTATAATTTATTTGAAGAAATATTTAAAGTTAACCACTGGGATTTAATACTGTCATACATGGATAAACCTTTCAGGGTTAGGGGGCATGTGTAGGGATGACTAAAACCCAATTAATATATAACTGGAACATTGTATCGACATGGCTAGAAATCATTTTTGAAAAATTATCAATCACATTATTTTGTAACCACCATGAACAATAGAGGTGTAAAATGTAGGATCATTGACATTATTTTTGTTGATAATCCTATGAACAATATCAAGTGATTCTTTAATACTAAAATCTATGAATCCTTCACATAGTTTGTCGATTATCAATTGAAAAAGAAGTAATTTCCAACTTAGGTAGATCCAACTGGTGACCATAAAACTACATTATAGTCGAATGCATTGGACTTTTCCATGCTATATTTAGGATTAACCTTCAGCCTATATCATTAAATAGACCTATATCCCATCTTTTCATCATATTTAATCCCAATATACATAGGTCATTTAAAAAATAAAACCAATGAGTGGTGATGAGAAATATTTCCAAGAAGGCTCTTACCACTAGGTTTCCCTACTACAATTTTTCTCTGTGGGTTCACCCAGGGATTTACATATTATTAATCCTTTTTTAGATAAGTATAGTTTGGGTAAGATAAATTCTTATATGATCAATGAACACATGTATTAAATGACACTGCGTGGTATTTTCAATAGCCTGTAATTTTTTTTGGTATGGCCATAGATTCATTTTCATGTAGTGTTACCCAACCACCAATGCCTCTTATATTACCTTGGAAGTTTAGTAGGGGTATTCCATGGTGATTCATCCAACTTTAACTATTGTGAATCCTGGTATATCAATATTGGTTACATGAAAAGTGAGGGAAAAGCTCTCCAAACTATAGGGTTGACTGTATCAATGCCCCAAATATATCATATTTTCTATTTTAGTTCCTTTGGATGACTTGAATTAATGTTTCATCATCCTACTACATCAGTTAGAACCTACCACACCAGACATGGGTAGTTGTTTCATTGTCCCAAAGAATAAGTGCTCATATATTACTTCATACTCCCACACATGGCATGACCTCCAGTACTAGAAAATCCTACCCCCATTATTTACTAATATGGTTACCTCATGTACACTGAACCATGGAATTAGAACTATTCTATAAATTAAGGATAACGTGATGGATGATGAACCATCATCATTTGATCTATTTAATAAGTAGACCGTACGGTCCAAAACTGCATGGGACTGGTTCACCATTCTTTTTCAATATAGTCTACACAAAAAAGTGTTTTAATTGAAGACTCTTCCCCCGCCATTTTAGGTTTTCATGTAGTATCTATGTCCATAATATTATTTCATTGACTTCCCTCCACTAATCCAAATTTATTAGGTGATAAAGTGGATCTAGATGAAGCCCCCCACCATTGAAGAAGGTTTCTATACCACAATTTTTGAGATGAATCATGTAATAGATGTTAATGTGGAAGATATGAAGACAAATATAAATAGAAAAGATATGTCACCATATGAAAAATTGTAGTAAGTATCCTTCCAGAATCAATACAATTGAATATTCTCCTAGAACTATAATGAGATGCTCGTACTCGATCCTCGGGTATTCATTCATCACCTTAGCCTCATAGTGGGTCACATCAGGTTCAAACATACACCTAGAATGATTAACCATTATCAGGATTCCAGGGTCAAGGTTCAAGTTATTTTGATAATTAATACTAAACTCTTCAGATAGTACTAGTTCACCATGTGGCTGCCAAAATTTACACATTCTAGAAGAGGAATGGATAGATAAAAGTCTACATCAACTTATAGGAAATCCTCCACCATTTTTAAAGGATTTTTTACCTTTTTCATTATGGATATGTTTTTTGAAACTATGGATGATTTCTAGGATATCTCTTTTATGTAAATATAATTTGAGTACAATCACATCTGAATATTCCTTGAGGAATAAATATACACCTCCTTTAGGTAATCCTATGGAACCTCTGGTACTAGGTGATGCATTTTGGATTAAATTATGTTGAATCCACTTACCAGTGGATGATTCTACATATATTCATGTAACATATTAAATAATTGATATCGATTTTTGAGGACTATTTGGTGGTGAATTCTCATAAAAAATCATTCAACCTAAAAGCCTTTAAGAAAGTGTTTGACTTACTCTACGCCCGTTATGAAAATATAAACTCTTTAAAGTGTTCATTTAGTGTTATCTCCAGAAAGATCCCTTAAATTTCCATGAAATATAAAGGCTATAAGATTGATATCAAGAAAATAAAGGCTAGTAATTTGATTATTTTTCCATTTATCCTTCATGAGTTACGAGGCCTCTATGTCCACAAAGCCTATTTTCACTGATTTATTTCAAAAATGGTCTGAAAGATTAATTTTTTCTCAATGATTATGAAGAAATAAGTCATTAAATACTGGTATGATGAAGTTTAAGACAATTTTTATGTCATAAAGTAGTATCTACTATTTCCTCTGGTCATGATTGATCCTTTACTAGGAAAGCATCTCGTTCTTTATGTGACTACTCTGAAACAACCACTTTGTGTCATTCTAGAAAAAAAAAATGAATTCATAGAGAATAGCATATATTATCACTTCCACATGATCCTTGACATAGATAAACGATATTTCCCCTTTGAAAATATTTTCATGATAATAGATTTTATAATGATGTATTTGTTTCACTACGTGCAGTAGCATGATTTATTGTTGGTGTCATGTACTTACCCAATGAACTACATCCTCAACTACCCCATGCTAACATGGATATTGGAATACTATGTAGTAATCCTTCAATAGTTAATATATGGGTTTTCCAATATAATTATTTCATGGGATAGGATTTAATAAATTTCATAGATGCACATTTTATAGAAGAGGATCTATCCATGGATGTTCATTTCTGAGATCAATACATTCTCTCAGTGGATAACGGCATGCCATATTGGAAAATGCATTTCAATGATGCCTCCCATAGTTTTGAATGTAGGATAACCAATGAAAATTAAATCAAAAGGATAGTCTTATGTAATTTCTTTATCACACTAACACATTCCATCATCCCATAAATGTAACAATTTTTATAATGATCAACTAAATATAGTGAAAAGTATCAGATTCTTAATAATTCTCTTGAGTTCGTCATCAGGGTTGATGTCCCATGTTAAAATGTGAAAGGAGACACTTATATAGACATCATGTATATCAATGTTCATAATAAAATTAGAAAAAAAGAACATATTCCTTTAATTGAATGAACTCATTAACTAATGTCCCAAATCCATTCCTAGCTCAAGGTGACTCATGTTCATCAATCATAGAATGTTCGAGTTGAAGCTTATATAACCCTAGTTTTGGCCCATGAAGAGACTGACCAGGATGACTTGTTCATTCACATGGCACACTTGATGGTCATTTTATCCCTTTTTTGAAGAATTGACCACCATGTAAATTAGAAATCTATCAATACTATTACAACAGGACCCTCAGAAATCCACTAAGTTAATGAAACACCCAATTGGATGAAACCCTTCACTGAGTATCTGTAGAACTAAATTATCCCTTCAGGAGCAGACATCTTTGTTAAAATCCATTATCATGATGTCTAAATCACCCATAGAGGTGAACCAGCCCTTGAGGATACTCTCTACAGGTGGGGGTTGAATAGAATACTCCAATATTTCATCCATGGGGATGAGATACCTTGAGGCATAAAACTGGACCATGAAAGATACTATATCTCCCATAATGTATGATTGAAGATATCAAAAAAATATTTCAGGTTAGAATAATTTTTTCCATTAATGGTTCATGAATTCATTGAATTCAACAAGAGGTGTCATTAATGCAAGATCCATGCCAACATTATGCATAAACCTACAATTCTTCAATAAAAAACCAAATATTTGTATTCATTAAATGTTTGAGGAAATGAAGTTATGGGTACCTACCTTCCAGTTGTGATGTGATAGTGCCAGTTAATTTTGACCACAAACGACTTGATTAAAAAGTGGGAAGAAGTTTTTTCCCTCATTAATGTAATATAGTAATCTTTTATTGAGTTATTGATCTCGAAAATCATCAATTGTTTTGGGGTTCCTCACAGAATTATGATTGAATATGGAACCAACTATTGAGCCACCAAACTAAATATGTTGTAGGATAATTACTACATCTATACCAATCATACATCCCACTACCATGTGTTAGAAAATGCATCGATTGAGTACTTTATCAAAACTCTCTCTCTCATTCATAAAAAAATGATGGTCTTGAAAAAAACGAGTTAGGCTAATAATCTTATCAATTCCCTCTATTCCTATCAGACAACAACTATATATTCTACCCATGAGGCCCTATATGTCACAGTTTTTGGAAAATATGCAGTTTAATCTTTATATTTTTAGCTACCATCACACAATATGACAGTTTATGACAAGAAAATTACATATAGAATAGAAGAAGTATTTCTAGATGAGTTAGAGGACCTCATAGAAAGTAGTCTCCAAGTACAACATCACATGGGCCATAATAGAACCATGTTTCATTATAAATCAATAATAATGTTCACCTCATATCACTTATTCAATTTGACATGGTACTTGATCACCTTTCTATAATGATACATTGTAATAAATAACAAAATTTGGTACCGAGGAGGGAATGGTCTTACACCATCCACAAAATCTACTCTAATGGTGCATACTATTTAATCACCATGTTATGAGAGTATATCACTCCTCCCACTAATGATAAGTTTCTCAAATATTTCTATACAAGAATACCATTGTCTAAGATCTATTATCATAAACTAGAAACTACTCTAATGGTCCGAGTTGAAAGACCTTAAACTAGAAGTAGAAATAGTTCACGAAATATGAAATCAAAACTACGAAGCCTATTATCCAAAAAATATGATGTTAAACTATATCCTTACCCTATGTGATGAAAATAGGATAAATTGAATGAAAAATGTTAGTTGAAAAAAACTAATGAACAAAACACATAATCTTAATTTGTATCCTTACCCTATACGATGAACATAGGATTCCTCGCATGATAAATCTGAGATAACCAAAAACAAAAAAACTCAACATTTATAATTTTTATGTATCCTTACCATATGAAGGATGATCCACCTGATAAATGATACATGACCAAAAAATCTTATTTAGATGATTTTAAAATGTAGACTTACAGAATCTGATGAATATAGTATTCCTTACATGGTTAATGTGAGATGAAAAAACCAACATAATTATAACATGGTGTTAAAATATAGTCACACTCTATGTGATGAACATAGTATTACTCACCTGATAAATATAATATGACCAGAACAAAAAACATAAAAAAAATTACACTAAAATACACCATTGCCGTAGATGACGAACATATGATAAACCCTAGGATAAATGTGAGATGACCAAAACCAACATCATAAACACATGATGTATAATTGTAACCATACCCAATGCGATGAGAATTGGGTTCCTCACATGATAATTTTAAGATGACCAATATAATATTCCTAAACACAAGATGTTAAAATGTATTCTTATCATGTGAGACAAATGCAAGAGAACTAATATAATAACTGTGATATGATCAAATCCAACTTCTTCAACACATGTTGATAAATTGTAAACATATCCTATTGGATGAACAAATAATACCCCATGTGTTAAATATGACATGTTTCCATCTCAACATTATATGTTTTAATACCACATGATAACCGGGATCATATCCATATAGGGTACTTTTCTACCCCACTTTTAAATGATCTCCTATCTTGTCACATTGTGGAACTATGTGGGGTTGCATTACCAAATTTGTGGGATATTAAGACACACCATGACCCTTTTTCTTCAGGCCAAATCACATGTCTCCTCTACCAAGGTGAGGTTATCTTCATCATTAGTCTCTTCATGACCTATAATGGGCATCGTCATGTTGTAGAATCTGTAATAATACTCCTTAACAATTCAATGGATTATGATGCCCTTATAACCATATATTAGGAAGAAGGAGTGGGTGGGTCAATGCATAAGCCCCGTACACAACATCCATATCACCTAAAATTAAACAATATTTATACCTAGATGTTTCTTAAATTAGGGATTCATCATATGATAAAAATGATATGATTCATCATCATCTTCAGAAAGGATTCCATCGTTCTGGTGTTAGTCACCTACCAAGACACATTCAAGAACTACATTTGGCATCCTTCCCATTACCATTTCATACCAAATGACTCCTAGATCTCATGTCCAAGGACCATATAAAGGAGTAATTTATTTTAGTGTTTTACCCCTCTATGTTAGTATTAACCCATATCTAATATTATTCTCATTCATCACGTCTTATCAAAAAAGGGGAGTGGTCCACATATTTATTTTCGTTGATTAAATTGTCCACATCCACTTTTACACTTCATTATTCATTCTATTGCATACATCCTTTTAATAATAATTATAATTATCCCCTATTATGGTAATGATTCCTAGAGAAACTGACACACCTACCTTCTTAGACACACTACCTGAAGAATATTTCATGACATTTTATGGTCCTAATATTTCGAATATGGTCTATTGCTGACCGTCATTTTTTCTTTCCATCCTTGACTATTGTGTATGTGGAACCTATGTTTCAAACATGGTTAATAGTGGACCATGAAAATAGATCACCACTTTCTTTGGTCCAGATCTTGGAATTCATAATTAACCATCCTTATGAAATTCAGCACTATTAGGATGTCCCCATGTAAGATTCTTTTTAGCCATATTGTTATCTTGATTGAAATAATGGGAACTTCATATCTGTATTTTTTTCACACACCGAGCATGAAACACATTTGATTAGGAGATGGGGTGGAATTTCCATAAACAAGGTTGAAATTCACATGATTCCCATTAATGGAGTTTCATTCTATTAAATATGGTTTCTATTTCTTTAAACTAGGATCCTAAGTACATTCATCACTACATTAAACTATGTAAATGTTACCTTAGGACGTGTCATCTCTATATGGGTCTACAATCCGGAAAATTTATGTTGAGCTACTCAACATTCATTCCATCCATGAACACCTTCAATACATACTCCCATTGGAATAAGCTCTATGACAATAAACTAATAAAAATTTTATTCCAAGAATCATGGGCATAACTAGTTAACAATAATTCTTGAATTTGTATTCTGTGAATCATTCCGCCCAGATATCTCATCACGTTGGGTTTCCCTTCAATATATGACCGCAAAAAATCCCTTGGAAATATCATTAACTATTTTTTCAATGCTACATGACATTAAAATGATGTAACTCTTGGTCTAAGGGATATGAACATAATCAAATATCAGAAATGTGGTCCACGATATATGGCATTAAGCTATTTGAAACTCCTTAGTCCAACATGCTTGAAATTATTTTTCCCAAAGCAAGATGCATAAATGTCTGTCAAATTGAAACTCAAATTTGAAATTCAATGTAAAATCCATACTCCCTCCCACTAGATCATTATTGAGGTTTGGAAAAAAATAAATATGTAAATATTGTGGTATATATATTATGATAATCATAGATGAGTACTAATTAAAACATGGGTATTCTCATTGGAACCAAATAGTACAAATAAATTTTAGAGTCAAACACTTTCTCACATTACTTAATTATATTATCAAGGAGGTTCCTCCCATTTTACATCCTATTTTTGAATCCCACTAACCATAATTGGTGGGATATGTGCATGTCATTTCACAATTCATGGTTACAGGATACTCAAATTTTCTATAAGCATCCTTGTCACATTACATTTAATTGTACGACACATTTTATACACTGTATGATATTAAAGTATATTGTTAATGTCCTTTAAACAAGATTTCTACAAGAAATAAAACATAAATGTGCCTTAGGACCTTTCCTAATATTCCAATTTCTCAATTTCTGGTCACTCTCATACTGTACCATTCTATTTCATTGACCATCACATTGCATCCAATATGACACTCTCCTTGCAAGATGAATATTGCCTTTGTACAGACTGATATGCCTTGCCAATGTTCTCAATTCTACAGTGTCATAGTCCCCATAGTCTTGACCTTAATACATGAATCCCCTTAGATCATCCCCATTTTTTTCATTTGTTGAAATGGTTCCCCATAATCATTCATTTTTGAATCGGCCCCCTTAACAAAAATAGTGTATTATGGAACTATCTCAACTACCATCATAAAAGTATTATATAAATTAATTTTGATGAAATCATGTAATGTATAGTGTTTTAAACTCGGTATATTGTTAAACTTAATTTTTTTATTCACCCCTTATAGAACCATATTGGAATATCTATTTCAAATATAATCATTTGTTATCCTCTATCACCCTATCATACCCCCTTGAATTCCAAATTTTGGGAATATTGATTCATTTCATTATCCCTTCCCCTTATATGAGTAAAATTTAGAACCACTAGAATTATAAAAATGCATGCACCATAAAACATTGAGAATTCAAGTCACACATACAATTTCTCACTCTAAATAAAAAAACCTTATCTAGATACTCCTTGTGGAAAATAAATAATTTCGACCCCGAGTGTTCATTCCCTATTTGAAACTCTCATATAAGTGATCCAAATTCCCCTTTTCACTTTTTCCACACACCAATCATGACTCACATGGACATATGGACTAATTTTTGTTTTTTTGTTAATATGATAGAGATACATCAATACAAACACTTAATCATATAGATAATTCAAAATGAAAAACTAAAAATGTTTGAGAAATGTCATCCACATGCTAGTGTGTCTCCAACGTTTTAACCATATCTAGACACCCCCAATGGTTATTTATGGTCTAAGGATTACTTTGACTAATAAAACCAATATGAAGTAGCCTTGAGGATTTTCATATTCCTCAATAGTAGAGAAAACTTCAATATCCTAATACTACACCCAATCCGTCTTAACTTGAAACTCATACACTATAAATAATTCTATCGTGAACCTTACTTCACCCAAAAAAAATATGACAATAGCTAGTTGATAGTTTATGTTTCATTACTGATGATAGAATCATGTTTTTTTTCTCATTTTCCTCCTTGATTGTATGTTCCTATTTAGCTTCTTGGAGCACCTTCCTAAATTTTCAGTTCACCTTATACCAATTAGTATTCATCTATTGATACTTTTTCACACTCACCATGTGTGATATTCATGGGATATCACTTGGAGAACACAATCATCCACCCCTATGGTTTCCATGTTCAAAATTCAGTGGCAGTGGGACCATATCCATCTAACTATATCTACCTCATGGTGTGGGTGATGAATGTATAGATATTTTTAAACACCCTATTCCAAATTGAATTTTTATCTTCACTAAAGTTATACCCAAAATCCCATAGATCATTATGTAGAATGGGCACATAATCAAGGAAGTTGGTGAAGACCATGGTCATAGGGTCTTTTTCAGGCGGCCACTGAAATGGTATGTGCTCTAACTTGTGGAAATTTTATTATAGGTATGACTCTTCCACAATGGCCGCATCTTTTATATCTTCAACATAATCCTATAAATTATCCATATATATGTAGTTAACTATTTTTCCACCTGGAATTGTGGAAGTATCGCTCCTAATGGCTAGATCCATATGAGTTGGCTAGGACATTGGATCAGGTTCCCCTACTCCTTCATCCATTCCTAGTAACTGATTACACATTATGTGGAGAACTATTTTGGAATAATTCGTCACTGTTAGTTTAATCTATAGAAAAAATGATTAAAATGTAACATGTTCATGAATAATTATATAAGGTCATTTTTTGAGGTATATCCATTTTTTGGGCCTCAAATGGGAATTACACCTCAGAGTCCCTTTATTTCCAATTGAACCCTTAACAGCGCCCCTTGGATCCCTTATCACCGCATGATTAGAATCGGTATAAGTTGAAGAAAGGTTTTTGAATGTAAAATGATCATTTACTAATGATCTATAATTATTGAGGATAATTGGGAATATAAAATCATCTTAAGAAGACATAGGGATCTCAATGATCTTCCATCTTTGGAGGCCTCTGACCAACAAGAATATTTTTTTACTCGAATTCAAAGGAAAGGCCCCTTATTGATGGCAAAGAGGGCCAAAGTGTTGAAACTTTATTCCAACAACCTCTATGAATGTTTCTTATATTGGGGGATATAAATAAAAATCTAGGACATAATCCATGGTGCCTATCAAGGAAATATATTCATCATCATACAATTTCAATTTAATCTCCACATATGGTTCTTATATGATTTAAGATGGAATGTTAATGGAACTAACAGAAATAAAAGGCGAATAGAGATGTTTTAATAAAATTTCATCTCCAAGCATGATCTGTGTCGTATCATCTAATTAAAGAGTGAACTCCCCAATATCCAAGGAACGTTTTTGGTGGAAATCATATTCCCCAGTGTCCATATCACTTGATCACTATTCTTAGATAGTGGGAGTTGTCATTTTTTAGAGACTTTATAGATATCATATTCTAATTCCCTATGATGAACATCTTATTTAACTAGTGGGAGTTGTTTCAGCTTCCATGGGTCAATGTGGGAATTTACCCACGTATTCCGGGTACCCGAACCTATCCTAAAATATCAATCGAGTCATGATTTTCATGATCCATAATTTTTAATCTCAATCCCATCCCTTGTAAGCCTTCTCCACAGCAGATTCACCGACTAGGATAGCCGCAAAATTACTCATGTCTTATAATGTTTGGGGATGCAGTCATAAATTAATGTCTAATCCAAGAAGCACATACTCTTCACCATGGACTCTATGGGCTAGATTTCCCACATGTGGGAGATTTTCTCTTCCTATTTTGTCTACTTTGGATGTTGATCCAACCCTTCAGTATGTTGTGGTGCTGATGGCCCCTTATTCCTCCACCACAACATCATCTTGAGCCCTTAATACACTATGCTTAATTTTAAGAGTAGATATCATATTACTACGAGGATATTGTGTCACATTCATCGATACACCCTCTATACCAACTGGTATAAAATATCCATTGGGAATGTCACCATCCAATGACTAATGCGTGTTTGGGATAAGAAGAGGTCAGGGTTTGTGGGTTGAACTGTGATGTTATCCACTTTACCATCCGTCATAAAAATCCAAAAAATGTGATGAATGATATTAACGATCATCTCTTCACCATACCATATATACACTTACATCCATGCCTTACTGGTGCATAGGATTTTTTAGTTGAAATTAGATAGATTATGTGTCTCTATCAATCCTCATAACAAACAATTCACCATAAAAGGGCTATATATATATTATTTTTCAACACACCCTTCTAATTTGTTGAAAAACATTCCCAATATTGTTAGGAATGTATTAAAGTTGACACCCCTTAGATTCATATTTTATTCACCATTCATGCCTTGTTGAGTGTCAGCAGTCAAACCACATAAATATTTGGGAGTGAAGGCCAAAAACTATTGTTCAGGGGGAAGGGCTTCTGATGGAAATATGAAAAGTATACCCCATCATGTGTTCCTTAATCCATCACTGTATACATTTATATTGATCATAGATGCACATGGTAATTTATCCCCTCACTACATTCCCTTACTAATGGTATGTCCATTCCAATATTGGAATCCCAAATTGACTAGGTTTCTTACCTCCACGATCGCATGCATCACTAATTCCATGGGTCATTGGCCCTTAAATATATAGAGACATTTTTTATTCTTACATAACCATTAAATAATTTAAATGATAAACAATATATAATCATTAAAAAACTTGATCTAAATAATTATCCTATAGATAATGTTAGAAACATACATTAATTAGTCATAATAAATAAAAATTATTTAAAATCATATTTTTTATCCTTATAAATAGAATTTAATCCTTTGTACATGTATTCATATGAGGATATACGTCAATGAAAGGGGAGAGATAAATTCCTAGTAATGGGATTAATAAGGGACATGAAACCATATAACAAGATTGTGCATAGTCATAATCAGTATAACATTAAATTAGAATGGTTATTAAAAACTTAATGGAATCATTGGTTAATGGAATGGAATGTGGAAATGTATAAAAATGACAAATCATGTCTTAGTGGCCAAATACAACACACAGTTATGAATAATGATATCCAAATTTTCACCAAACAATATTTTTATGATAATAAAATCATCATTATGATTAAATAATGAGCCATATTTACATATAATACACTTTATATCATGAGATACACCACATTACCCAATCCCTTGGAGGTCAATATAAATCGTATCCCACCAGTCACATCATAACCATTAAAAATCATGGATTCCACATTGAACATATATCAATCGAAATAATCACTATAACTATGTAATTGAAGGAGTTATATAATTATTTAATCAATAATGAATTTATGAAAACAATTTATGCTCTAAAAAGGGAATTTTAAATGAATATATTTGGTAAAATAATCATTATTTTTCAACAAATAATAAATACCTCAAGAAGAATCAATATGTGTTCTGGAAAGATGATATATTGAGGAAAATATTTTAAAAATATGATTGGAATCCTTTATATACAAAAAAGTTAAGGTAATAAAAATTAAATTAAATGTATATAATATTAACATAATGTCCAAACTTAAATTTGGCGGCAAAGAGGAATAACCCAAAAATAAGGTGTTGGGTACGAGACTCATATTACCTTATGCTTAGATACAATCATTGCTTGCAATTAATATACAGAATGATCATACTATATTAATTAATATCTAATTCAAAAACCATTTATATATTTATTAAATTTATTTTAGTTTTATTATGTACATTTGTGGTCGTTTATTGAGTTATAGAGTTCAATTTCATCATTTCAGGAGTGGTATTATTCATGGTTTCAGTGTTGTTTTAACTGTATATATTATTATGGGGGTTCGTATAAAATTATAATAATTATCCTGAATTAAGATTATATATTATTAATGGTCTTACATATTTTTAAATGGTATCATATTTTATTTTTATGGTATAAGGATAATTAATATTATAAAACATCAATTTAAAAAATAGTTTATTTTGTTTGTTTTTTCATCCATTAAAAAAATATTTTATTTTCTAAATTTTTTTAAATTTGTTAAAACAATAATAATGTTATAATAAAAATAATATATTCTTTTATAACCCTAATAAATTTTTTATTTCCAAACATGAATGTAAGAATGTAAAATGAGAACTTATCATCCATGAAGGTGGTGAATCGACATATCACATACAATGTACGCATTTTTTGAATAACATTAAGAGAAAAAATATTTTATTATTGATATTACATTAATGAAATAATTATAATTTATATATATGATACTAGGATTAGGAGAGGTGATGAGAAGATATGAGAAGAAATGAAATTAGAAGAGATTGATCAAGGATATTACATCTTGGATGTTTTCTCATTGAGATCCTCTTTAAGGCACTTTTATTTCATACTTTATTGACACAATTAGCTAATAGAAAAGGTGAATATGCTTGGGGATGTATTGGGAATAATTTAGAAAAGATTAAAGGTGTATAATGTATGAGGATGAGAGGTGATGAGGGTTGGTATTTATAGGGGAGAAGAGAGGTGTATTTTGATTATTTTATTATTTTTATTTTTATTTTAGATCAAGACTATCAATAGAGTTTAACAAAATGACTAAATATAGTAACTAAAAAATTAGAGTTTTGATCAGGGTTATTATATCATTCATACATCATCAATAACTAAAAAATTAATTTATTTTGATTTTATCATAATTTCATTTTTTTATTATGCACCAAAACATTAAATATGTTACAAAAATAAAAATAAATTAACCCCATCCATTTTTCTAAATATATATTTAATAAAAATTAACTCAATTTTATGAAAATAATTTCCCAAATACGATAAATTTAATTTTCATATAATATCATTATTTATTCAAAAAATTGGGATTTAAATATTATAATCATTTTTTGGACACATTGAAATATTAATTAAGGTATCATAAATTTATCATATATTAATAATTCAATATAATATAAATTTGGTAATCTATTTTATAAAAACAAATTATTATTTAAATTGTTATACTAATTATATAATACAAATAAGCATTTTCATTTTACTAAATATACACACTTATTTTATCCTTTTTAAAAAAACTTATTTACTTATAAAATGATACAAATAAATCATATTTTTATTTATAATATACAAAGGTTTTATTTATAATTTCATTTCATAGTATTTTAATTACAATATTACTATTCATAAGATTCATATTACTATTTCAACGGTCATGTTACTATTCCTTCGGTATAGGATCCTTAGTTTCTATAAATATCACTTATTTTATTTATCATTTATTAGAATATTGTTTTTATTGGGATCTATATGTAATGCATGTTACATAATTATATGAAGTAAAATTCCATTGGTAACAGTTTGGGTCGTTATATTATTCCACATTTTGGAAATTTTTCTCAGAATTTCATTTTATGTAATAATGTAAAAACATGTGAGGGTACAAATCCTTCATCACTTCATTCAGTTCCCATGAAATGTCTTCATGCTTATGGTTTTTATATAGTATATTTACTTGATATGTGGTACTTTTGTGTGAAAATTTGTATCTATGGTACAAAATTATTATCCATTTATATTTATAATAGAGATAATCTTCTATTTGTACAACCTTTGTGTTCAGTACAAGTGAGGTATATGATGTGTACTTTCTAAGGAGGGATACAAGGGATACATCATGCAATTGAGACTTTTATGGTGGAATTTCAAGATAATAGGCTATTTCTCCAATTAAATTAATGATCTTAAAGGGTGCAATGTATCTTTTGTTATGTTTCCCTTTATTTCCAAACCGCATAACTCTCGTCCAATATGATATTCGTAGGAAATCATTGTCTCCAAAATCAAACTCCAATCTCTTCAATGGTTGTATTCCTCACACTTATTCTGACTCTAATCATTTTCATTGTGGTGTTAGATAGTTGGAACCTTCTCAGTCATATCTTTTACTAGAACAGGTCTATATATCTTTTTCATTCCAAATTCACCCCAAAATAGGTGGAAATTTACAATGATTCCCACAGAGAGCATCATATGGATCCATATTTATAATAGGTGGAAGTTATTGTTTTATGATAACACAACCAATGCTATATGTTAATACCATATTCCTTTGAATTCCACTTATTTTGGTCTCATCGTGTCTAACAAGTGATAAATATTCCTGAATAGAAAAGAATTGTGATGTTTGGTGAGTTGATCCACCACATGCCATTTTTCATCTCTTCCTTTGGACGTCCTTATGAGACTGATGATGAAGTCCACAGGGACATTCTTATATTTCTACATGGATAAAGGAAATGGTTTCATCATCCAATAATAATTAAATATTTATACAAAATTTTCTTCACATACCAAACACCTTGAGATATATTCCAAAATATCCTTCATTGTGTTGTCCCAACAAAAGTATTCGTGATGATCACAATAAATCTTGGTTCATCATCGATGGACGAAGAAATATGAGTAATGTATATTATCGAACTACTATTTCATTATATCAAGTGCTGAAGGAAAAAAATAAATGATCCAAACCTAATCACTCCATCATAATTAATATGGAACTCTTGATCCCTACTTTCTATTATAAGTTTCACATTATTTTTTAGTTTGAGATCATCACATTATTCCTCCTTAGTATTCTCTTGAAAAAAAAGGTTCGGACATAATTTGGGTAACGTAGGATATATTACCTACCATTATGATTTCCAAATACATCATTTTCATATCCATGCGTATAAGGTCTTTCTCAATCCACAATAATGATACAGTAACAAGTTCATTCATTATAAGAGCATAAACTACCTTGTTTCCTTTCCCAGATGGTAATGAAAAGAGGGCACATAGTCCTTGATTATATATAACCTTATCCATCGATTCAATTTGATATTCTTCTATGTGAATATATTCTATAGACTATTTAAAACCATATATATTTAACACTTTTCACCATAGTGGTGGTTTTGGAAAATTTTAATTAAAAAAATTCTAAATTATAGCTCCAGATCATGGATTTGGTAAATATTCCAATGGATCATAAATTAATGTGACGTATAGCCTGTCAATTTATTATTCCTCATTCTTACACAACCAATAAAAATAAATTAAGAATAATTATATATTTGAAATCCTTCTCCACTTGTTGGTAGTGTGACCATATCGATAGTTATTTGCCTTTTATTGAGATCATTGAATATTTCCTTCATCTATAAATACATTACCCCTTTCTGTGTCAATATAGTAATAGGATAGAAAATCATGATATATATCTCCCAAAACAGTGGTAGTACCAAGATAGGACAATAAAAATGTAGTTTTCTATGACACTAGTGTCTCTGGGCCATTACTCAATTTACATTATTTCTGAAGGGTGTAATAAATTCCATCACTTATGATAACATTCCCCATGAATTGGAATTTCTATATCCAAAAGTAACACAATAATAACATGGCGTATAATTTCTATTTCCTTAATACCATCAACAACATCATCAAATGATCTTTATATCCATACATTATCTTAGAAAAGATGTGTAAAGACCGTAAAATTCAAGGGAATTTTTTTCTTAATTTTCTTTGGATTTTTACAAGAGCGCGGTTTCAGACGGCACCTGATTCCGAGGCCCGGAGTGCCCGGAATTAATTTCCGAAGTTTGGCTCGGGTACGTTCAGTGAACGAACGAGCGGGAATTCCTAACTTTTGATCCGGTGCTCGGAATTGAAATCCGAGGGCACCGATGAACTCGCAGCGCCGATATTCGCTTAATGAGACCTTTTCGGGAGTTGCGTTTGTTGCGGGTTGAAAGTTACGTTTTGGGGTTTTTCAGTTAAGTTAAATAAAATTGTGTAAAACAAATTTTATTTAAACTTATTAAAAAAAACCTACCTAAGGGGGTTAGAAGTGGGACCCACACCCACTTAACCTCCCTTGGGAGGATTAAGTGTGGTGGGGCCCACACGAACCCCTAAATCTTTTAGTAACCTCTCAACTTCCCCCTTAAAATCCTCTTTTAATAACATGACAACTTTGTTAATTAATGGAGTTGAATTGTTTGAATTGTTTGAATTTCAAACCTTTGAAATTCAAATTGATAATTGTGTGAATAAAATAAGTCTTTAGCTTATTTTATTTGGGTTAGAATTCTCTAGCCACCTTGAGAGAATTTGGAGCCTTCATCTTCTTCTTCTTCAAGCTTTGACGAAGAACGCGAAGAACCTTCGAACATCGACGAAGAACGCCACGTTCTCGGGAATCGTCTTTCGCGACGCCATACCCGCGACACCGACGACGTCTTCTTCTGCGTCATCTCTTCCGCGACGATTTCCCACGACGAAATCGTCGTCAAATAACTTCGAATCCTCGCTTCACGACATCGACGTCCTTCTTCCGTGACGCCGACCACCGCGACGCGTCTTCCGCGGGTCGTTGACGATCATCGTTCTTGAATCCAGAGGTAGGGGATGTTATTTATTGTTTATTTTTATTCCATTCTTGAGTCATGGATTTTTAGCATGACTAAATGTGAGGCTTTTGGATATTCTTTAGTTATGTTATTAATTAACGTGAGGGGGGTCGGACAGCATGAACACGGCCGAACCCCCCCTCCTTAGTTCTCGTTTTATTCATGCGGGTGGAAGCAAGAGGCGTGGTGCCGTCGCACCACGCGGATGAACATGTTTTTTTTTTTCCGCAACCCGTCGCGCTTCGCCGAGGAGAGATTTCAAGAACGCGACGCCGTCGCGCCGCGTTGGGAGGATTCATGGCACGTCGAAAGGGGCGCGGTGCCGTCGCACCGCGCCGGACGACGAACACCGCGGCCGGTTCCGGGCCGCGGTGAGACGAGGAGACCGCGGCCGGTTCCGGGCCGCGGCGGAAGGAAAGACCGGCGGCCGGGCCGCCGGCGTCGGAAGTCGAGGGCGGGACCGGAAATTCCGGTCCCGTTGGTAAAAACCGGCCGGCCAGCGGGCCGGCCGGATGTCATAAAAACCGGGGGATTAAACCCCCGGCCGGTCCTTCAAGACCCCCCTCTTAATGAGGGGGCGGTTCATTTAAGGAGGGGGGGGCAAAGCCCCCCCGGTTTTCTTCAGCCGGCCCCCACTTGCGGGGGCCGTTTCTTAGCAAGGCACGGCTTAAAGCCGTGCCGTTTTTGTGAAACGCGGGGCTCAGCCCCGCGTGCCTTCCGCCGCCGCCACGCGGCCCGCCGCCGCCACGCGGCCCGCCGCCGCCGCCACGCGGCCCGCCGCCGCGCCGCCGCCCGCCGCCACGCGGCCCGCCTCCGCCGCCACGCGGCCAGCCGCCGCCGCCGTCCGCCGCCGTCCGCCGCCGTCCGCCGCCGCCGTCCGCCGCCGCCGGCCGCCGCGCCGTCCAGAGGGGGGGGGGGGGGTCGGGCCGGGTCGGCCCGGACCCGGACCCCCCGTTTCGGACCAGATTCGGTTCTTGGCTCATAACTTGAGCCTCGGACCTCCGAATGACGAACCGTCTGCGGCAACGCGATCCTTGGATCGAGACGGTCGTTTCGGTATATCGCACTCAAGGTTTCGGATTACTTTGAGTTCGGCCGGGTTGGTTCGTTCACGAAACCAACCGGGCCTTCGGAGCGGAAACACTCATATCTTGAGCTACGGACGTCCGATTGACGTGCCGTCAGTCGCATAGTGTTCCTCTTATTGAGACGGATCTTTTGGCATACTCCGCCCGAGGTTTGGACGCAGGTGGAGTACGGTCGGGTTGGTTTTGCCTTAAAAACCAACCGGGCCCCGGAGACGAAAATGCCTATAACTCTCAGACCGGGCGTCCGATCGACGCGCCGTCTGTTGCGTTGAGTTCCTGTTGACGATACGGAACTTTTGGATACATCAACTTCGGTCTTCGTGACAGTTGATGTATCAGCCTCTCGGCTCGTGGAGCGGACCCTCCGTACGAGCTTGCTGTGTGCGGGAACCCTAGTACTGGCTGCGACTGTTCTACTGCTACGACTGCTACTGTGACTGCGACGACGACAGTACAGAGATCCTGTGTGGATTCGACGACGACAGTACAAAGATCCTGTGTGGATTCGACGACGACGACTACAGCACTCAGCGATCCTACGAGGATCAGTGCTACAGGTTCTGTGTGAGCCCGATCCTGTGTGGGTCCTTGCGCTCAGCGGTTCTGTGTGAGCCATCGCCTACAGGTTCTGTGTGAGCCCGATCCTGTGTGGGTCTTCTGCGGGGGTTAGTTACCTATCGATCCTTCGTGGGTCCGACGACTTAGATGGATCAGTGATCATCTTTATCGTCCTTGAAGAAGTATACCTGTGTGAGCTGAATCCTGTTACTTTCCTTTGTGGAATACGTATACTTTCCTGCGTGGACTGAGTTATACTTGGGCTCGGAGGTTGGAGCGTATTTGAATTGATGACTTAGGTATATGTATGGGCATATACCTAAGCAGTGTTGGTTGTTACTTCGTGATTGTACTTTGTTTCGTGGTTTATCCTTTGTGGATTTTGAGAGACCTTCAGGGGTCTCGGGGTCCCTACTGAGTAGCTTATACTCACCCCTGCACGGGCTTCGCCCGCACTACGTTGTGTTGGTTGCAGACGACGGACAGCGTTGACCTTAGCTGAGGTTTGCGGAGCGGGACGGTACCCGGAGGTGGACCACTGGGCGGGACGAGCACGGAGCGGACGGTGGGACCCGTGGAGCAGAGGAGCTATCTGTACCCACCCTTCAGGTGGGATTTCCGGTGGACAGCTCGGAGTAGCGGCCTTTACTTTACAGTTGCTGTTTTTCCCTTTTTGAGTTGTACTTTACTTTCAGTTTGGGTTTGTATTCTGGCCCATTTACTTTTCCGCACTTTCAGTTGTACTCTGCTTGTTTAGTGTTTACTTCCGCTTGTTTACTCTGTGGTGTGTGCTTACTTTTCAAAGGCAATGCCTTCCCTTTTTACCGGGATTTACGCCTTGGTGCTAGTCGCCAGCCCCTGGCCTATGGAAGGCGGGCTTGGGGTAGTCACGACACGGACCCCGAGGGCGGGTCGTGACAAATTGGTATCAGAGGAGTTCGGTTCTACCGTGAACTCTGATCTTTTCTATGTGAAGCAATAATGTTTAGCGTATTGAGTGTGGTTATCAGTCCAGGGAGTCCAGTGTTGGTGCGGCGGCCGACGTATCCGTACACCAGGACCCTGACTTCTGATTTCCGACTTAATGCACGAAAACATTGATTGCGTGTGTGTTTCAAAGTTTTCTTTGTGATTACTTGTGTCAGCTCACCGGGTATACTGATCTGCCTAACGAAAGTCTCAAGTTTTCTTTGTGATTACTTAATTCAGCTCACCAGGTATACTGTTCTGACGATGGTGCTCTTGTTCTCCTTTTCAGGATGGCCCCACGACGGCAGCCAGCTAGGGTTCCGAGAGTCGAGCGAGACGAAAGCCCCCTGAGCGACGAGGCCTCGGTGCAGGGCCCTTTTCCAGTAGTGGCACCGGCGGTAGCTTTACCCGCCGAGCCCCCGATGCTTCCAGCAGCAGCCGCTGACGATGCACGTCGCCTCAGCGCACTGCATGAGTTTCAGCACCAGCGACCGCCCAGGTTTCGCGGGGAGACGGATCCCCAGGCAGCAGAGGACTGGCTGGAGGCAGTGGTTCGAGTGTTTAGGCTAGTGAGGACACCAGCAGACCTCATGGTGATCCTCGCTGCGAGCCTACTACACGCAGCAGCTGGACGATGGTGGAGCTTGATGCTCCAGGTGCACGATGAGGCATCTCTACTCTGGACAGACTTCGAGAGCCTCTTCCGCTCTGAGTTCGTCCCGGCCACCCTTCGAGCGGTGCGCATCCAGGAGCTTCTACAGCTGCGGCAGGGCAGCATGACGGTCGCCCAGTACTCGGCGAGGTTTACCGATCTCTCGCGCTACTCGACCGACATGGTACGGGATCCATTCTTCCGGGCCCGGACCTTCGAGCAGGGTTTGAGACACGAGATCAGGGCATCACTGATCTCCCTCAGCATACCGACTCAGACAGGAGTACTGGAGCGGGCACTTCTGATCGAGAGCTTCCTTGCTGAGTCTACACCAGCACAGCGACCCACCGCAGGGCGGCACGTGGCAGAGTCATCTGCAGCAGGCAGTCGACGGATGACTCAGGGGTCCAGACAGACCAGACCTTCAGGCCGACGATCTCAGGGCACTGGCTCAGCAGTGCGGGGCACACAGCGCGGAGCCAGTCTTCCGAGAGGCAGGCAGTGCTACTCGTGCGGCGGGCAGGGCCACATGGCTCGCGACTGCCCGACCCGCCGTGCCGAGGAGCAGCAGTCAGTTGATGGACCACCGAGGCAGAGGCAGAGGGTCGACCGTGGCGGTCCGCAGGGAGGAGGCGGACGAGGCAGAGGAGCTGGGCGAGCAGCTGGTGGTGGCCGACGCTTTGAGGCTCTACCACCACCACCACCAGGAGGTCCACCCCGACCACAGGGAGCTGGCGGGCAGCGACAGGCACAGCTCCAGGCAGCAGAGGCCTACGACCATGGCGCACCTGAGATGATTCGAGGTACTATCTGTGTCTATTCCACCCTTGCTGCAGTTCTTATAGACACAGGAGCGAGTCACTCTTTCATAGCCGCTGCCCTTGTTCGGAGCTCGGAGATTCCGACAGAGCCGTTGGCTCGATCCTTACGGCTAGAGACTCCTACGGGAGCAGACTCGACGATTACGCACTGGTGCCGGCAGTGTGAGCTTACTCTAGGAGGCGAGAGCTTCGGCTGGGATCTTCTTGTAGCAGCGTCGAGGCCTTACGACGTCATCTTGGGCATGGATTGGCTGTCTACGGTCCATGCACAGATTGACTGTTTTAGGCGCAAGGTGCGATGTGTACGCACCGACGGGAGAAGGTTCACCTTCACCGGCGAGAAGGGAGCCTTAGCAGCACAGGATGGACTTCCGCGGAGGAGAGGACAGCCCATCACTCATCAGTTGGCTAGCCTTATCCTTGGAGCAGTTGACGTGCGGAGTCCTGGTTTTCCTGCAGTGGTGGATCAGTATGCGGACGTTTTCCCCGACGATGTTCCAGGGCTACCTCCTCGCAGAGAGGTAGACTTTTATATTGACTTGTACCCCGGGACAGCCCCGATATCCACACCAGCATATCGGATGGCCCCCGCCGAGCTTCGAGAGCTACGGGTACAGTTAGAGGACTTGCAGGGCAAGGGATTCATCCGATCCAGTGTTTCACCCTGGGCTTCCCCGATATTGTTCGCCAAGAAGGCGGACGGGAGCTTGCGACTTTGTGTTGACTATCGTCGCCTGAACCAGGTGACAGTGAGGAACAAGTATCCGCTACCGAGGATTGATGACCTCTTTGATCAGCTCAAGGGAGCACGGTGGTTCTCGAAGATAGACCTCAGGTCAGGCTATCATCAGCTCAGAGTCAGAGACGAGGATGTGCAGAAGACGGCCTTCAGATGTCGGTATGGCCACTATGAGTTCTTGGTTATGCCTTTCGGTGTAACCAATGCTCCAGCAGTGTTCATGGCTCTCATGAAAAGGGTCTTTCAGCCATACCTCGATCGGTTTGTCGTGGTCTTCATCGACGACATTCTGATTTACTCTTCGACAGAGGAGGAGCACGCCTATCACTTGCGAGTTGTTCTTGACACACTCCGAGAGCACCAACTTTATGGTAAGCTCTCGAAGTGCCAGTTCTGGATACGTGAGGTCCACTTTTTGGGACACGTTATCTCTGAGGCGGGAGTTGCAGTGGATCCCGCGAAGATTGAGGCTGTGTTAGCATGGGAGCCACCCAGGAGCGTGACTGAGGTTCGGAGTTTCTTGGGACTAGCTGGATACTATCGGAGGTTTGTGCCGAACTTCTCCAGA
The DNA here is from genome assembly GCA_963277665.1 of Viscum album. Lineage (NCBI taxonomy): Eukaryota > Viridiplantae > Streptophyta > Magnoliopsida > Santalales > Viscaceae > Viscum > Viscum album. The sequence goes on from OY728159.1 coordinate 500,231,578, forward strand.
GTTGCGGCATCACTCACAGCTTTGACGAAGAAGGGGAAACCCTTCGTGTGGTCAGACAGTTGTCAGCAGAGCTTCGAGGAGCTGAGGCAGAGATTGACTAGCGCACCTATCTTGAGGTTGCCTGAAGAGGGAGTAGGGTACGTGGTCTACTGCGATGCATCAGGGACCGGACTCGGATGTGTTCTAATGCAGGAGCGGGCAGTGATCGCCTATGGATCACGACAGTTGAAGCCACATGAGCAGAACTACGCTACCCATGACCTGGAGTTAGCAGCAGTGGTCTTCGCTCTGAAGACATGGCGACATTATATGATGGGCGAGCGCTTTACAGTCTTTTCCGATCATCAGAGTCTCAGGTATATCTTCTCGCAGAAGGATCTGAACCTGAGACAGCGACGATGGCTCGAGTTCCTCCAGGACTATGACTTTGAGATAGTCTATACACCTGGGAAGGGGAACGTAGTAGCCGATGCCCTCAGCAGGAGGACGGGCATTCAGCTACTCGAGGAGGCGACGGAGCAGCTAGCCTCTTTGCAGATATCCTTCGTGGATAGAGATGGAGCAGCCTTTCTTCAGTCTCTCACAGTCACTCCTCCACTACTGCAGCGAGTCAGGGAGGCACAGCGCGGGGACACTGACTGCGAGACACGACGTGCACAGATATCCTCGGGACAGGCACCTGATGGTTTCTCCCTTGGAGCAGAGCACGACATCCTTTTCAGAGGACGTGCCTTGGTACCAGTCACATTGCGAGAAGAAGTGCTGAGGGAGTTTCACACTTCTCCTTTAGCGGTACATCCTGGAGTGGCGAAGATGTACCAGGACCTCAGACGACAGCACTGGTGGCCGGGCATGAAGAAAGCTATAGCAGAGTTCGTTTCTCGATGCCTTACCTGTCAGCAGGTGAAGGCAGAGCATCAGGTACCAGCAGGCTTGGTACAGCCCTTGGAGGTTCCGGAGTGGAAGTGGGACGGCATATCTATGGACTTCGTGACTGGACTTCCACGCACTTCCAGAGGTCACGACTCCATCTGGGTGATTGTTGACCGACTCACCAAGTCGGCACACTTCTTACCCATCAGAGAGCAGGGCTCGGTGGAGAGCTTGGGACGTCTCTACGTTCAAGAGATTGTGCGGCTCCACGGCGTGCCATCATCTATCGTTTCCAATCGTGATGCCCGCTTTACTTCCCGGCTTTGGAAGGGGTTACAGGAGGCGTTCGGGACGCAGCTACGTCTTAGCACAGCTTTTCACCCTCAGACGGATGGACAGACGGAGAGGACCATTCAGACTCTCGAGGACATGCTCCGTGCATGTGTCCTTGACTTTGGTCGTAGCTGGGAGGACCACCTACCTTTGGTGGAGTTCGCATACAACAACAGCTATCACTCCACCATCGGGATGGCACCGTACGAGGCGTTGTACGGCCGACCATGTAGATCTCCTTTGTGCTGGACAGACCCAGGGGAGTCAGCACTAGTGGGACCGGAGATGGTCCAGGCCACGACAGAGAAGGTCCAGGTCATCCAGGAGCGGATGAGGACAGCTCAGAGCCGGCAGAAGTCATACGCTGACAGGAGGCGGAGGCCACTAGAGTTCGAGGATGGCGACCACGTCTTCTTGCGGGTCTCACCTCGACGTGGTATTCGGAGATTTGGCCGAGGCGGCAAGTTATCTCCGCGCTTCATCGGACCTTTCCAGATTCTCAGCAGGATTGGCGAGGTGGCTTATCGCCTGGCTCTACCACCTCAGTTGCACCGGGTGCACGACGTCTTCCACGTATCTCAGCTGAGGAGATACGTGCACGACCCGACGCACATCATTGATCATGGGGAGCTTGACGTTGACGATGGGGCGACTTTTACAGAGGTCCCGGTGGAGATAGAGGATCGACAGGAGCGGGTCCTACGTGGGCGATCGATTCCTCTTGTGCGCATCAGATGGCAGCACGGGAATCTCCAGGAGAGCACATGGGAGCGAGAGGCTCAGATGCGTGCTCAGTACCCTCATTTGTTTCCCTAGTTTTTTTGTTGTATCTTTACGGGGACGTAAAGCCCTGAGGTGGGAGTAATGTAAAGACCGTAAAATTCAAGGGAATTTTTTTCTTAATTTTCTTTGGATTTTTACAAGAGCGCGGTTTCAGACGGCACCTGATTCCGAGGCCCGGAGTGCCCGGAATTAATTTCCGAAGTTTGGCTCGGGTACGTTCAGTGAACGAACGAGCGGGAATTCCTAACTTTTGATCCGGTGCTCGGAATTGAAATCCGAGGGCACCGATGAACTCGCAGCGCCGATATTCGCTTAATGAGACCTTTTCGGGAGTTGCGTTTGTTGCGGGTTGAAAGTTACGTTTTGGGGTTTTTCAGTTAAGTTAAATAAAATTGTGTAAAACAAATTTTATTTAAACTTATTAAAAAAAACCTACCTAAGGGGGTTAGAAGTGGGACCCACACCCACTTAACCTCCCTTGGGAGGATTAAGTGTGGTGGGGCCCACACGAACCCCTAAATCTTTTAGTAACCTCTCAACTTCCCCCTTAAACTCCTCTTTTAATAACATGACAACTTTGTTAATTAATGGAGTTGAATTGTTTGAATTGTTTGAATTTCAAACCTTTGAAATTCAAATTGATAATTGTGTGAATAAAATAAGTCTTTAGCTTATTTTATTTGGGTTAGAATTCTCTAGCCACCTTGAGAGAATTTGGAGCCTTCATCTTCTTCTGTTTCAAGCTTTGACGAAGAACGCGAAGAACCTTCGAACATCGACGAAGAACGCCACGTTCTCGGGAATCGTCTTTCGCGACGCCATACCCGCGACACCGACGACGTCTTCTTCTGCGTCATCTCTTCCGCGACGATTTCCCACGACAAAATCGTCGTCAAAGAACTTCGAATCCTCGCTTCACGACATCGACGTCCTTCTTCCGTGACGCCGACCACCGCGACGCGTCTTCCGCGGGTCGTTGACGATCATCGTTCTTGAATCCAGAGGTAGGGGATGTTATTTATTGTTTATTTTTATTCCATTATTGAGTCATGGATTTTTAGCATGACTAAATGTGAGGCTTTTGGATATTCTTTAGTTATGTTATTAATTAACGTGAGGGGGGTCGGACCGCATGAACACGGCCGAACCCCCCCTCCTTAGTTCTCGTTTTATTCATGCGGGTGGAAGCAAGAGGCGTGGTGCCGTCGCACCACGCGGATGAACATGTTTTTTTTTCCGCAACCCGTCGCGCTTCGCCGAGGAGAGATTTCAAGAACGCGATGCCGTCGCGCCGCGTTGGGAGGATTCATGGCACGGCGAAAGGGGCGCGGTGCCGTCGCACCGCGCCGGACGACGAACACCGCGGCCGGTTCCGGGCCGCGGTGAGACGAGGAGACCGCGGCCGGTTCCGGGCCGCGGCGGAAGGAAAGACCGGCGGCCGGGCCGCCGGCGTCGGAAGTCGAGGGCGGGACCGGAAATTCCGGTCCCGTTGGTAAAAACCGGCCGGCCAGCGGGCCGGCCGAATGTCATAAAAACCGGGGGATTAAACCCCCGGCCGGTCCTTCAAGACCCCCCTCTTAATGAGGGGGGCGGTTCATTTAAGGAGGGGGGGGCAAAGCCCCCCCCCGATTTTCTTCAGCCGGCCCCCACTTGCGGGGGCCGTTTCTTAGCAAGGCACGGCTTAAAGCCGTGCCGTTTTTGTGAAACGCGGGGCTCAGCCCCGCGTGCCTTCCGCCGCCGCCACGCGGCCCGCCGCCGCCTCGCGGCCCGCCGCCGCGCCGCCGCCCGCCGCCACGCGGCCCGCCGCCGCCGCCACGCGGCCAGCCGCCGCCGCCGTCCGCCGCCGTCCGCCGCCGCCGGCCGCCGCCGCCGGCCGCCGCGCCGTCCAGAGGGGGGGGGGGGGGGGGGTCGGGCCGGGTCGGCCCGGACCCGGACCCCCCGTTTCGGACCAGATTCGGTTCTTGGCTCATAACTTGAGCCTCGGACCTCCGAATGACGAACCGTCTGCGGCAACGCGATCCTTGGATCGAGACGGTCGTTTCGGTATATCGCACTCAAGGTTTCGGATTACTTTGAGTTCGGCCGGGTTGGTTCGTTCACGAAACCAACCGGGCCTTCGGAGCGGAAACGCTCATATCTTGAGCTACGGACGTCCGATTGACGTGCCGTCAGTCGCATAGTGTTCCTCTTATTGAGACGGATCTTTTGGCATACTCCGCCCGAGGTTCGGACGCAGGTGGAGTACGGTCGGGTTGGTTTTGCCTTAAAAACCAACCGGGCCCCGGAGACGAAAATGCCTATAACTCTCAGACCGGGCGTCCGATCGACGCGCCGTCTGTTGCGTTGAGTTCCTGTTGACGATACGGAACTTTTGGATACATCAACTTCGGTCTTCGTGACAGTTGATGTATCAGCCTCTCGGCTCGTGGAGCGGACCCTCCGTACGAGCTTGCTGTGTGCGGGAACCCTAGTACTGGCTGCGACTGTTCTACTGCTACGACTGCTACTATGACTGCGACGACGACAGTACAGAGATCCTGTGTGGATTCGACGACGACAGTACAGAGATCCTGTGTGGATTCGACGACGACGACTACAGCACTCAGCGATCCTACGAGGATCAGTGCTACAGGTTCTGTGTGAGCCCGATCCTGTGTGGGTCCTTGCGCTCAGCGGTTCTGTGTGAGCCAGCGCCTACAGGTTCTGTGTGAGCCCGATCCTGTGTGGGTCTTCTGCGGGGGTTAGTTACCTATCGATCCTTCGTGGGTCCGACGACTTAGATGGATCAGTGATCATCTTTATCGTCCTTGAAGAAGTATACCTGTGTGAGCTGAATCCTGTTACTTTCCTTTGTGGAATACGTATACTTTCCTGCGTGGACTGAGTTATACTTGGGCTCGGAGGTTGGAGCGTATTTGAATTGATGACTTAGGTATATGTATGGGCATATACCTAAGCAGTGTTGGTTGTTACTTCGTGATTGTACTTTGTTTCGTGGTTTATCCTTTGTGGATTTTGAGAGACCTTCAGGGGTCTCGGGGTCCCTACTGAGTAGCTTATACTCACCCCTGCACGGGCTTCGCCCGCACTACGTTGTGTTGGTTGCAGACGACGGACAGCGTTGACCTTAGCTGAGGTTTGCGGAGCGGGACGGTACCCCGAGGTGGACCACTGGGCGGGACGAGCACGGAGCGGACGGTGGGACCCGTGGAGCAGAGGAGCTATCTGTACCCACCCTTCAGGTGGGATTTCCGGTGGACAGCTCGGAGTAGCGGCCTTTACTTTACAGTTGCTGTTTTTCCCTTTTTGAGTTGTACTTTACTTTCAGTTTGGGTTTGTATTCTGGCCCATTTACTTTTCCGCACTTTCAGTTGTACTCTGCTTGTTTAGTGTTTACTTCCGCTTGTTTACTCTGTGGTGTGTGCTTACTTTTCAAAGGCAATGCCTTCCCTTTTTACCGGGATTTACGCCTTGGTGCTAGTCGCCAGCCCCTGGCCTATGGAAGGCGGGCTTGGGGTAGTCACGACACGGACCCCGAGGGCGGGTCGTGACAAGATGAAAATATCATCATTAAACACAACCCCTTATTTCTCAAGATAGTTTATAAAGACATTATTAATCAAATCCATGAAGATTCAAATGGAATTAGTAAATATGATGGGAATCAGTAGGTACTGATAGTGATCATACCTTATATAGAATGGATCCTTTTGAATATCTTATTTCATCACCTTTAGTTGATGATATCCAGAAACGAGATCCACCATTGACAATTATTGAGATCTTAAATATTGTTAAAAATTATCATCAATACCTATAAGATGATACTTGTTCTTATGGTGATCCTATCAAGCTTCTTAAAATCAACACTCTGCCCCTTTGGTCCATCCATTTCTTTAAAAAGAACACTGGAAAACCCAATGGTTTTGAACTGGGGTGTATGATCCCTTTGTCCATGTTTTCTTATAACATCTTCTTTAACACCTCCATTTCGATAGAGGCAGTCATGTAGTGGAATTTTGATATAGTAGTAGATTCTGGTATATGTTTTATTGAGAACTCTACCTCACGATCCGGTGGATGACTGTGTAACAAATTGAGAAATAAATTAGTGTATTCTAAAAAAATGGGAATTTCCAGATGTTTGATTATTTCCTTCAACACAACCATTTGGAAAATATATGATTCTTCAAAGGGCGTCAACACCCATACCATTAAAGTGTTTTGAAAAGGAGATTAATGATCATTTTTTCATTTGTAGAGGATCATAGGATATGTGAAAATATGAAATTATATTTTCATTATCTAATTTTTAATGTTTTTATTATATAACTAGATTTATTTCATGCCCAGTATGGAAACATATTTTACCAAAATATATATTAAAATATTTTTTAAGAAGAATCATCCCAAATACACCAATAAGAGAAGATTCCATTACATGTGATTCAATGATTAAACCAATTTGTGTTATTACAGATATCTACACATGATGGTATAATGGCTAAAATTCAATAGTTATTAGAAACATGAAATATATAATGGAATTCATAGAAAAAAAATCAAATACGCATTTTTCCATTATTTGGGGAATAAAAAATGTACTATGAAAATTATTTTCTCTCTCAAATTCAGCATAACTGATTGAATGTGATGTTCATTTCTTCTTTGGATTTAGCGGTTACTGTCAGTGACTACCATCAAGGACTCAAGGTCTAGTATACTAACTTTTATATTTCCCTTGACCAATATAGTTGAATCATTAAACCATCAGTGGTACATTAGGAAGTTCCTTATTTCCCCCATCATGTTGACCAACTTCAATATATCTCATTGATGTTAATGATCTCAAAGGAATTATCTCCCACACTTAAAAAGTTTCCCCATCCCCATAAGGAAATTACAAAAATTCCCATTACCACATTTTGAAATGTGGGTGGTTGGATCCTCTTTCCTCATTTTTCATTTGAGCCACCAGTATGAAAATCCATATTCCTCTTATTATCTCCATTACCAAGGAACAATTATTTAAACTCCATATTTACATTGAGAACACAAAGAACCATTTCTTTATAACTCCCAATATCTCCAATAGTCAGATCCTTTATATGGTGTGGGGTTTAACCAATAAATAATACATTTGTTTTTCTATCATTATTGATAAAAACCCTAAGAAGTATTTTGATAGCCTTGCGATGTTTTCTTTGTAATCTGTGATATATTTACCATCCTTTTGCATCATCTTTGTCAATTATATCTTCATATTTATATGAATATTATGATGAAAAAACATGAAAATAAATATACAAATTTAATGTATTTCCACAACAAATATTCTATTTTATGATTTGGTTTGGTGTTCACTATCAACTCCAAAACAGTATTAGCCTCTCTATATAAATGAAAAATGGTGAGTGTCACCTTCTCTTACTCAAAAATGTGGAGCTCAAAAAAAAACTTTTCCATTGAGATATCCCACTAATCCACAAAAATTAGATCAAAATAACCACATAATGACATTTTTTTTATTTAAAGGAATCATTGGATGGTTAACAATTAATAGATGAAGGTGGATGTTCCACCTAGTTCATGTTGTTATTCATATGTTGACATAGTCGGGAAATCATTTAAATGATTCGTTAAACACCACATCCCCGAGAATTGAGGATGACATTCACCAAATAATTCTTTGTACCTCACATGAGTTTTGGACAAGTTTCTCATAGTTTCCACAATATTCTAAAATAGAAAACATTCAAATAAATCAAATATAAAAAGTTCATGAAAATTTAATTAATTAGTATGTACAATTAAATCTAAATGTATACATTATCGGATCCATATGTTTATAATTTTTTTGAAAACAAATCTTCTTGGATGCATAAAAGAACCCACCATATACAATGTTAAGAATGTGTGCCCTAATTTTAGTGATCATAGATGAATAATTAGTCATAAAAAATGATTCCATAATTCAACATGATGAACTCCAATATACATGTTTAATGTAGATTAACCATAAAATACTTTGGAAAAATATGTAGTCAAACTAAATCTATGTAAAACTCACCACATCATCATTATGGGCAACAATGCTCCAGTAATTCCCAATATTACAATAGAAAATACTATGTGTAAGATCCACCATTTGGTTGGATGGTTTCTAAAATAGATGGAACACATAGACCATTGACACTAGCCCATCCTATAATGTTTGTGAGTCATGATCAATTCATAACTTGGGTGACATCAACCTTTGAAACAAAGGATTCATTCTTAGTCTATGTGAATCATTTTAATGTTCTAAAATAATTTACTACTACAAAACGTAATGAAAATAATCATCCTTTACAATATGGTATAGGTTATCTTACTTCTATATGGGTGGGAGTACTATTCACTATCTAACCAGAGGAAAAAACTTTTACTAAGTCCCTCATACTGATGCCAAGTCACAATTGTGATCATCAACATGATTCTATCATAGAATATATATTGGTTTTCTGCATGGGGGAATCGTATGATAGTCAAGATATACCATGCTATAAATAAGGTTTCTTGTTAAAAAACTCATAGATATAAAAATAAAAACACATGCCTACATGTCTATGTACTGTTATTTTTCTAACAACCATTTTTATAGTGTTTCAAGTCGAAAAGAAGATTATCAAAATCCTAATGAATGGATACATCAGTTTTTACACCATATCAATTTTCCATGGATCATAAAAAAATTTGATACACATTAACACTATTCCACAAAATCCTAAACTAGACCTCACAACTACTCTGTCTCCAAAATCCTTCTTCAAATAGCATAGGCTCTACTAGCAGTCTATCATGACTAAACTAACTATGGATTTTTTAGTTGACAGTAAGTTGATTAGGCCTCCCCATTTCGAACTAAAATAGGATAGTGGTTGGTTATTATAAAAAAGTAACCATAACACATATTTGAGAGGCCTAAATCTAATACACTTGTACACATGTACATGTGCCTCCATAAATAGCAATGAAATAAAAAAAAGTAAAAAATGGAATAACAAATGTATTTATAACCTCTAAAACCCAAAACAAATCATGAAATTTCATAACCTATGTATATCCATGAACAAAAAATAGGAAATATGTCTATAGTTACAATAATAGGGAATATTGTATTACCCTGAAATATCTAGTCTAATAACAATCATGCTACCATGGCCGCAGAGCACCATTATGTACCACCTACACCAGCTCTACCTAGATCTTCGTAAATACCCTATCATCTGAATAATACACGACACATGTTAGAAGATACCATGTGGGGGTGAGTATATACCTACCCAGTAAGACACCCCATAATTACTAAGAAGTAAAACTAAAAAAGATAGTTAACTCCAAACCATAACTGGAGGATAGGTAAGGGAAATCATACATATTCTCTTAGATGTATACACGTCACCCTATTATTTCTCAGACTATATATATTTAAACAATTAATATTTATCATGAAAATTCACATGACATTCAATTTTAATGAGTTCTATAGTACCTAAAGAGAAATACTAAAATTTAAACACATCTCCAGGGAAGACACCTCATGTGTTGGAATTTAAATCACAGATAAGAAAATTATAACCTTGGATCGGAGGGGGGGGGGACTTATAAGAATCATTATTTTACTCAAAGATATAGTAACATGCCCTAGGATATTTTTCATACCTAAATAAACCAGTAATTTCACATGGGATATTATTAAATTCCCCGAAATAAGTTGATCTGATATATTGACCTTCTTAGGTAGAATGAATAGAGGATCATGAACCATTAACCATTGGTGGGATACATGAATCTATCCTTGAATGAACCATATAGTAGGGATCACACAACCAATGTATTATGCTGGGATACATAACCTTATCAATAGGGATCAAAAACCCACCACCATGTCCCATGTGGAACCCTTCTCTTAAAGGACGACTCAAGCATTATAATACAAGTTAAAGTTAACTTGATGGTGCTTCTAAGGGGTACATGGGATGTCTATCCAAATGGAAAATATGGATTTCTATTATAGTAATGTATTGAAAGAAATTGAGAAACAAAATAATGTGTGAGTCTAGTCACATGGTTTGTATTTCTAGGTATGACTCATCTTGTGTTCCATAACTATTCAAGTCATGTTCTTCTTAGGTCACATAGAATGTGTCTCCACCATGAAAAATTTGAGGTGGATCAAGGCTCATGGGTGTTCACTTTCTACACACACTGAGATGCTTATATATGATCACATTGTCTGTGGTCCCCAACACATAGTTATGTGATATTTTTATCACTTATAAGACACAGTGTCACATCTCTAAAATATCAACTTTTTTATTCTTTGAAAAAACTGGATTTATAATCTAGAATTTTCCAAAAATGAATCATATTATATTTAATCACCATAATTATAGTTCAAACTATGATTTACTGCATATAACACTCAAACTATATTTATCATTATCAATTACATTATGGTAATCATATTTACGCTATTGTTAATAAAAAAATTGAACCTCCATCTTATCTAGTTCTGTCCACAAATCCCATTCCCTAATAAAAATATCACACAATTCTCCACATTATTACCCTTTCACAATTTATCACCCACTAAATCACACCCCTATATGATTAATTCTTGAAAAATTATCTTCAAATCCAATTAACAATTTCACAATGTATTGGTTTGTGGGGAAATTTGAAATCATTGGGAAAAACTGAATACTGGTGATGAATGCACATTGAACTGAGGGTGAAAAATACAAAACATAATATTGTGAATAATTTATTACCACACTTGAAGGATCAATATATACGATTATAAAAGTTTAAGAAATGGATAAATATATTGTGTTCTGAAATCAATGATTCTGAAATCATAAGATAATATATATATATATATATATATATATATATATCTGTGTGTGTGTGTGTGTATATTAGCATGGATATGAAAGTGTTGATTATAAAATATATTACTAGGATAAATAATAAAAATTAAAAGAATATAATTTTTTTTATAAATACCAACAAAAATATATACCCCAATATTAGATCAATCAACGGTGAATAACTAGGATGGTGTCATTATCAATATTGACATGGTTGAACTGTGAGTTGTTCATTATCGTTTCTTCATTCCAAGCTTACCATAAGGTCACTCAAATATTGATCCCATATAAAGACTCCCTCTAGGATATGTATCTAACCATATTAGATTTATTAAATAGGTTTTAGATATAAGACAACCACATTTAAATAACTAACTGATAGGAAATTAATTAATTAATTAATCCCTTATTTAGTTTATTTTTTATTATACACCATCACAAAACCCTAATGCAAACAATACATATTTCATACATGGTGTAATACATGAAATCCATATTCAATGTAGGAATCCATTTCCCATCTAAATCACTATTCTAGAGAGGATCCATTACATCATTAATTATTTATTCATGAGTGTTAATATATTTGATATTTTTATTTTATCAACATCGGAGTCATATGAAACCTAAAACAATATGTCAACTCTATGAATAAATCCATAATTAATATTTAAAATATTAAACTGTCCTAATTTTTAAATACTAGACTTTTGACATTAAACAAATTCTTCTTGGGTTTAAAAACATAATTCCCTGATTGATTTATCGATCAATGGTTGGTGTCTATAGATAAGGTACCTAGGTCCTATAAACCTTATCAGCATTATTATTTATTATGATGTTGATAATGTTTTAATTTTTATATGTATATTATTTAATTTATTTTGATGGAAATGTTATTATTCCTTTTGTTTTTATAAAATTCATGGATAAATGGTTTCTTTAAAAGATTAAATATCATTATTTGTAAATTATTCAGATTATGTATTTATAAAAATGCATAGTAATATTTTTCATTATAATAAATGAAATTTATTTTTGGAAATTTATTGAGAAAAAATATAAGGATTTTATTATATATATTAAGTAAATTGATTATATTAACTTAGTGAGGATGGATTATTTTAATGTTTTTGTTATGATCAACAAATCCTGATATAAAGGAACCTTATTTAAATTGTTTGGTTGGTATCACTTTTTTTATGTGTTATGGATATTAATAAAATTGTTTTTTAATTTTGTCATCCTTAATTGAACTAACCTTGTAATATTATATAAAAATTCATTGGTAAAATACTTTTCGTTCAACAATGGTTCATAGTACATGTTTCATTCATGTATATGAGAACCCCCTCTTAATTGAGGATGCCACTTTGATTCCCAGTATTATGTGACTCACTATAAAGAAATTTGAATCTATAATAGAATAGATTATGTGTTGGTGGATAATGATCTGGATATTTATAAGGGAATTATATTGAGTATGTAAAATTAATATATTTTATTAGGAATAGGATCTTAGGACACCCTACCATAGGTCCACTAGTATATATGTATTCAATATCATAATATTTCATCATAAATATTTACTTCATTTCTAGAATTTCTTCACATATGTGGACTCTTTATATATTGGAACTATTTATTGGATCCGAATCTACAGATTATACACAAGAGGGGTGGGGGTGAAACGTGTCTTTTTCAATTTTTCAATAACTCTTTTCTTGAATGAGTTCTGTCCTTTATTGATTATCATATTTGATCATGCAATGGAATAAGTAAAAATAAGAACACAAAGATGTATAGTGTTTTAGGGAACAGAAGGCCCCTAGTCCACTCCACCAATGCTCAACTCCACGAGCTTGGTGATTTTCACTATCTGGTCCTCTTTTCCACAGAACGATTCACAACTGAGTACATGCATTTGACACCTTTACAATCCAAGGAAAAAAATCCTTATGGTTCAAACACGAACCTACACAGCATAGAATGAGAAGCTGGTTACTCAGGAATAAAAATAATTTCAGAATAAAATTTCCAGTTGATCTTCACAATTGCAACAGAACGCAATTGACAGCAGATGGATCGAAGTCTCTAGAAATATTGATCTTCAAGATAAATAAGTTCTGAGTTGATCCAGTTGTAGTAGATATAGATATATAGTTCACAAATTCATCATTGGTAGATCCAAAATAGATATTCGATGTAGAACAGGTGAATCTTCTATCGAGTTCCTTCTTCATGATCAAACAGAGTTTTTACGCTCCTTTTAAATCAGCAGATTAATTGAGAATAGTTACGATCTATTTTTTCCACCACATTCAAAAATAGATCGATCCCACACACTTTTACCTGGTGTTTCAGAGATTTCATATATAATAAAGCATATCTCCTGCACATTTAGATCCATAAAAGTCACCTTCTGATTCGCGATATTCACATATTTAAATTTACAGAGATGTCATGACTTCCCTTAAGACTCGGCATAAAAATATCCTTTTAATTCGATCTTAAATAAATTAACAAAACGGCTTTGAAACAGTCAAAGTCGTACTTTAAAAACGACTTTAAATCCGGCATGAAATCTGCCCAGAAATCAGGTTACTGATCGTTGCACAAAAATATCATTTGCCAAAAGTTCCGACGCCAAACGTAAGGTTGATGACGTAGCCTCCAAACATATGTTTGATAAAATAGTTTTCAAATGTAAGGTTAACAACGTAAGGTTGATAACGTAAGGTTGAATACAAACATAGGGTTGATCATCCATACTTTTTCTTAAACACTCAAACATATGGTAAAAGATCCATACATTTACTTGATCCATACTTTTCCAAGAACATATGATGTTTACAAAAGTAAGGTTGATGGACCATACTTTTGAGAAACAAACGTAATGTTTAGAATTTATGTACGGTTCTCCTTCCATACTTGGCTGATATCCAAAACGTAGAGTTCCTCCTAACGTAAGGTTCTTCTTCCATACTTTGCTGAAAACGTATGGTTGTTTAACAATACATTTCTCTTATCTCAAAAAGTATACATGTTTTTCATCCATACACTACGTTTATCGATGTAGGGTATGAACAATGATTCTAGAATGCGCTAAAATATATTCTGCGCTAAGAAATAAATTCTCTTTATTTCAAGAGTAAAATAAATTAATAATCCCTTACAAAATACTAAATAAAATTATTAGAAAATAACTGAGGGTATTTGTTAGCATCAAAATTATCATAAAGAGACAGAGTATTATTTTCAATAATCTCCCCATTTAAATAGCATTAATACATATTTTTGAAAACAATACTTCGCTCAACAACCCCCTTTTTGATGATCACAAAACCAATAAAATAAATAAAATTATTTAAACAAAATTAACATTCAAAATTCGTTATAAATTTTTAAATAAAAACTTCTCCACCAAATAGATAATTATAAATCCAAATATATCATTTAATTTTCTCCCTCAATAAAATAAATTCTCCCACTATATAAAATATTGGTTTTGATGTTGGGTTTATCCAAATTCTCTCACTTTTTGTGATATAAAAAAGAATGAAAAATCATGGATTTTAACATGTTTAATATTGCACTGAACTATTAGTAAATTCTATTACGAACTGTTTATCAATAATTAAATCTGGAGTACTAGACAATTAAAAATAAAATCAGAAAATCGAATAAAGAATGAAACAAATAAACAATGAAGGATAATTTTCATTCAAAAACAGTAGTATATACATGACAATGATATACATAGGAATCAAGGATTGGGTAAAATAGGCAACAGGGTCTATCTCCTCTGGATTGCAGACATGATTTCTGTAAACTGTTCACGAAGTCTATTTATCATCCCATCTCCAATATTGATAATGATCTATCTGTTCTCTTGAGTCATATGAATATACTCAATTAAATTGACTCTAAAAAACTCATTCATCCATTCCTCTTTTTCAACAAATACTGACAGCTTCTCTGATAATTGATCTAATAGAATTATGATCGATGGCTCACTAGATGTTAATTGATCCACTAAGAACATCTGATTTTCTAGAAACACTGAAAAAGGAGCACTGTTACATTAAAGATCATGTATCATGTCATTCATATTGCTCAACACAGCTGTGATAGCCAGAAACCTTCTGATTAAATCAGTTGACGTACCTGATCTACTGAAAACATTATTTGCGACTGATTCAAAATGGTTCTCCATAAACAACTTCAGATCTGATAAATCTGACTTCATAACCATTTCAGATTTTAATTGTGTAACAGCAGTCAGCATATCCTCTTTAGACATTTCAACATCTTTCCTTGAAACTATACACTCCTTCAGCTTTTTAAACTTCAAATGTTCTAAGTCTAAGGCATTTCTCAGAGAAGCATTCTCAGATTCCAACTGAGATACTTTTATGTACAGTTCTTAAACTTCTTCTTTAATTGAATCAGATGCACACTATTCTTGATTCACATTCTCAGGTTGATGTAGCAGTACCAAAGGCAATGATTCAGCATCAGATTTCTCTTTTTCTCTGTCCTGAGAAGGATGGTCCACAGATTTTTCCTTAGAGTTTTCAAACTCCTCCACACAAAAATCCTCTTGAAGTACCTCTGTTTGAGCTTCAGAAGAATGCTCATCACATTCATCTTCATCTTTGTCTTCCACTGGAATTTCAAGAACAATATTTTCAAAAGTTTCCTGAGGTCTGGCCACTTCTTCACCAGGCACTGCCTCTATCTCTTGTTCCTGTTGAAGTGTAACTTCAAAATCTGCTACAATTTGTTCCTGATTTTCCTTTTTAGTTTCTTCTGGATCTCTTGATTTCACTACTGGAGTCGTTCTCTCAGTAACATCTTCCATGGTTTTATCAACAATAGCTTCCCTTACAAAATAATAAGAAAATAAAGCTTCTGTTGTAGTTTCCAATGCAGTGGAAGTGACTTTCTCATTTATTGGTCTTTTTCTTCTTGATTGATGTCCCTCATGACTTCTATATTCCTCAACGTCTTCCACTTAAAAGGGAATCCTTCTTGCTACATTACTGACTATAGATTCATCTTGTCCCTCCTTGGACGTATAAAGTTGAGCCTGAGCACTCTCTGAGTATTTCTCAGCTCCTACTGGCAACAGTTTTCCTTTAATTGTGCTAAAGAAATATCCATCTTCTCTCAAAGTTCCAGCATTAAACGTATTACTATGATGGCATTTAACTATTGCATCCACTAATCCCACCATGTCTTTCTTAAACAACAATTTAGAACTAAATCTACCAAAATGGTAGAAATTCATCCTGGCCTCGCTTTGACAGCAGCAGCTGAGATACCTTATCATGTATCTTGGAAGGTTTAACTTAATATCACTTTACATAAGAAACATTATATACATATCTAGGTACAAAATATTCTCCATTTCTACCATCTGTGGAGCTATTCCGATCTGAATAAATTTTACCAAAATCTTCTGATCAGGGTCCAAATCCTTAACAAACATTTTCTTTATTTTCATGGTACCAAAAAGAAATGACATGATGTCTTCAGATTTATGCACAGAATATTCTATATTCTTTAAGTCAAAATGAAAAATCCACTCATGAGGGCAGTTGAGAATCTGACTAATCTCTACTGAAGAGATTGAGAAATACCTATCCTCTATTTTAGCCATCATACCATCTTCGGTATTTCCCAGACTAAAAAATATAGATTTGTAGAAGTATTTATGTTATATTTCATACATAAATTTCGTATTTTCACAGTTTAACATCTGTTCAAGATTCTGAAATGACAGTGCTTGCTTCAACAGCAGATTTTTCTGAAAAAACTAGTCGAGATCGATTACCTTACCCTGTAAGATTATTCTTCCCTTAGTGTGTTGTCTCTTGGCATTGCTCGACTCGGCCTCACTATGATATTTTAGTCCTTACCATTTCTGCGAGAGTATCTGAAGGTTTGAAGGTTATGGGTTCAGAGGTTTGAAGTTTAGGGTTTCCGAAGAGGATTAGCGATTTTCGGATTTTGAATGGGTTTTGATAGAAGTGAAAGGGTTTAGAAGTGGAAAAGGCTCTAACAGCCTTGATTCCCATGTAATCACTAATCATTACATATAATTAAAAAAAATTCATATGATGAAAGAATGAAAATCTCAAACAGTATTCAATAAACAAAAAAAATTACATAAATGGATAAAAATAAATAAAAATAAAAATTCTTTAAAATTAAATATACTGAGATCCCCCTTAAAAAAATCAAACCTTGCAGTGGGAAGTGGTTTAGTAAAAATATCTGCTAATTGAATTTCAGTATTTATCAATTCTAAAAATATATCTTTTTTAATAACATGATCTCTTAAAAAGTGATTCCTTATATCAATGTGATTAGTTATAGAATTACTAATAGGATTTTTTGAAATATTAATTGCACTCGTATTATCACATAAAATAGGTGTATTATTAAAATTCAATCCAAAGTCCATAAGAGTTTTTTTCATCTACAACACTTGTGCACAGAAACTGCCAGCAGAAACATATTCGGCCTCAGCTGTTGACAGGGCAACTGAATGTTGTTTCTTACTAGACCATGATACTATGGGCTTTCCTAAAAAGTGAGATGTACCTGATGTACTTTTTCTATCTAATCTGCATCTTCCAATGTCAGCATATGAATAGGAAATCAAATTTAAATCAGAAGTTTTAGGATAACGAAGATATTGAAAATAGTTACTTTTAAATATCTAAAAATTCTCCTAACAGTAGTTAGTTGGGATTCATTAGGATTTTATTGAAATCTATCATGAAGACATACTGAATACATCATATTTGGTCTTCTAGCAGTAAGATATAACAAGATACCAATCATACCTCTATATAACTTGTTTTCAACTGATTTCCAAGTTTCATCCAAATCATGTTTTATATTAGTACACATAGGAGTTGTACATGGATTTCTATTTTCAAGACCAAATTTTTAAAGTAAATCAGTATTGTATTTTCTTTGATTTAAAAAATTTCCAAAATGTTTTTGAAATATTTGATGACACAAAAAGAAATTTAATTCTCCCATCATACTCATTTAAAATTTTTGTTGCATTAATTTTGAAAATTCATGACAAAGAATTTTATTAGTTGATCTAAATATTTCATCATTTACATAAATTTGAACCAATAAAACATTATTTTTCACAGTTTTCTTAAAGAGTGTTGGGTATTCCATTCCAACAGTAAAATCATTTTTCAAAAGAAAATAACTTAATCTTTCATACCAAGCTCTAGGTTCTTGTTGAAGGCCATAAAGATCTTTAGTAAGTTTAAAAACAGAATCAGGTTTTTGAGTGTTTTCAAAACTAGGAGGTTTCTCAACATAAACTTCCTCCATTAAATAACTATTTAGAAAGGTAGATTTAACATCCATATGAAATAATTTAAAATTCTTATAAGATGCATAGGGTAAAAGGATTCTAATGGCTTCTAACCTTGCTACAGGTGCAAAAGTCTCATCATAATCTATTCCTTCTTCTTGATTATATCTGTTAGCTACTAATCATTCTTTATTTCTAGTTATTGTGCCTTGGTCATCCTGTTTATTTATAAAGACCAATTTAGTTCCTATTACAAGAAAATCCTTAGGTTATTCCACTAATTCCCAAACTTCATTTCTTTTAAAATGGTTTAATTCATCTTGCATTGCTATTACCCAGCTTTCAACATCTAAAGCTTCTTCAATAGTCTTGGGTTCTTGTTGAAATAGGAAGGAAGAGAATTCCACTAGGTTTCCTAAGTTTCTTCTAGTTTGAACATCAGTTTCTATGTTACCTATTACAGTTTCTCAAGTATGATTCTTTAAGGTTCTAGATTGTCTAGGTAATATATTTAAAGGTTCATCAGTATCATGTTACTCTGAACTGGACTGAATTTATTTTAAATAATTTTTAAAATCCTTCTTTAAATTCTCAAGTCTCATGTTATCATTAGAGTCAAGTTCATCCATTTGTTCTGTCCTTCTCTCAAAAGGATCAGATTCATAAAATCTCACATGAACTGATTCTTCAACAATCCTTGACATCATATTATAAACTCTATAAGATTTGGAGGTAGTAGAATATCATATGAAAATACCTTCATCAGATTTTGGATTGAACATACCAGGATTATCCTTGGTGTTTAAGATATAAACCTTGCATCCCAAAAGTTTAAAGTAATTTACTTTAGGTTTTATGTTATTGCATAGTTCATAAGGTGTATTTTTCAAAATAGGTCTAATTAAAACTCTATTAATTATATAATAAGATGTATTCACAACTTCTTCCCAGAAATATATAGGTAGGCTATATTCATTTAACATAGTTCTGGCCGTTTCTTGAATTGTTCTATTTCTTCTTTCTACAATCCCAGTTTGATGAGGTGTTCTTGGTGAAGAGACGGTGTGTTTAATAACCATATTTTAGCAAAAGGAATTAAATTATAGATTCTCAAATTCCCCACCATGATCACTTATTAATGAGATTATGTTGAAACCTTTTTTATTTTGAACAGATTTGTATAAACATTCAAATAAAGTAAAAGCTTGATTTTTAAATTTCAAGAAGAAAATCCATGTAAATCTTGAATAATCATCGACTAAAACATATACATATAATTTACCAGGTAAGATTTCTACTCTTGAAGGTCCAAACAAAACCATATAAATAAGTTCTATAGGTTTAAATGTAGAAAACTTATTAAAAGATTTGAAGGATGATTTGTGTTTCTTTCTAAGTTGAGATGCATCACAAAATCTGTCACTTTCAAATTAGAGACAAGGTAAATCAGAAACTAAATGTTTCATATATAACTTATGTAAAACATATACATTGCAATGACCAAGTCTTCTATCCAAGATCAAGTATTCACTTTCATTAGAAGTCAAGCTGCTTACTTGTTGCTTCAACAAGGAATTTAAATCCAATGTATAGCCATTTTCAATTCTCGGTGCTTTAAATTTAAACAGTTTATCTTTAGAAATAGTACAACAATTGTTAGTAAAATCAACAGTATATCCATCATCACAATGTTGAGAGACACTTATCAGATTGTGTTTTAGTCCTTGTACATAATTTACTTTGTTGATTGAGACTGTTTTTGGATCTCCAACAGTTCCAATGCCAATGATTTTTCCTTTGGAATTGTCACCAAATGTGACAAGTCCTCCTTCATTTTTAGTGAGTGAAGAAAAATTCAATGACTTTCCACTCATATGTCATGAGCAGCCACTATCCATCTACCATATATCTTTTCTTCTCTAGTGACCTGCTACCTGCAAAGATATTCAAACAAGTTGTTTTGGTACCCATATTTTGTTGGGTCTAGGAGTGTTAGCTAGCAATGAACTGGGTATCAAGATTTGAATTGTTCTTTTAAAATTAGCTGAATCATATAAGTCTATTTAAACAGAGGATTTCTTGGCCCCACAAATTTGAGGTTGTCTTACGAAACAGTTTTTAGCCACATGTCCCTTTGCCCCACAAAAATTACAATTAACCTTTTTAGAGATAGGAACAAAATAGTTTTTATATTGCTTTGGTTTTTCTTCTTTATTGCGAATTCCAAATCAATCTTTTTCAATGATAGTTTTTCCAAGAATTTCATTTAATGAATTCTCTCCTTTTTTAAAAACCAATGCAGCCTGTTTGTATGATTCTACATCATCCTGCAGTGTTTTTATTCTTGATTCAAAATTAATATAGTTAGTATTAATCTAATTGTATTTATCAGTTAATTCTTTATGTTGTTTCAGCATTGTATCTCTTTCATCTGAAACAAATTTATGTATATTTTTTAGTGACTTATGTTTCTTAAATAGTGAGTCATATCTTTCTTCAAGCATATTGCAGTAAGATGCAAGTTTTTCATTTGTGAAGCGTGATTTGGAATTTGATTCAGAGAAGTAATATGAGTGTACCTCATCAATTTCTACCATAAATCAGATGTTTTCTTTTAGATTGACTTCTTCTTTCTCTGAGGTTGATTAAAAAGTGCTACTAGAGTCTTTAGATACACTCCAAGTAGCTTTCATAACTTTCTTGTCTTTCTTCTCAAAGTCATTTCTTTTGAAGAATTTCTTCTTCTTTGAATCCTTCAATTGTGGGAAATCTGGTCAGATATGTCCCATATTTTTGCATTCATAACATCTTACTTCCTTATTATCTCCCTTAAAGGATTTTTTGAAGCCTCTTTTCTTGATTTAGAATTTTCTAAATTTTCTGTCTAGTTGAGCCAGTTCTTCATCTGAGTTGGATGACTCAGATATTTCTGATTTAGCTTTGACTTCTTAACTCTTCATCTTTCTATTCTTTTGTTGTGAAGTTACCTTCAAGGAGTATCTTCTCTTTTGATAATCACTTTATCTTCATTAGACTAATCTTGCATTTCATCTTCATACATCATTAGTGTATCAGTCATCTCTCTCATAGTTAGATCATTGACAGGTGTTGATTATCTGATTGCAGCAGAAATACCATTCCATCGAGTAGGAAGTACTCTCAGTACTTTTAATGCTTGATTAGCCTGCTTGATAGATTCTCCTAGAGTAGTTATGTTATTGAAAATTTATGTCAATCTCCCATTCATTTGAGTAATGCTCTCACCATCAACCATTCTGAAAGTATCGAATTTCATTTTTTCAGTTGCATATCTCATTTGTCTCACATTGTCTGTTCCTTCATATTCCACAGCTATTGTTTTCCACATCTCAAATGCTGTCGGGCACTGACAGACTCTGTTAAATTCATCTAGTCCTAGACCATAGAAAATTTCATTCGTATCCTTCGAGTTCATATCGTACTCTTCTTCTATAGCAGCACTCCATGTCTCAGGATTTTCAGGAATTTCATAAGGTGTCAGAATCATTGAATAGACTCTATATCCGAGGTTTTTCAGGTATATTATCATTCATGATTTCCAGCAACCATAGTTGTATCCATTAAAATATGGTGCTCTGACCATCGACATCCCTTCTCTTGTATCAGTCATGATGCTCTGCTGTATAATCCTTAAATGCTTATATCTTTCTAAGGCTCTATCAGAAGCTCCTCCTCTGATACCAATTGATGGATCTAAATCTACAGATTATACACAAGAGGTGTGTGAATTGTGTATTATGAAATTTATCAATAACTCTTTTCTTGAATGAGTTATGTCCATTATTCCTTATAATATTTGATCATGCAGAGGAATAAGTAAAAATAATAACACAAAGATGTATAGTGGTTCGGGGAACAGAAGTCCCCTCGTCCACTCCACCAACGCTCAAATCCACGATCTTGGTGATTTTCACTATCTGGTCCTCTTTTCCATAGACCGATTCACAACTGAGTACAGGTAGTTGACACCATTACAATCCACAACCAAACAAATCCTTCTGGTTCAGACATGAACCTACACAGCTTAGAATGAGAAGCTGGTTACTCAAGAAAAAAAATAATTTCAGAAAGAAAATTCCAGATGATCTTCACAATTGCAACAGAATGCAATTGACAGTAGATGGATCGAAGTCTCTAGAAATATTGATCATCAAGATGAAGTAGTTCTGATTTGATCTAGTTGCAGTAGATATAGAGATATAGTGTACAAATTCAGCAGTAGTAGATCCACAGTAGATATTCGATGTATAACAGGTGAATCCTCTATCGAGTTCCTTCTTCTTGAACAAACAGAGTTTTTACACTCCTTTTGAATCAGCAGATTAATCGAGAATAGTTACAATCTCTATTTTCCACCGCTTTCAAAAATAGATCGATCGCACACACTTGTACCTAGAATTTCAGAGAGAGGATATATAATAAAGCATATCTCCTGCACATTTCGATCCATAAAAGTCGCCTTCTGATTCGCGATATCCAAAAATTTGAATTTACAGAGAAGTCATAAGTTCCCTAAATAATCGGCATCAAAAGCTCCATTTAATTCTATCTTAAATCCATTAATAAAACTTCGTTGTATGAGTAAATTTTGTACTTTAAAAACAACATTAAATTCGTCTTGAAATCCACCTAGAAACCAGCTTACTGATCGTTGCACAAAAATATCGTCTGCCAAAAGTTCTGATGCCAAACGTAAGGTTGATGATGTAGCCTCCAAACATAGGGTTGATAACATAGTTTTCAAACGTAAGGTTAACAACGTAAGGTTGATAACGTACGGTTGAATACAAACGTAGGGTTGATCATCCATACTTTTTCCTCATCACTCAATAATACGATAAAAGATCCATACTTTTCCAAGAACGTATGGATGTTTACAAAAGTAAGGTTGATGAACCATACTTTTGAGAAACAAATGTAACATTTAGAATTTACGTACGGTTCCCCTTCCATACATTGCTGATAACCAAAACGTAGAGTTCCTTCATAACGTAAGGTTCTTCTTCCATACTTTGCTGAAAATGTATGGTTGTTTAACCATACGTTTCTATTATCTCAAAATGTATACATTCTTTTCATCCTTACGCTACGTTTATCCACGTAGGGTATGAACAATGATTCCATAATGCGCTAAAACAGATTCCGCGCTATATTCTACTATGTAAGATGTGAACAGTGATTCTAGAATGCGCTAAAAGAGATGACGCGCTAAGTAATATATTCTCGTTATTTCAAGAGTAAAATAAATTAATAAACCCCTGCAAAATACTAAATAAAATCATTAGAAAATAATTAATGGTATTTTTTAGCATCAAAATTATCATAAAGAGATAGAGTATTATTTTCAATAATCTCCCCCTTTAAATAACATTAATACATATTGTTTAAAACAATACTTCGCTCAACACTATTAATGTTTTATATCAGGTTATATTATTTAAAAAAGGGAAAATTAATAATTTTATATTATATTTTATAACTATATGAATGATTTTAATCTTATGTTGTTTTACACAGATCACATGGTTGGATCATATTGATATTTTTATTCTCACACCATATATATACCCTCTGCATGTTTGTAGAATTTTTTTCTAATATAGGTAATAGTAAGGAACCAATATGAGTTATTTGATTCATTATATATATTTTGTGGGACATGGCTCAATATATATAATGAGATATACCCTTTTTCACCTGTAAAAGGTTGAAATGGTTTTTGTATTGATTATTTAAAGTCACAAAATATGTCACCCTGATGCATATAATTGTAATTGGATTCAAAAGTTGTTTTATCCATGATTTTGTTATAAATTAGTTTGAACATCAATTAAAAAGGTTATCTTTGTCAATTTATGTTACAATCATTGGTGAATTTCATATAATTTAATATTTTCTGTTTTCAATTATCAAGCCTTATTTGTTTATACGCTATCTTAAAAATCATATTTAGACAAATGTTTTTCTAACATATGGTTGGGGCATGATATGATCCGAAGATAATCATAATTTCATTGATTTGACTAGTTCTAAGAAAGAATAATTCCCAATGGATTAATATTATTATGAACCTAGATAAACATGAAATAATTAATACTGTAATCGGATGATTTAAAAAATACATTCCATAAATATTCAAACAACCAAAGAAACTAAGGCTTATCAACATGGAGATTATCTATATAATTATCTTGTTTTAGAGAACATTTGAATATTTCCCCTTCATTGTTCTCCTATAGACACTTTCAATATATATCACATGGTAAAATCTTATTAATAACATAGGTAATGGAAATATATGAAATCGGTGAGTTCAGATTATTAGTAAGGGAAAAACATATCACAACACAAATGAAAACATATGGATGATATAAAAATAAAAATAAAATATAAATATTACTTAGATTGTAATCATAAAAAATGTTAGAGAAACATAAGATCCTAAAAAGGTAGATACGGAACCATAAATATATTACATGGCCTAAAACACATCTCAATATACATATAACAATTTTGAAATACATAAAAGTGTAGAATACATGAAGAAACATGAAAAATGATTGAAATAAGTAATTTCATTGAAATAAGTAATATCATGGAAAAGAAATTATTCATTTTATTTTGGAATTACATGGTAAATAACATGGAAATATAGAAAACTGTAAGCATAGAAAATCATATGAACAAATAATTCTATAAAAAAGTCACAAAAAATAATTTGAACAATGCTTCCATCATCCCATTCACATATAAACCTTGTGAGGAATCTGTTATGCCACTAATTCACAAACAAAACATTTAAAAAATCCTTCTGATTTCTCATTCATGAAATTTTACATCATCCCATGTTATAAAAAACATTAACTGGTGATTTTGTGGGTGATATTAGACCCCATAAATCATCAATCATACTTATGTGTTACACTAAAAATAAATCATAAATAACCCTTAATTAACTAATTGGAAAATAATATGTCGCTTAAAACATTCGAAAAAATCACAAAACATGAAATTTTGAAATCCTAAAATATAAAAACACTCATTTTTTAAAACAATTCATATCATAATAACATATACTGGATGATTATAATATTAAATCATATAATATAAACATTTGAGGGTAAATAGAAGTGAGAATGCATAATTTTTCATAAAACCTTTTAATATATTAGAGAATAAAAAAATTGAAAAGGGAATGTGAAATATTTCAAAAAAGTATATTATAAAATATTTAAAACAACATATCTATTTAAATACATAATGTATATAAAAAATGTGGTGTGGGTGATAAAACCTATCATTTTGGACATATAGATAAACCTTTCGAACATTTTGAAAAAACCTCGTTGAAAAAAATAACATTAAAAGGATGGGAATAAATTTTTTAAAATGAATAATGGGGAGAAAAAAGATAATTGGATTTGAAAATAATTTTATATTCTTCTAGGTAATGAATAATGTAGCTGGTATGTAAAAACATTTATGTGGTGGAAGAATACATTAATT
The DNA here is from genome assembly GCA_963277665.1 of Viscum album. NCBI lineage: Eukaryota > Viridiplantae > Streptophyta > Magnoliopsida > Santalales > Viscaceae > Viscum > Viscum album. The sequence continues at coordinate 500,257,381 of OY728159.1, forward strand.
TAAATGGGTGTAATTCATAACAAAAAAAAATTTTCATGAAACAATTAATTCATAAAGAAATAATTATTTGTTGTCAAACGTGAATTCAATAGAAAATAAGGTGAAAATAAAAAATAAAACCATCTTAGGTTAAAAATAATCAATCATTAAATATAATTGTCAATATAATGTGATTATGTATTAAAGATTTCATTTATAGAAACCCCTTAGAGTTTAAAAATGGTTCAAATAAAAATCTATTGAAAGAGGGAGAGATTTATTTGGTGTTAAAATGCCCTAAATATAAATAAATTATTTATATTTTATTTAAAATAAGTAGTATACAAAATATTTTAATGATATTAGATACATAAAAGGAAAAGAGTCTCAAAGAAGGGAATTTTTTAGAAGAATACCATTCCATGACTCCATATTTAGTCAAATTCACTCTAAGATCTTGTATAAAAAACATATATATCATAATAAATAATATAAAAACAACATTAACGCATATATTTAGATACAATATCCATATATACTCATTATCTATCTATATATTAGTTTTTATTTTCTTATTTCACAATAACTATGTTTACAGTTTAAATGGATTATAGTGGTTTTTAAGAGAAATATTGGTAATCAATATTATTAAAATGTTATCGATTACATGCTCATAATTTTTTTCAAATTTACTTATAAAACATATTTATGAATTTTTATTTTCCTATCATGGGTACTTCAGTTGTTATCTTAGAAGATGAAATTTACAATGAGTATTTTTCTGTTTCTCCAATCTGATGAAGTGTGTTTTATTATTAAATGAGTTATATATTTTTTTATACATTAAAAAACAAAAGAAATAATTTATTTACATATATAAATCATATTTTACAGTTAATTTCTCAAATACATTCATTATATAAAGTCATAGCATTGTTTAAGCGGGTGGTCAAACATACCTAAACATGAACAAACAATGATTATCGATGACGATGAGGTGATTTAGTTTTTATATCATTAAAAATTTAGAATAATTTCATAATTTACTTTTTATTATATTCATATATCAATATTATAATTTATTTATAATAAAATGTAATGGATATCAAAATATTACGTAATTTAGAAAAAAATATTTTCCTCATAGAACACTTATTTTAAAAGACGTAATTTACGATAATCATTAATTATTAATAACAATAATATGTAATAAAATTTAAAATTACTGAACATTAAGGATTTTATAGATATCATATTATCATTTAAAACCTTTCTCATCACGATCCATTAAATATGTGATTAAATAAAAAATGGAAATTGATCATTCCATTAAGGGGGTTGTCAACATATAAGCATAGTTGACAATTTCATTGCCCATTCAAATGGGAAGATGAGTAATTTTTTCTATCATATCAGAATATAAAAACAGTTATAAATATAATAACTATGTTTTAAATTATTTATTATTCCCATCCTTTTAAGGTGTTGAATTAAATAATATATTATGTGTTGTGGAGGAGATTATTTGTAGAATGCATGAATCCTACTTATTAATGTTACTTAATGTGAAATGAGAGTGTGGTTAATGATTTTACTATAATTATAATAAAATACGATTATATTTACAAAACATATTTTATCAATTTCTTGTTTTAAAATTACATTTCAGGAAGAAGAATATCATTTAATGAAATAGACAACACAGACATGTTATGAATATATACCTCACTTCATGGACCATCTCTTCTATAAAGTGGGTTAAACTGTTGAGTGATGGTATTTTGAGAATAAAATAAAATAAATATATTTTATAGGATTTTTTATGATAGGTTTTGGTAAATGTTTTAATAAATTATGGTGTTTTATTTGTAGGGAAGTGTGGAGAGGAGTTCCCATTTTATAATATAATTAAACTATATATTTTGTTCATATTCCAAATTTTTCAGTAATTGGATGTCACTCAAAAGGAGCGTGCATAAAAAATTGATAAATAATAGAGTTTTTAATATTTATGTTTTGATAAAATCATTAAAAAAATTAAATTTCATTTTTATGCTTGTTTGTCTCTTTTCCTCTAATGTTACTCATTTTTACTCTTTTAGTTTTCACCACGATAAGTAGTTTTCTCTAGATAATTATTCTTTTATATACATAAATCAAACATTCCTTATTAATTTTTTTAATAACTATTATAAATTTAAAATTTATTCATATTCATTTTATAAAAGTGAAATAAGTTAAAATTAAAATACTAAATGTATAACGTATAATAAATAATATTTTAAAAATCAAAAGTTAAATTCTTAAATGTAAAATATGGGTTTAGAAATTAGAAATAAAATTATTAAATTTAGAAATTAACATATAAAATTAATATTTATAGTTATAAATGGTTTTGATATAAATTAAATTCATACATATTTACTAAGAATGGAATAAAATCCAAAATATTTTAAAAAATGCTATATTTCACTACTCACCCAAAAAATCATAAGTTGAAAAATATTATAAAAAATATTTCCCAATTTTATTTTATTATGATTATTAAAAATTTTAAATTAATTTATTAGTATTTATTTTTTACAATTTGAAAATAAATTATTTAATTATAATGAAAAATTATTCATGTCATAAAATAGATTTGTAGAATGTTAATTATGACTTTCTTATTATTTCTTATCATTTAAAAATTAATTTATTGGTAGTATATAATTCACATTATAAATATTTTTTAATTTTTTAACAATTCAAACAATAGATTCATGAAATAAATCAAAATTTTATAAAAATATACTTCAATGCATATAATGATTTTTAATTTGATGTATCTATACTCAATGTTTTTAATTAATATTAAATGTAGTCTTTGTTTTTATTATAATCATTTTTTTTATTTTTTTACTATTATTCGCAATTTCTAATTAAATTTATATGTTATAATGGTAATTTTTATTATTTATATTTTACCTAATTATAGTGCAATTTTGTTTAATTTCAGTGATGCATGTAGAGAAACCTATAGAACACATTAACATAATTTGATGAAAAAATATATTAAAATCATATCTTTTTACATTCTCCGCTCCCACATTTCCATAAATAAAATTCCTTATTTTAATATTAATAATCCCTTATTATTGAATATAACAGAGTGTATCTAAGAGATAGACTCATCTAATGATATAATTTTTAGTGTGTTATCAATAGATATAATAAAAATATAATTTTCCTTAAAAATATATGGATCATAATATTTTATTTAATCCAACAAGTTGAGCTGAAAATACCATATTATTAGGTATCAGAACTTCTGTAATGTAATTCAATTTTATTCGGTGATCATATTTATCCTTGTACTGATAGATGATCATGACATGGTTTTAAATATTAAATGTGATTTCCCTACATTTTTGATTAATATTGATTCATTGTGGTGAGGACCAATAATTTTCCAACATCACAATGAATTTACATAATGGCTGGATAATAAGTATATAATTAAGCATATTACATAAAACACAAATATGGATACTATAATAACAGCAGAAATTATAAAATCATTTGGGGGGTGAGACGATACTATTAAAAAAATTATAATATTACTTGAGTAGAAAGAACTATATTCCAATTGGTTATCCACAAATCAAACATGTTTGGTGAGTATACATTTAACCCTTATTTTTAAATACATAATTTTAGTGGTAGAGATTTCATAGTATTTTTTTTGTTTCCTTAGTTTATGAGGTTACAAATGATTAAAATCATCATTAGTTATTGAGTTACAACATCATTTTGCAAAACACACAAAATAAAGATATTTTATGAATTTGATTTTATTAAAATTTACTCCATTGAAAAGATTCTTTATCCTAGCTCAAAAATCCAAATATCGATGGACAATACTTTTAAACAGGAAACACATTGTTTTTCTTGTAAGACATTCACATGAGCGGTTCTTCCCTAATATTGGACAAGTATAAAGTTAAATTATATTTCTATTATCAACATCATCATATGATATTAAATGATAAATAATACTTTTTTTATTTTGTCTGTTTAGATTTTGGATAATACTCATGTTATTAATCATAACTTGATTTTGTTGGGTGAACTTAACAAGACGGTATTGAACACCCATTTTTATCCCACATGGTTCCTCACTACTGTATATTTTATCACATCAATTTTTAATGTTGTTTCCCTTTTTTTCCATAAAATTTAAAAAACAAAAACATTAATCATTGGTTATCTATATTTACATATTAAAGGAATTATGAAAAAATCAACCTTGAATTATGTTTCTCTTTGAATCCCACACAATAGATTTTAGTTCAACCTAAATTACCCTTGGTTTAACCAAGGCTTCATTAGGTTGGGTTCTCACATATTATGAAGCACCATTATATGACATAATAAGTCTACTATAATGGAATTTAAATAAAATTTCATTATCCAATTAATATTTAATTGGAGTGTTCACACAATAATGCAGTTAGACCTCTTTTTCATGCACTGGATCACAGTTGTGTTGTTACTCAACATTCCCTCTTCAAGGTTATTACGATTAGGTGAAAATGTTCAATAGATTTCATACAGTTATGGTATCAAAACATTGATAGAATTTCAATGATAATCGCATATTCATTATTTTACATATTGATCTGGATTTTATCATATACTTATACTCATTATTTTTAATATTCATAATTTTTTTCACTAATTTTCTGAAATCCATCTTAAAAAACTAACTAATAAATTCCTTGATTACAAATATAAGGAACCATGATACAGTAATCATAAATAATACATTAATATCATTATATGAATAATACATCACGAAAATACCCTCAGAACCCAAGGACCCAATAGTGTAATCATCAAGAATTAGCTACATAAACATCTTATTTTACAACACTAATGAGCATTTATTCATAATTGGGATACTATAATACATTTCTATAAATCTCACATGGTATAATATTATTTATTCCTTAGGTAATATAAATATAATAAAGAAGCTAAAATATATTCTAAGTATGTTATTTTAAAATAATAACATCAATGAGAACACGATGAGAACCTAAATTTCATAACAAATGTTCAAAGTACATTTTATGATAATCATAAAACATGATATTATAACATAAGATATTTAAAAATAATTATGGAATCATAAATATATGAGCTCACTCAAAACCCATCTGAACATTCATATAACATGTGATCATGATATGAAAATCCGTGATACATTGAAAAATACATAATCTTGAAAACATGAAAATTAATTCATAATAAAATCATGAAATTACTTGGTAAAAACATTGAAATATAGAATAAATATAAGAATATGAAATTTTATTATCATATCATTTTATTTCATGTTCACAAAAAACATGTGAACAAATATTCCTTCATTACATTTGTACAAAATCTATGTAAACAATGATTCTAGAATCTTATTCATACAATTTTTTTTGAATAAATATATTTTCATAAAATTCATGAAACATTACATTATATTCATGTGATATGAAACTTTAACAAATTAATTTGATGGATATATAAGACCCAATCCATCATCAACCATACATGTGTGTTCCAATTAAAATAAATTATAAAAATATCTAAATGAACCCATTGAAAAATAGTTTTATCAACCATTTAATAAATGTCATATAACCTAAATTTATAAAAAAATGGATATAAAAACACAGAATTTCAAAAACCAATTATATCACAATAATATATTATTTGTGATAAAAAATCCTCTCATTAATGATAAAACATGGACAAGAAATAAAATTTAAAATATATAAAATATCCTAAAATAGTTTAAGACATTAGTGTATATAAACATCATGTGAAGGGAATTATAATCAATTTAAATCCTTATTATACATGATTACAAATGATATCAAAATATAAATAAATAATGTTTATGAAAATAAATTGTGGAGTTGCTGATAAATTGTTATTCTGAAAGCATAGAAAAACTATATCAAAATTTTGAAATGAAAATAATGAAATCCACATTAGAAAAAATATTAATAAGACATTGTTTTTAAAATAAAGAGTATATAAAAATAATTAGAGATAAAAACATTTTTTAATTCCACTAGGTAATGTATAACATTTATGAGATGTAAAGGCATGAATATTGATGTAAAATCTATTAAATGAAATTAAAATTATTCTAAAAATTCATTTTCATGGAACAATATAATAATCCAGGAAGAATAATTTTCTATGAAACATGACTTTCCTAGAAAATATGGTTTATATACAACATAGCCTCTTTATAGGTTATGATAGATCAATCTTGGACTACTAGTAGACGAAATGTTATTATGTACCCAGGAAGATATTTGAGTCATTAAAACCACTTACAACTAAATAAACATTATAATTAAAAAAACATTAAAGAGGTCATTCCTAATGTTTGGTTTAAAACCACATTAATAAAGATAATTTTATGATATTATATTTACAAATGGTTTGATTAACATTATTAAAATAAAATTAGGTGCATAAAATAAAACATATCTCAAAGAATCAAAATATGATATGAAACCCTTATGTTGTCTCTGTAATTAGTCTAATTCACTAAATGATTCTATTTAATTTCCATTAATATTAAAATTTTATTAGTATATTTTATATTTTTTGCATGTTATACAATATCAATTTATTATAATTTTGATTTTTTGTTGAATTTTCATTAAAGTAGTATCAATAATCTATCTTTTTAAAAATTAAATCATTAAAAGTTCAATAAAGTTACTATAAATAATGATTTATAAAAATTTAGGAATTTTAAATCTCCTTACATTAGTTCCTTAGTCATTATCATTGAATGTGAAATCACCAATGAATATTTTTCAAGGATTGTAAAACTATAATGTGTGTTTTCTTAGTTAAGTAGTTAAATATTGATGTATCTCTTACAAAACTAAAATAATAATTATTTATATGTTTATATCATATTATAATATTAAGTATGTTTTAAAAATAGTTAATGATGTAATTTTATAGCGTTGTTCTAGTTGGTGGTCAAACCGGCCCAAATAAGAACAAACCATGACAATCGTTGGTGATGAGGTGATTTTGTTATAATATCATTAATATGGTATCATAATGATATCATTTATTTTTTAGTTTCATATTTCATAATTATTATGTAATTATAAAAATAGATCATTTAAATTATAATATTACATAATTCGAATTAAATTTTTTCCTCTTAGTACGCATGTTTTAAATGATTGAGTTTATGATAATTATTTGTTGATCATATCATTAATTCAATATCCAATATTTCATAAAATTAAATTAATTACAGCATATATATCATATTTATCCATTAAAAATATTTTCAAAACCATACATGTATGGTGGTAATTAAATTAAAACTAAAATCAATCGTTTCTGGGATGTAGTAGTCTACACGTATGCATGGGTAACGATTTCATTTTCTGTTGAATGAGTAAAAGGAGTAATATGGTTAATCATTTAAGAATATAAAATAAGTGATAAATATATTAATTATATATTACTTGTTTTTGGAACATAATTTTATGGTGATGAAGGAAAATAAAATATGTTCATCATGGAGGTGGTAGTCTACACAACAGAAATTTCCCATTTCCATTTTTCTTAATATAAAATAAGAGGATGTTTAATTATTATTCCATTTTTATAATAACATAACAGTATAAAAATTATAATTCGGTATTATCTTAATACAGGAAAATTAAATTTTATATAAAGAAAAGAACATTAGTAAATAAAAACAGAATGAGAGGTTTAATAATTATACCCCACTTCATGGAATATATCTATTGCAAAATAAATTAGACCATTGATGGTTTAGAGAAAAAGAAAAGATCATACTCATGGTTTATAAGTGAAATTAATGGATGGTTTTCTAGTTTTAGGTTTGAAAATTGGGGTTTTAAGTGTGAGGGGAAGGTAGGAGAGGAGTTCCCCTTAATAACTGAAAAAGAAGTGGTATTTTTGTAAATACCCAAAACATTTCAATAATTGGAACTCACTCCCATTAAATGTTCCAATAAAATTAATTAATAATGGTTATTATAATATATAAGGTTGATAAATTAATATAACACTAAATTAATAATATTTTTTAAAACATTTTTTCACATTACCTTTTAGGTTGTCATTTTTTCAATTTTATTTTTCAACATGGTACCTAGTTTTCGCCTATGTAATTTATCTATTACTAACATAAATAAAATGGAATATATTATACAAATATTTACCAGTGATTATAATTTGGAAATAATTTTTTTTATTAAAATTTTAAATGTTATCAAAATTAATTCTAAAATAAAAAATATATAATGTATTAAATAAACATTTTTAAAAAATAAACGTAAATTCTAAAAATTTATATATGGTTTTATAAGTTTAAAAATACAATATTAAAATTATAATATCACTTATAAAATACATATATTTACTTGAAAAATGTTTCATACATCTTCAATTCATGCATATTGTCAAATAATGGCATAAAATAATTAATATTAGAAAACTTATATATTTGATTATTCAAATAAAAATAAAATTTTTCCGAAAAACATTAAAAAATAATATTAATATTTTATTGTTATTATTAATCCAAATATGTTGATAATTTCCAAATTAAATATCTAAAATATAAGAATTTAATATTTAAATAAATTCTCAAAAAAAAATATTGGAAACTACTTATATTGGGAAATAACATTGTAAAATATTAACGGTTATTTTTTCTATAGTTCTTACAGTTTTCTAATTAACTAATTCTAAATATATTACTCATATAATAAATTTATTTTATTATTATTTAATCATTATATATTTAATTTCTTTAAATAAAATACAAATAATAGAAAAAGATATTTTGAAACATAAAATAATTTTCATAGTAGTTTTATTTATTCTTATTACAATTAATTTATGTTTAAATTATTATATTTTTCATTATACACATATTAAATATTATCTTTAATCATAATCAAGTCTACTAATTAAATGTATATTTTTAATGTTCATAATATATATATATATATATATATATTTCCAAAATATACCATGGTTTCTTATATGTTCGGTGTTGTGTGTGGAGAAAGTTTTATAACACTTTATATTAACTAGAAAAAAATGTATAAAAAATATTTTTTCATTAAAAATAAGAATCCATGACAAAATATTCTAGTTTTTGTTGATTAGTATCTCACATTTGACCATTCCATAGGTTAGTTAATGTATCAATATTGTATTTCTTATATTTCTTCAATACCAAATAATATTAGATACACTAGTGTGGTATGGAATGATATTTCATACAACATGGTCTTACTATAAATGTCATGCCTTCATGTACTGGTGAAATCATTTATTCTCATTCTTATGTATATCTGGTCCATATCTGAAGAATCAATATAACACACCCTCCTCAAACTCGTGTTGTGACCTCTTCTTCTCTAATGTAAAAAAATGTTTAATCAGATGACACTAATGATGTAAGGCCTTATCCTAATTATCATAGACAAAATTTAGATCATTATACTACCAGACCCAATAGAGGAGTGATCCTAAATATTAAATAATTATTTATTCCTAACCTTAATCAGGAAAACTATAATCTATATAGAATGTTCTTAAAAAATTTGATGTTAGTCCCACAATGGGGTGAGGAACTGTACTTATTGAATCATATATCACTGTTTCATTTTTTGAATATTAGGGCCTTACTAATAATTTCTTTACTAAAAAATACTTTTGAAAAATAATCATAAGTAATCATTTGATAATCTTTTGAAGAAACATATTCATGATAAAACTATACTAACTTTATATTTTAAACGTGGTTGATACAATGTTCACCCAAATCACCACCACTATGTTAAAAAACTAATCTTAAGACCAATTTACTGTCACAACACTAGAAATGATATAATAAATATGTTTTATTTATAATTAATATTCATTAGTTGGATAATATAGTGTTATATTCATTATAATAATATCAAGAACATTTTCATTAAAAATGATAAACCATTATTTCTAACCAAAATAGATTTTCCAACAATCATACTTTTAAATATTCAATATTGATATCAAAATTATTTAATTTCAATTATAAATAAATATCCTCTATTTTTTATTCAACATCTAAAAGTTATTTTAGGAAGAATTGTGGACATTTTTCTAAAAATATTGAATTTTTAATTATTATTGATCATTAGAAAAAATATTTACTAAAATTATATTTTCGTTTAAAAATTTAATAAGAAAATTATATTTTGAAATATATATATATATATTTTTAAATTTTTTAATATTTATTTAAAATAATTCAATTAAGGTTTTTAAATGGATTTTTTAATAAAATTTTTAATACAAAATTCTATATTTAAAAAGTATCATTTAATAAAACTATTTTTTCATTACATTTTGACAATCTAAAATTTAATTAAATTACACTAACAATGTTTTCGACATTTTTTAAAAATTAGTACATATTTTTAATCATTGGGTTAAAATTTAGTAAATATGTCTTTTTTATTTATGGTTAACTTGAAGAGTAACATCACTAGTTTTTATTACCAAGGTAAAGTGTAAATCAGGCCAATAAAGTTAAAAATAAAATATTAAAGGTAATAAAATGGCCCTAAACTATTACTGAATTTTATTTAATGACTTATTTTCATCCATAACCATATATTATTTATATGTGTATCATTTTTTATATTTTTATAGATTATAATAATAATATTATTTTATTTACAAAATATTAAAAATGCCACACAATTGTTTTAAAAAACTGTAATATTTTTACAAGAAGGGTAACCATATGTTAGGTGAGGTTATAAATATTTTTTTAAAAATAATATATTTAACTCTTCATGAGATTTTATTTTTAATTTTTATTAAATAAACAATTACTATAAAAATTTCCACATCATATATGCTAGTAATTATTTAAGTAACATAAAAAACAAATTAATTGTATTAAAAATATTAAAAGTATTATAATTTGAAAAAATTAATGTTATAAAAAACAATCCACATTAAAATTTATTTTTAGGTACATATTAAAATATTTTTTCATCATTTTAATGTCTATATTGATTTGATTAAAATCAATGCAATGAATAGGTCTAAAATCATGATTTATTGAAATATTAATGTAAATAATATTTTATTAAATGATATTAACTTTATAAAAATAATTTTTTCATAAATTTTATTATTATTTGGTTTATAATATCAAAAAAGGTCTATTGAGGTAAATTTTTTCCATTGGTAGTATCTATATTGACCCTTATAGTGTAAAGTGTCTTGTCATCATAGTATGTGTAAAAGAGGCTAATGAAGGTTTAAAACAAATTTATAATTGTATAAATTTGATCAAAACTTATATAGTTTTTATTTAATTAGGGTATTTATATACATAGTCATTCTATATAGAAAATATTCAGTTTCAATCCATTTGGAACTGAAATGTAATTTATATTAATTTAATATTTTGGAAAATTTCAGGAGTTCCCCTCCCATCTATTATAAAATAGCATTTTATCATTTCATTTATCAAAACACAAAGACACATCTTTATGATCCAATACATACCCAAATCCATTCCAATAATATATAACATCATTATAGATTTTTTTAGATATAATTATATCCTTAGAGGGATTATGGTGTTAATAAAATGAGACTTCTCAAAGAACATGTATAGTATTTCATCACAAGTTTTAGTATTATTTATTTTTAAACCTCATTTATATATTTCTTAACAATGATAATATAATGCCTAAATTATACTAAATATACATGGGTGTGTTTATGTTAATGGAGCAACCTATATAAATCTCATCTCCAATCAAGTGTGAAACGAAACCATCATTCGTGTGTACGGAAGACTACTGCATCATGAACTGATGTAATTTGTTTTCCACCAATATATGTAATTTATGAATTATAATGATGGAATTAATATTTATTTATTATAGTTATTATTTAATTATCATTATGAAAATATAATAGATCATTTAACTTCTTACCTTTCAATTTAATAAATAATGATAATGTTGTTCGTGTGTGCATGTAGACTACCACATCCACTAATCGATGTGATTCATTTTTAATTACCACATCACACTGATGATATGTATATATATATAATGAATTTTTAATACTTCATATTATATTAATTATATTATATTAAGTTTGAAAAGTTAAAATAATATTTTCCAAATTTCTATAATTATCATTGGAAATAGAAACATCACTCATGCCTACATACGACCTACTGTCTCCATGGCTGTAACATAGTTAATTTTTCATAACCATGATAAATGGTTGGATTTAAAAGTTTATTTTATGTATAAAAAGGATAATTATTTCATGATTTTTATTTTTATATGATTTGGTGTTGACATATTTGACCAAATTCAACCTACCAAATTCATTTATAACATAACATTTATATATCATCAAACTCCCGACCTGAATTTAATTAATTATGAAACTGTATATAACATGGTATAAAATTAAATAATGTAATAATTAACATTAATGAATTTAATTAAAAATAATAAAATGAACATAAATTTTTTATTTATGATGATGATGAATATACATGATGTGTTTGACTCGAGGTAAGAGTCTTTCAAAAAAAATTATCTTCTATTGTTCATCTTTTAACTCATTATAAATATTAAAAAGGAATATATATATTTTTTAATATATAGAATAAACATAATTTCCCACCACCATCAATCCTAAACACATTTATGTTTACTTTATATGGTTCAACGGTTCTTTCTACACAAAATGTTTTCATTATTACATGCCTAATTATTAAGCATTAAATATTTATTTTTAAAAAAAATTGAGTTTTTGATATCCAAAATTGGTTTTCATATAGTATAATAGAGTTTTTAATGTATTTTATTCATGATATGTTCCATTTACATTGTTTATGAATGTTTTATCCCCATTATTACGAATGGGTGAGACCGATATAGATTATACGATGGGTGATCCCCAATAGATCTATGTTATCCCATTATATATTATATGATGGTAGCACCCAAATAATACTATTATTCATTTGGTAACAATTATGTTCATAAAATAATTATATTATAAGTTTTATTTATTATTATTCAACTTTTAAGTATTTTTTAGGGTATTAAGATGATATCTAGTGGCAACTCTATGACACTTCTATTATTGAAAATGAGTTTTCTGGGAAATTATTTGATTTAAAAAGTAAAGACAAAAATATATTTAAAGGAAACAATTATTACATTTCCATATTGAAAGGTATATTTTTATGATCATGATTTTCATGGGATTTCAGGTTTTTCACTAAACTAACTGATTTATTTTCATTATGTCCCTTACTGATACTATTTTTCGACCCACATATTAATTTTTTTTCATACGCCTAAGGGATGGGTAAAGGAAATGAAGTAGTATAACTGAATGTAATCAATTTTTATCATAAAAAGAAAGAAATGTTTTATTTTAAAAGTTTAATCTATTAGAAAATATTGATAATGAGTAGAATTTTCATCTTTGTAATACATGAGATTATAATGAAAGAGTTATAAATTAAATCTATAAGACTCTGAACCAATATGATATTTTGGAATGATAGAAATTTAATTATTGTTTAAAGTCATAGTAATATGTAATTTTTAATACATTTCTATTAGTTTTGTTATTATATTAAGAATTAGATAAATTTAAATGTTAAGATAATGATAATATAATAATATTAAAATATTTTAACTAATGGTTAAGTTCAATCGGTATATAATTCGATGATTGCCTTATTACGTCGATAATAATATGCTAGATTAAAATGGTTTTCTATAGTGGAAGCCTAGAGGATGTTGAATAAACGAACTAAGATGATGATATCATCCCAAATAAGAAACTTGAAATTTTTATAATTGTAACCTATTTAATTTGTTTTTGTTAGGGATTAGTCAACAGAATCTATAAATTGTGGTGGAATTCATGCTAGAGAGTATCTCAATCTTCCACTGAGGGACATGATGATAGTAATTAATTGAATAAGACATCATCCTCCAATATTAAGTGGATCTTGTAATAAAGTGTTATTTTATGTGTTTATCAAATCCCTAGAGAAGGTATTTCATGTCATGGGGTGTTTGAAACATCAAAGGGTAACCCCTAATATTTTTCATTTTGATGGTGATGTTGATCGATGGTGGTATTTAGTTATGAATACCAAAGAGAGATATGAGATATATTCTAGGCAATGGGACACATTTAAGAATATATTCCTTTAAAAATATTTCCCTATGGTTGTTTGAATTACTATGGAATAACAATTCTTATAACTGAGTAGTATGGATAATGATTTTTTCAACTATCTCTAGAGTAAATTTTACAACATGGTATAGGTATGCACTATATTTTATGAGGGATATTAAATATATTATTAATTGATATTAATTATTGTCTAAAACATTAAATTTATGTGAATTTGAATTCTATTAATTCAAAATAAATGAGAAATTTTATTGCTGTGTCGAGAAGGTATAGAGGAATTTCATTGAATATCATCTATTCCATGAAAGAAATTATAAAAATTGGACTGGATTATAGGACATTAGAAATCATTCATAATATAAATATATAGGTAAGAAAATATTCTATTAATATTGTGATAATTATGGTAAACTAATTTATAGAGAATATTGGGTAAATTCTAGAAAGTGTTACTCTTGTGGTATGATTAGTCACTAGGCCAATGAATACAAATAAAAGAGTACTGAATAGTCAAAGAACATGGTAATTGATATCCATCCATTGGTGATATTTTTTATTTGAAATTATTTGGGTCATTATGATAAAATATTATTGAATTTAGTTACTCAAGATCGAAATCATCAAGGCTGAATGAATAATGGTGTGTAAAAAATAATACTATTATTATTGGTGCAAGGACATCTAATAAAGTGGTGAGATTTTTTCTACTTGTTTAATTAAATTATTACAAAACCCTTTTGACTCTAGAAATGAACATTTCTTCATTTCTGATAAATATAAAAGAATATTGGGAATATCATATCAGGAAATAATGATATAAATTTGGGAGAAAATCCATGTGGAAATATTAAAGTTACCAAGATTTATTATAACCATAAAATTGATATCAATGGAATGATACTTCTTAAAAATCATGTTTAACATCCCATGGTAGAGAATGATATTATTTTTTGTATGTATTGGATTTCAATTTATCTCGCTAATATAGATGGAAGACTGAACATCTTTTTATTCAATGAATTAATACATTTGATAACCTACAAAGAAGCTTAAATATTGACTAGAAATTGTAAGAAATGTTACATAGCGAATGTTGTTAAAAATAATGAAACATAAATATTATTGATGTCCTAATATTGAATGAATTTTTTGGTTTCCTAATAATTTATCGGGGGTAATTTTTGATCAAGAGGTTTATATTATTTTTGAATTAGTGTGTGATCCTAATAAGATTCAAAACCCCATTATCAAATTGCTCAATTAGATATTTTGGAAGTGAAAAAGAAATTGATGGAGTGGAAAAATAAACCATTCATTAATCCTATAATTCACCTTTGGGTGGTCGTGTTTTTTATTTAAAGTAATGAAGGTTCCATGAAGATATAAATTGACTATTCAAATTTGAATAACACGAAAATTAATAACAATTATCTTTTTTCTATATATCCATGAATTTTTTATCAGATTTATGGAGATAATTATTTTTTAGATACTGATAATAGGTTGGGGTACCATCATTTGAAGGTAAATAAGGAAGATATTCTAATGAATATATTTTGTAATATATATAGGAACTATTAATATGTAGTGCATCCCATTGGGTTTTCTAATTCACCAAATATATTTATAGATTTTATGAATAATGTCTTCCATGAATATTTGGAAAATTTTGTAAATGTGATTATTTATGAAATATTGATTTATTATAAAATTAGTAAATATCATGAAATACAAATAATTATTTTTTTTCCAACCCATAAAATAGTATAAACTATTTTGGAAATTTAGACAATGCAATTTTTTGTAACAATAGATTTCATTCTTCGGACACATCGTAAATAATTTTTCATAAAAATTGATCCTACTAAAACTAAATTGGATATTGAATGGATAATACCAATAAATGATACTTAATGTTTTAGTTTTCTTCGGTAAGTAGGCTATTATAGGTGTTTTTTTAAAAACATCGCATAATCTTCCCCACTAACTAGGTTAAATTGAAATGGAATTAAATTAAATTGGATAAAATGATGTTATGACTATTTTCAAGAAATAAAAAGAATATTGTTGAACACTCAATTTTTCCCATTCTCTCAATTAATGGGGTTTTTATCATATATAAATATTCTTAATTGAAGGAAATTGTATGTTTCATATTTTAAAATTATACAAAAATTTCTTATACTTCACAAAAAATGAAACCCCATGTGTTAAATTATACTACACATGATCTGGAATCATCTATTATGGTTTTTACAATAAAAATATAGTTAATTGATTTATATATATATAGAAGTGTGGAATATATACTAACCACAATCATTTTAATAATATATTTACATTGAAAGAGTCAGATATGATAAAAATGACATGGCTGGAGTTAATAAAGGATTATGATATCACAATTCAATACCACCTTCGAAAAGAAAACAAAGTGGTTGATTATTTGGACATAAAAATAATTACACTTTAACCATGTCACATTTATATCATTAACATTGGGTTAATGATTTTATTATTTTTTTGTTATATGTATTTGGAATTTGAACATCATCTTCTTTATTAAGGTTTTAGTGCAGCCTACAGTGACAGATAGAATTAATAAATCATAGATGGAAGACTGTGGGTTATAAGAAAAGCAATAATTGGTTAGTAATATTGTTTTATTTAATTTAATATTGAAAAATAATTTTTTTAGATATCTAAATATATTATACACTCCATGTTATTCTTTTTTAATGAAATAATTTTTGATAGAAGCTCTTAATTCCCCTTTTTTCAATTCACCATAGAGACACTAAGATGTATATAAACCTTATAGAGTATTACTAGTGGGAGGGAATGAGAATATATATTTCTAATTATACATGAAATTATTCACATATCATTAGGTTAAATAGAATCTAAAATTACAAAAATGCATAGTTCATAATTTTCAAATACAATATTGAAAATAGGAAAATGTATCCATTAATTTCATAATGGTATTTCAAAAGACCTATAAATGTAATAAGGAACTTTTTGTTATTTTTTATTGAATTAATAAATTTATGAATTTCCTTCACATTAGAAGTAATATGTATTATGATGAAATTTATCATGTTACATGGTGTTACCCTCTTTATTGTATCTAATCAAGATCTGTGGTTCACATTAAATTTTTGGAAACTAATTTAGAAGTCCTTGGGTACAAAATTAAACTGAGGTAAAAATTTTCATCACCAATCATATTGACACCAAAAATGAATAATTAAAAAGTTGGAGCAAATTCTTAACACTTTTTCATTGGATTAATTCTTATGTTTCCATCAATATATTTCTATAGTCGACGTTTATTATAGTAATATTTTTCATTCTAGACAAAAGAAGACTTATTTTACTGGTTTATATGGAAAGCGATATCGTGATCCTATATTTTGGGATCATGTATATGAAAGGAAGCTGATGGGAAAATATTTTGTAGAGGAATCATTTGATATGGAGATTTTGATTAAGGATCATATGAGGATATCTTAGAGAACTAAGAACAGTAATGTGTATCATCAAAGAAATATTATCTATTTTTTGGTTATCAATAATGTTTTTCTTAAATTATTTCCATCGAAAATGTGATGAATTTCCACAAAATGGGGAAGCTATGTACATAGTTTATCAGGCCATTTGAAATCCATTATAATTTTGGATTAGTTTACTACTAAGTTTTATGGCCTTAGATTTTATCACAGGTTCAAAATGTTTTCTATTTTTCCTTTTTAAGAAATTATATTCCTAATTCTTCTCATATTGTGAGCCCAGAAATAGATCAATTAGATGTGATCCATTAAAATGAAGATTAAACTTTCCAGATTCTAGACTATAGATAGAATGATTTTTTGAATAATTTAATTCATCAGGATTAGTATTTATGGAAAAAACTTATGTTGAAGAAGCAACAGGGGACATTGAAAATTTTATTTTAGGAAATGTATGCTCACTTGTTTAATAAGTGAATAAAATTGTAAGGACACAATTTTCATAAGGAGGAATATTTTAAGAAATAGTGAAATGTTATAAAAAATACTCTTCATGTATTATAAATATTCATTTATTAGATATTATATAGTTATACTCATTATAATAATATTAATTAATTTTTCTGTCAAATAGAGAAACCATTATTTCAAACCAAAATGGGGTTTCCAAGAATTATATAGTTCTATTTTCAATGTTGACATACATATTATATAATTTTAATTTGAAAAAATGATCTTAATTTTTGAATTCATCATTTCAAAATTATATTAGGAACATTTATTTATAATTTTTCAAAAAAAAATATAAATAGTGGATTTTATTTTAAAACTCTATTTTCAGTTAATGTATTTGTACATTAAAATTATATTTTGGATTATTTTAAAATTTCAAATTACATTTTTATAAAAAATGAAATAATAATTAGTTTTTAATGAATTTTATAAATGAATTTTTTATAAAAAAAATTCATAATTAATTTTTTTTAAAACCCATTTTTCATTTAATTTTTGGTTTAATTTACAATTAAATACATATAATCTTTCTCTGATTAATTAGTAAATAATTATTCCATATTTGGAATCATATGGTGTATATTTAGAAAATACATACCTATTATTTTGTTGTGAATATGAATAGTAACCTGAGTAAATTTTGTTACCACGGTAAACGGTAAATCAAAAAATTAAAGTTAAACATAAAGTGTTAAGGAATATAATGTTACCATATAACTTAACTTAATTTTAATATTTGACACTATTCTATCCATACATTTCAAATATTATGTATTATAATTGTTTTTTATTTGGTTGTTGTTATGATATTTATAATATTTAATTTAAAGAAAGGTAAAAATGGCACATTCTTTTAATAACTATAATATTTTAATCATAAGGCCAACTAAAGGCTATCTTCGATTATGAATATTATTTTTATATAAAATTTACTTATCTTCATCATTATAATTTATTTTTCAAAATTTTTAGTGAAGAAATAATTTCCATAACATTTTACACAATGTTGGCCCAATAATTCATCAATTCATGGAATGTAAAATAAATAAAGTTAGCAGTATTAAAAGTATTATAATTTTAGATAAATAATGTGATAAATGAATTTTTCTTATGATCATGGCATGTTAAAGATATATTTACATATTTTTTAAAAAATTCATTTTTATGATGTTATTAAAATCAATATAATGAATAGTTCTAAAAATTGACATTAATGACACACTATAACAAATAATAATTAATTAAATGATATAAAATTACAAATAAAATATTATATTATTAAAATTATTTGGATATGTATTATAATATAAAATGATGGTCTATTTATAGAAATTTATTCATTTATTATAACTATATTGACGCTAAAGGGGAAAAAATCCTTATGTCACAATAAGTGTGAATGGGGTTAACATTGGGATAAAAAAAATTACCATAAACAATGATCAGAAAATTCCTATATTTTTTAATTAGATTATTTAGATCAATCCAAATCATTTAATAAAAAAATAAAGAGTTTTATGGAATTTTTATGGGAAATTAATTTATATTAATTTTATACTTTGAGAAATTCCATGACTTCCCCTACTATTTCTCAAAAAGGTTATCGTTAATTACCATTTAATCTCACATAAAAACCTATTTGGTTCAGTCAATACTGGAAAAAATTCATTCCAATAATCTCTAACCTCAATATATTTGGGTTATGTTAGGTATAATATCAATTTTAGAAGGCATATGGTTTTAACTAAATGAGACTTTCTATAGAAGATGTATAGATTTTACTTGTATTTTTTGGTTCTATTTACTCTTCCACCTCATTAAAATTATTCATTCCCATTGTTATATACTAAAACTAAAATGCTAAATATAATTAGGGTGTTTAACGTTAATGGAACAACTTATTTCCATCTCATTTACCATCAAATAAGAAACAAAACCATCATTCATGTGTATGGAAAAGTAATGCATCATGAACCGATGTAATTTTTATTCCATCACCATATATCAAGAATGGATTAAAATTACATTTTTCGGCCATATTTTCATTGCACCATTCCTTGATTGGGGATGACGGTCCCACCGATATTTGGCAGTCTATCTTTTTTTTGTTATTTTGTAGGTGCATCATTTGCATGATCCCGATGGGCAATTGCAGAGGGGGTTATGTGTCTGTGCAATCAGTCTATGTGGGGTATGATATCCTCATATGGTATCCAATGGTTATATTCAAGGATTCAGAAGCACCCAACCACCTTGGTATCAATGACTTGTGGACCATCATTCTAAAGGCAGTCACTCATTGGATGGCGATTTGGGAAATGATACTTTAGCATTCCATTGGTCGAGAGGATGGGAGTTCGGGATCATCACACCTTTTTCGGGGGAATTATTTCCTACTATAGGACACTCTTATATATTTAATACATGTTCATATGTTTATGAATCTACGAATCATTCCCAAAAAGTTTCAAAAATAATATGTTAACAAATTCTACTAATTTTTTCAACATATAATTAATGTAAGTAAATTTAATTATTGATATTTAATTTACCTATAGAATTTAATAATTAATCATTATGTTTTCATCTTTTTTGGATAAAAAAATTGTCAATGTGGATCTAATAATATAATATTCACCTTCAAGAAAAATATATTACTACCAAATATAGAAATTATCATGAGACCCAATAAACAAAGATAATGTATTTCAAAAAATATTGAAGTACTCACCATTTTAACAGATATAAATAAATACTTTTTCAAAATAAAATTCATAAAATAATCACATATAATAAAATTAATAGATTCAAATTTTTGAAGTTCAAGAACCTGACCATGTATAGTTATCATTAGCAGTTTTCAATGATAATTATGTCCCAAACCATTTATAAAAAATAATGTGTTCAATTTCAATATAATTTATGTATTTTACATTTTATAAGGTTAGTTATTAATATTTAAAAGAATATATAATCTCATTTATACTAGTATAAAATTGAATGGTTTTTTGATTATAAAACTGATATTATTTTCTTAAAAATTTCCACTCTTTCCAGTATCAAAAATGTCTGATATGCTCATTAAATTATTTTTTAATCTATCGACATATAATATTTTTGAAAATATAATATATATTAATATATGTGCTTCCCCAAAACATTTTACCATTCATTTAGCATTTACAATAAAATCAATTGTGTGAATATAATAGGAATTTAAATATTAAAAGTTAGATATTTCCCAAAAAAAGTTCCTATAAAAACAAATATAGAAGTACCTTGTATCTTTATAACACATTAGTATACTTCACTCTAAAACTGGTTATGAAGATAATGTTTTTGCAACAAAAATAATTTTGTGTCAAACATGAATAACAATAAAACTATAAAACCCCCGTATATAATTAATAAATATAATATAGGCTAATCTAATGGATTGATTCTTTGATATTAATGTAATTTTATGGCCTCGTGATTGCTTAAATCTTAAAAAACATTCATTTTTGTAATATCCATTGAGATTGTATCTAAGACATGTAACATTTAAAATATTTTCATTTTGGAAATTATAAAAATTAAATCTATAAATATTATTAATCTCTCAATTTTACCAAAATATTTTATTTAAATTATTATTTTTGTTCATATATATCATGTTTTGAATTTTTTCTTTTCTTTTAGAAAAACCATTTAGTGTTTCTTTTAATCTAGTTATTTTCCTTTTAATAATTTTATTATACTTTATAATAGTATATATTTAATCACATATTTTCATAGTAGAACAGGATCCAATACTTTTTAGTTTCATATTATTCATGTTTATTCTTATTACATTCCCTTTTAGTTTTTTCTAAATAATTACAAAAAAATATGAATCCCTTTTCTTGACCATATATGTTTTAATTAAAAATATATTTCTTATATTTTCATCTTTTCTCTTAATTAGTTTAAAATTTGTAAACTTTATCACTTATATAATACTCTTTTTTTCTCATTTTGTGTCACGATATAGTTCATCCATTCTCAAAAAATCACTTTAAATTTTTAATTTTGATTTGTTAATTATTTAAGTTCAATTTCAACAACAAGATCATTACTATAATGGTAGTTTAAATTAGTATTAACCTCATTATTTGATGTTTCAATCAAGAAAATATTGGTTGATAGTATTTATCTATCAAAATCATCAATACTAGTGTATAAATCATCTATATTACTACATCATAAATGATATGAACTTTATTGTTCATTAATGTATTTCATTTCATTCCATTTTTTTCAATTTCAGACATCCTTATTTTAGTTATCCATTTTCAATGGAATCATAAAAAATTAATTCTAAAATATTGAATCTATTAAGTTTTCCTTTCTTATATAACATTCAATAATTCTTTGGTTGGTCTCTCTTGAGATAGTTCCTAAAGCCACTTTGTTCTTTCATGTACATGTAGACACATTTGTGAAATTTTAAATTTCATACTTACCACAATAGTGTCTCACATAATTAATGGCCTTATAAATAAAATTCATATTATATTTAAATTTTATATGTTTAATTTTATCATGATGACCATTATTTTCATTAGTCATTTTCATCTCGTAATAATGATGTCATACTATCAACTCATCCATTGATTACTCATGAAAATCTTTACCCTCATTAAATGAAACATTTTTTTAATAATACCTTTTGGGTACTACATGAAGAAATATTTTCATAAGATATCCATTCCTCATTGTCCCCTATTTTGGAACCATGTTTTTTTCAATATTAGTTAACTTTTTGCAAATCTAATGGAGTCTATCCTGATAAATCATTCAATTTTCATAAAATTAGGCTTTATAAATTCATATATTTGTTCTATATAACAAATTAATTCCTTGATGAGTTAATTTTAATGTCCCACTAATTTCAATAGAAATTTTACATTATTTTATACGACAATAAATATTTAAACGTAATGAAAATTAAAAACAACTAATATCAACTTACGTTAGAACAAATCATGTAGAATAATTGGTTTTAGACATTCTAAATCTATTTTATGTAGTTTATATTTTCATAATATAATAAACCAATAATCAAAACAAATATTTTTTTGAAATACCTCCCAATAGACCTTCCAATATACATATTCACTTCTATTGAAGTGTCATGGTCTGATTGAATTTAACATCTTAAATTTTATACTATCTATAAAATTTTCATTGCTATTTTATATATACTTTTAATTCTTATATAATGGTTAGTTAACAATAGATAATAAGATAGTTTAAACCAATTCATTAAAATTAAACATGCTTCAATACAATTTTTTAGGTCATATAATATGTAAACAATAACTAGAGGAAGGGGATGAATAGTCCTTATAAAACTTATTTGAAAAATTTGAATATTAGATTGATTAAATATTGTTCACTGTAAAGCGGAAAGAAAGCATATAATATATGATGTTTTTTAAAGTATTTTGGATTACTGAGATCCAAATCTGCTAATCAGTATCCTATATCATATCTAATGATGAGATGTAACCAGTTACATAATTGTTTTAGGGATTAATATATTAATTATACACAGTTTCTCATTTTACGTACCATGTGTTATAACCCTGACCTTTTGAAGGTTTTATAAACCACTTTCCCTTTTTATATGTGAAATAACTCTACCTTCTTTTTATATAATTTGAATAACATTGTATGAAATATTTTCGATGAGAAAAGTGTAAATCAAACCATACAGTAGAAACTAAGGATAATATGTAATAAAATCATTTAATTTAGAAAGTATTAAAATAAAAGTGGTGTGGATGATTTTGAAATTGGAATAGTCTCAAGAAATTTGATCACTTCATTAGTGAGTGATGAAAATTAAGTTCTCCATTATGATCAAGGAAATTTTTCCGGATTAGTATTTGAAATGCAGTACTTTGAAATGCTCATATTGGAGTTATATTTTATGTATTTGTGATTATGTAAACTTTGATACTCAATATTCTTTTAAAAATATTATAGAGTGTTATATTTCAATATCATTTTTACTAGTTTTTAATTTTTAATTCAACTGATAAATATAAGTCATTTACTACATATTTCATGGACTTTTTCAATGGAAAACTATATATTTCCATAGTAGATAAATAATAACAAAATTAAATATATTTGGTACATTATCATTGAATTATCACACTCAAACATCAAATATTCAGGATCATATAGTTCTATAGGAAATAACATCGAAACCTATAAATTAATATTTTTATGGTAAATGTTAATTTTTCAATTGAATAAGACTTGAAAAAAAGTTTTATAATTTTTTAGTGTTTTGAAATTTTAGAAAATTATATAATATATCGATTAATATAATTGTTATGAAAATTCTTATTTCTATAATATTTCTAGAACATTTTCTGTATGAAATAACTTTCATGCACATATTATAATATATAACAATTTTAAAAGTCATTAGAATGATATAGATATTTTTAATACACATGTAGTAAATAAATAAATAAATATAATTTCATGAATGATCCATTGAAAAATATGAGTTTTAAGAAAATATGAAATAAAAAGGATTTATCATGAAACATACTAACAATGCGACCTATTTTCATGTGATCATTATATTGATTTTATGTGGTCGGTTTATAGATGGTGTAAATAATTTCATCTTTTAGTCATTATTCTTACCATATAGAAATAATAGTAAAATGTTACCCATTTTCCAGTTAGCCCAGAATACTTCTTCATGAATGTAAATTAAATTAATTGTAGGAATAATTATAAACTATTGATAACATAATTATCTACATGGTTATAATGTCATGGTAACTACACTTACTGGGTCCTGGTATGTTCTGTCATGGACCATTGAACTGGTAGATAAATATGAAGCCTCTGTAAAATGTAGTATCCATCCTATGGATTATGGATCTTAAACATCGATAAAATTTCATTTATGAAAAATTAATTTTCATGAATGAATTCATAACCTCCTTGCAAAAAAGGCATAATGAAAGATCTCCCTTGGTGTCATTGAAATATATCAATGAAAATTCTGCCAATGAATATAAAATTCATGATCAATATTAATTATTTATATGAATAAAACAATGAAAATCCATAGAACAAATATGTTGGAATCATAGTATGAATGTTATATGGTAGGTTAGATGTTGTATGAACTATTTTTATCATAAAATTAAAAATGAATATTAAAACATCTAATGAGTCCCATAATAGATTTCTGTGAATCTGGTATTAGGTATATCATACAATCCATGTCATTACCACAACGATCTGGCTATAAGGTATTTTTACCAATACCAAAATAAAACTCACATATGCTTGATCATGTTGTCATAAGTGGCCCATGTAATTATATCGTCGGTGCGCACCTCCTGTCCATGAAATTCTTTGTTTGGATCTCCCACAAGGTTGAACTTTAAGTCTCCCAATGTGGTTGAGGGATTATCCCATGAGCTAGACATGTCTGGACTAATGATTTTATAATAATAAACATAAAATTGGTAAAAAATAGATCTACAGTAAAAATAATATAATAACAAGTAGTTCAGTTAAACATTAATTATAAAATAGAATTAATAAAAATTTATTAAATTTTAATGTCAAATAAATAAATATAAAAAATATAAAATTATATTCAATACCAATTAAAACCATAAAAACTATGATTAAAATTTTTCAATACAATTAAACATGGAAACACTTAATGAATATACTTATACCCATCAAATAATGAATGATAAAACATGTAATAATTTTTATAATAATGTAATATATGAATAAAAATAGTGTAAAAATATGAACCATGAGATCATAAAATATGATATATAAGAAGCATAAATTATTTAAATCATTCAAATATGTCCCAAATATTATTATTGGAAATCATTATTTTCATAATCCATAACATCAATTCCCATACATTGGATAAAAGAATAAATATTCCAAAAAAATTATATCACGAGATATTAGAATTTCCCCAATGAATTTAATGGGGATATATGAACCCATCATACATTAATCCATACGTACATTTCCCACTTAAAAACAATCAATATTAATATCATAAAGATCTTCAGTGAAAAAAAACCTCTTTTATTCAACACATACCAAAGAACCTTGGGAATGAAAAATGTTTTCATATCCTTTAAAAATAGAATCATATAAGGTATAAATTTATAATTTCATCAATTAAAACGACATTATATACCAATGGAAAGAGTTTTTATGGTATCATTTGCATAATTTCTTTGATCAAGTATGAGATATATAAAATAATAACACATTAGATGAAATATACAATTTATTATGAGTTTTGGAAAAAAATTTAGGAAATATTAATTCTCCTTGATCATTTTGATTTTCATTAAAGAGTAATTTGTAAAACTTATAATTGAAAAATTATATTTATTAAAAAATTAAAATAATTTATCATATAAAACAAGAATTGTTTCCAAATTATTCACATCGATGGTGGTAATCAAATATGATGTTCACACATTGAGAAAAATGACCCCTAAAATGGTTATTAATAATATTAAAACTGTTATAAAAAGACATATAATATAATATTACCATAATAAACTATTTATTAATTGATATTAAAATTCTCCAAATCAAAAAATGAATACGGGCATAGATAATACGAGGATGCATATTAAAATGAAAAATTAGAGTCAGTTACTTTAGAGTGGTAAATTATGAGAAAATGGGGAAAATGTAATATGAAGATAAAAATTATAACATAAATAAGTGCCATATTGGAATAAAAAATGTGGTTTTATAAAAAAGTATATACAATTTTTGTTAATTAGTTATCTTTCAAAATAAATTCATACTTAAAAATGTGATTGGAACTGAATCCCCCAGGCCATCTATAACATATGTTTCAATGTATATTGAGAAGGATATCATAAAATTGGAATTTAAATAAAAAACATTGAACATTTGTCATACATGAATACAATATGAAAATAAATACACTATATAAAAGAAATAATGGTGTGAAATATCAATCATATTTTTGGAAAACAAATTTGATAAAAAACAACCCCTTATAAACATAAATAAAAATTAGTAAAAAAAGTGTTGTATATGATACTAAAATAAAATATAAATACCATTAAAAATTATAGAGTCATGATACAATACATTAAATGATATATAGATACACTATTTCATTGAATTGTTATTTTTTAATAACAAATTTTAGACTAATGAAAATGTTATATAAGAAACCCATTCATTTTATCCTAATTTTCAATAATGTTCTATAGCCTCCAGATAAGTGTATTCCATCCATGTATTTTAGGGTGTGTTAATTAATTTAAATAGGCAATTTAATTATTAATATTCCAACTTTTATGTTATTTTACTATTGTGTTATTTTTTGCTATAATACAAAATATTGTTGTAAAATAAATTAAAATAGATGAATATGAGGATTAAAAGATACTTCATGCCACATAACAAATCAGTGTAGTGAGACACTAAAATATGTAATCTCGAGGCCCAAGTAAAATGAAGAGGTAGATTTCTTGAGTTCCTATTGAAATTAATTTTCATTTCTTGAAAACCATTCATGATGTGATTACATTGTGGTGAAGTTATCACTACTCATTAAATGTTTTCAAGTGGATGCACATTGTGACACTCTAGTACAAATCATTTACTTAATAAATTATGGTAATTTCTAAATGATAGATGGAGTTTTTTTGTCCATTCAAGCCACATGATGTACTTTGTATAAAATTTTAAAATTGAGAGATTGTTATAATTTCAAAAGTTTTAATACTAGACAGTTGACTGTTTAAGGAGAAACCCTATATATTCACCCCTTCGGTCATCACATATGACCCATTGGTACACATGAATACCAAATACACGATACAAAGTCTTGTGCGAAAAGCCCAATAGGTGACACAATATAATAATAATATTAGTATTTTTCTCATCCACTTGTGAATAAAATGATTTTCTGATTTTTTCTTGTCTGGGCATGATTCGTAAATTTTGATTCAATATAAATGGTACATTATTTTTTTTATTTTAACACATATTACGATTTATTATTTGTTACATATTTTCTTCTCTTTCCAAATTATTTTGGCATAACCATTTTAATGATGATTAAGAAATTAATTTAATTTCACACTTTTATTGATCATAAAAATTTATTGAGTTTATTAAATTTATTTTCTTAATCTAACATATAGGTTTTAGAATTCTTCCATGACCATTGGCTTATTTATTAAATTATATTCAAATAAGGTTTATGGTTACCCGTTCCTAGAAATCCTTGGTAACATAAAATTTGAAATGATGAGCCTAGAATAGGTTGTGATTACAATGACTAATAGACTAAATATGACTTATTTATAATCACTGTGTGATTTTTAATTAGTTATTTCTTTCCTTTTTGTCCCATGGATTTTGATTCATTTTCCCACGACCCCATTTTTTTATTTTTTTTATCTCGTTCTTCACTAATAACATGCTCAGTATCATAAAATAAATTTATTAAAATCCCAATTAAATTATGTATTCATTATAAAATTAATATTTTCTCCAAACCCTTATCTATGGGTTCTCCCGCAAACATTCATTTCTTATACTACCCAATAGTAATTTGTTTCATTGATTCTTGTTTTTAAATTATAAATTTTGTAACCCTATATGAAATAACAATGTCCCACATGTTATTTCAACATTTATTAAAAAAATAAATACATTAATAACATATTGTAGTATATTATTAAAAGCTATTACTATTTGAACACCCCATTTATAATCATTATTTATATGTATAATAATTATTTGTTTTCTATTTTAACATATTTTTTCAGTAATCTTATTCATTTTAATGTAATTTTGTGATAATATTTTAAATATTATTTATTATCACAATGATAATCATTTTGATATAATTTTAAATAATAGAATTTATTCTCATAACAATTTATGAAGATATAATTTCTTCTTATGAGAGTTTTAATTATGATCCTTGAGGTTAAACTCTATAAAAAGCAAGTCTCAGTGACTTTTCAAAGATGTTCAGTGGTTTCTTAATAAATGAGATTAATTTTTTGTATTAATAATAAAAAACCAACATCAAGACATTTTATGATTTTTTATTTGATATATTATAATTATTAATGTTTACATAGTCTTCCGTGATATTAATATATAAAATTTTTTATGTGGGTAGTTAGACCATCAAAAACTTGATCGTACAATTGTTGATGGGTGATTATGATTTTGAAAATATTTTTTTGGAATAATATATTTATTATTGAAGGAAACATCTATTTTTTACATTATTTAGTGTATTTGATTCTTTTTTTATATTGGTTTGAAAAATAATAATTAAATAAGATGAAAATTTAGATATTTTAAATCGATAAGGTAATATTTATCACAATGAATGATTAACATTTTCATTTATTAATGACATTGACGGAAAAAAGGTGGGCTATATTTTTTACTTCATAATAAAAATATTATATATTTCACATTTATTCCTCAATATCACATTTATTCTCAATTAATAGAGTTGGTGGTGAAAAATTTTGATTTTGTCCCTCCATTGAGGTGGCGGTTTACTAAACTCTTGAATGAGTTATCATTTTTATTAATAGAAACATATTATGACTATAAACATTTATATCATTATAATAATAAAATTGTTTTTAATATATATTAATATTTCAATTTTTTTATAATAATTTATTTATTTAAAAATCTGATATACTTGAGAAGATATTATTAAAATTGTGTTCTCATGTTAAAATATATGCTTTTAATTGCCGGATTCCTTGGAAATGGATGTCATCAAAAAATTTCCTGCAACAATGGGTTAATGTTAAATGATCTGAATTATAAATCAGGTAAAATGCGAATATTTTTTTTGTGTATAACAAATTATATTATTTTTCATGATAAGATAGTATGAAGCCAATTTTATAAGTGATGATATTTATATTTTTTTAATATTTATACTTAATATAAATATAAAAGTATTTTCATGTCAATAAGACTCTAAAATAAATATTAATGGGATGTGGTGTCTAATAATGTGGACAATATTCCTCCATTCGTTTAAAATATCTTATATTGGTTTTTTCCTTTACTCCTATGATTTTAAATATTCTATTTTTTATCCTGAAAAATAATATTTTCTTATGTAATTTACTTTTAATGAAAAATATAAAATAATATATACTAAAAAATTTAGATGAAATTGATCATGAATATAAAATAAATTTTATATTTAAAATTTTATTGGGAAATAAAACCCAATTTAACATTATAGAATGAAATTTGTAAAAAGATGTTTTTTGAAAAGTGTATATTTTTTGGTCAAATTATACATGTAGGGTAAATTGATCAATGTATTTGATTTTAAGGAAATAAATATGTATATTAATAAAATTTAATATTTATGTATCTTTAAAATTAATTTAGAAACGATTATTAGAAAAATAAAATGTATCTAATAAAGGACAAAAATATATTTTATAGTAAAATATAATTAATGTTATTAAACATAGGATAATTAATTTTAAACACACCAAATAATATATTTTTTATTTAAAGGTGAGAGAGAATGAAATAACATAGAACAAAATAAAACCACACATGGAAATCAACCTGGATAAATGTAATGGAGTTTAATAGAATCCCTTCAATATATTTTAGCGCAATATGTGGAATGGGAACCAACTCTAGTAAAAGAGACAAACTAATCATATGATGTATTCCTCGATGTAAGAAAATCATCCACCTTATTTGCCTCATCCCAAATGTGATGAAAGATGGTCTAGTTTTTAATAAGTTATATAAATCTTTCTATATGATATGATCTTGGCTAGATTTAGGAATTTATATTCTTGAGAGAGCTATAAATAATTATTTATTTAGTTTTAATGTATGAGAGAGTGATTTTAATGGTCCAACTGAACTCCAACCCTTGTAAACAAGACCAATATAATTCTTGGATGGAATCCCCAAATACAATGTTCATAGTAAGGTGGAAAGAACATGATAATTGGTTTCCTAGACAACAACCCCCCCTCATAGCTCCAATAATACAAAATAAATCAATAATGAGCTTCATCCATTATGTGACAGGGTTCCAAGAGATTCATCTCCCATTTTTACCATCTCATTGGTTGTCAGAAGGAAGATTGATGTAAGAAATAAAAAATCATAATGAGGGGTAATCTTACCTATTTTTATGAAGCATACCTATTTCAGAGAACAGTCTCCTTATTCTTGGGACCATTTCCATCCAAATTTTTAAATGATCCTCCAAACATGATTTTTTTCGAGCTTATCAAAAACACCAACATCCTACATAAATAATTATAATCCTATATTTTTTTCTTCATATTACTACTTCTCAACCACTAAAACCATCATTATAGAAATACTCCACATTCAATAGAATTGAAATACAATCCTATAAATTTATACACTACATTTCATGTAATATTTTACGACTCATTCTCATAAAAGAAAATATCATTTGATTCAGTGCATGGGTGTCGGGAACATTTTAATTTAGAAACAATGTGAATAACTTTCTCTCTCACCTCTCTATCAGTGGAGATCACATGATCATGGATATGATAATGGGAAAAAATATACATCGATGGAAATTTCTGACACCACGGAAGTTCACCCCAAATATCCCGAATTTTATTTCTCATTATAATTAGACTATAACTCTGTTTTGAGAATTATCATAATGAAGAAAATTGAAAACAAAGTGTTCCGACTCATCTCAGATTTTTATGAGATATAAAATCTCGTACTTGTAATGCCCTAACTCCAGAACCCCAGATCTCGTGCATTATTTTAATACATTGGCATGATTAAAAGGAATCAAGACCTAAATGATCATAATATTCAACAATCTTGGAAAATAGATTACATACATGAGCATTACATACACTTTCAAACATAAAACATGATAAGCATAATACTTTGAGAAAAACATTATTAGCCTAGATTAATCCAATAAATATATCATAATACACTTCTTGGAAATATAGGAAAATAAAACATTAAAAGGGGTGGTCCCATATGATCAGTATGTGTAAATAATTTAGCGGAAGTTATAAAATTTTAAGGAATGATTTATAATAATAACATCATCCTTATAATCAATAAAAATGAACATAATATGGACAAAATATATCAAAGATTACCATATAAATATTAATATGTACATTCTACTAGTTGAATAATCCCACATAATAACTAATTTCATAATGAGGAAATGCATGATGGCGGACAAAATAACTACTACGTCAAGGACTTGTGAAATGATATTTAAAAAATTCTCTATCAAAGCCTTTCTCCAAGACACTAGTTTTTTTCATGAGTCCTACTTATGCATCAAGTATCTATAGTGGGCCACTACCTTCACTTACATTGTCCAATTCATTCCTCGTCGAAATATGGGGAAACATGACATAATCATTCATATGGAAACTAGTATATGAAATGTCAATACATTAAGAATATTCCATGAATGGTATAAAAATATTACATCCATAGTCAAACATATCATAACTAATTCAATACAATTTAGAATATTTTATTATAATAAATCAACCACAATCAAGAATAATATCTAGTAAAGGATGCTAACATAGTTTAAAATGATTATTAATACCCTTAGAGAGAAATATCCCTTTTTCATGAAATCATTTTGAAGTTAGATAATTTATAAAAAATTTATTTAAAATATATTTTCTAATCAAAGCTTCCCATAACACATTAACTATATTTAAAGGAATTAACATTTTTAAACAATGATTTCCATAGAAATAAATCCTTATATCATTTTGAAAACCACGCCATTAATTGAAAATCATTAGAAATATAAATCATTAAAATATTTAAAATGATGATCTAGTTTAAAGAGTCCCTTCAATAAAACCATAAAATAATCCCTTCAAAAACATTTTTGTGAAACATGGAAATGGATTATAAATATTTCCTAGTAAATACTTACACATAAAAAATCTCGGATAAAAATGAGATTATAGAATTAACTTTTACCTTAGATCTGATTCCCATTATACGTATTTGAAACTCATGTATAATTATTTTAAACATATTATTAATTTATTTAAAAATAATAATAATATTTATGATATCATATATGATAATTTTATGAATTTAAATTATCAATTTTTTAAAATTTTAAGATAATGCAACATTTTGGGTAATATCCCTCTGTTTGTCGTACGTTTTTGGAATTGTACTTATTGATAATATTACATAGATCATGAATTAATTACATATATAATAAATAATATGAATAATATATAATATATATTCATAATATAAAAATATATAATAGATATATATACATATTTAATCGAATACACTGTTCATAGAGACGGTATTTCATACATACGCATAAATGTTGTCTCTGTTTTCTAATCCTACTGATTAGATGTAACACAATTTCATACATACATTCATATATATATATATATATCCACTAGAATAATTATGTCATATATTTTATAATTATGAATGTTATATTTTTATATAATCATTCATGGATGGTTAATGTAGAGAATAAATCTTATAGCATCCTTGAGACAGTAGGTCATGCATATGCATGAGGAACAATATGATTCTATTGACGGTGAAATCTTTTGTAATTGGATGGTATATTATATACACAGATTCATTAACATGTTATATTTATTATTTAAATCAATTATTTTCATTATAATACCCTTCTAAAAAATGACTTGTTGAATAACAAACTACACAACGATGTAGAGATGGTAAGCCATACGTACACATGTATAATGAATTTGTTCATCATTGGATCGATATAAAACTGAATATGGTTGTTCCATATTTATAATAAAATATCATTATGTATAAGGTACTAGATATTTTAGATTAGTATGGAAATAACAAAATAGAGGAAGTGTAAAAAGAAAATATCTTTGAAAGAGGTGATAAAATAAGTATCTCTTCTTCATGTGTTTTCTTTTTATATGATCACAATTGGTCATTAGGTTGTTTTTGTGATCAATTTAAGGCCTCTCTGATGAAGTGAGGAAATTAGGGAGGATATTTTAATAGGTTTAGGGTGATCCAAAGGTATTTGGTTTTGTAAATGTAATAAAATGGGAAGTACCCTTTTATAAGATTGGTGAGAGGAACTTTAGGAAAATCATGAAATATTAATTAATTATAAAATTAATTTTCGGTTTCTAATAGGTCTAAATGAATTTATTTTCATAATATTGTAGGTAGGGGCCAAAATACTATCATCCAACATGTTTTACACATGATTAGCTTACCATATTAATCTTATCTATTTGACTTAACACTTATTTAAATATTTTAACTTTTACAATGTCTTATTGTATTATTTTAATACATGGTTTATTTAGTTACTATAAAATGACAAGAGAAACTAATGTGGTTCATTAATAATATTTATAACATTATCTATGTCAATTTTCAGAATCATAGATTTTTAGGCCTATTATATAATTTAATAAATTAGTATTTGTTTCAACAACTAATTTTTGTGAATTTTGACACTATTTGGTATATGATTTTTGTAAAAGTCACATAACCATGATTCATTCGAACCCAATACATTTAATCAACCATAACATGTCATATTAACCATGAAAATTCGTGGATGGCATCAAAAGTTTCAATATAAAATTATTTTAATATTTATAATATCAATTATTTTAATCATTCATGAATATAGTTATTAAAACATCATATTTGTGCAATAAATAAATTTAGTTATTTAAGGTATAATACGTATAACTAAAAAACTATGATGTAGGAAATACTTTTTCTTTTTAATGAATATTTAGAGTGAATTTTTCATATATATTACCTTATATTTAAAATGGCCTAGTTATTAAAATTTGAATTTATCACTTTTAACTCTTCTTTAAATAAAATATAAAAAACATCCTAATTTAATGCATGTGGATAAAAAAGTGTCATATATTTTTCTTAAGGTTTATTATGGTTTATATAAACTTATCCAATATAATTAAGATATGCTTTATGGTAATTTTGAATTATTATAATATTATTTTAACTTGTAATTATTTTATTTAATTTTAACTGTTGTAAAAAAAATTAAAGTTAATATTTACTAAAAATTAATTTCATCTTATTGAAGAAAATATTACTTATTCTTGAATACCTAGATTGTTTGATTTTTTTAAATTCAATTCACCGATGCGGTAAAATTAAACATTATGCTAATTTGAAAATGTGCCTAGAAGGTGGGTAAAAGACGTTAACAAGTTCAATAAAATCTTATAAGTCTATTTTTATTATAAAATTACTCCAATGAATTATATTATATTAATAAAGGTCTAATTTATCTATTTTTTACTTAAAAATAAATTTATGTAAAATTTGTTTTATTGAAATATAAAGTCGGTTTTAAATAGCAACATAGAGTTTTTTAATATTCATAAATAAATTTATATTTTTCAGAAAAAAAAAATTCACCCTATGATAACTTGGATATTATAAATCCAAAAAATAATTCCATATTGAAAAATAAAAGCTATAAATTTTAAAAAAGTTGGTATTACTATTCAAAACTTCTTTTTATACAGTTAGTTTCATTAGTTGTAATGTGCTGGAAATCAAAGCAGCATACACCACAAGTTATTGTATTATACAAATAAAAGTGTAACGAAGAAGATTGGGGTATTAAATTATCCCCTACTTCAATAAATTATGTCCACTCTATTTAAACTCAGGATTGAAAACTAGGGGTTTGACCTTTCAAAATTTCTTAAATGAAATTCCACATTGAAATATTGACAAATGAAGCCCCTATTTTAAAATAAAGAAAGGAAATTATGAAGGTTATGAGAATTAACACTTACTAGGGTTCCATGTATGAAAAAAATTATTTGTAAGAGAAAACTAACCATAATTTTCAGATGGAGAGTGATCGATAATATTATTAGGGGAAAGTTATCTATATGAAAGCCATAAATTTGTGATTATCTAATGGAAAATTTGATTCATCAAAAAAAGAATGTACTAGGAGAAAATTTTATGTTTTATTTTCCTTTCCCATTAAGAATTTCTTTTCTTCGTATACTAATAAAACAAGGTATCATACTTCATGTAAAATTTTATCCTTTAATTATTTCCTACCACAAACTCATGTTTATCTTCAAAAGATAAAACTCAAATATATTCTATTTATTTAAATTGTATAGGGTTAAAAATATAAAAATATACCATTTATGTGATGAAAACTATTTTATAATAACAAAGGGCTTCTTTTAGGCTAGTAGTAGGCAATAAATATTTCCCAATCTTAGTTTTTGGGATCAATTCTTCAAGCTTTATCCTACACGAAAGGTTATCGCTCGACCTGATGGTTGTCCTTTTTGTAAAACATCTTAAGATTTGTTTTATACATAAAAATACTACCCAATTATCAACTTAATCCCTTCTAACATTTAGAGATATCCATAACAATTATTTTTTAACTCACTCTAAAAGGTTTATAAATTTCCAAAATGAATTGTAACGTCAGATTCCCCAAAAAATGTAATATTGATCATACTTAATATATGATTAACATCATCATATTAAAACCTTAATGAAAACAAAAATTATTATAGTAAAATATTTATATATATCATTTTCTTCATATAATCAAATATAATTCTTGAATAAAAAAATACATTAATTATTCCACCTTGACCGTAAAAGAAACATATGCTTGACCTCGACTCATTCGTCTCTTCTAATATATATTTCCTTGAAACTTGGGGAAATCAATTTCATAATGTCTTATTCCATTGAAGTTGTTGTATTGACCATTGATATCCTATTTCTTACCAATTCAATCAAGATTTTGGTGGCCCATTTCTCCACATTTTTAACAAACTCTGATTCCTTTAAGGAAAATAATATGGTGTTTCTTCAAAAAATTATCCCATAAGAGAAAATCCCAATTTTCCTTTTCCCTTTATCTAAATATTTCTCCACCGTTATCTTCCTCTCTTGATTTCCTTTAATGTCACAAGACTTGTACTATTCCTTTTCCATCTTGATATCACATGAGATTTTATCATCGTACGTTGAGAAAGATTGTGAGACCAATTTCCTTTGGAGGAATGGTTTTAACCCTTCAATGAATCAATCAATCTTACTTCTTTGGTTACATATGTAGTATATATCTTTCATCTCTAACCTTGTGATGTTAGCCTCATACTTTTCAACATTCTCATACTAATTTTCCCTCAGGCTTAGTAGTTTTCTTTCCATATCAGTTTAATGATGAATAAGAAAGTATTTCTCTAAGAAAAGTTATTAAAACTACATCCATTCCATATTTTCAACTTATTCAACTTCCTTTGAGTTTTGAATTAATGACCACCAATTATCCGCATCTCCGGAGAGATGATAAACATCCATGAAAACCTATTTACTTTTATTACTTCCCTAGTCAAGAAGTACTTCCCCTATAGAACATATCCCTTGCTCATCCAAAAATGCATTTATTGTTCCATTGAATGTTGGAGGTTGTTGTCACTTGAAGTGGTCTAACATTGATCCTCTGTATTTTGATTAATGATGCTCCATATGGGTATGTTTATTATTCATAACATGAGTAAACTATCCCAGTATCTTATTAAGTTCTTTAGTACCATTTGTGTCGCCATCTCTGCTATAATTATCTTTTATATGAAATAAATCCCTAAATGTATTATGAGTATTGATACAATTTCCATTCATTACACTATGCGGTATTTCAAAACAATGGAATACACTAAATTAGGTTATAAATCATAATTCATATATCCAAACTACTAAAATAATTAATATAAATTCAATGTTTTGTGCATATCTCATCCATAACCATAAATATGGTTCCATTGAGAACATATTTACTCAAAAATCATTCATAATGGATTGTATGGAAAATATAAATTATCCTAAGAATATACACTGATATTTTAAAACCATGAGTTTAGTACAACATGTTGTCTTATACTAGGATGACTCTAGTCATGAACGAAACATCTTGTCATAGTTTTCACCCTAGGGTTCAACTTTTCTCCATCATCATCCACATGTTGTATCCAGGAAGGGATGTAATTCTTAGAATATCCATGTAATCTCAAAATACTAAGGGGTTCTTCTATACGTGCCCAAAAATTCTATATTAGGGTTATGAATAGTAATTTATGTTTTCTAAATTGATTTCAATGGTTGTTTCAAAACATCTCTGATACCAATTATAACGCCCCGACACCAGAATCCTGAATCAGGTGCATTATTTTTGTACATTGGATTGATTATAAGGAATCATGTCCTAAAAGACTAATCATTTTATCAATCTTGGAAAATAGATTATATATATGAACATTACTGTAGAATTTCCAACATTAAAACAAAAAATAAATAATCCTTTGAAAACACCATTATTCCCCAAGCCTAACCCTACATATCAAACATAATACACTTCATGGAACCATGAGAATATAAAATATAAGAATGGGGTGATCTCAGATGCTCAGTAAGGGTAAATTATATAGCAGAAGATATAATATTTTAAGGCATGATTTATAATTATAACATCTTATTTTTTAAAAATAAATGTGAACATATTATAAAAAATATAAATCAAAAATTACTAAATAATCATTCATGTTGATATTATACTAGTCGAATAATCACATGTATTATCTAATTTCATAACGAGGGAATGCATAATTCCAAAATTAATAACTACTACATCACAATCATTGGATAGAACAATTCACAAATAATTTTTCAAGGACATGTGCCCATACACTAAATTTCTCAAAAGACCTACCAATGCATCGAGGGGCAATAGAGGTCACGCCAGTTACATACTAAGTCCAATGCATTATTCAAATGAAAATTTGTAAAATTAAATTAATATTCAATATTAAAAAATTTCAAGGAAATGTAAATACATGAACCATAAACCATGAATGGTATAAAAATTGTTGATCCATAGTCAAACATATCATAACTCATTCAAAAAAATATGGAACTATTATAATAATAAATTATACTCAATCAAGAATAATATCCTGTAAATTATGTTTTCATAGTTGAAATTGATTATTAAAACTATTTGAGATAAATATCCCATTTTCATGAAATAAATTAAAATACACATAATTGATAAAGGAATTTATTTAAAAATGATTTTTAAATAAATTTTTCCATACCACTTTGATAAAAATGAATGTAATTAAAAGTTTTAAAACAATTATTTCCATATTAATAAATCCATAAAATTATTATGATAACATGGAAATTAATTAAAAATATTTTGAAAAATAAATCATAAAAACATTTGCAATTATGATCTAGTTTAAATATTCCCTTCCATAAAATCAAAAATGATTCCCTACAAAAAATAATGAATCCTAGACATTGATGATAAATATTTTCTAGTAAATACTTACACATAAAAAATCTTGATTAATGATTAGATTGAAGAATTAACCCTTACCATAGATCTTATACTCATTATACATGTTTGAAAAACCTATGTAATGTTTTAAAACATATTAATAACTTATTTTTGTACAATAATAATATTTATGATATCATATATTATTATTTTATGACATTATAGTACCCATTTATTAACAATTCCAGGTTAATGCAACATTGTGGGTAATATCACTTTGTTTATCGGACGTGTTTTGCCTTATCATTATGGATTATGTTACTTAAGTCCTGATTTACCAAATTACTAAATGTATAATTTTATTTATATATAATATATTTTCATAATATAAATAAATATAATATAATTATATATAAAATGCAATACATCGTTTAGGGAGATGGTAATCTGTAAGAACGCATGAACGATGTTTCGGTTTTCTTATCGTATTGACTGTAATAAAATGAATGAATTATATATATATATAAGTAAATTATAATTATTATTACATATATTTCTTAATTTTTAATAATAGATTATTATATAATCATTCATTTATGGTTAATGTGGAGAATAAATCTTATCACATCATGGAGATGGTTGGTCATACAAAGGCACAAGGCACAATATGATTATATAAATGGTGAAATTTTATGTAATTGGATGGTATAGTATATATAAATAATAATTAACAAGTTATATTTAATATTTAAAACAATTATACTCATTATTATACCCATC
Source organism: Viscum album (assembly GCA_963277665.1). Classification (NCBI taxonomy): domain Eukaryota; kingdom Viridiplantae; phylum Streptophyta; class Magnoliopsida; order Santalales; family Viscaceae; genus Viscum; species Viscum album. The sequence goes on from OY728159.1 coordinate 500,297,962, forward strand.
CAGATATTTATGTGTCGAATAACAAACTACACCTCGTAGTGCTGACAGAAAGTTGTACACATGAACGTATTGTGAGTTTGTGATTCATAGGATGCATTGAATAATTAATATGGTTTTACCATTAATATAATAACATCTATTTATTTATATGGAACTTGAGTTATTATTTTAGTATGGAAACTACAAAGAAATAGGAAGTGGAACATGAAATGATCTCTGAAAGTGGTGATAAAATAATAACCTCTTCTAAGGATGTTTCCGTTTTTAATTGAAAAAAGAGGCCATTTGGTTGGATTTATGAACAATTTAAGGCCCCTATGATGAAATTGTTTTTTTTGGAAGTATATTTGAGTAGGTTTTGGATGATAAAAATGTATTTTTAGTTGTGAATTTAAGGGAAGGGCGAGTACCATTTTTTAAGAGGTGAGAGGCACATTAGAAAATATTAAAATATTAATTTATTATTAATTTAATTTTCGATTTATAATAGCTCAAAATGGATTCAATTCAATTATATGGTGGTTATTGTTATAAATACACTCAACTAATTGGTTTTAGATATTTTCAGGTCACCATATTAACCATATCGTTCAGACATAACCACAATTTAAGTAGTTCGACTTTTACTATATCTTCTTGTATTGTTATGATACAAGGATAATATAAGTACTATAAAATGCCAATTAAACCTCAGGTGGTTCATTAATGAAATATATAACATTACCTAATTCATTAGTATGATTATTAGATTATTATCAATATTATATAATTTAATAACAAAATATTCTTTTCAAAAATTCATTTAGGTCAATTTTGATACTATTTTGTTTTTGTTTCTTGTTAAAGTCATATCAATTTGTTTACATTGAAAAAAATACATTTCATAAACCCTAACATGTAATATTAACCTAGAAAATTAGTTAATGGAATAAAAATCATAAATTTTCATTTATTTTAATATTTATAATATCAATTATTTTAATCATTCGTTAATAAAGAAATTAAGACATTATAATTGTGTCATAAAAAAATTTAATTATTTAAGGTCTAAAAATTATATAAAAAATTTTATGTTGTATTAAATATTTTTATATTTCTAATAAATATTTTAAGTCAAATTTATCTTATGTATAACCTTATATTAAGAATGTTTTAATTATTAATATTTGAATTTAACAGTTTTAACTCTTCTTTAAAAAAATATAAAAAATGTTCTAATAAAATCTATGTGGATGGAAATGGATTATAGTTTTACATAAGATTTATTTTGGTTGAAATAAATTTATCAAATTGAATTAGTAAATGTATTGATATAAATTTAAAATATTATTATATTATTTTGTCCTGTAATTATTTTATTTACTTTTAACTGTGGTAAAAAAAATTCAAACGATACTATACTTGAAAAAATATTTTCATGATATTGTAACACATTTTACTTATTTATGAAATATGTTAATGTTGTATTTTTGATATTCAATTCACATTTGTTGTATTATTACATTTTATTCTAATTTGAAAATGTTCTTTGATGGTGGCTAAAAGATGTTAAAAAGTTCAATAAACATTTATATATCTAATATTATTATAAAATGACTCCAATGAATCATATTAGACTAATATATGTATTATTTGTCTATTTTTAAAATAAAAGAAATATAAATAATAATAATAATTTTTTAAATAAAAATTCGGTTATAAGCAATAACATATTGTTTGACACTATTCGTCAAAAATAGAAAGTTTTTATAAAAAATAACAAAAAATCACCCTAAGATAATTTTGTTATTTCTAATCCATAAATGAAGTGAATTTTGAAAATTGAAATTTATAAATTTCAAAAAAGTGGGTATTTTGATTCATATGACCTTTTTAAACATCTAATTTCTTTGGTCATACTCTACTAGAACTCAGATCTGCATACGTCGTAATATATTGTATTATACAAAGAGAATAGTAATGTGGAAGCATGGGGTGTTACTTTATCCCCTCCTGCAGTAAATTACGTATTCCAAATTTAATCTCAGTATTGAAAACTAGGGGTTTGACCTTTTAAAATATCTTAGTTGAAATCCCACATCGAAAAATGTATCAATGAGGCCTCTATTGTAAAATAATGGTAAATATGAAGGTTACCGGAAATAATACTTATTAGGGTTTGATATAGAAAAACATGGATATATATGATAAAACTAATCATAATTTTCTGATGGAGAGTGATGGGGAATATTATTTGGAGAAATATAACAATATGAAATCTGTAAAATTTGCGATGATCTAAGGGACAATTGGATTCATCGCCAAAACAAATTACTATGATAACATTGTTGGTTTTATGATCCTTTACCTAGTGTGGTATAATTAGTATACATCATATACTAAGTACACAAGGAATCAAACATAATTTTGAGTTTCATCCTTTGAATAATTCCTACAACAAACGCATATTTGTCTTCAATAGATAAAACTGAAAAATATTCTATTTATCTCAATCGTATAAGGTTTCAAATATAAAAATATAAAATTTAAAAGAATAAAACTATTTTATAATATTAATGGATATCCAGTAGGCCAGATGTACGTGATAAAGCCTTGCCGAAATTCATTTGTGGGTTCGATTACCCCCATCAAGGTCCAACGTAACAGGTTTTCGCCCGACTTGCAGGTTGTCCTTTTTCTAAAATATTCTAATAAATATTTTATCTGTAAAAATACTATACAATGTTAATATTAATCAATTCCATCGTTCAAAGTTATCCAAAACACTTATTTTTGAACTCTCTCAAAATGTTATCTAAATTTCTATAATAACTTGTAACATCAGATTCCCAAAACAACGTAATATTGAAAAAAAATGAATATATGATTACATTCAACATATTAAAAACTTAATAAAAACAGAAGGTATTTCAGTATAATCTTTATATATATCACATTCTTATTATATCTAAAATATAATTCAAGAATAAAAAACACGGATACATTAATTATTCCACATCGACCGAAGTTAAAACATATGCTTGACCATGATCAATTTGTTCATTCTAATATATATTTCCTTGATGCTTAGGGAAATAATTTTCAGAATGTCCTATTATATTTCTATTATAACATTGAATATTTACATCCTCTTTCTTCCCCTTACAATCACGTGTTTGGGGCCCCCATCTGCACATTTTCAACAAACTCCCATTCCTTTAAGGCACGTACTAGGGTGTTTTTTCCCGCAACTATCATATAAGGGAACATCATTATTTTCTTTTTTCCGTTTGTATGTATCTTTCTCAATATTTCTCTTCATCTCATGATTGAAATTAATTTCATAATAAATTGTTAATTCCTTTTTCACCGTGATATCACAAGAGACTATATCATCCTAAAATGTGAAATATTGTGAGACCAATGCCTTTCAGAGGAATGGTTTTAACCCATTGAAGAGTTGATAAATATTACTTCTTCGGTTACATATGTAGTCTGTAGAATTTATTTTCTATACTTGTGAAGTTATCCTCATACTTTGTAACATTATCATCTTCCTTTTGCCTCAGGATCATAAATTACCTTTCTATATCTGCTCACAGTTCACGAGGAAATTATTTGTCTAGGAAAATTTCATTAAACATCCTCTATTCTATATTTTCTACTTCTGCATTATCCTTTGTGTTTTGAATTAATTTCTACCATTCATCCACATATCTTGAGATATGATAAAATACCTTGAAAACCATTTCCCTTTCATTACTTCCCAAAGAAAGAAATATTTTATCTATGGAATTAATCCATTGCTCATCCACATATGGATTTGTAGGCTCATTGAATGATAGAGGCTATTTTCTCATGAAGTGGTCTAAAATTTATCCTCTTCATTTTGGATCAGGATGCTCCATACGGGTAAGGTTATTTTTAATATCCTGAGTATGTTTTCCCAGAATGGTTATAAGTTATTCAGTATAAGTTATATCACCATCTCCACTATCATTATCTTATAATGGAGGGAAATCTCTACATGTGTTATGTGTATTTATATGATTTTAATTCCCTCCAATGGGCACCATTTCTAAACAATTATATTCACTAGATTATGTTATGAATCATAATTCATAAATCCAATCGAGTAATATACATAACATAAATTTTCAGTTTTGTGCATATCTAGTCAATAATCATAAATATGGTTCCTTTGATGATGTATTTAATCATAAATATTTCTTAATTTTTTAAAAAGAAAATATGAATTATCCTAAGCATATCCCTTGGGATTATCAAACCAGGTAGGTAGTAAGCCCTATTATCGTCTACCAGGTTACCCTGAGTCAAACCTGAAACACCATGTCATAGTTTTCAAACCATGGTACATCAATTCCAGATCATCATCCATATTTAGTGTCCAGGTAGGGATATACATAATGGAATATCCATGTAATCCCAAAATTCATAGGGGTTCTTTTATAATTATAATAAAAGTATATATTAGGGTTATGAACTATAATATATGTTTTATAAGTCTACTTCCATGGATTTTTCTAATATTCTTATGATATTAATTTTATCCTCCTAACCCTAGAATCCTAGAGCCGGTGCATTATTTTAATACATTGGAATGATTAAATGGAATCATGTACAGAAGGACTGATAAATTTATTAGTCTTCGAAAATGGATTACAGACATTAACATTACATAACACTTCCAAACATAAAACACAACATCAATAATTCTATGAGGATTCAATTATTCCCCTAGCTTAACCCTGCACATCAATCATAATACATATCTTGCCATCATGTGAACATATGACATAAAAAATGCTGAGATCAGATGCCTAGAAAAGGTAAATAGTTTAATGGATGCTATAAACTTTTAAAGAACAATTTATAATAAAAACATCATCCTTTTAAACAATGAAAATGAACATAATATGGAAAAATAAATCAAGAAGTATCATAGAAACATGTATGTGTATACTCTACTTGTTGAATAAACACATGTAATAACTTATATCATAACTAGGGAATGCATAATGTCGGACATAATAACTACTACATCAAGGCCTTGTTCCATGAAAATTCAAAAATATTCTATCAACGGAATATGCCATGACACAAGGGTGTCTCAAGAGACCTATCGATTCCTCAAGGGGCTATAGTGGGTCCTGGTCGTCACTTACTATATAAAATTCTTTTCTCATATTAAAAGGGTGAAACATAACATAATCATTACTATTAAATTTAGAATAATAATGTAAATACTTTAACCAAAAACCACGAATTTTGTAAAAATATTATATCCATATTCAAAAATAACACAACACATTCAATAAAATATGGAAGATTTTATTATAATAAATCAAACTAAATAGAAAATAATATCTATTAAAGGATGTTGACATGGATGAAAATTATTAGAAAAACTCTTTGAAAAAAATATACATTTTTCATGAAATCATTAAAAAGTTACATAATTTATAAAGGAATTAATTTAAAAGTGATTTTTGAATAAAGTTGTCCAAAAATACTTTGAAACTTTTTAATGGAATAGTAATTTTAAAACAGTGATTTCCATATCAATAAATCCTTAAAATCATTTTGAAAATTTTGCCATTAATTACTAAGATTTAGAAAAAATAAATCCATTTAAACATTTAAAATAATGATCTAGTTTAAAGAATCCATTCCAAAAAACCATCAAATATAACCTTACAATACATTTTTACGAAACATGTACATGGATGATAAATATTTCCCATTAAATACTTATACATGAACAATCTTTGATAATAATGAGATTGAGGAATTAACCCTTACATAAGATCTAAAAATATGTGTACCTGTCCGAAACTCCTGTATAATGTTTTAAAACATATTTTTAAATCATTTATGAGTCGTTATAATATTTATGATATCATATATGATTATTTTATGACATTATATAACCCATTTATTTAAAATTCCAAGTTAATTCAACATTTTTGGTAATATCGCTTTGTTTATCGTACTTGTTTTTACTTATTATTCTTGATCATATTACTTAGATCTTGTTTAACATACTTATAGAATGTATAATATTATTTATATATCATATATATATTTATAATATATATATATATAATAGATAGATATATAAAATTTAATATACTATTAATGGTGATTGTAGGTCGTACGTATGCATGAACAATGTTTCAGTTTTCTTATGATATTAAATGGAAGAAAGTGAATGAAATATATCTATATGTGTATATATATATCATTACAATTGACATATTATTTCAAATAATTCATAATTATGAATAATATATTTTTATATAATAATTCGTGGATGGTTAATATGGAGAATATATCTTATCGCGTCATAGAGACAGTTGGTAATGCATACGCACAAGCAACAATATCATTTTGTTGATGGTGAAATCATATATAATTTGATTTTATATTATATATAATGAATAATTAACATTTTATATTTGTTATTTAAATAAATTATACTCATTATTATACACATCAAAATAATTTAGCATTGAATAATAAACCACACCATGACGTAGAGTCTGTAAGACATACATACCCACATATGGTGAATTTTCCATTCATAGGATGTATATTATATTGAATATGGTTATACCATTTTTAAAATAAAATATCAGTATGTAAAAGGTATTGGATTAATTAATTTTTTATGGAAACAACAAAGAATAAGTATGTGGGTGAAGATAAGTACTTTGAAATATGTGATGAAAGAATTACCTTTTGTTCGGGTGTTTCCCTTTGATTTGAATAAAAGGGGTCATTAGGTTGGATTTATGAATAATGTAAGGCCTCTAGGATTAATATAGGATATTTGGTAAGTTATTTTAACAGGTTTTGGCCAAGATAATGGATTTTAAGGTATGAATTTCAGAGAAGCGGAAGTACCCTTTTAATAATGTTGTGAGTGGCACATTATGAAAATCATGAATTATTAATTTATTATAAAATTAATTTTCTGTTTCAAATAAATCCAAATGGATTTATTTCGAGGTTAAGGTGATGATGGGTCAAAATCCCTTCAACCAATAGGTTTTATACATTTTTAGGTCACCATATTAACCTTATCATTTGGACATAACACTTAGTTAAATAGTTTAACTTTTACGATTTATTCATGTATTATTACAATACATGGTTAATATAGTTACAATAAAATTACAAGTTAAACTAATATAGTTAAATATTGAAATATATATAATTATATAAATCATTTTTCTGAATCATAGATTTTTAGAACTGTTATATTATTTCATTAAATGTTATTTGTTTTAAAAATAATTTTTGTCAATTTTGACACTATTTAGTAATTGGTTTTTGTTAAAGTCATAAAAAGATGATTACTTAGAAACAAATACACTTAATAAACTATAACATGTAAATTCAACTAAAAAAATTAGTATGGAATCAAATGTTTCAATTTACATTTATTTTAATATTCATTATATCAAAAAAATTAAATATTACATTAATTAGATTATTATTGTATCATCATTGTGTCATAGATAAGTTTAATTATTTATTGTCTAAAAATTAGAAATAAAACACTTTAATGTAGGAAATATTTTTATCTTTCAAATAAATATTTGTAGTCATATTTATCTTATGTATAACCCAATATTAATAAAGGTTTTGTTATTGAAATTTGGATGTAACACTTTTAACTCTTGTTTAAATAAAATATAAAAAATTTCCTCAACTAATCCAAATGGATAAAATAAGATCATATTTTTCTATAAGGTTTATTTGGGTTTAAATAAACATATCTAACAGAATTAGGACATATGTTTTAGTAATTTTATATTATTATAATATTTTTTTACATGTATTTACCCTTTTTACATTTAACAGTGGAAAATAAAATTAAAAAGATACTATTCAATAAAAATAATTTTTATCCAATTGAACAACATTTTACACACTGATGACAACCTAGTCTGTCAGATTTTTGAAATTCAATACAATGAAGCAGTAAAATTATGTTTTTTCCAAATGTAAAAATGTGTCTAAAAGGTCGTATAATGACGTTAAAATGTTATATAAAATTTTGTACGACTAATCTTATTATAAAATGACATTAAATAATAATATAGGATTAATATAGGTATAATTTATCTAATTGGACCTTAAAATAAATTTACATAAAAGTAATAATAATTTAAATAAAAGGTCGGGTTTGAGCAATAATAGAGTGTTTTCATTATTCAAAAAAATTTGAATGTTTTCGAAAACATAAAAAAAATTCACCCAAATCTAATTTTGATATTATTAATCCATAAAATATTTTCATTTTGAAAAATAAAATTTAAATATTTCAAAAAGTGGGTATTACTATTCATAACTTCTTTCTAGATGGCTAGTTTGATTTGCCGTAGTGTGGAGCTTTGTACATCTCAAGATATTCTACTATTAAAAGTGTAGTGTACAATGGAAGCATGAGATATTATAGTACTATTACATAGTGAGGTCATCCTGAGTAATGTCATTATAATTGTAACCCTATAGAAACATAATATCATGAGTCAGATGTATGGGGAATCCAATCTTACTGCCCACCTTGTTATTATACCAGAAAATTAAATCCCCCAGTCATAGATCCACTATACATGTTGATCAAGAAATGGAATTTGAGTTTTGGATGGAGTTTATTAAATTTGATGAGTTATTACTCAAAAAATCCAAATTTCTCCCATACATCCCCAAAATGAACATTTCCCATATTATGTGTCATTCCATCACCTCCGAGACAAGGCTAGCATTCAAGCAATACATTGAATCAGTAACAATTCTCAACCCAACCCCAACCACATCTGTTGGAAAGGAAATTCAAGAACATGATTCAAAATAATACATAATGAAAATAGAATTATATAAACATGTGTAATCCTACCTACTAATGAGATAATGTTATTTTCACAAATATTGATCTGAGATGTAATTTTATCCATCGCCTTGCCCAGATGCCTTTTGTGCAATGTTTCAACTGTGATTGGAGAACCCAAATATTTATTTGGAAGAATTATTTTGTTGATTCCCATTTCAGATAAAATTATTTGAAATCACCTCTTGGATAATTAGTATGAGATATAGACAATATTATTTTAACTATTGATGAGATTCCTGCAACATTTTTAGTATTTATTGAGGATTTTGTCGATACCTCAAATAGTTGTTTCATTACTGTTAAACAATATAAGCATGTCATCAAAAAAACAAAAGATAACAAAGTCTTTAATTGTTGTATATTCAATGGAATTATTGATTTATCCATGCTAGCATCATGTATTTTATTTGTCCACATAAAGAATTCTAAAACAATATTAATAGACTAGTAGGAAATGGGTTCCACTAACATATCCCATGAATTGATTAAATAAATGGTTCCACCTTCCCCAAAATACATATAGATCCCTTGTCAGTAAAAAAATATAAATTCTTGATCATATACATATATATATATATATCCCCATGTAATTAAATACTGTTAACATATATTCCCACTCAATCTTGTCATATAATTTTTTCATATCCAATTTGATAGAAATTTTTGAACTATGATAATTGTTATGTATTAAATCATTTCTTGGGATTGATTGATAACACCTTGGACTGATCCCCGTCTAACAATACCAGGTTGTTCCTTAGCTACCCATGCAGTAAGATGATGGGCTAACCATTTATTTAGCTCCCTAGCGGGGACTTCGTAAGGAATGTTTCACAAAATTTTAGACGTAAATTGTCTCAATGATGAGAGGTATTTATCATTGGGAACCAGGATAGGGAGAGATGCACTTACCACCTATTAGAGACTCCCACCTCGGAAGATATATTGAGTAGTATCAATTAGATCTGTTTTTACTATAATCCATCAGGCCACATAGAAGGAACCAAAAAACAATCTAAACCTAGAAAAATCTAAGTATTCAGGCCTAAAACAACCTCCAATATTTTTTCATCCTTAAGAATATATACAAGAGAGAAACTATTATCCATTGTAACCATTTTTTGTAACAGAATAATTGATTTAAGAGTGCCCACTAGGAAAACCCTCTTGAATAGAGAGGTAAAGGACAGTAATGAGTAATATTAAATCAATTTCAGCTATACCCCCTATGTCATCAATTTCATTTGAATAGGTCTCATCATTGTGGGAATTTTTTATTTACTAATACGTAAGTGGTTTATAGACATATGAATGTAACCAGGGTTCTGTTACCCATCCCAAATCCATCGTATATTGGAATTCTCATGGAACCCCCACTCTTGAACTAAAATCAACTCATCTAGGGTGATATTGTGTTAGAGAAGGGTTTAAAAGTTTCTTCATTATAAGATTTTTCAATGATTGATTACATATTTTCTGTTACCTGATTTATGTTATCTAAATACTTATATAAAGTAGGGTTTCACTATACCATATTGAAAAATCCTTCATTAACCATTTTAATTTACAATGATGTCCAATCCATTGGTTTCCATGTATTGGTTTAGATTTTAAGGTAGTCACCTCATTATAGAAATCTATATCACTTGACCATATACCTATGATTTAAAGAATTTTCTACCATTATTCCATGTTTCCTGAATCAATAGGATTGAAGAATGATCCAAAATAGTTTTAGTAATGTTGGAAATAGAAGCTATATAATAAGAGGATATTGCATGCATATAGGAAAAATATATGTCCAGATGATAACAAGTTCAATCGGATCCCTTATGGTTATTTTATCAATTTAATTTATCAATTATGGTTCCTAAATAAATTATTCCACTAAGAGACATGGAACAAAATAATTCTTATCTTGTATTTCTAAATATTTTTATCCACCCTTCTTTTGTGATAGATATATAGTTGTGTGGAAGTCACCAACCACAATCCATATACAGATACTCAGATCAATCATGATTTGGATTTTCGATAGTTCCACCCAGGCCACTGAATCACATATTTCATAAAACAATGAAACAAAACAGTTCTATGTAGTGGGTGTGATCTTTGTGGTAATGAACGGGTCTGAATCTTTAAGAAGATCAAATATGATAATTAAATTCTGTAAAATCCAAACATATTGATTGGAGGGATTACAATTTATAATATTATAAAATAAAATTGTATAATTTTAAAATTAGATACTGGGAATGTTATCTTGGGTCCCTCATTTTCACTTATAGATATTTGATTAGAGTGGATTACATTTTCAAAAAAATATAATTTCAACCTTATACCTAAACCATGAGAGTGGCATATTAGGATGTTTAACATTGGCGATGAATACGTCTTCATTTGGAGCATGATGTTAAAGGTGTCATATACTTAAAATAATGGAGATACAGAGGTGCATGTTCAATATTTTCATTAGGTAAGGTTCTGAATCAAGATAATGGTGTTGAGGAAGAGATATGATAATAAACCTATGACTTCATCATCTGATCTGATGATAGATATAACGAAGGGGGAGCTATGGAGTCATAATCCTAGAGATATTGTAGTCATTAATAATATGTCATATAAAATTATAACTAATTGATTTCAGATTATTAGTTTATATATTAAAATATTACTTATTATAATTTACATTTAAATATGATGAATTAAAATATATTAGTTAAAATACAATTTTATTGAAATGGATCTTCAAAATTAATTAGGGTTTAAATATTAATCAAAGAAAAAAAATTATTCAAATTTTTGTAAATTAATTTTTATCATTTTATCTAAATTTTTTATATTATTCATGTAAATTTGACATTTCATATATATATTTATTTCTATGTTGTGTTTTTTTAAAGTGTAATGTGAATGGTTTTGTTGCAGATAATATTAATTTAAAGGGACACAAATAATAAGTTGTTACATCAAGAAAAATAATATACAAAATAATCATGGAAATTTTCATATGCATTGTATATAATATATTAGGTGATGTAAGAAATGATGAATATATTTGGGGAAAATATAATTTTGAGACCACCCAACACATCATAGTATGTTATTCAAATGTTTTCCATATAGAAAAAAATATACATAGAGTATTAATATAAAATAAATGCATCATTAAATTATTTTTATTAATATTTATGAAGGATTTTTATTATTTTAATAATATTGTTACTAAAAATAATCATATATTTTATTTTATTTTATTTATAAACGTCATAATTGACACATAATAAAATATTCCACTCCATGGAGGAATAAATAAAGTGAGATAAAGCAAATAATAAGAGTTAGGGAGATAGGGAATGAAAATATAAATGTTACCTTATAAAGCATAATAGAATTTGAAATAAAGAAACTATATAAAGGGTAAAATAAATGCAATAACATCCACAGAAAATGATTCATAATGAAAAAAGTTATCATATGTTATGGTTATAAATATGAATAACGATGTATTGTTTTTAATAAAGAGAATAACTACATGAATAAATGATTGGATGAGACCTTTTACATCGAGTCTAAAATTACTTCACGTACAATACTAAGAACTAGAATAGTAAATATGAGTTTACAAATTACATTATTCCAAAAATATTTCATATTTACATATTTTATATAATACATTTATTATAAAATTTTAATGATTTCATAAAATAATATTTTTAACATTGATTATTATGAGGTTTTTATATTCATTATTCGAAATTTCCATGGATTTGGTAGTAATAGTTGATCATTACATACCAAAGGTTCTATAAGATTTTAAACTGTTATGATACTTTATTAAGTAATTTTAATGTGATGGAGTTTAGTAATATTATAATTGTAAAAAATATAATATTATTCATCTCTATGAATATTTTAGACAAATAAAATAAACATAGGGATTTATATTTTATATTTTTAATTCACCTCATAGATTATTATTCATTAATCATAGAATATTCACAATTTTATTATTAATAATGTATTTAAAAATTAAATCAGTTTCAAATCATCCATCATAACAACATTATAAAATTTAAAATAACTATTATTTTAAGTTGGGTAAAACTTTTCTAGATAAATTCATTTTTAAGAGTGTTAAAAATGAATAAGAAATTTAATAACTATATGCCATTTATAAATATAATATTCGATTAAGAATAATTTTTAATAATCATATAAATATTATTTATGATATTTTAGGGGTAATGGATTAATGAAAACAAAAAACATTGGTATTAAAAAAATTGACATTATTTATATTATGTCTTCAACCTTGGATTATATATAAATCATCTAAATTAGTGTCATTTGGATAGAATAAGGAATTAGATGTAACACCCCCAAGATATAAAAATATTTTCCCTTTAAAATATATTCAATTTATGTTCCCTGATTACATTATATCTAAACAATAAGTTAATTTTATGTTGTATGAAACCTTATGTTTAGGTTTCTCTATATAGAACGCATAGTCCAACTTTTTTTACACCCAAAACAGACTCTCCTCTCTAGCATGCATAATACACAAAACCATGTTATACCGAACAATAATGTATTCTTAATAGTCTTATTATCAAATAAAATATTAGAAAACGAAGCTGTTATATTAGTGGTTATGTATAGTATTAACTATGTTATCAAATTATGTGGATAAAATATATAATTTGAATTCCTTTTTTATCAATTGATTATATATGAATACAGAAACCAAATAAATATAAAGGGTGTGATTATATAAAATATTGTTTTCATGTGAAAATAGTGATTTATCTAAATAAGTTAAATTAATTACTATTAGGGAATTATATTAAATAAATTTATATTTTATATATTCAATAAAATATTTTTTTATTCATCTAATTGATTTAATGGGAATATTATGTGAAGCAAACCAATATTACACATAAAATTATTTTATTTTAAAAAAAAATTCCACCTTTTAATGGGGAACCTCGTTAAATTCTATTATTTTTAACAATTATATATTTTATACAACAAAATAATAATAATTTCATAAATATAAGCACTAAAAACATGTTAGCTTTATGTTTTTTTATTTTTCTCTTAAGTATCATTTTTTTAATGAATAATTAAAATAATGAATTTTAAATCAAAATAACTTTTTCATATAATTTATTTTTAAGAAAAAATTATCATATTAAAATTTTATAAATATTAATTAGATAATTTATTTTCCAATTAATCTAATTTAGGTCATTTTAATTAAATTAATCTTGAAATTGAATATAATAACATCACAATATTTTGAATATTTTTTACATTAAAAACTCAAAGACTTATCCTATATGAGAGAATAAATTTAAATTAATTTATACCACTTATGTAGTGTGAATTTAGAAAAATAAATTTAATATTTTGAAACAAAATGATTTATAATTTATGGTAATTTAATTTTTTGTACTAAAAAAATTACTAAAATTAATATAACTAATTAAATAATTTTAGGTGAAATTATTTTTATAAAGTGATTAAACCAAAATATTAATGGTAAAATTGACCAATATCTTTTCAATAACCTATTATATAAATATATTTTGGACAGTAAATCTATATTTTTATAGAATGATTTTTTTTTACTCATATGGAATACATAAATCTTTTCAAAATAACAACTATGTCATTTAACTTTACTCTAAAAAAGAACTCACCCCTCCTAAATCCTCACATATATAAAGAAACTATTTAATTATCTTAATATGCCCTGATTTATTCTCATGATTATTCCACTCATCCGCAAATCCTTACCTTCGTCAGAAATCCATGCAACGAATTTGTTTGGTGATGACCAAAATGTGTTATCTCAAAAGAAGTTACATTCTTTCTCAAGCGCATTAATTTCATTTTCTATATCCACCACCTCAAATATTATTTAAAATTGTCATATAATAAAATATTTATCTCATATATACTTATATGGTTTCATTATAAGGGTTCTACAATCACTTACACACACTTCTATATAATGGGTGATGAACTTAATGTTTATGTATATTGCGAACTACTGCATCACAAAATGAGGTCATTAGAGATTCCATTAAAACCTATAATGGTATGTAATTATGATGGAAATATGGATTATAAATTACACATAAAATATATATTATATTTTTAATATTATTTAATTCTTATATCCCATATAAAATTTGCATTTTTGTTTTCTGTAAATATGATAACATCATTTTTGGGAAGTAGGGACTACCGCTGCCTTAAAGAGATGTGACTGATTCACACTGTTACTAGAATGTATAATGTATGGTTTTGGTAAAAAATATTTAACATAAGTAGATTTTATATAGTATTAATAACAAAATTAAATTTTTTGTAATATATTATGTCATTTTTATTAACGTTAATAGACACTAACATGTTATAATGTTTGTTGCGAATGTGTGGACTACCGCCTCCTCAATATGATGTGATTAAATTTATGTTGAAGTTATTATATATATATATATAATATAAAATAATATTTTTATGATTATACAAGTATCCTTATGTAATGATAAAATATTTACTTACCTTTCTTCAATAAAAATCGTTGAAAACAATGAGAACAGTACTCATGTGTATCTACAACCTACCATCTCCATGAAGGTAACGTTGGATAATTTTTTATAACCATGTTTACTTTTTGGATTTAAAATTATAATTAATGTAAAATCATGACAAATTTTTCATGATTATTATTCTCAATAATAATATATAATAACCCATTTGACCATATATTAACATCCAATTACATTTTTAACACATGAACCAAATTTGGTCATAAGACCTGATGTAAAATTAAATGTTTTACTTATTGATTAAATAATTTAATATGAATAATAAAATTAATTATTAAGATGAAAAAAGTTCATAATCAAGTATATAATTAAAATAATTTTATTACTCGATGATATAAATAAGCACATAACAATTCAGAATCAAGGTAATGGATTTCATTTCAATTTATATTCCATTATGATTTATTTGTTATCATGCATAGACTAGATTTTATATGGTATATAAACATACAATTTACATGTTATATAATTAATAATCATACTCGGAATGTCTAGTCAGAAGAAAGATCTTCTGACTATTTATTAAGATAAAATACAAAGTACAAGGTGGACGGGATCAAACAAACAGGAATGTCCTCATCCATCAGATGACATGGCTAAAAATCAAAATACAACATATCATTTCCATAATCAGAATCACCAGCATGTTCCCAATCATATTGAGAGACTTCCTGATTGGAATGTTTCAAAATATTTGAACTCCCCTTCCTGGGTAGTTTCGAGGAAGTCCTGGTAGACACGATCTTGGGAAGACTAGAATAATCCTTGGGTGGTCTCCACTTTGGGGATGTAGAGACCTCCCCTGCCGACATCTTTCCCTTATTACTCAGAACAGCCTCCTTGAAAGAAACATTCCCACCACTATTGAAAGGTCTATTTGGGGTTTCATTTATTTTTCCCTCCTCATAGACATTACTCCATTTCTTATGAAATTTAGAAGAGGATAAGAACTTCTGAATCTCATGGTGATAATCAATACCTTGAAGAAAATTGGTCTGATTAGAGGCATCATCTTGAGAAGGATCAGGATTCATTGGATCCATAGGTTGTGTAGGGGTTTTCCCAATAGAAGTACCCTCATCTACCCTAGGAACCAAGGGAACACTGGGTTCTCTTTCTGGAGATACAACCACCAACAGATTTCTGTCCTTATAAAGATAGTCATATTTATCAGTGATAATCCCATCAGTCATAGTAGGAGTCGGTTCTTTCATAGGATCGCCATCATTAATGATGAGTTATGTCAAAGGCACCTCATCCTTTCTTGAATTCCTTCGGTAAATCTTCGCTGAATTACCTCTCATTCCATACTCATTACATGAGACATTCCTTCAGCATGTATCCAAAGAATGCCCAACAACCATACAAACATTGCAGAATAATGTTTTTTTCATACTCGACATCAATATGTATGTTATCAGAAGTAATGGAAAGAGTTACCTTTTTATTCAGTGTCAAGCTGAGATCAACCTCCACCAGCATCCGAGAAAAGTAACCAAACCGGACATCTTCAGTCTCCTTATCAAGGCATATGAGAGTCCCAATAGAAGTAGCAATATCATGCAATATCTTCGGATACCAAAGGAACCATTTGAGTCCGTGAAGGCTAACCCAAACCTATGAAAATGCATTTCATGCACGTGAGACATTAAAGTCCAAAGAATACCCATGTAGATATATCCGTCCAGGTTTCAATAATAAGGTCCACAGGTTCCAAGCGTGAAGCTTCAGTTCGTCAGAGGGAAATAAACAATGAAAGGAACCTCTATCGAGGGAGACACTTTTCCAATTAGAGAAACCCCATAAAATAGTGATTCAAAAATCCAAATCCTCAAGCTTCCATGGATTTTCACCTTTAGGTAAAACAATCCGTCCAATCAATGAACTTATTTCCAATTGCAAATCTCTCAGCAAGGGCTGTGGGGTCAACTTCTTAGGATATTATATGTTTCATATATTGTCATTCCTTCTTGTAGATTACGATTCAAATGTTTCAATGTGTTATGGGACACTTTGGAATATGTCATGATTATTTTTCTCAAAAATTTTTTAATGGTAATTAAATGGTATTTACCTTTATAAACATCAAAAAGATTTATTACTTACCCTCCACTAGGTAATTATTGATAAAAACAAACTATTTATTCAATATGGAAATTTTACTATAAGATACTTTTTATTACATAAATTTTTTATTCTACATATGAAGAAGGAATATGATTCTTTATGTGATAGCCCATCAAAGAATCCATAGATATCATAGTAAAAAATAAAAATGGTTTTGAAATGTTTTTTACACATTTACTAGATTATTGGTATGAAGCCTTGATAGTATTATATTCCTTTCATGATTGCTTATTAGTATTAGACTCTTGGAATGATTCCTAGATATTATTATATTTTTTCAATGAAGACTTGATTATATGATTTAGATATAAAAATTTATTCATTTCATCATTTTTTACTCAATTATTATTATTACATGTTATTATTAAATTAGATATAATACACATGGTTAAACATTATTCGCATTTTACTGAGTTAATTTCATGAGTTCTAATTATCTATTGTGACAGATTGGTTATTCCATTTTTTTAAGTTGAATCAAATTTTTTATAAGTTATTTACCTTTCCATGATTATATATCCTACATGAATAGTTATTTGTTTTTAGTTAAATAACCTTACTGGCCATTTGAGATCTCCCTTATTAAGTTAAATTTCCCATGCTTATAAAAAAAATTTGAAATTAGCATTCACGGATACTATTCATTTCATTTTATTATGTATAATGTTTAATTATCCATTTACTAATGTAAAATGTGTATCATGTATGTAATCCGGATTTCACAAATAGATTAACTGATTCATACATTGGGATGTGATTCCTTGTAATCATTCCAATGTAATAAAAAACAACCCACAGCAGTCTTTTGTAGTTGCGGCATCACATATGGGATCAAAGGATGTTTACCAGAAACTATAGAAACCAGATCTATAAAAATTATAATAGAGAACATACACCTAAGATAACCATTGAGGATAATAATAGAATCAAATCCATGAAATTTTTTAAGGTAAATATTATATTTTTTATACCATCAATGCGTCATTGTATGTATAATACAAGTTCACATGGTTCTATAAATGATGTAACATGGAGTAACAACTCCAAAAAGGTGTGTCGAGCGTATTATAGCATAACCTAGTACATAGAAATGACCCTTACTTTAGACCTCGTTTGACCTCTCGGTAATTTTTTTTGGATAATTCATGTTTTTATTACAAACCTTTATGAATTTTTTAATGATATCACCAGGGAAATTTTATTTATCCTTATGATGTTCTCTATGAATTATTTTTTCAATTTATTTCATGTGAAACCTTTTATTTACAAATAAATTTTTTTCTTTATTTTATGATCTAATCTCATATATTCCATTTTATATAAATGAAACCTTGAAAGAAGAAGTGTATCAATACTCATGTTAAATTTTGAGGTTTCCCTAAAGATAATGTCAATGTAGTTGGTAATAGACATGATAATTTTAGGGAAATATTGGGGTAGATTAATTATATTATGACCCATAACCTTTTCTCGAATAGAGTAACAGTTTCAAAAACTAGACTATTATATGTTGGATCATATTATGTGATAGATTCCCCTATCCATTAGTTGTACTACATATCAAACTATAACTTAGAAAGTGATAATGTCTTTTGAGATGATGTTTGAAGAGTTAGGATGTTAGAAAAGGAAAAGGATATTCTTCTATAGTATTATTAGAGTGAAAATGTTAATTAGTAGTGGTAATTGATATAAATACACTATTGAAGAAGAGGATGTATAACTAATGAAATGAAATGACTGGAAGAAGAAATTATTCTATAAATCCTTCCATCATGACAACCAAATTTAGCTAAATAGATTTTTTTTTAATTTAATGAAAATGGGGAAAGAAACTCTTATGGTGTAAAAATAAATGACTATAATGTTATCATGATATGCTATTGATTTTATACAAAACATTTAATTAATAATTGACTAATTTATTATAATTCTTATGGAAATTATCTTAAGGGTACTAGCGTCTTAATCATTTTCATCTTATGAAAAAAAAATTATCTACTATCAAGATAGAGAAATAATTTTACTTGTATTATAGAATTGAAGTGAAAAATAGAATAATAGGATAATAGATAAAACATGGATACAGGGGAAAAGGTGAGAAGTATTTTCCTACATGTGATACTTTTTTCTGGAAACACGTTTGTAGATGATTAAATGGAAAAGGATATTTCATCAAGGGTAGAGAAAAATGACACCATGACTAGGATTACTAGGTCAATAAATCATTTTATAGTGTTTAATTATTAAAATATAAGGATGCATAGAGATATGAAAATACGTTCCCCATGTGATATGTGAATATGACCCATAGAAAGATAAGGGATCACGACCAATCATATATTACTAATATAATTGATGTAGAATTATTAATCTACTTCTGTATTTGGATCAATAAAATATGTTGCAACATTATGTCGTTGATTATGTTCTCAAAGTTTGACTTATGAGATATATAAGGATTTTTATATAGTAATTTTCGTTAATGTCTTGAGACCATATGTTTAATGGAAACAAGAAAAGTGATTTTGAAGAAAATTATCATTTTTTGATGACACATTATTATGGGAAAAATGACCCTTAATATGTTCCGGATAATGGGATATTGTTTCTAGAATAAAGAGATCTTGATTTTGATAATGTAAATTACATAGTAATGAAAAAATTTGAATTGTGAATGGATTTATTGAAAATGTTGATTGTGTTATCATTTATGAATTTTAAAACATTTTTGGATGTATGGAATATATATAATTATATATATTTTATTTAAGTAATAAATAGGATGCATGTTTTCAATAAGGTTTTATGTTAATTCATGTTATTTCCATATTCAAATTATTGGTATATGATGATTAAAATATACATCCTCTTATTTAGCAGGTTCATATTGAAAATTTAGATACCTTCTTTCAAAGGTGTTGGATCATAAACATTTGGAAGGCATATCCATTTAGGATGTGGTTTTACTTGGTTTTTGAATGAGGTTTTAAGATTAATGTAAAACAAAATTGCATGAATTCTATTACACTAATTGGTGAATTTTAAATAGTTCAAGGATTAATAAAATGAAAATAATATTTTGGTGGAAATATATATTTACTTATACTCATATAGTTTAAAATATTCCCTTAAAAGTTGGGAAAAATGTTTTCGAAAAAATGTGGTCTTGTTATTATCATTTTTATGATATTAATGATCTAATAATAATAATGTTTTATGATTTTATTTTAATAAAAATTCAATTAAACATGATCTATATTACTCTCCACCATATCTTGATGGTTATATTTTTCTTTTTTATCCATTTGTATATTTCCACCAATGTTCACTTATTAGAGAACCTAGTTGAGTGACAATTTGAATTATCATTCGTTATTTTTATGAATATGTGTTATTAACTCAAAATGTGATGTTTTTTTAAATATTTTACTTTAAATAATATAGCACATGTTTACTAATATCAATTTTAAATATTAAAGATGTAAATTATTTAAGGATGGGAAAATGTAACCCCCCGGAATTAAAAATATTTTTATTTCCAAATAAATTTAGATTTTATCATAGATATCTTTAAAACCCATGTTATTCATATGGTACATGAATAATTATGATTATATTTATCCACATGAATGAATGATGTTTTCATTTTTTTCATGCAATACTGTCTATCCTTGATGTCTTGCTTAACATGAGTGACCAAGTTTTACCTAACAATAATATATCATTAATAAAAAAAATTATTTAATATAATAAGATTTATCATATTCATTAAATTAGTGTTTATGTATATTATTAAATATCTTATGAAAATATATGGTTTAAAATAATATAATTTGAATTCAATGGTTACCTATAGATTATTAATTACTATATAAAGAAAATAAATAGAAAAGTAATGATTTTATAAATGAATATTTTTATGTGAAAATTGTAATTTATATTAATTATTTCAATTAATTTATATTATTTAGAAATATTAATTACATTTATATGATATATATTCAACAAATAATTTTTCATAATCATCTAACTGATTTTATTGGAATATTTTTATAAAGGACTCATTATTTCAAAAAAACTTATATATTTAAAAATGTAGTTTTACCATTTTTTAATGGATAACATATTTTATATATACATTTTTTAAATTTTTATATAAAAATAAAATTAAATGTAAAAATTAAAACTAAAAAATTAGGATAGTGTGTGTTTTTTTTCTGTGAACTTCCAATTTAAATGGAATGTGAAAATAAAGAATTTTAATTCAAAACTATTTTTTTATAATTTATTTTTATGGATAATTTTTATTTTCAAATGTTTTTAAAGATTAATTATATTAATTCATTATCAATTAATATTTTTTTTTCATTGGGATCAATTTTTCTTTAAAATTTAATATAAAAACATTACAAACATTTGAATGTTTTCACATTCAAAATGTCCATTGCCATCACGTCTATGAGATTAAATTTAAATAAATTTTTGTATTTTTGTATTTTAATGTTTATAATTGATTTAATGTTTTTAATAATCAATATTTATAATTTCTAATAACATAAAAAAAAATTTGACCAAAAATATCACTGTATGTAATTAATAATTATTTACACCAATTAAGTAAAATTTAAAATTAAAAAGAGACTAAACCTTAGTTTTAATGGGAAATTGACAAATAAAAATATTTAATACCATTTTATGGGAATATTTACGAAACTAAATATATAAGGTTCCATAATGGTCCATTTATAAATATGGATAACATGGAATACTTGGGGAACACACAATTATTTTCAAAAATAAAAAGCGTGTCCTTTCCCTCTACTATAAAAATAAGCCTAGTCCTCCCACATTCTCACAGCATTCAAGAAGCATTATATCAATACTGATATATACAAATAGATCATAAGCATCCCTACTCAAATCATAAAATCCTCAATTTTGGATGAAATCCATCTAAGGAACCCCTTTTTGCAAACTAATAGGATTTACCCGAATATGATTTACCATTCCTCCTCATGATATTTTATTTTATTTTCATTATCCACGCCTTAAAATATTCATATTAAATTTTTAAATAACAAAATACATATATTATATATAATTATATTTTTTTATAATAACATTCTACCTAAAATACACACACTTCCATCAAATGGGTAAAAACATATCATCTAAGTGTTTGGAGAACTATCGCCTCATAAAATAATGTCGTTCCTTTTATATTTACCACCATTCATGATTGTGAATTATGATGAAATATATGATTATATATGATATATATAATATTTATAATTTATTCATGATTCTTTAATTCTTATATAAGACATCCCTTTATGATTTCCATTTTCTGAATATACAATAACATCATTTGAGGATGTATCGAGTACCGCCTCTCAATGTGACGCGACTCGTTTACACTATTCATGGAATGAATAAAATATTGTTTAAATTATATAAAATTTTAATATATATATGATATTAATGGAATAATTACATTTCATTACATATATTATATCATTTTTTATTTGATATTTCACACACCAAAAAGTGATAATGTAGGTTATCGATCTGTAGACTACCACCTCCTCATGACAATTTGATTACTTTTATATCACAAGAATTAACAATATATTCATAAATGAATATATAACATGGTGATCATGATATAATTTTAAATCTATAAATATATAATATTACTTTCCTTTATTCCGTAATTATTATGGAACAAATGAGTGCATTACTCATGCATACGTATGGAATACTGTCCCCAAAAATGTAACGTTGGTTCATTTTTAATCACCATATTTCATGATTGGTTTTAAAATTATAATTGATGTATAAATATGAATAATTATTTCATTATTTTTAACATTATTGAATTATTTATATAATTACACATTTAACAACAATTTAACTGAAAATTTATTTTAAATACATGATTCCAATTTGGTCAAAACCCACAATGTAAACATAAAAATTTAAGTTTTTGTTGATGTAATTGTAATATTTGAAATAAAAGTAATGATGGAAATTAAAAATGATCTGAGGATTGTAAATAATTAACATATGTGTATTATTCATGAATATAATGTCACATGTGACAATTAATACTCAATGTATGGGATTTCATCTCAATTTACATTCTATTGATACTTATTTGTTGTTATGCACCATCAGACTATTATATGGGGCATATACCACCCTTTGACATGTTATATAACGAATAACCTTATATTATTGATATTATAAGTTTAATTTAATTCCATTTCTTCATGAGGGTTATGATTCAAATGTAACAATGTTATATGAGATACATTGAAATGATTAATGATAATTTTCGTGAACAATGTTTTAATGATATTTAAATGGTATTTTCATTCAACAAAATCAAAAACCCTTTTTGTTTTTAATCCTCAACATGGTAATTATTGAAAAAACTATATTATTTATTCAATATGGATAGTTTACGAAAAGGCACACTTTATGTAATTAAATAAAAAGTTATACCTATGAAGAATGCATTGGAGTTATATGTTACGGGTGAGGCTCGTTATGGCCCATCAATGCATCGACATGGCTCATATGAAGAATAGATAATTTTTTGGCCGAGGTCTTTCTGATTTAATATATTCTTTAATAAGGACATTATATCATTATATTATTTTCATTAAGCCTTGATAAAAGTAGATTGTTAACATGAAGACTTGATATTATGAAATTCTTATAATGAAGCCTCAATGATATGATTTAGATATTCATTATTATGCATTCCATCATTATGTATATAATTATTGTTTTTTCACATGAATTTTCAAATAGATATAATTTATATTTTAATGTCGTATTATTATATTATTGATTAAATTTTAGGTGTTTTACATATCATCCACAGACTATTTATTATTACATATCTAGTTATATGAATGGAATATGTTGTCAATAATTTTATATTCCATCATAACTTAGTCTCATTGATTCATTATTGATTCCAATTTACATAACATTATCGATCATTTGAGATCACCCTTCTCATGTTCCCTTTCCCCAGGTGATGATGTGGAATTATTTTAATAATATTTCAAGGTAGATTTTCATTTCATTTTATTATGTATCGTGTTTTAATCACTATTTTCCAATGTAAAATTAGTATCACGTATGTAATCTGGCATTACAAAATAGATAAAATGGTTTGTCCATCTGAATTGTATTCCCTATAATTATTCCAATGTAATAAAATAATTTACTGTCTTTGAGATCATGGGGTGTGGGAATTATATTATGACTTTAAATGAGATAGTTAAGAAATGAATTATTATAGATATATAGAAACATATATTTTTGGGAGTGAGGGGAAATATTTGGATAAGGGGTTTCAATATTAACAAGTGTGGAGTGATATATTTTAATAAAATATTTATCATTTTAATTTTAAAATCAAGAAAATTAATAATGTTTATTATTAAGACAATAAATATGATTAAATTTATAAAATAAAGATTCATAATAGCTTCCCACCACTTTACAATATGTTTCTTATATTTTTTATTTGTGGATATAAAAACACCCAATGTTTTTCACATATATAATGGTTTAAAAAACTACCTTCCCAAGATATTTTATTAGTATTTTATTTATAACAATTCTTATGAACTCAGACTTTTTTTGTGGATAAGAGTTACGACAATTCACTCCCTTTTAGGGAAAATTATTTCATAATCTATGACATTGTAATAAATTAAAAACATTCTCATGAATCTATCCCATGTCCCATGTATGGTAATGATATATCATATATTATCATTCAAATATAAAAAAATATTAATTTATTACAATATGTATGTATTATAGGTTCTCTAATAATGATGTCATCTATTGAAATTAGTTGTTTTCAATTTTGTATCATTATTTACTTTATGGAGTAGGTTTTTTTCCATGCAGTGGGTCACTCAAAAAAATTAACATCATCCAGGGAGTATGATGTTAATTGGATTCTAGGATCAATCCCTTGATAAGGGATTCCAACGTATCCTTTCAAAAATAATTTTAATTGATGATTTTTTGGTTCCACTAATTTGGGAAATTCGTACCTTCTTAAAGGCATGTGATAAAGACTATTACATGTTGTTTGATATCATGTATTGAGGACATCTATGTGAATGGTAAATAGTATAGTTCAATGTTGAACATAGAACTAAGAATACCATTATTGTTTATTTGGTACTGAATATGGCCCTATGAAAATTTTTCTCATTGAGAATATGGGATGATATGGATATAATGATGATCCCCATAAGAATAGGACACTACATGTGTGTGTATGGTCTTACATATAGTATGTCCATGGGAGGATAGTGTTTGATTAAATATTTTGTG
Source organism: Viscum album (assembly GCA_963277665.1). Lineage (NCBI taxonomy): Eukaryota > Viridiplantae > Streptophyta > Magnoliopsida > Santalales > Viscaceae > Viscum > Viscum album. The sequence goes on from OY728159.1 coordinate 500,323,999, forward strand.
TTTAAACCTTAGCGAAGAATCTTATGCATACCATCAAGACTAGTATCATAGCCCACATATTTTGAATATTTTGGACTCACACCAATAGGAGAGTCCCATGGAGTATATGTTTACCATTCTAGATGAATTATAACCACTAATATCTAAATCCAAAAAATTAATTCTCACTATGAGAAAAAAAGATAAGAGAATATTGTTACATCATTAAATCATCAACATGAAGGTACTTACACCTAAATTGGATTCCCACTATTTAAAAATTATTTCTTTTCTATTGGTGGATTAAGGTATGAAGATTTAGGGTATGAGAATTATTATATATTGTACCAAAGTATATTAGATTAATTAATAATGGATTACCATGTGGATGTGTATTGGAAATATGAATAATGGTGGTACCATTAGAGAAACATGGAAGAGTATTTCAACATTAATTGAATATGAAATAGATTAGTCTTAATCTGTGTTACCATATGGAATTGGTTTTATAAATTTTAGGGTATATGGAAGATGATTAGACCCCTTAGTTTTGGATAACGAATTTTCTTATCCCTATTATGTTATAGAGAATGTTTTTATTTGTATGTTGGGACTAATAAGGGCCTTGGACCGAGTATTGTGTCAATTTGAGAAGGGTTCCCAATGTGGGGTTCTTGGGGATATCTATAATTGAAGTGGGGTGCCTTGGTAGAAGTGTCTCTAATGAATATAAACCCATAGGTGGATTTATGATGAAGGTGGATCATTCATATGGATTTAGAAGCTGTTCTCCCTGACATGCATTGGGAAATGGATTTCCCATATAAATGGTTCTCTCATGTAAATTACATTGGTAGAGGGTTGGGTGAATGGTCACCTAATTATGGGTGATAATACAGGGACTCAAATATGTTAGTGTTGTCCAATGTGGTTAGCCTTATTATGGGTTAACCAAGTACCTCAATCTACTGATGGTTTTCTGATGTGGGTTACCACAGAATTGGTGAATTTTGGGACCTCACCCATGTTAGTGGGGGGACAAATTGTTTCATCCAAGTGTGAAATGGTTTTATTTACAAGTAAATCAAACATATTTCTTACCATGTTCATCCCCAGAAATAACATCTATACATATAAAAATTGATATTGGGGGATATTTATAGATCGACCGACAAACCATGGTTTGTTATATTGGCGATAAACATGGGTGATATTAGATACCTATATGGTTGACCTAAATGTGTGATATTTGAAATATAGTTGGGGTTGGTCTTTTTGATAAAATGGATTCCATTATAAAAACTATTCAACTTCTAGAAGCCATAACATTTTATCCATATGTCTATTAGGGATGTACGAGTAGTAGAATTTAATCCTATGTAGTGAAATATTTTACATGATATGTTATATATAATTTAGTATCTTTCTTGATAATGTAAATAACATCCTAGAGGGACTAAAATTTATAGTTGGAAGAATTAGATCCTTTTAAAAATCAATTTGGAAAAAATGACTTACACTCTAATGGAGGATAATACCACCATGGCATAGAAATTTGAAATTTTTTGGAGTAATATATATCCCTCAATGTTTGAGAAATATTATGGGTCATGAAAATGGAGTATTATTATTATTCAAGAGTGGATGAATATTTTTAATCAAATATGGCATGTTTTCTTCTATATGAGGATATTATAAAGGGTCATGTAGATATGTTCATTTCATGAACTATTTGATTCTTAAAAACCACCATTTCCTTAGAATTTGATTCATCTAGAACATAATAATATTTATTTAAAGGTAAATTTATAACAACTTGATACATTCCTTTGTCATGTTATTTTAATTGGATATATCTTGATCATGGGATGATTCTTTCTTAAAAAAGTACCTCAACAAATGAATTTTTAATTTAACTAAGAAGATAAAATTAAAATAAGGTGCTTTAGTACAAATGATTAATAATCAACTCAGGGTATTTTCATTTAAAAAAGGTGTAATTTTGACTCAATTAATGAATATCCAACATTAAATAGTTTCAAATATAGGTAATGGAACATGAGTGGAATGAATTTTAATTTATTATCCATTATATATGATATATATATTTCATTGTATCCCATTAGAAGAGAATTCAAACCACACATAGTTCATATAAATAGACTCCATTGTAGATTTATCTCAAATGTAGATGGATAGAATATTGCATATTGTTACATTAATTAATGATTTTATATAGATATCCCTTATTAATATGATAGGTTATATCATCATATTACAATGGAATCATGGGTAAACAACCATATTTAAATGGGGGTGTTTTATTGATATGCCTCATGGGTTAAGTGGCCAGACCATATGTGGTTGTTTATTCTATGAAATTTATATAGATATTGGATAGACCATAAATCATGTATTTTTTATTTTTTAAATGAGGACATAGAACCCTTTGGCTGATCAAAAAAGAGAAATGATGAGATTTATTTTTTTCCAACGTATATGGACCTAACGTGAATAGCTCGATATTTTCTAGGGCTAAATATAGGTCCGAGAGATCGATGTATCTTTTATATTTCAAACTAAATTATTCCAAATCCATAAAATACAGAGGCCTAAAGTTTATAAACATTGATTTTCCTCACAATCCACTTTATGCGATTTTAACATGAAACATTTTTTCCACATAAATTTGGAAATTAGTATGTATCATTTTATCTTCATTTTATGTTCTTACATGTTAGACTATAGGAAATTATTTTTAAGGATATTAATATTTTATCACAAAAAAAATGAATCATATATAGCAAGGGAGAGAATAAAACCTGACATAGATGAATATTTTACTAATTTATAAGACCATAAACAAAAAAGTGATTCAATTTTATTTTATGAAATGTGTACCATTGAAGTGGAAAAAATATCAAAAAATGGGCCAACTGGGAAAAAATGGTCTATCATCATTTGATTATATGGGTAAAAAATTATTTTCCATGACCTTGAAGCTATCAAATGTGCGATAATGCAATAATATTGGTATATAAGTCATATCCATAGGCCATATTTGAAAATAAAATTCCATTCAGATTTAATCAAGGAATTGAGAAAAGAAATTACATACTCTTGGTGTTGAAGATTTTTTTGGATGGTGGGTTATATCTAGGGCGCTTGTGGAAATATTTATTAGGGTAATTTTATTTATAGTCAAAATATATGTTTACATCAAAATAAAATCCTATTTTCACTGATATCCAAGAACGATTTATGATAGTTTTATTATCAAAAAACATAAAGTGTGATGTATGGAATGATGGTGTTCTAAAATACGGAATTAATCATTTAGACAATAATTCGAAATGAATGTGTGGAAATTTGGTTACATTAATTTAGATCATTTTCATGGGGGTTAAATACATGAATTAATTGGAAATATACTTAGTTTACGGTCACGCAGGATGGACTATATTGATTCTAACATTTTAGGATAAACAAATTTGACAAAAGGAAATGGGGAAAATGACCCAAATGGGGATTCAGAGACATGAATTATCCATTATTTTTTGGACATATGAAGACAAATTATAATTTACAATCTATATTCCCTCGGATCAAGGATGATGTCATGGGGAAGGTATATAAGGAATATCCACATAACAAGTTTGAAAATGGATTCTATTATGATGCTATTATGGTATACAAAAAACATTTTCCAAAAGATTAAGATGCCTCCAGTTTACAGGACATGTATCATAACATATAAATATCCATATCAATGGTTTAGTGTGTATTATCAATATTGGGGTTTGCTTCATATTTAGGTATTATTTTCACATGTAGCAATCGATGTTTTTTTTGTGAATCTTTGTATCCCAAATAATGAAACATCATTAGTAAAAAGGTGATGTCCATAATTTATGACGAACATATTTAGAAATTAATTTTCTTTGATTGGGATATTTTTATATAATTTTGATATTGAGAGAAAATACAATATAGTTCTTAACAAGGTTTTACATCATATATTTTTCTCATATGAAATGAAAATATTAATTTCACTTCAATCATGAGTATATTAACAAGGTAACCTTTCTTGGATTATTCTACATGAATTTGAATCACATATTTGAGAGGGGGAGAAATTTTTATTTTCCTCATGGTTGGTCATCGAATATGGGATTCATGTATCCCTATAAATAATATATGAATGGTAATCATTCCAATCATAGTTATAGGAAAATAAAGAGCCACCACACATATATGGATAATATGTGGTGTAGGATCATTTTTCAACTATGTGCTTACTAATAAATGAACATGTGATAGAATATCCTATATGTGACTGGGCCATATATATTAGATGGGGTTTTTCCTATTTCTAGGATAGGATGATGGATATATGGTTCACTATAAATCTTTTCGAAATGGTAATCATGCCACATGTAGTACTTGAGAAGAAGGTTCCCATCATTGATTGGGAACTCTTCCTTGGAAGGTAGTATTTTAGTTTTATTACATATAGTATAAGACAAATAATATAGGAATCACTAAATATCTTATAAAAATAAAATTCCAACCCCATTATGTTTTTTAAAAGATCCCTTATAAAATCCAAGAGCATACGTGATAAGGTAAAACCACAGAATAGATATGTCCTTATGAATTTTAATTTTGTGCATGAAGAAACAAGAATTTCCTTACTGTAGTCATCATGTAGTCCAATTATACTGACTAAAAAGACTACCTGAAAACTCTAAGACCCCAGGATATGTTCATTGGGTGAAAAATAATATGAAATTGTGGTGTTATCCATATTATCTTAAATCCTTGTTAATAGTTTTTATTAGGAGTTCCACATGATTCACTATCATTTTTTGGAGACATTTTCTATATTTTAATGTCATGAAGATGAGATGAGGTGTTGAAAATTTATTTTAGTGAATTATGATTAGAAAAATGGATTTATATAATGTTTTTTCTGAATTTTATGGTTGGTGTTCCTTTTAATGTAATTCATCTAGGACCACTAGTCTTTTATTTTATTGCCATTGATAGGGATCACATGATAATGTAATTGTGGTGTTGCCATCCAGTTGGAATGATCTCAATGTGAATGAAGGCCTACGAGGCCACAATCTAGTCAATATAATCTCACATGGGGAGAAGAAACAATGATTTTTCAAGAGAATGGGTTATAACAATTACCACATACATCTTTGTAATGAGAATCAATCCACATGTAGTTATAGGAATCATTGCATTGTGAAATAGCACTAAAAGTGGATGTCCTCCTAGAATAGGCCCATAGTCATGCAGTTTTATGTTATATGATATGGATATCAACCAAGTCATTTATGATCATGTTGCATTGAATTTTTGGTATTTTTTGATGTTATAAAAACATGCTAAAATGGGTCATAACTTTTAACAGATTTCAATAAGGACTCTATGTGGTTTCTTTTATGGTAACACGACAACGACCATAATTCATGATATTTACTATCATGTGACGAGGACCATTAGTCATTTATTTTATATCGTTATGACCGTGAGCACTTGTTGATGGTTATATGGATTCACCTTCTAATAACAGTTAATTCAAATTGAATGGTGATTTAATGGATCCAAATTTGAGAGTAGTGACTCTAACATTAAGAGAAATAGTTTCTGGTTTGTCCCAATATATGGGAATATAGATATCACTACATATTTCCTAGGGATGAGTATGAAGCCACACATAGTTCATGTAAGGTATGATAGTGTGGAAAGAGAGTGGAATTGGGAGTAAAGGCACTATGAGATGAGGACCATGATGATATAAAATTTTATGTCTCATAATAAGAACATTAATCATGTATTTTATTGTCATGTCGAAAGGATTTTGTCTATTAATTTAATATAACGCAACCATGATGAGATGGGTCATTAATTTTAAGGCCACTCAACATGTACCATAAGTGTTTCGTATTACCCCTGATGTTCAGTATGCAACCCTTACATAATTCTTTTAATGGTTATACAGTTAACAATGATGAATGTGAGAGTTGCAAGAACCTAGAATGAAGTTTAGAGGAAAAAGGGGAAGTCGCCTGGGCAACACACTGTTTATCTAAACCGTATGGTGAAACTGTTTGTAGATTTCACCATGAGGCAGTGGCTTCTGCATAGTTATTGCACAATTCGGGAGACCATGCGAGGAGGTAGTGCGTGGGTCTATGGATGCAGTGTCTAATGCACAATTAGGGAATGTTTTTTCAAACTGTGCAAACTAACCATGCAGGCACTTAAATGAGATACTAAAAAGGGGATCTCACAAATTTTCAACTAAAAGGCTTGTTTTTACTACTAAGATACCATAAATATGAATTTTTCTCCTCTATAGGCCAAAAAAGGTTATCCCATCGTTCCAGAGGTGATCCTAGGGCTTCCTTTGGCGAATCGAAGCTAGATTCTTGTGGTATGTTCTCGTTCTTCTTCGTTCTGGATCATTGTCTTAGATCTGTTTCTCATATTCTCTTGGTTTATTAGATCTAAGCCTGTCATGGGTAGAGTTAAGTGTGTGCATGAAAAATATTATGATATATGGTCTTGGTTTTTCTTGGAAAAGAGATATAAGGAGGGGTTTTATGAATAAACATGGTATTCCTATGCGTTCTTCATTAATTGTGGTTTTCATCAAATCCTTTGAGGTATGAGGCTTTTTTCATGACTCCACATAGTAGAACTGATTGAAATTCATTCATCTTTATTGTGTGATGTTTATTTGATTATGATTTGGTTATTGAACACTTGTTAGAATACATCCTGTGTAATGGTTGTGAAATCTGGAAAAATTGTGGATTTTGAATGATTTCTTTGGTTCTGAATTTTAAAATAGAGATTTTAAAAAGGGGGTTTTCTGGAATTCTGTCACATGATTGGGATTAGATGTTTTTAAAAAAAGGGGAAATCTTTAATGAAGTTAAAGGTTGCTTTGAAATTGGTTGTTCTTTGATTTTCAACCAAAATGGTGTCTTATTGAAATGGGTTGACATTGAGATGGAATGGTATTGAATTGGTTTGGATGGAAATTGTTTTCAGTAAAATTTTTTTTATTGAATGATCTATTTTTAAAAGATCATTGGGAATTTTTTGTGTGTGTTTATCTTGATTATAGGGGAATTTATTGAAATATGACCTTGTGCTTGGTGCATATAGTTTAATGGCACATGACAATCGCACACACTAGTCTTGGTTGAAATATGAAATTGTTCATGGTGCCAAAGAGTTACTGGAACATGTGAAATAATTACCTTGTGACGACTTGTTAAATCAACAAGAAACCACTCATGAGTATAGAACAATCATAATTTTGCATGCATGGTTGGTTCTATGGGTGTGTGTACGGTTTGGTTATGCCATAAATGGTTGTTGTGAAATGTTTCTAAATCTTTTTTAGTTATTTTTCTAGAAAAATAACATGCTGGGGAAATTTTTTTCAATTGATCTTGTATGATTTTGGTAATGAATGGTTTGGAAATTTGTTTATATTTAGTTATAAATTTTTTGAAAAATATTATTTTACATAACCTATATTGGTAAATTGTTTTATATAAATTGTTTTATATAAATGTGACTAGCATTTTCATCTTATTGGCGTGAGTAGGAATGTCATTTAGGGAAAACATACGGAGTATTAGTACTCACCCCCGACTTTGTCACTTTGGTGCTTTTGCAGATTTTGTATTTTGGGATACATGTTAAGGTAAATAATCTCATTGCTAGTGGTTCATGGTGATGCTTTGGAGATGTGGTGATGCTTAGAGCATAGAGACTGGGATGGAGTCCTGGAGATTGTCTTGGTATATTTAACGTCTCTTGTTTAGTCTTCCGCATAGTACTATGATTTCGTGTAGGATTGTATTGGTTTTGGGTTGTATTGTGGAACAAAATGGCTGTCTTGTGGGAATACATTATTGAATGTTTTATTGACATGCATCATATAGTGGATGTTATTGGATGGTTTGGTTGGGTTTTTATTAAGGGAAAATCATTCCATAACGTAATCTCGATGCCCTCAACATTTATTTCCAGACTTTGGTGCTTTGGGAACATCGCTTAATGCCAAGTAACCCTCACCGCCTCCTCAAGATAACGAGGTAAGGGTGTGCTGTTACAAGTGGTATAATTTTTTTTCCTTCCATGGTGGTAGAAATGATCATCAGTGATTTTGGTCTTGGAGTTTGAATTTCATTTCGTCTATTCCTATGGTTGGAATCTTAGACATGAGTATGATTTTATTAACATGAAATGTATAGCATAAAAGGACGTAGCTGACCTATTTATTCTAATGTTCATGTTACCAGGGGTGTTGAATACATATGTGTTTTGTATACACTTCTATATTGTTTTAAATCTCAATGTCATAGGTTTATCCAATGATATGATCATGACATGCATTTTAGAGGAATGCATTCCCAATAAGATTCAATTTCCCATTGTGAGGAATGATTTATGACTTTGTGCAAGGTGCAAATTTATGAAAAAAATGCAGAAATTGTTTTCAAGTGAATGATTTTGAAAACAAGATATTTGGCTTATTTTGAAAATGGGTTGATTTTCAAAAAGAATGTGGAATGTTTTCTAAAATGTTTGAACATGGAAAATGGATGATTTGGAAAAAAATGTTGTGGTAGTTAATGTGATAAATTAAAAAATGCTAAGACATTAGTTTCTAGAGAGTGAGATTGACAGATTTTGTTGATGGTTTTGAAAATGGAACCCGGTAGGCATCGTCCAAACCAACCGGAAGAAGATGTTGAGAATGTGGTTGAACCTGAACCACGGGTGAACCAAGATCTGGTTCAGAGTATTTTCCATGGTTTTCATGTGGTAAATATAGGGATCTAGACAAATTAACCAAGGAATCTGGATCATTCCATCCAGTTCATGAAGCAGAATCCACCGAACTTTCAGGGTGATGTTGAACCCTAGAAGACGGAGGTGTGGAAAATTAGGAAGAATCATATCTTCAATTACATGGGACACCATCAGAGCTCAAGTTCATGTTGGAAAATTATATGCTCGAGGATCTAGCACTTCAGTAGTGGGATTTATCAGTGCAAGCTAAATTGAAAGAAGGAATTACATCAGAGGATTTTGAAGAATTGTTCAATAATTAATTCTATACTCACACATTCAAAATCCTAAAAATGATGGACTTATTCAGCCTGAAACTGGAGAGCCTCTCTGTCATAGAGTATGAGTCTATGTTAATGAATTTAGTTTTTTTTTCACCAGAGGTTGTGGGAAATGCATCTTGGAAGTCACGCATCTTCGAATCGAGGCTAAGGAAGGAGATTCTATCAAAGATTGCAGTGTTATGATTTACTAATTATACAGAGATGCTGAACAGAGTGACTATTGAAAAATGTGATATCCCAGGATCGATAAGAGAAGGAATGAAGATACCTATAGGAAACGGTGGGAACTCAACCGCTTGGAACACAAAGAAAATAGACACATATATCCTTAGTGCAAGTGGAAATCGGAACCAAAATGCTCGATTAGTAAACCTGCATCCATGACCACATAGAAAAGTAGGTTGTTTTCAATGTGGTTCTCTTGACCAAAAATAGATATATAGTATTTCCCAACCTAGAGCATGTCATAATTGTAACAAGATGGGACATGTTTAGTGCTATTGTCGTAGTGTTCCACAGTCAGGTGCTCGAGACACTTCTCAGCTATCGCAAGCATCGTATGCTTCGACTGGACGAGAACAGTAGAATCAGTCTCATCAGTAGAGAAGAGCTAGCCATGGTGATTCTTGAAATTCCACAAATCTTCATCCAGGGCTCCCTCAGCATGAAAACAAGGAGATAATTATAGTGAATAATCAATTGTATGGAGCTGAGCGGTTGATTGTCGATGATCCGGCTGGACTATCTATAATAAGAGGTAACATTATTTTGAATTATAACATTTTGAAAGTGTATTTTGATATAGGTGCATCACATTTCTTCATTTTGTCTCGTGTTGTTGACTTGATATGTTTAAAACTAGAAATGATGCCTTCTGTTCTGAAACTGAAAACTCTTCTTGGTGAAAGAGAATGTGAACCCTTTGTGTGTAGAGAATGTTCTATAACTGTTGATGGGGAAGAGTTAAAATGGAAATTCTCAATGTAAGATATCAATGTCTATGATGTAATCTTGCGTATGGATTGGATGACAACGTTCAAGTCTCAAATCGACTGTTATAGTAGAACAGTTAGATTCATGACTAAGGACAATATCGAGCATCTCTTTAGAGGAGAGATGCCTATAATGAAAGGTGAAATGTGCTTGATGGCACCTATGATGGTAACAATATCTTACCAATTGGCATTGTAGTCTTTGGAATCAATTGTAGAGATCGGGTAAAATAGTTTTCATCTTATTGTGGATAAATTTCCAGATGTCATTCCCACGAACTTCTCAGGGTTACCACCTCTAAAGGAAGTGGAGTTTACGATTGATATCATTCAGGGGACTAGTCTTATTACCCTTACATCATATAGGATGGAACCAATAGAGTTATAAGAATTGAATTTTCATTTAGAGTATCTAGAAAAAAAGGGTTTCATTCGACCCATTATGTCTTAATGGGAAGCACCAGTTTTGATCGTGATGAAGGAAGATGAAACATTTCAGTTGTGTTTTAACTATTGTAAGCTTAACCAAGTAACAATAAAGAATATATATCACCTTCCACGCATTGATTATCTTTTCGATCATTTAAGGGGGGCTCATTGGTTCTCCAAGATTGACTTTCGATCATGATACCACCAATTGAGTGTTCGGAAAGAGGAAATTTCAATGAAAAATTTCAAAACTAGATAAGGAAACTATGAATATGTAGTCATGCCTTTTGGTCTAAAAAATGCACCACCAGTATTCATGGAATTGATGAATCAGATATTTCAAAAATATCTAGATTCATTGCTTGTGGTGTTTGTGGACGACATTTTGGTCAATTAAAAGACAAGGGCTAATCATGAGGTGCACCTTGAAATAGTGTTACAAATATATAGAGATCATTTTTTGTATTCCAACTTATCGAAGTGTGATTTCTGGATACAGGAAGAACATTTTCATGGCCCGGTCATTTATGAGAAATGTTTTTATACTGATCATGAAAATATAGAAGCCATTATCTCATGGAAACCACCATATAATGTGTTCGAGATACAAATTTTTCTTGGTCTAGCTGGTTACTACCAAAGCATTGTGCATGATTTCTTATGACTAACTTCTTCAATGAAAACTCTGACAAAGAATAATTATCCATTACAATGGACAGAAGAATGTCAAAATTATTTCTAGGAACTGAAATTTTGGCTTACATCGACACCTATCTTGAAATTGCTAGAATCAGGACAGGGGTATGTGGTGTATTGAGATGCTTCAGGATCAGGGAAGGGTTCAGTTCTCATGCAAAAAAGATCATGTAGTTCTTTATGGTTCAAGGCAGTAGAGGGTGTACAAGAAGAATTACCCAACACATTATTTGGAGTTAGCTACAGTCGTACATGCTTTGAAATCACGGGGACATTATTTCATTGTTGAGAATTTTACAGTGTTTACAGATCATAAAATCTTGAAACACATTTTCTCAAAATGAGATTTGAATCTGAGGAAAAGGAGGTGGATAGGATATCTGAAAATACTTGACATTGACCTGATGAATAAATTAGCAAAAGGAAATTCTGTGGCTGATGCATTGAGTAGAAAGTCGAATAATCAGTTGGATAAAGAATCCTCGGATGAATGGTAGTTAATGTTGGTATTAGCCGACATGCATGTGGAATGTGAAAACCTATGTGTGGTTACAGTTTTATTTTCAGCTATACTTGTTCATGATTTAGTAAAAATGATCAAGGAATCACAAACATCTTATTTAGAATGTGTAGTTGTAAGATCAATACTCAATGGTGGGGAGACCATTGATGGCTTGAAACATGATGGGGGTTCAATTGTCTGTTTTAGATATTTGATGGTTGTACCTATGGTTTGTCAGGAAAAACTCCTTCATGATTACAACCACTCAAGATTAGTTGTACATCCAGGTACACAGATGTTGTATAAGGCATTAAAGGCGTAGTTTTGGTGGAGCATCATGGAAAGGATGGTGGCCAATTTTGTCTCGTAGTGCTTAACTTTTCTGTATTTTAACACAGACCATCAGAGAAAAGCTGGTATGTTACAATCATTGTTCATCCTATTATTTAAATGAGATAAAATAGCAATGGTTTTTTGTTATTGGTCTTCCAAGAACAGTCCAGAAACACGATGCCATTTGGGTGATAGTGTATCTTCTAACCAAGTCGTCCCATTTCACCACTATTAGTGAAACTCATACAATAGAGGATCATTCAAAAATCTATATCCAAGATGTGGTAAAGAGGTATGTTGTACTAGTGTCTATATTTTCAGATAGAGATCCAAGGTTCACATCTCGTTTCAAGAAATCATTACAGCAATCCCTTAGAACTCAATTGACTATGAGGACTTTGTATCGTCCTCAAACGGATGGGCAATCCGAGCGGATGATACAATCATTGGAAGACATGTTGCGAGCTTGTGTAATGGATTTTTGTGGCTCATGGAAGGATCATATCCCCTTAGTGGATTTTTCATACAATTACAGTTATCATGCCTCGATACGCATGACTCTGTAGGAAGCATTGTATGGGAGTCATTTTCATTCTCCACTATGCTGGGTGGAAATGGGTGAAACATCAGTAGATGGGACAAGCCTTGTCCATGAAATAACAGAGAATATCCAGTTGGTTAGAAAAAGGATAGAGATAGTGCAGAGTCGTCAGAAATATTATGCAGATCACCGTTGAAGACCTTTGTCGTTCATTTATGGGGATCATATCTTCTTCAGTATCCTTCCAAGGCTTGGACAACATCATTATGGAAAGTAGGGAAAGTTATCTCCTAGATACATTTTACCTTTTGAGATCCTGGAATGGGTTCAAGAGGTTGCCTATCCATTAGCATTATCACCACAGTTTAGTTCGGTGCATAATATGTTCCATGTATCCCAGTTGAAAAAGTATCACCATGGTATAGACCAGGTGATCAGATGGGATCACGTTGAGCTAGACCCTGATGCATCACTACTACTTATTATAGTGTAGATCATGAATATACAATAGAAAGCCTTTCATGAGAAAAGAATCAGCCTTGTGCGGGTTTATGGAAACACGGTCAGTTTCAGGAAGAGACTCAGGAATGTGAGATGGAAATGAAAGAATAGTGGCTCGAACTATTTTTAGCCAGCAAGGGTTGTCTACCTTCCAAGGACGGAAAGGCCAATGGTGGGGACAATGTAGTACCCCCAATTTCTAGTATATAAACCTTACATAATTCTTTTAATGGTTATAGATTTAATAGTGATGAATGATAAAGTCGGGAGAACATGGAATGATGTTTTGAGGAAAAAGGGGAAGTCACATGTGCGACGCACGGTTTGTCTAAACTGTGCGGCCATACCCTTTGTATTTGGCACTTTGAGGCGGTGGCTTCCGCACGGTTGGAAAACGTTTTGGGAGACTATGCGAGGAGGCTATGCAAGGGTCTGTTGAGGCAGTTTCTAATGCACAGTTAGCGCACGGTGTGTCAAACCATGCGAACTAACCATGCAGGTACATATATGAGATCTTAAAAAGTAGATATCACTAGTTTTTGCCTCTAAATGGCTCATTCTACCTTCTAAGTGTCCGTAACTCGGGATTTTTCTCCTCCTTAGTCCAAAGAAGATTCTCCCATTTTTCCGGAGGTGATTCGAAGGCTTTTTTAGCGAATCGAAGCTGAATTCTTGTGTTATGTGATCGTTCTTCTTCGTTTTGGATCGGTTTCATAGAACTACATCTCTTATTCTCTTGGTTTCTTAGATATACACTATTTATGGATAGATATAAGTATTTTGATTCCAAATATGATGAGATTTGGTCTTGGTGTTTCTAGGAAAATAGATTTATGGAGGGTTTTTGAAAAATCTGAAACACCCCGAGATTTTATAAGAAGTATTGTTTTTAATTTATATGATGTCTTGTGTTGTATGCTATACCAAAATTAGCTTGTTCTATACGCAACACTGTATTAGCTAGCAGTATATGCAACACTATTCTTGGCTCATGTTACACGTAATTTCATGTTCGTTTTGTTGAAATTATTCTATGCAATATTAAATATAGATTTTGTTTAATGTATAAATGAAATAAGATTTGATTATGTTATACGCAACACCAAACAGAGCTTTCACTACTCGCAGCCCTGACATGGCTGGCATTACACGCTATCAAGAAATTCCTCGATAGCGTGTGTAGTACGCAAGACCGAGTTTCACTAAACGAGATATTATTATAATATTATTATGAACTAGCTGTTATGAATAGTAATACCAAATTTTTGAAATTCTATAAATTTTATCTTTCAAAATGGACTTCGTTTTTTGATTCAAAATATCGAAATTATCATAGGGTTAATTTTTGGTATTTTTCTGAAAGCTTTCAATTTTTGATGAATAGTGAAAACACTGGGTTACTATTTAAAAACTGACTTTTTATTTAAATAATTTTTTATTTTATTTAAAATTATTTTAGGTAGAAATTGATCCATAATACCTATATAATTTCACTATAATTCATTTGAGTCAATTTATAATAATTATATATATATATAAATTTTATTGAACTTTTCACCATCTTTTACCCACCTCCAAGGAGAATATGAAAATTTACATAAAACATAAATTTACCGTTTATGTGAATGGAATTTCAAAAATCCGAGAGACACGGTTAATATCAAGGAGTAAAATGTGGTTCAATAAGATGAAAATAATTTTTTGTGAATAGTAACTTTTTACTTTTATTTTCCACAGTTAAAAGTAAATAGTGTAATTATGGGTAAAAATGATATTGATATTACCCTAACAAATGTCCTAATTATATTGGATAAGTATAATTCGACAAAAAAATCTTAGGATTAACATATGACCATTTAGGTCCACTTGGATTAGATTAGGACATTTATTATTATTTTATTTAAAGAAGAGTTAAAGGAGTTAAAATCATAGTTTAATAACTAAAGAATTTTTAATATATGGTTATAAATATGATAAATTCGACTAAAAATATTCATTAGAAATATAATATGATTTCCTACATAATGGTATTTTATTTATAATTTTTAGACATTAAATCATTTAATTTATTTATGAAAAAATGATGATACGGTAATTACCTTATTAATGAAATATTAACACAATTGATATTATAGATACCCAAATAAAAGTAATTTGAGACTTTTTATGAATTAAACTAATTTTATAGGTTAATATGAAATGTTATTATTGATAAAATTCACTTTTTCCTTCTAATAATGCTGTTATGATTTTTACAAAAATCAATTACCAAATAGTGTCAAAATTGACATAACTTAGTTTTTTAAAAAAATATTATATTATTAATGGTTATTCTATTCATAAAAATCTACAGTTCGGCGAAATTACATATATAAGGTTATATATATTAATAATGAACAACTTGTGAATATTTTGGCTTGTTATAGTATGTTTATTAACCATATAGTGTATGAAAACAAGAATACACGGTAAAAGTTAGATTTTTTAACTTAGAGTTAAATCTAAATTATAAGGTCAAAATAGTGACATAATCCTTTCTAAAACCTATTGGTTGAGAGGATTTAGACCCATCCCCACTTTAGCTTAGAAATAAAACAATTTGGAGCCATTATAAACCGAATATGATTTCATTATAAAATAATATTTTAAGTTTTTTCCTAAAGTGCCCCTCTCCTCTCTTATAAAAGGGAACCCCTCCATCATTTATTTAAGCAATTTTGAGCCTTCAATCTCAGCCACACCCTGATAATTTCCCTTATCAACTTCACTAGATACATTATAGAGGTTATTTTCTCCTAAAAAGATCAACTCTAGTGCCTTAAGAGAAATCTTAAAAGAGGTGTGTTGAAGAAGAGGTAATCTCTTCTACCAATTCTTTCAAGCTTTCTTTCTTCTTCAACTTCTTCTTATTTAGTTGTTTAATTATAAAGTAACAACATCAGTATCAATAAAATACTGATATGTTATTATAAATATTAAACAACCCCATTTCACCTTCTATCCATCCTACAGAAAACGTAATCACTGTGCGTGCGTATGTATGAAATATCATCTCCACGTCGTGGTGTAATCTATTTTTCCACACCCACCTTACATGGATGGGTATAATGGTGTAAATAATAACTATATATGATTATTATAACATCATATTAATTCTAAGATATTATATCATCCACTCCAATTCCATTCAATAAATATGGGAATGATATCATCGCTCGTACGTACGTACGAATTACCGTCTCCACAATGCGATGATATTCATTTTCCATGTTAACAATTCAAGAATGATTATAAATTATATATAATAAATAATCATGAAATATATTACATAATAATTATACTTTATTTATGTACATATCTGTTTCATTTACTTAATTTGATTTAATTCAATAAGAAAACGAAAATAACGTTCATGTGTACGTACGGCCTACCGTCTCCATGAACAGTGTATTTCATTCCATTTATAGATCAATAATATATATTTATATGATTAATATATATTATATATAAATCATATTTTACATTCTGGAATTATTTAAATCAAGATATAATTATTAATATCAAGAACAACACGTCGAAACGCGTACGATAAATGAAGCGATTTTACCCAAAACACTGCTTAAACATGGAATTTACAATAGAATGGGTAATATAAAGTCATAAGTGAATCATATATGATATCATAACAATTAATAGGATTATTTAATAATTCAATGAAATTATTTAAATCATTATATAGTAGGTTCGGATACGTATGAAGCATATCAGGCCTAAGGCCAGGGATAACTTTTCCAATCTCGTTTTTATCCAAGATTGTTTATTCGTAAGTTTTTGTTGGGGTTATATTTATCATCCATGTACCTATTTTATAAAAATGTTTTCATTTATTATTAATGTCCTTTTTACCTATTTTGACTTTTACTACATGGTATATAAGGAATTTTTCTTTTGTTTACATTACGATGTAGTTTATTTTTACTTTTTCGGAAAAATTACGAGAAGAATGTTTTTTTTAAAATATATGGCATGAACAGATTTTTACGGCTTCATAACGACTTATTTTCATGAATATTATTCTACAATATTTAATGAATATTTTCAAAAAAATCCTTTTTCTTTAAAATTCCATGGAATTTTGTGAAAAGAAAATGATTTTGAAGAAGAAAGGATATTTTCCTCAAGAATTCATTTCAAGTGTTTTATCAAAACCATTTTACATCTATGATGACATTAGTTAACATGTGTATGTTTCAAGTATAATATCTCTATGATTTACATTGTTTCACTTTTCTTATGATAAAATGATATCCATTTGTTTTATATGGATTATGTTATGATAGGATGATGTTTATGAAACCCATTTTTATACATTGGGTTATGATGAATGATATTTGATTATGTTGTGGAACAGGTAAGAATGATTTCATTATGATATGGGTTGGACCTATATCTCCCTCGAATGCATTGGGTAAATATTTATATCTCATGAGATAAACATGTCTACAATGACATGTTAATCCGGTTCAGTGATACAAGACTGGAACGAGGAGTGAACTCGGTTTAGTAAGGGACTTTGTGCACTAAGATGGTCTTGGCAGCAATGTCTTGACTACTATGGAAATCATATCATGTGCTTAATGTTTTTACACAATTAGAAGTTTTATTCCCATGATATTTTATCGTGATTAATGTTCTTTTATGATATATTCCTTATATACTGCAATGTTTTATGTCATTATTCAATATTTGGATGTTTAGATTTTATGCTCATGTTTTTACATTCAAATGTCTATGGATTTTTTTATGTACTCTTTGTATACATTTACTGAGTATTTGAGCTCACCCTGTTTATGTTTTATTTACCACAAGATATAGATAAAGGGTTTAGGTAAGAAAAATGGGGAAGATCATTATGGGATATGTTGAAGATCCTTGACCATGATTTGAAGATTATGTTCCGAGTTCCCAAAGAGAGTAAAATATTACGGACATTTTCTGTTGTTTTTTTGTTATGTATTAAGTAATGTAATTTCCATGTATTCCATGATTTGGGTCTCTACAGTTGATATCAGAGAAAAGGATTAGTTAACCATTGGAAACTAGGATGCGAAAACTTTAGTGATATCCTTAGAGATATTTCAAAGGTATGTCTAGGGATGTCCATAAGGTTAAGTATAAGTATA
The DNA here is from genome assembly GCA_963277665.1 of Viscum album. Lineage (NCBI taxonomy): Eukaryota > Viridiplantae > Streptophyta > Magnoliopsida > Santalales > Viscaceae > Viscum > Viscum album. The sequence continues at coordinate 500,342,331 of OY728159.1, forward strand.
GGTTATAGTCCTTGAATTGCGGTAAAAATATTAGAATTAAACCTAATATGTTATATATTGAAGGTACTCCCCCTTTATTATGTTGTTTTCCCTAGAATAATTTTTGCCTCTCACACTATTCTTTTTGGGTTTTAGAAAATGACAAGAACCCGAAGGAAACATGTTGATCAATGTAAAAGACAATGCAACGATTGTACTGATGAACAAACCAATGTTATGGGAGATGGATTGAAAAATATTATTTATATACATACACAAGCAATGAATCATTCTGGACATCCGAATAAGCAGGGAAGGGAAAAATATTTTATTGAGTCCATCATGAGGCAACGTCCACCTTCTTTTAGTGGGTCTTATAATCCACTTGTTGCTGAACAATGGATCAGTACCATTGAAAAGTATTTTCCCAACTTCGATGTTCAGAACATGAAAAATTCATTCTGGATATTTACCATTTAGAAGGTGAAGCAGATCAATGGTGGACTCTAATTAAGAATACGAGGCCTCGAGATGAAATTGAATCCATGGAATGGGATTAGTTCCAGAACATTATTTTCAATAAGAACTTCCCTCTTATTCATCGAAAAATGATTGAAAAGTATTTCCTTGAGCTTAAGAAAAAGGACGATGAATCTATTGGTTTATACGAAGCGAATTTTACAAGGCTTGCAAGGTATGCATCTGGATTTATCATCCAACCAGAAAGTAAAGTTGATAGATTATTCAGTGGCTTAAAACCAAGTCTTCGAAGGGAATTATCTATAAGAGACAACAATAGCCATGAAAAAATTGTGTGTTGTTCTATCAAGGTAGAAATAGAAGTTACTGTTACATATCCATCTCATGGTTTTGATAAGAAACGAAAGATGGAGTTCAAGGAGAAATATCAGAATATTGGTGAAAAGAAGATGAATGTTTCTTTATGCTCAAAGTGTGGAAAGAAACATGGTGGAGATTTCTAAAAAGGTACGAGAAAATGATTTTTGTGTGTAAAAGAAGGTCATCAAGCAGTTGAGTGTCAAAGTAATGGTAAAAAGGAATCTAATGATGTGAATATAGAAAATACTACAGAGAAAACTCCACCAACCCTTCAATTCTTTATGTGCAAGGAAATGGGGCATTATGCTAATCAATTCCCTAATCCAATGGTTAAGGATGATCAACATGAGAAACCTCTTAAGGAAAAGGATAATGGGAAGTCAAATGTGATCACTATTTGTGATGTTGAGTATGAAAGTGATGTTGTGTAATTATTAAGTTATTATGTAATGGTATTCCAAAAAATGTTGTATATAGTATCGTGGAATATTGGAATATTTATGTATTGGTCTACTGTGGTTTTCAATAATTTTATGGTACCAGTAACCATGGAATGTGATTGAGTTATTTTTGGAAAGAAGATGATATGCACATAATGAAGGGATGAGGGGAAAATGAAACGTTTGACAGTATTCATGAGCTCATTACTGATATATGGAAAACGTTATATCATGGTTTGAGTATATATAATTTTTGGAATTTGGTGTGTGTAAAGAGTTAAATTTTGACAACATTCATGTTTTCACTAAGGTTCTATGGGTAGTCATTTTTCAATAAAATCCAAGATTAAGGTATTCACATGTTTGGAATGCGATCAACAAGATATATCTTGTGATATATGAGGGATAAATGATGGTATTTACATGCTTGTTATATGGCATTTTTAGTAATCGTTCTATTTATAATATGAGTTTGGAAACAAGTATTTTGGATAAGCTTAAGGATTAGAATGGATTATGTTGAACAAAAGTTAGTATTGTTGAAGGCTAGAAATTTTTTTCGATATTATTGATAGAATGTTTTAAGAGTGTAGTTTTAGTAAAGGGACAACCTGAAGAACGGGCGACAACCCGTCGCGTCGGACAAAGCTGGGGTAATCGAACCCACAACCAATGTGCGACATGACTTTATCGCCAACCACTAGCCTACAGGAAGTCCCTAGTTTGTAGATACTAGTTCTATTTTATTAAGTAGTATGATAGATGAAGTATAAGTCCATTTTAGGAACCATATATGATTAATCTCACCATAGATAGACTTATGTATATAACTTTTTCGAACCTTATGTTTGAGACAGATGGAATGACCTATCATTATATTTTCATGGTCTAATAACACACCATGGAAGACAAATTCAAATTCATTTTTTAAGATATGAAGTGAAAATTGTTTAAGGCACAAACAACATTGAGATTGTACCAAAATCAAGTAAGTATTTCTTCTAATTCAAATTCTTCAACTTTATGGAAGTGATCTTGAAAAGAAAAAATGTTGTCCTAGTGTCCTCATATATGATGAATCAGATGGTACCTTATATAATCACAAATTTATGGCTTTTTGATTGTTGGATTTTTCATAGCCATGTTCTCTTCCACTCTCCATCAGAAGTTGATGGTTATATTTCTCTACCATATCCATATTTTCACCTATTTTCTCTTATGTGGAAACCCAGTGATGAGTTAATTTGGATAACTGTTATTTTTCATACTTAAGTTTTTAAAATTATGTTTTAGTATTCCTTTTTACGATGTGGGTTTCTATTCAAAAACATTTAAGTACCAAACCATTTATAACCCTAAAGAATTTTTAGGGAGAAATTCATTTTATGGGGGGTAGAATGTAACACCCCGAGATTTTATAAGAAGTATTATTTTTAATTTATTTCATGTCTTGTGTTGTATGATTCACCAAAATTAGCTTGTGCTATATGCAACACTGTATTAGCTAGCAGTATATGCAACACTATTCTTGGCTCGTGTTACACATAATTTCAAGTTCGTTTTGTAGAAATTATTCTATGAAACATTAACTATAGATTTTCATTAATGTATAATTGAAATAAGTTTTTATTATGTTATAAAAAACACCAAACAGAGTTTTCACTACACGAAGCCCGGACATGGCTTACATTATATGCAATCATGAACTTCCTTGATAGTGTGTGTAGTACGCAATACGGAGTTTCACTAAACAAGATATTATTATAACATTATTATAAACTAGCCATTACGAATAGAAATACCCACTTTCAGAAATTTTATAAATTTTATCATTCAAACTGCTCTTCATTTTTGGATTCCAAATATCAAAATTATCTTAGGGTGAATTTTTGGTATATTTTTGAAAACTAACAATTTTGGATTAATAGTGAGAACACTGGGTTACTATTTAAGAACCGACTTTTTATTTAAATAATTATTTATTTTATTTAAATTTATTTTAGGTATAAATTGATACATAATAACAATATAAGTTTAATGTAAGTCAATGGAGTAATTTTATAAAAAAATTTTATATATACAAATTTTATTGAACATTCTACCGTCTTTTACCCACCTTCTAGGAGAATTTGAAAATTTATATAAAACTTAATTTTACCTTTTCTATGAGTGGAATTTCAAAAATATGAGAGACATGGTTAATATAAATGAGTAAAATGTGTTAAAATAAGATAACAATAATTTTTTGTGAATAGTAACTTTTATCTTATATTTACCACGGTTAAAAGTAAATAGGATAATTAAGGATAAATGATATTATTATTACCCTAAAACATGTCCTAATAATATTGGATAAGTTTAATTCGTCCAAAAACAACATTAGTATTAAAATATATCCATTTAGGTCCACTTGGATTAAATTAGATCATTTATTATTATTTTATTTAATGAAGAGTTAAAAGAGTTAAAATCAATTTTTAATAACTAAGACATTTTTAATATAGATTTATACATAATATAAATTCGATAATAAATATTAATTATATAGATAAAGATATTTCCTACATAATGGTATTTTATTTATAATTTTTAGAAATTATATAATTTAATTTATTTATGACACAATGATGATGCAGTAATTACCTTATTAATGAATTATTAACATAATGGATATTATTAATACCCAAATAAATGTAATTTGAGACTTTTTATGAATTCCACCAATTTTATAGGTTAATATGACATGTTATTATTGACTTAAATAACGTTTTTCGAACTAATCATGATGTTATGATTTTTACAAATATCAATTACCAAATAGTGTCAACATTTACATAAAATTGTTTTTTAAAAAATATATTATATTATTAATTGTAATTTTATTCCTAAAAATATAAGGATTGTCCAAATGACATAGATAATGTAATATATATTAACAATTAACCACTTGGGGTATGTTTGTCTTGTTGTAGTATGTTTATTAACCATATAGTGTGAGAAAACAAGAATACACGATAAAAGTTAATTTTCTTATCATAGAGTTATATCTAAATGATAATGTTAAAATAGTAACCTAATCATGTCTAAAACATATTTTTTTAGATTCTTTCGAACGATCCCCACTTTAGCTTCAAAATAAATCAATTGGGTGCCATTATAAACCGAATATGACTTTATTATAAAATAATATTTTAAATTTTTTCCTAAAGTGCCTCTTTCCTCCCTTCTAAAAGGGAACCTCCTACCTATTATCTTTACCCAATTTTGAGCCTTCATGCTCGGCCAAACCCTGATCATTTCCCTTCTCAACATCCTAAGAAACATTATAGAGGTTCTGGTCTCCTCAATAGACCAACTCTAGTGCCTTAAGAGGAAGCTTAAAAGATATGCGTCGAAGAAGAGGTAATCTCTTCTACCAATTATTTCAAGTTTTCATTCTTCTTCAACTTCTTCTTCTTTAGTTTTTTCATTATAAAGTGTTAACATAAGTATCAATAAAGTACTTCTATGTTATTATAAATATGAAAAAACCCCATTTTGCCTTGTATCCATCCTACGGAAAACGAAATCATCGTACGTGTGTACGTACGCAATACAGTCTCCACGTCGTGGTGTAATCTGTTTTTTCACCACCACCATTCGTGGATGGGTATAATGGTGTAAAAAATAACTATATATTAATATTATAACATCATACTAATTCTATGATATTATATCATCCACTCTAATTCCATTCAATAAATATGGGAACGATATCATCGCTCTTGCGTATGTACGAATTGTCATCTCCACGATGCGATGAGATTCATTTTCAATGTTAACAGTTAATGAATGATTATAAAGTGTATATAATAAATAATCATGAAATATATTAAATAATAATGACACTTATATTATGTACATATATGTTTCATTTACTTAAATCCTTTTAATTCAATAAGGAAATGAAAACAGCGTTAATGCGTACGTACGGCCTACCATCTCCATGAACTGTGTATTTCATTCTATTTATCGATCTATCATATATATTTATATTCTGAATATATATTATATATAAATAATGTTTTACATTCTGGAATTATGTAAATCAAGAAGTAAGTAATAATACCAAGAACAACATGTCGAAACACGTTCGATAAATGAAACAATTTTACCGAAAACACTAATTTACCATGGAATTTACAAAAGAAAGGGTAATATAGATTAATAAGTGAATTATATATGATATCATAACATTAAATATGATTCTATAATAAGTCAATGACATTATTTAAATCATTATACAAGATTTTTTGATACGTATGAAGCATATCGAACCAAATGTACGAGATATCTTTTCCAATCTCATTTTTATCCGAGATTGTTTTTTCGTAAGTATTTATTGGGGTTATATTTATCATCCATGTCCCTATTTTCTAAAACTGGTTTCATGTATGTTTAACGTCCTTTTTAAATATTTTTTACTTTTACTACATGGTATTTAAGGAATCTTTCTTTTGTTTATGTTACTAGGTACTTTTTTGAATTTTCCAGCAAAAGTAAGAGAAGAATGTTTTTTAACTTATACAGTATGAATGGATTTTTACGATTTCATAATGCCATATTTTCATGAAGCTTACTCTACATAATTTAATTACTATTTTCAACAAAATACCTTTATTTTAAAATTCCATGTCATTTTGTGAAAAGAAAATGATTTTTAAGAAGAAGGGTTATTTTCCTCAAGAATTCATTTCAAGTGTTTTATCAAAACCATTTTCCATCTAAGATGACATTATTTCATATGTGTATGTTTCAAGTATAATATCTCTATGATTTACATGTTTTCATTGTTCTTATGATGAAATGATATCCATTTGTTTTATTTGGATTATGTTATGATAGGATGATGTTTATGAAACCCATTTTTATTCTTTGGGTTGTGATGAATGATTTAGGATTAGGTTATGGAACACATAAGAATGATTTCATAATGATATGGGTGGGACCTATATCTCCCTCAAATGCATTGGGTAAAGATTTATATCTCATGATATAAACATGGCTGGAACATCCTGTTAATCCGGCTCAGTGATACATGACTGGAACGAGGAGTGAACTCAGTTCTCTAAGGGACTTTGTCTAATAAGATGGTCTTGGCTGCAATGCCTTGGATACTATAGAAATCATATGATGTGCATAATATTTTTCAATAATTACATGTTTTATTCCCATGCAATTTTATCATGATTAATGTTCATATATGATCTATGCCTTATGTACTGCAATGTTTTATGTCATTTCTCATGATTTTGATGTTTAGATTTTATGCTCAGGTTTTTACATTCAAATGTCTATGGATTCTTTTATGTTCTCTATGTTTACCCTTACTGAGAATGCGAGATCACCCCTTTTGTGTTTTATTTTCCTCAAGATATAAATAATGGTTTCATGTAAGAAAAAAGAGGGGGAATATCTTTATGGGAGATGTTGAAGATCTTTCACCATGATTAGAAAATTATGTTCCGTGTTTCCAAAGACACTAAACTATTACGGTCCTTGTGTGTTGTTTTTTTGTTATGTATTAAGTAATGTAATGTCCATGTATGCCATGATTTGGGTCTCTACAAATCAACCCAGGTTTCTTGTGTGTTCTTCGTTACTTGTGGTTTTCGTCAAAACCTTTGAGGTAGGGGGCTTATTTCATGACTCCACATAGTATAACTAATTGGAATGATGTAACGTCCCAGTTCAAGAAGCCACCCAGAGGCACCTCGTACTCGGTTGGTCACATGGCCTCAAGCACATTTCCCTGAATGAAAGAGGCTGCTGACTGTAGTCAGGGCCATGGGTGTGATAGTGGGGAAACTATGCCCACATTGGCAGAGCACACAATAGAAGTAAACCAATACATACCAGAGCGAAAGAAGTAATAATATCATACAAAAATAAATATCCGAAGACTGATAGAATAAAATGTAGCACATATATAAAATGATGCATGATACATGTGTCTATGAAAGTAGAGAAACAAAGCACAATTCTTAAATATACTACAAAACCAAGTACAAAAGAAAAACAGCAATCATATCCACTGCATTACTATCTTAATCTTGGTATTGTTCTCTAAAACTCTATAGCATGTCAAGTAACTGATATAGAAGGGTGCTTACCCATGTCTATACCTACAATAATATAAATTTTTTGGGCCCAAAAGCATGTCCCAAATAGGGTGTGAGACTAAATCTCAGTAAAAAACCACCACGATATATGTGCCTAACAGTCAGTGAATATATGGAAGGTAAAGTACAGAAGGTAGTAAACAAGGATGTACTTAGTAGTAAAGAAATCCACAGTTTCAAATCATTCAAAGCACCACATAACATGTAATAGCTAATAAAAACATATAACCACAACAGGTAACCCTCTGAGATGTAACCACATCCTATCCCATATGGTTCTACCTAGAAACACACTTAAACAGCTAAACACTTGGTAACCCTCTAGGAAGTACTCACAGCCTATCCCCTTTAGTCCTACATAACAAGTACAACCAACCTGGTAAAAACAAGGTAACCCTCGGAGAAGTACTAATATCCCATCCCCTCTTTTCCAATCTTACAAGTACAGGAAGCCATTTGTGCAGTACACTCAGTCTAAACCCTCTGGTTCTGCTTAAGCATAGACTCTCTAAGGAAGCACTCAATGTCAATTCCTCCTATAGTCTCTTATTTGTATCTAAAGACGCTCAAGGGAATAACGTACGTTATATTCCCTCATTGGCCCATGTCGAGGAACTAAATACACTTTGAGGAAGCACTCAACGTCAATACCCCATGTGGTCTTGCATCGTAATTAAAACAGACACTCAGAAGAAGCCCTCAACGACCATTCTTCTGATGGTCTATAAACTAGGTTCTCACAGCCCTGTGTATGTCAAGAAAATGTAGTTGTGCGTATCAGCCAAGGTAATCCTAGAAACTACATGGCTTGCATTCTACATCATAAGAACATAACAGAACAATAGTCACACCATCCTACAATACTAGGCATGTAAAAGTAAACAACAATCGGACAAACAAACTAGACCCAATGGTTCAAACAAGAAAAACATTCATGGGAAACACATCCAAATCACATCAATTCACCCTATTCATAGTCAAATATCATCTACTAAATCATACAATCATTGCAGAAAAATAGTAAGGCAAAAATAGTAAACACGTAATACCATATTCATGGCTATTGGGAAAATTTGAACATTAAACTAAAAGACTCTGAACAGAAAAAAATCAGCTACCTTGACATTAGGAGATCACAATATGAGAACCTAAAGGATTTAATAACATTATAATAACAAAGATCTACCAAAACATCCAACCTGTTCAAGATAAAACAACATGAGAATGAAGAGGTGTCATGAAATGAGGCTCAAACTGAAGTGAGAACTCACTGATGTGATTCCAATGCAACTGACAGTGTTCAATTTAGAGGATGGACACTTGCTCAGGGGTTTGTCAATGATCCACGACCGTATGGACCTCTCGGTAGAATGAGACCTATAAGGAGAGCTTTCTGGTGATTAAACACAACCCTGATGAATTTAATTTTAAAAAAAGGAAGTACATGGTGTGTAATTCAAAAGTACATGGCGTGTACTCACCATTTCAATACTCCGTTTTAGGAATCCTCTAGGTCACCCACACATGGTCATGTGCATGGCCGCCACATGGCCATCACATGATGTGTTCATCAAAAACTTCTAGAATTTCCACTTTTCCTCAAACATGACCAAAAAAAGAAAAAACATACCTTAAATGAACATCCGACTTTTACAAACTTCCCCCTAAAAATAATTATTCCCTGAATTTCCCTAGCGTGGCGTAGAAGAAGAAACCCCGAAAAACTCTGGCCACTCTGATCGTACGTGTGCCTCCATTTCCCATGTCTTTTCTTATACTCTCTTGTGATGCCGAAGAACCCGTACCATAGGAATAGGCCAGTCAAATAGAACCTTTATACTTCGATCCATCATCAAGACAAGATGATCCTTAAAGGATGCATCCACTTTGAACTCAACCTCCTCAGGTTGGAAGACGTGCGATGGGTCTAAGAAGTAACATCAAATATGAGAAACATGAATGATGTCGTGCATAGCTCGGTTCCTTTGAGGTAACTACAACTGATAAGAAACAATCCCAACTCTCTCCAATACCTAAAAAGGACCGACGTACCTCGGTGAAAACTTATCATGTCTCATAATACTCTTGTGTCCCAACCTCTGTGTGACATGTCGGAAAACCTGATCCCCGACCTCTAACTCTATTGTTCATCTTCGTTGATCAGCATAAGACTTCTTTAGAGACTACGCAGTAGCCATCCTCTTCCAAATCAACTCCATTAACTATGTTGTCTCCTGAACAAGATGAGGTTCCAGCAAAGATGCCTTTCCTCCCTCCAGCCAACATAAGGGTGATCAACATTTCCTACCGTACAAAGCCTCATAATGTTTCATCTGAATAGTTTCTTGAAAAATATTGTTGTAGGAAAACTCCACAAGATGTATGTGCTTCTCCCAAGAACCTCCATAATCCAGGATGCATGCTCGGAGCATGTCCTCAAGCACCTGAATAGTAAGCTTGGACTGGCCATCAGTCATAGGGTGGTAATTTGTACTAAAAAGAACCTGTGTACCCAAAGCCTTATGAATCCCCTTTCATACCCGAGAAGTAAAATAGGAATCCCTGTAAGAAACAATGGAGTGTAGATCCCCATGTAGACGTACAATCTCTCGGATGTACAACCTTCTCAGGTCATCAACACTGAATGTCTCCTTGATTGACAGGAAGTGAGAAACCATCATGAGTATGTCAATGACAACCCAAACTGCATCATTCCCCATAGGCGACCTCGACAACCCTATCATGAAATCCATCATGACATCATTCCACTTCCACTCAGGAATGTGTAACTGTTGCAAATGCCCTACTGCTTGCAGATGCTCCACCTTCACCTACTGACAAGTGGAACAACTCATGATGAAACCTGCAACATCCCTCTTCATACCTGGCCACCAATACTGATGATGTAGATGATGATACATCTTGGTGATTCCATGATGAACTACCCAAACATATGAATGAAATTCCTGCATCAGGTCCTCGTGTATGTCTGCTGGCACCCATACACGCCCCTGGAAATAAAAGATCTCATCCTCTCCTATAGTCCATCTATGAATAGGGTCCTATCCTAACACACTCTCCCTTAGGACCAGGCCTTCAAAATCTGATAGCTGCCTCATTCACACTCGATCATGAAGAGTAGAGGTAACAGCTATAGAATAAAGAAAATTATTCCCATGTCTGTCGTTCACCTCTAAATGGATCTTGGAGAACATAGCCATAAGCTACCATTCCATGCTGGCCTCCTCAACTTCCTGTATTTGGGTCCTCCTACTCAACAAATCAGCTACCACATTACTATTCCTAGTCGTATAGGCAAGATCAAATTCAAAATATAGAATTTACTCAACCCACCTTCGTTGTCTCAAATTCAGATCATGCTGAGTGAATATGTACTTGAGACTTTTGTGGTCGGTGAAAAAAAAAATGCTCCCCTAGAAGATAATGTCTCCAACAGCATATGGAATGATCAACTACAGCCAAACTCAAGATTGTGGGTCGGGTAATTACTCTCATGTGGCCTCAACTGCCGAGACCCATAAATGATGAATCTTTCACCCAGCGTTGGCTCATCTCCCGGATTGATACCAGAAGTGTCACAGTACATAGTATAACACTTCCCCAGCTCTGACAATACAAATATCAGTGCGGAATTCAACCTCTCTTTCAACTCATGAAATGATGACTCATAAGAATCTGACCACCAGAACTTCACACCCCTCTTAGTCCGACCATCCAGTGCAGCTGCCACGAGTGAAAAGTCTAGAATGAAACGTCTGTAGTATCCAGATAGCCAAAGAAAACTCCATACCTCCAAGACGTTCTTCGGCTTCTCCCAGGAAACTACTACTCTCACGTTCTATGGGTCTACTAACACTCCTATCTCTGAGATAACATGACCCATTAAGTGAATCTGATCCATCAAAAAGATACATTTTGAGAGCATAGGATATAATTGATGCTCCTTCAAGGTACTCAGAATGATGTCAAGATGGGTAGCATAGTCATTTTGAGTGTGATATTACACCAAGATATCATCCATGAAAACCACCACGATGGAATCCAATTATGGATGGAACACTTGGTTCATCAGTGACATTAAGACTAAAGGTTCGTTCATGAGATAGAATAGCATAACCATATACTCTTATAGACCATATCTACTTTGGAAGGCTGTAAGAGATATATCTGATGGTCTAACATTCAACTGATGTTACCCAGACCTCAAGTAAATAATAGAGAACACCCGGGATCCTCAATACTGATAAAAGAGATCATCAATCCTGGGCAAGGGTTATCAGTTCTTAACTTTCAACAGGTTTAGCTTTCGATTATCCCTAGAAATCATAAGGGTACCATCTTCCTTCTTCACAAAAAGGTCTGGCAAACCCCAAGGAGATGTACCGGGTCGGATGATGAATACCTCTTCCTGCAACTCCTCCAAATGCATCTTGAGGCCCTGCAACTCTGTTGTAGAAATCCAATAAGGATGAATGGATAGTGGTGCCTCTTCTGACAAAAGCAATATGGAAAATTCTACATCATTCTCCAGAGTAAAACCTGAAATGTTTTCTGGAAAGACATATTTGAAATGATCATCCACTGGAGGAAAGACTAACTATGATGTCCCATGGTCATCCTGATATAGACTAGCAATCTAGGATGTAACTCCTTCCAACCGATGATGCTCGGGTCCGCTCTCCTTGCCTGGACATCCCATTCTCCCTTATGAAGAAATGATATGCCCTCTTGTGATGTGAAACTCATCCTACAGAGAAATAAATAAATAAATTCCTACAAGGGAAATAGCCAATACATTCCCATAATGACATCCTATCCAATCATCTTTAGGACATAGAGGTCCCATAAAAAGTGACACCAACCAAACATTAGAGGGTACTCCTTGCACTAACATACACTAGCCGTTCTAGTTCCCAATGAAGTGTCTACTGTCAAAATATCAGTAGAAGAAATGAGGCAGAGACCAAGGCTTCCCACAATCACAACAGATATAAATCTATGGAAGTCCATTTTATCAAAAATTGATGATGATTAATCTGAGGAAACTAAGATCGTACCTCTACTTGTAGAAGGTATGTGATCATGCTCCTGTTGGGCATGCTCCACTGCAAAAGTGTGTCCATCTCCACGACACCGTGACCCTCCTTGACCACTCTGAGCTGATCCACCCTACTGTGACTGGTGTCCTGGTGACCTACCATAGTGGTCGTGACCTCCACCTCAGCCTGAACAGCCAGAATAACTGCATTTCTTAGACTGGTGTGAAAACTAGGGGAGCTGCTCTTATACAGGGAGTCATAGATGTACCCCTGTCACTAGCTGCTAGTGAGAAAACCTAATTGAAATGCTATAGGTGACCCATATTTCCTCAAGATCGGAACTCCACTGGGTTTATATAGCACTAAAACCTTTTATTAATGGCCTTTCTGCACTAGTAGCATACTACCTAGTTGCCTGAAGGGGTCTCTCGCCTCCTAGGATCCCCACGCATAAGCCCTCTACAGAGATTCGTCCTGTCAAAATGAGTGACAATAACTCCAGATTTCAAGCCTCCCTACCTCACTACTCAAGAATCCCTTAGACTGCGATATGTGATTAGTTCCTGGTTAACTATAAAAGTTATGGAGGCCATCCTGAAGATGTTAACCTGATAACAAATTTCCTGTCTGAGACCATCCTAAAAATTACTTATCAGGAAGAAACCATCTCCCCCTTGGAAGGGTGTAAAACACTAATGCTCGGGGATGTGAGTGGAATAACCCATAACATAAAGAGTACCATGCTCTAGACTCATGAACTCTCGGGGTCAATCATCCCTTAAGGACTCCAGATAGAAGTAGTCATAGAAGATGCGCTGAAACACAACCCATGCCAAAACCTGCTATTGCCCCTCCTGTGAGATCACATCCCACCATATCTTGGCAGAATCCTAAAGAATATATGTAGATAGATTTACCCGCCTCTCCAGAGGAATCTCAAGATGCTCAAATATCGTCAGCATGTCTTCTAAACATGACAATGTGGCCTCAGGTCCTCCTTCCTCTGAGAAAGTGGGAGTATGCTACTACTGGAAAACACACGTCAAATATTCCATCGATGGCGCAGTAGGCGGTGCTCCATGTAAGGTATGCATCATCTTCATGAAGATTTCCCAAAACTATGCATCTTCATAGGTATTAGGTATAAATTCTAGTGCCAGGACTGGCACAATAGGAGGATCTGCAGGTAGTCCCTGATCAGTCGTATCTAGCGTTTGATCACTGCTCTGTAACTAGAGGACCACTGGAGGACGAATCAGTGGCATGACTATGGACTGTCAAACACACAACTTAGATCAAGATTATCAAGGATTGAAAACTATATGTACATGAAGGGAATGGAGAATGAAAGCATTCAATTATTGAAAATCAAGACTACCCAGTGTGTACGTACCCTTCACAGCGTGTTCCCTCAAGCCATTCACATGGGTGTGTACTCCTGCCATAACTAGTCATGTAACACCCAAAACACACATCGTGTTGTCCTAACACATGGCATGTACATGAACTCTCATCCCCTTCCCGAGTCCTCTACACAACTAGGCCACACGATTCACCTTAGAATGAGACTACATGGTGTGTTTGTGCCAGAAATGGAATGTACAGGATGAGCTTCACCGACTTGTGTTGTTAGTGACATGACCAGATACATGAATCACACCACATGGCATGTTCTAGTTGGAAACGATATGTACCAAAATAATTTCACCAACCATTGTTGTTAGTTACACAGCCAGATTCTAGAATTACTCTACACAATGTTTATAAACTAGACACGGTGTGTATAACTTAATATGTATCCATCCGTGTTGTAAGTCACATGGGATGACACGTGGTTAACACCACACAGCGTGCACAACTAGTACAGGACATGTTCCCACAAGAATTTCCATATCATGTTTCCTTCACCACACAACCTAAGACATGGTTAGAGACTACATGGAGTGTACATAAAGTTCATGACATATACTTAAAAAAATAGTTTCTTCCCAAACAGAAGAACACATGGAGTGTTCTCAAACTACATGGCATGTATTCTGGTTTTTTCTAGAGAGTAAGCCTCAAAAACTACTTCAGAGCCTATAAAAACACTACAATGGACATTGAAAGTGAAAAATTCTGATACCTGAGGGCTCATACTCCCAGAAAATAAATGTTTTTCATCTTATACATTTTATAAACAAGATAAACCAGGAAATGATCCACAAAATTCTAGTCCATGGGGGCCTATAAAACCTCAAGTACCAATTTTTGGAGTCCACTCAGGAAAAACCTTACACAAAACAATACCCTATCTAACTGCAGGTATTCTATCAAGGTATCAATCAAAACAACATGCATATCTATAATAAAATATATAACAACAACATGAAATCGCTAATTGAACCTAAACTAAATGGTAATAATGCATGAAAATTGATTTCTAGAAAGTTCATATATTTTGTATGAGATGACATACCCTCATCTTATCAAGTTACAATAGAAATAGAACCTCAATAACATCAACGATATTAACACAAAACATGTGAGTCAACCAACTGTGAATGTTGAATCAACCATAACATTGAAAAACAAAAAATATTTCATTAACGAGGTAAATTGGATTTTCCCTGTACACGGGTTATCTAATCACAGGCACAACTTATTACAATGTTTCTATTTTGTTCTATCCCTAGCTAATGGCTCCAAACAGTAAGTCAAGAGAAAAGATTCCCCTGGATACAACATTTTAACGTCCCGCTTATGGATGCCACCTAGAGGCGCCCCATAGCTAGTTGGTCATATGGCCTCAAGTGCATTTCCATGAATGCCAGAGGCTACCAACTAGCAGCGAGGGCCTTGGATGTGCTTATTGGGAAAGAATTCCCTCATTGGGAGAGTACACAGTGGAAGTGAAAAAAATATATACAAGAGTGGATGCATTTATAATATCATACAAAAAAATGAAAGACTGATAGAATAAACTGGATCACACATATAAAAAAATACATGATACATATATCTAGGAATGCATCGAAACAAATAAAAATGTTGAAATACATTACTAAACCAAGTAAAACAGAAAAATAGTAATCATCTCAACAACATCACAAGCCTAACCTTGGTCCCGTGATCTCTAGCTCTACAACATGTCAACTACCTGATGTAGAAGAGAGATTTCTATTGTCTATACCTTCAACAATATAATTTATTTGGGCCCAAAATCCTGGCCCAAAAAGAGTGTGAGACTAAATCCATGTTGGCAACCACCACGAGATATGTGCAAAACAGTCAGTGAAAATATGGAAGGTAAATACGGAAGGATGTAAACAAGGAAGTACTCAGCAATAAACAAACCACAGTTTCAAAGCTTTCAAACCACCACATAACAAGAAATAGCTAATCAAAATAGATAACCACAATAGGTAACCCTCTAGGTAGTACCCAAAACATTTCCCCTCTAGTCCTACCTAGCGACACATGCAAGCAGCTAAACACTAGGTAACCCTCTGTGAAGTCATCACAGCCTATCCCATCTGGTCATACCTAACATGTAAAACCATGCAGCTAAACCCAATGTAACCCACTAAGATGTACCCACATCATATCCCCTGTAGTCTTACCTAACAAGTACCAGCAACCCTCTAGGCCGTACAATGAGTCTAACCCCTCGGGTTTAGCTTAAGCATAGACTCTCTATGGAAGCACTTTCCATAAATTACTCATATAGTATCGTATTGGTATCTAAAGGAACTTTAAGGAAGCACATACATTGTGTTCCCTATGTGTCCCATATCAAGGAACTACAAACACTCTACGGAATCAGTCAACGTCAATTCCATATGTGGTCTGCCATCATAAGTAAAACAGACACTCTAGAGAATCCCTCAACATCCATTCTCACTATAGTCTATACACTAGGTTCTCACGGCCCTATATATGTCAAGAATGTGTAGCAGCACGTATCGGCCAAGGGAAACCTCAGAAATACCTAGATAGCATTCTACAACATAACATCACAGCAGAACAACAGTCACACCATCCTATAGTGTTAGGCATGAAAAAGTAAACAGCAACCTAATTTGAAAACTCGACCTAATAGAAAAAACTAGAAAAACATGCATGAGAAACACAACCAAAGCACAAAAATTAACCCTATTCATAGTAAAAATATTCAACTCAAGCATAACAACATAGAATACAAACAATAGGGCTAAAACGATAAATGTGCAATACCCCGTTCATGGGCATTGGATACTTTTTCACATAAAACCTTATGAAATTCAACAAAAAGTCACAAACCACCTACCTCGACATAAAGAGATCTCATTAAGTGAACCTCAAGACATGAATAACCATAGAACACCAAATATATATAAAAACATCTAAAGTTTTCAATAGAGGATAACTTGAGAAAGTAGAGGAATCATGAAATGAGGCTCAAGTAGAAGAGAGAACTCACCGATGCGATTCCAACACAAATGATGATGTTCGATTCGGTTGACAGATGCTCGCTCGGGGGGTTCATCAAACAACCATGGTCGTAAGGAGATCTTGGTCAAATGAGACCTAGAAATAGAGCTTTCTGGTGATTAGATGTGACCTTGATGAGTTTAATGAAAAAAAGAATGAACATAGAGTGTACTTTAGAAGTTCATGGGGTGTACTCACCATTTTTGTACTCCACTTTAGGCGGCCTTCAGGTCACCCCCACATGGCCATGTGCATGGCCACTATATGGCTAGAAGGTGACTACCTGCGATAACCTAGTACATGGTGAGTACTCATAATGTAGACGACGTGTACTTCATATTTTTTTAGAATTCCCACTTTTTCTAAAAAAAGACCATGAAGGGAAAAACATACCTAAAAATAAGATATATGTTCTTATAAATTCTTTCAAATTGAATGTGTGTTGTTGATTTGATTTTTATAGTGTTGTTGAACATTCTTGAGTAATGGTTGAGAAATATAGAAAAATTGGGGTTTTAGAATGAGTTCTTTGGTTCTAAATTTTAAAATAGAGATCTTAAAATGGAGATTTTCTAGATTTGTTCCACATGATTAGGATTAGATGTTTTTAAAAAAGGGGGAATGTTTTATTAAAGTAAAAGGTTTCTATGAAATTGGTTGTGCTTTGGTTTTCAATAAAAATGGTATTTTATTTAAATGGGTTGACATTGATATGGTTTGGTTTTAAAATGGTTATGATGGAAATGGTTTTCAATAAAATTTGTTTTATTGAAAGGTGTGTTTTGGCATGATCATTGGGAATTTGTGGTGTGTGTTCATCTTGTATATAGTGGTTTTTTTGAAATACGACCTCGTTCTCGGGGCCAACGTTTTAATGACACATGGAAATCTCATACACAGGGCTTGGTTGAAATATGACTCTATGCTCGGTGCCAAAGGGATAATGGAACATGGGAAATAATTACCTTATGATGACTTGGTAGATCAATAAGAAACCACTCATGAGTATGGAACTGTCATAATATAGCACGCATGGTTGTTTATATGGGTTTCTGGAAGGATCAAGTATGCCAAAAAAGGATGTTTTGAAATGTTTCTAAAGCTTGTTCAGTTATTTTTCTGTAAAAATAACTTTCTGGGAAAATTGATTTCAATTTCACTTGTTTGATTTTGGTAATGAATTGTTTGGATAATTGTTTATATTTAGTTATAAAATGTTTTTGAGAAACTATTTTATATAAAATATTATGGTAAATTAATTTATATAAACTAATTTATATAAACGTGACTAACTTTTCTATCCTAGTGGTGTGAGTAGGGAAATAATTTGGGGAAAATATACTGAGTATTAGTACTCACCCCCGGCTTTGGAAATTTGGTTCTTTTGACGTTTTTTTATTCCATGATATAGGTTAAGGGAAAACATCTCTTTTCTAGTGGTTCATGGTGATTCATGGGAGATGTGGTGGTTCTTGGAGCTTGGAGCTTGGGGTGGAGTTGTGGAGTGTGTCTTGTTTTATTTTGGGTCTCTTGTTTAGTCTTCCATATAGTAATCATATTTTGTATTGGATTTTATTGTTTTTGGGTTGTATTGTTGAAAAAATTTGTTGTCTTGTGGGAATACAGGATTGAAAGTTTTATTGACATACATTGTATAGTGGCGATTAGTGGATGGTTTGGTTGGGTTTTTCTTAAAAGAAATGTTTTTCCCAATTTGTTCTTAAAGCGCTCGACATTTATTTCCATCCATTGGTGCCTTGGGAACGCCGCTTAAGTCCAAGTAGCCCTCACAACCTCCTCAATCCAATGTGGTAAGGGCAGGGTGTTTCATGTCTGATCATTTAAAATATTTACTAAGGAATCAACAATGGTAGGTTTATGATTCCCTATTTATATATTTTAATCATTGAATATGACAATTATAGTAGTGCATAATGATGATAAAATTTCCGTTCCATTTTTATTATTGATTTGGTTTTTTATTTTTTGTTATAATATATATTTTGAGATTCAACACCTATTCTCCTTGGATGATTGATTGAATTTGGGATCTCTTGTTAAAATAACTTGTTCTCCGGTTTTCCTATCCTATAAAGGATTCGATGTACAATATATTATACAATAAATTTATATCAATTCATCCAATAAACTATTATATTAATAAACAATTATTAGATTATCAAAAAATTAATCACGATGGAAAAAAATATACCATAATGGGAAGATCACATTCTATTTTATTTACTAATGATAAAAGGGAACCTATTTGGGAGTATAAGATGCGGTGTGGAAATCCCACAAGACATATTGAAGCCCATAAGTCCAAGATTTCAAATATTTGTTTCCACCATTTGTTTTGTATGTTGGATATATTTTTATTTAAATACACTATATATATGATATATGTTACATGATAGCTTCATTAACCTCTTAACTCAATGTTATACTCATGGTATTACCTTTTTTAATTTGGAAAAACAGAAATTGGTTCCATTTTCTAGATATATCACGTGGGGTATAATAAATCTACTGATAAAATTATATAACATGATTCTAGTGATGAACCTTGTTTAAACTTCATTATGGGGTAAGTATCATCCTATTTGGAGAAATATTGGTAGTATTAAGGACAAAATTGAAATTCATCGATTAATATGGTGGATATGGGCCCACGAAATCTATCCCGATATAGAAAAATCATAGATGTATGTGGTAGTGTAAAATAGCTCCATGGAAGATGGATAAAATTGAAATGTATTAAAATCAAATATATTTTTTTTGTAAATAGTTGGTAGTCCTTTTTCATTGAAGTTTGAAAATACCGGATAATTTTTATTTGATGATAATTCTAGATCCCGGAATAATAGGTGGCACAAGTAATGGAGTTGACTTAATTCATAATGAATATGCTATCATATTCATAAAATCATCTAAGGATAGCATTTTCAACAACTCAATTTATAGACTCTTAGTGATTTGGGTTATCATAAAGACTACAAATGATTATCTTCCAGTAGATTTTATATTTTCTAGCTATGATTGATGAAGGAACCCCATTTTAGTGGTAGTATAACATGTGTATCATCAAATAATTTAATGAAATATGTGGTTTAGGGAATTATATTAACTCATTGATTCCTTATATGATGTTTCCATTAAATGGTTACACTATTCTATGAGGCACTATTCTAATGATTTTTTATAGGATAGATTTTCCAGGGAGGTTTCCACATCTTTTAATTCAGCTTATTAGACATTCTGTGAAAACTAATTGTTAATTTAGGTCTCAAATTATGAAAATTACCATATATAACCTCAAACATCTTCAAATTGTGTGATCATATAATATTTTAAGTTTGTATAATCACCATTGATATGATTATTTACAAACACTGAATAGAATTTGAATATTAGGTGATCATATAGTATTTCAAATTAAAAATCTTAAACATGTTATAATGTGATAGTACTATGCCTAATTATTGTAGAAACCTTCCAAAAACATTAATAAATAGGGTTGGACTTCATTATTTGACGGAATATGAAAGTCACCTATACTGAAACTGTTGGGATTGGGGTCCTTCATTCTCTTCCCTTATGGGATTCAATATGTTTCATCAGTATACATCTCCCATATCCAGGGGAACAAATAAATTGATTCATTAGGAAATTCAATATTCAATGGAATTTGTTAATTATTGCGGTGTTCTAAATGGAAATATTCTAACACGTTCCACATTATAGCCTTTTCTATTTTCATCTAAATGTCAAAATATTATATAATGACCACCCATAGTTCCAAACATCCAATAAACATAGGATTATTGAATACATACTTGAGCAGACAATTAAGAGCATCCAAATAGACTATGTGGCGCTATAGAAAGTGTTCCAGTTTCTGAACATTAAATACTAATCTAAGGTATCTCATTTCAGTATTGGAGTATTGCGACTATATAATGACCCAATATTTTCATATACATATAATAACTTGTTTTTATTAATATAAAATTTACTATTTAAACATATGCTTGAATATTGTAATAGTTTAGTTACTATAGTGACTATGGAATGAAATCTTCTAATTTAGTGAATGATATTCATCAAAATCCCATAATGATCATAAATCATATAACTCTTTATATAAATACCATACAATGAATATTTCATTATAAAACCGGTAATGGAAGATTTCAAATGGTTGAGTTTATATGCTCGATAGGGTTAAACTGAGGAGTTATGTAAACATTACCTGAGAATAATGGTATTAGAACATGTGTATAACATATTAAAGACATACCATGGAAATAAAAGAGAAATATCACACTTCATTTAATAATTAATTATATTTCATAAGGCTGGAATAAAGAATGAAATTGAATCACATGATCGTTGAGAACATTACTTTGGAAAAAGACTTGAAATGATGGAATACACACAATGAAATATTATATTATGCAAAGGCTGCCCAAAAATAATTAATAACAGGTTATCCTTTGAATAACCTCCCATGTACCTACTTCACTGATGGGATAAAATACCATTTACCCAATTTAGTGATTGGGATAATCCCCTGTATACACTCTTTTTGGATTTGGACGAAAACCCATGTTCACTTTGAGCTCATAAATCATTAATCATTATCCAATTCATTAGAGGGAGATATAGCTCTTACTAGTCACATAATCCAATATTTATATTTCACATTGTCATAAAACTATCATCATATCATAATTAATGAAAAGAAATGTGATTATAAAACATTTCATCAAATCATAACCTATGGAAAAGAAGTGGGTTTCATTAAAATTTCCTTATTTCATAATAATACGTCACATGTAAAATATACATGTTTAATTACAATTTATTATATCATAACCTATCGAAAAGATACATGATTCTTAGTCATTTCATCCGGACATCAAAGAATACCCATGGAATATGAAAATGTTTTATAAGATTTTTTCAAAGGTATAACTCATAAAAGAGAATTTGTTTTCATAAACATATTTTCTTTATAAAAAACTCTATGTAAAAATAATAATGGAATCCTTGGTTCATATCCCCATTACATAATATGGTACATCAAATGATTTCATCTTAGATGTAATCTAATTTTAATGAAAAATCAATTAGAATGTTTCTTGAGGGTGAACAATTTTCATTAAAAAATATTTAAATCATAATTTTTTTCTGTAAATATATTTGGTTGATATAAACATAAATATTTATAATGTAATATTTAAAAATAATCTAATAAATTTCATGAGGAAAATATCATTTCCACAGCAAATAAAATTTTTGATACATAAATTGTATTTTAAATAGATTACATTGAAAAAATAACATAATGGGCTTTGGGCCATAAAATTGGGCCTATAGGTAATGTAATGGACTAAATGCCCACTAGGCCTTCCGGATATGTAATAGTTCACCCTCTACCTAGTTTTAATAGAGATTTACTTTCCATTAATAATAAACGAGGATTCGGGTCTAACCTTTTAAAAAAAGATTAAAACTCATGGAAAACATATGTTCTCATCAAATAACCAAAGGATAATAATATTAAATATTTTCTTTATATAAGGATCATAATATTATATCATTGTAAATATTATCATAAAAATCCCAGTACATAATGAGAATATAGAAAAATAATTTCTACATTTGTAATTTTGAAATGTAAGAACCATGAAAAGATATCAATAAATTGACGATAAAATTAAATGTGGATAAATAAAATCATGATATTATATGTCAACTGGATTGTATATACATCTCTTATAAGAAGACATGTGTGTAACATAATAATATGTCTCCATAATGCAACATTAAGGAAAAACCCCCTTTCTAAATTTTTGTATTTTGACCCATAAACACAATAAATTTTATTTCACAAACTATGTATGTAAATCAAAAATAATTAGACATATCATTTTTCTATAAATTATTTCATTTTTTTATATTCACCACCAAAAAAAACATGTGGTTAATATGGCATGTGTCTCGCAAAATAATATAACTAAAAATAATATCTATTAACACATAATAATATTTTCATTCATACCACCGAAATAAAAAAATTAAAATGAAATATTAAATAAATTGAAAATAATATTGTTAGTATCATAAAATTTCAATGTTGTATTATATATAGCAAAAAAATACACTAGTGGGAATTTTCATATGTCTCCTAGAAATAAATTAGAGACTAGAAATACCTTACCATATGTTTTGACTTCTATAATACTCATTGAAACCTTTAATATATTAATTATATGTTTATCAAAAATATATTATTGAACTATATATATATATTATCATATGTGAACTAATTATGATGATTTTTTTCCAGTTTATTAATAATTTATTTTTGAAATCAAGTTTCGAGTAATAAGAGATTTGTTTTTTATATATTTTTCAATTGAATATTTTATTAATCTTATATTGATCTTGATTAAATTATCGTCATATTAATATGCATGAAATAATTATTATATTTTTATTTAAATTATACCTGTAATAACAATCATGAATAATTTTATTTGAGAAATGATTTATGTTATTATCATTGAGACCGTAGTATATATGTACACAATATTAACATTTATATCTTTCAATGATCATTATAGAATGGGTTTAAGTGAAAAATTAACATTAAATAATTCTAATAATATCAATAACTACATATAATTTATTTAACTATATTAATAAATATCATCCATGCGGTGTTGTGATGAAAGGAGAGTGACATTCCTTCATGAAGGTTGTAGTCCACATGTAAATGAATGATGTTATCATATTCCAGTGAATGAAAATGTATGAAATTAAAATATATAGTATAATTTAATAATTATAAATTTTCATAAACATCATTATTCTTATATTTATTCAAAATACATGTATACTAATTGTCTTTTATATATATAGATTGTGAAAAATTAATCACATTACTTCACGAGGCAGTAGTCCATAGTACACAAGAGGGAATTAGCATATACCTTCTGGAATGGAAAGAAAAAAACATATATATATATATGATATAATTAATGAAGAGTTAAAATAATGTTTGAATTATTCAATATATAATTTAGATTCGTCATTATTCAAATCAAAAAATTTTGAAAATGAAAAAATGAATGGTATCAGTTCGAGAAGTGGTAGTCTGTCATACACATTAATAATGATTTCATAACCCATTGGATGGAAGTAGAGATGGATGATAGAAAGGAACAAAACATAATAATATCTGAATATTTTTAAGATTCTTTTGTTGTCGTATCTTCATGGATAACCCATAATTAAAGGAGGTGGAAGATGAAATAAAATAAGAAACACTCATTGAATAACATTGCTTCATATTTGAGTATCCACCTTGGGATTCCACTAAAATCCATACAAGTTCACAATTATAAATAAAATATTTATTCAAGAATAAGAGGAGGGAATTTTAAAAATGATTTGGTCAATTATTGGATGATCCAAAATGGTTTTATTGTGTGATGATGAGACATGATAGGGTTTCCTTTTTGAGGGATATGAGTTAAATTCTCATAATTTTATAGAAATAAAACATTGTAACCATGTGTCAATTCTGAACCATGTCCCAAAAATGGAATATATTCAAACGTTATACATTTTATTATCATAATATATCTTAAAATATATTTTACACATCTTTTTATGTTCTATTAACCCTTACATTTTTAGTTTGACATCGATAAACACATTTTTACCGTAACGTTGTAGTTAATTTCTATTTTTTTCAAATTTAAATGTAGATATAACTATTTTAAATTTACTATATAATATAAATTATTCTTATAACAAATATTTAATATATTTTTCTAAATTTAATTCAATTGAAAGGAAAATTTTAATATTAAATGAAACCCAGAAACATGATGGATATGTTGGCTTTCAAAGAGAAACAGAGCAACAGAATAAAAATTAATTTCATTATTTTCAATATATTATTAATTAAAATTAAATAAATTGGTTTAATATATATATATTTGAAAAAAATTAATAAAATATAGTTTTTCATTATAAATAATTAAAATAAAATTATTGGTTTCAATTAAAAATTAGTACTTGTCAATATTTATAATATTTAATATTTTTAGAAATTTATAAAAAATTAAACTTAAGATAATTTTAAATTGATGATTTAAAAAATTTAAATAGTTTTTCAAATAATATTTCAAAATTTAATTAATTATTTTTAATGTACATGTTAAAAATTTGTTATAACTTCTTTGTAGAATAATATTGTTTTGGGATTATAAAATTAGGTTTCTTATTATCTCTTATAAATAAATCATATAAAAGGAATTTTAAATAATTGATTTAATATATACTATATAAATAAAATTGAAATAATTTAATATTTTTTTTAAATTTATTGATTTAAAACTTGATTGTTTTAATAAAAATAGTTTATTTGAAAGGTAGTCATTGGATTTTAAATTATTTTTTATTTAAAATTTTAAATAATTTGTCAAAAAATAATTCAATTTTTAAACATGTTTAAAGAAGATATTTTTTAAAAAAAATTATTATTATTCATACATTTCATTCCAATAGTAAAATGGTATATATCATATTAAATATTAATTCAATAATAGTAAGTAATGTTTTTTTAGATTCAATGTTGCATTTAACGCAATCTGAAATCAATGTTAGGTGTAAATAACTCATCAATTAGTGATAAATGTAATGAATAATATCTAAAAGGTTAAACTAATTTTCAAAAAATACAAAATTTCTTGGTGTTACATTATACCCACCTAAACATTAATTTTTCCCTTAAAATTATCCTTCTTCATGAATGGTTTAAAATATGAAAATTCATTTATATAAAACTGAATCATAAAAACGTTTAATAAACCATCATTTTGAAAAATAGAAAGGAATTTTGAAAAGTCATATATAATAACACATACATGGTTTCCAAATAGAAGAACATAGGTCGTGAGTAAAAAATGACATTGAAGTAAAGTCTAAAACCCAAATTCTAAGGGAGATTTATAGTGAACATGGTAGGGAGAATGTTAATGAATAAATCTCCATAATCTAAAGTGGAATAAAAAAGGTCATTGATATAATTAAAATTTATTATTATATGAAAATATATTATTTCAATATATTTATCCTAATGTTAGATAATTCATTTTTCCATCTAGAGTGAGATGATATGAAAATCTATTTTCATGATATATATTTAATTCATAGGGGCAATTTCATCATTGATTTGTTCCTTGATCAATTAACAATACGTTTCTTTCTATAAGAGAATAATTTTTCATGTTTCAAAAACTAAATAAGATTTATAATATAATGATAATTCAACCATTCTATCTCTATATTTTTTAAAGGGATATAACTAATTTTTAATGATGGATAAATCATTATCCAGTAATATAATATATATATATATATATATATATATATATAAATTCTCATAAAATATTAAACATAAATCAATACAGAAATTGTTAACATTATAAATCTTCCCAAATTTAATTTTTTTGATGAGATTAAAAATTTAATAAAAATTATCATTCCCCATGAAAAACTTATTTTCATAGTGCTGATACATTCCAAATTTAAAATATTCAATAGTTGTTGATACATTACAGAGACAATTATTCCCATATATTTTGTTTACTAAACATTTCATTTTTCATTTTTAGTTACTTTCCTTATGTCTTAATTTTCTACCCCAAAATATATTTTCATCCCTAGGAGACATTTCCTTGAATGATTATTTCAAAATTATTGACATATAACAAAATAAATATTTTTTCCTTCAAGATCTCCACTACTTAAAATCTCAATAAACTCTAGTAATATATTCTATGGAGGGTCTTTAGGTTGGTTAAAGTTCATGTGTTTAATAAAGTTACATGATTATATATTATTAATAATAACAATATCTATCACTATATTCGTCATTATATTTCAATAATCATTAGAAAAATGTCCTTCACATTTAATAATTAACCAGTTAATGTTTATACCCACCATTCACTATGACCAAAAAGAATTGCGTAAGAAATTATAATCATAATTGTAAAGAAAAAAATCCTGAAAAAAACTTATATAATTTCAAAATCATGACATGTTGTTTTAAATATATAACACCTTATTATTATCCAATGAAATACATAGTCATTATATATTTAAATTCATCATGATGGTTTATAATGAGTTTGAGAATTTTCAATGCTTATCTACAAGTTGTGTCAATATGGGTTTGTAGCAATTCTCTTTTCCATGCATTAGGTGATGATTGAGTCCATTTCAACGATCCCTTTTATATGTTATTAACCCTAGGTACCGCTATTATAGAGAAATATTCAAATATAGTATACAGTTGTAGATTAAATTTCTTATAAACCACATGCTTTATGCTATAACAAAATCACATGATATTTTCATTTACATTGACTCATTGTATGAGTTATCCTTATAGGTATGCCTTGATGTATCATTAGAAATATCCTTTTTGGTATCAGTATTGTTTTCTCATCATTGTTTACAAAGGATACCTAATCCATTTATATATTAATTACAATAGTTACCTTGTATTTTTCAAAATATATATTTACTATTTTTAAATGAATATTTAATACATTACAAAAACACACACCTGGGACCATGATATATTAGTTCATCCAATTACTATATATACATTATCATATAATGGGGAAATATTTTCAATATATTAGATAAATATCTTCTGTAATTTTACCATAAATACCGTACATAAAACCTTTACTCATAACCTGGGGAAAACCAACAAAATAAAGGGAGACTTTATATGATAATGAATGTTAAAATAACAATTAATATAAACATTACTTGATCATAAGTTTGTAATAACATGAAAGTAATATATGAAATCCATTCCATGAATTTAGATGGTAAAAATCATGATTAATTTCATAATTATTTAAATTCTAAAAGACATAAATCTTAATGAAAATCAATGAAGAAGATCCATAAAATCATAACATTGGAATAAGACATGGAATTGTGTCATATTCATAATTATCAGAAATATTATTTTAATTATAACTTCCACGATATTCATTACATGTTAGGCATGTGATAACCAAACATGTATCATATTTTTTATTGGGATAACATCATGTGTAATCTATTTTGGGCTTGGGAAGACCTCCAGTGATCCCTATTTTTTCATAAGATTTCCCCTCATATACCCGTTGATCTCATATAACAGTAATCATTACTCAATTAATTGGTCGTAAATATAGGTGCCACCCATTAAATAATGAATATATTTATGTTCCCTAAGATCATAGAACACTCATAATATTTGAACCTATGAAAATAAATGGGTTTTAAAAAATTCATCATATATTATCCCATGGAATAGAAATGGGTTTAAAAATCACTTCATTATTTATTAATGACATTAACCATGTAAAATATATGTATTGCATAAAAAATTCATTATATATTAACCAATGGAAAAGATAGAGGTTTCATAATAATTTCATCATCTTTTAAACAAATAACCTATGAAAAGATAAATAAGTTTCCTATGAATTCTTCCTGGGTATATTCTTTGTATGATAAATGGGTTTCCAAAATATCGTGTCATAATAAACAATTCAGAGATAGAATAATAATGGTATCACTGGTTAATATCCCTAGTAAATTACAATTTAAATCAAAGATGACATCATAGTTGAATAATGACTCTGAAATATAATGGCATGGAATGATTCATATGGAATATAAATTTTCATTAAAATTCTTTTTTTAAAAAAAAAATCATCTTGGAAATATGGTTATATTAAAATAAAAATGAAATATTATAAAATAATATATATATATATATATATATAATTTAAATAATTTATTGAGTGAAATATCCTTTCCACATTAAAAAAACATTAAAAAAACAACTTCAAAATATCATTCTTTGAAAAAAACCTAAAAAATAATAATGTATGCTTAAAATAAAATAATGGTCATGAAGATGAGAAATTTATTTAATGCAACTCAAAAATCCTCCTTTCGAATTTTTGGTAAAATCCTAATAAAAAGTTCTTTTTAAAACAACATAATGATTTTTTAACATTTTCTAAAAATTATCAAATGGGTAAACATTTCATTAAGAAATCACTTAAAAATGTATAAAAATATAATACATTTTCACCTAAAATTGTTTTTGAATAAAAATAGTTTTCTACAAAAAATATTTTTGTCCTAAAAACATTATTATGATAATATAGAGTGCATAATATTAAAAAAAATGAATGGAAAATATTTATTCTCACGGAATAGCCATAGGGTAATAAATATCTTTAAATTATTGATAAATGAATTATAATATTCTATCATAAAAAATATAATAATAAACAATTATGATAAATGATGAGATTGTGACTTAACGTCAGTATAATATTAGTAAAAATGAGGCATAGGACCCATCAGATGATATAAATAATTGAAAAATAAAACCTAGTATAAATAAAATAATAATATAAATTTTTCAATGTTCTATACACAAACCTCAAACAATAAAATAGGTGATGAAAAAAATCATATGTCTCAAATAATGAAAATTTGAAAAGAAATCCCATACCGATTTTGTATATTTTGAACCATAATCCCAATGAAATTGAGATCCTGAAATGGCAATATAATTTCCAAAAATATTAATTTTTAGAATCATAAAATTAAATAATGTTTAATATACACATCACAAAAATTAATCTTTTGGAGAATATGACATGTGTGTCATGGAAAAATAATAGTTGGAAAACAATTACTAACACCTATTGAAATAATTTGAATTGAAATCCAAAAAGAATATTAACATAAAATGAAAAATTAAATATCATGAAAATAATATTATTTGATATATAATATGTCATAGGGTTTGTATATACACCACAGAAAACAATCGAGTGGTGAATTTTTATTTGTCTACAATAAATAAAAGAGATTATTGAAATCCTTTAATATCTGTCTCGCATTATTTCATAAACATGCAAACCTACTTTATTATAAATATGAGTTTATTATAAATATATTATATAATAATAAATATATATATAATACAATATATTATTTAAATATGACAATTTATAACTTTTTTTTAAGAATTATTTGTTAAAATAACATTTTGGGTAATAATTACTTTTTCTCATATGTGATTGGTTTTATATTTTCATAAATCTTCAATTTACCATGATTAAATAATATATAGATTAATAATAATGAAATAATTACAATATTTGTACATATATTTTACTTTTAATACAAATAATGTAATATGGTTCAGAAAAATGATCAATGTTGTGATCACAGTGACAGTCGGTCATACATATGCATGTGTAATGCTTCTATCATTTAGAGATCATTATTTAAATGTGTTAAGTAATATCACATATTTTAAAAATTATATTAGTTTCTATAATACCATATTATTTGTTTAAATATAATTATACATATCATCAATACAGTGTGGTGATGAAAAGAGAGTCACATCACTTCGTCAAAGTAGTAGTCCCCCCCCCCCCTACGCAAATTCCATTATCATATTTCAATGACAGAAAATGAAAAAAATAAAATGTTATATTATATTTTAATGTTGATAAATATGTCTTCTATATCATTATAATTTAATTTATACTTCATATATTTATCCTTATTATGTTCTACACATAGCTTTACTAAAAAATGAATCGCATCACTCCATGAGGGGGTAGTAAACCCTACAAATGATCGACATTATAATATCCTATAAAGAATACAACAGATAAATATTATATATGATATAAGGAATAAAGATTAATAATTAATTTATAAATATCTTATATATACATTATATTAATCAATATTCTCAATATTAAGATTTAGTAACGGATAAATGAATCACATTTGTTCACAAGGTTGTAGTCCACCGTATAAATGAATAAGGATAGCATATCCCATTTTATTGAAGTGTAAATGGTTGTAGGTACTGAAATTTAAATAAAAAATTCTTACTATATATAGTATTATTAATTCAATATATCATCATTTTTTATTAATAATTTTTGGGGGAAGAAATATAATAAAAAATCTTATTTTATAATGTTACCACTTCATCAGGTATCTTCCAACAGATTGAGACAAAATCCTCATAAGTTGTGTTTATAAAAAAAATAGGATTTTAGGATTAGTGAAAGGAATTTAAGAATGTTTTTGGGATTTTATTTTCTAATCCGAAAGGTTTTTAAGTTATGGAAATTAGGGGAAATGGGGTGTCCTTTTATAAGTGAGTTGTGTGGAAGACTTGTATTTTTTAGAATAATAACAATGTACCCTCTCTTATTCTCATGATAAATGGATAAAAAATAGTGTATTAGAAATAATTATTTATTTTAGGAAAACAAATAGTGGTAAAAAAATGTTTCAAAGAAATACATCATTTTAAACCATATATTTTTATTTTAACCCCTGGTATACACTTTATTACCTAACCCATGATAACTTTTATTTAATTTTTCCATATTTTATTTAAAAAAATAATAAAATAAAATTTTCTGTAATATTAAATATTTTTATTCAAAATATGAAACACATATTCCTAAATTTTATTCTATTAAATAAAAAATTATAATTTTAAATTAGTATTTCATATGCGACATGAATATGGGTTTTTATAGAGAAAATGATCAAAATATTTTGATGATTTTAAACATTTTCAAAAAGGAGTATAATAAAATGACATAAAATAGAAGATTATATATATATTTAGACGAATTTTAGTATTATAAAAATTCAAAATATATTTTAAATATACAAATAATATGAATTAAAATACAAATTTCTATCAAAATTTAGTAGTTTTTACTATTCAAAAAAATAATCATATAAAAAAATTAACAAATAAATTCACCCTTATATAATATTGACATGGTAATTTAGAAAACTAACATTATTTTTTGAAAAATAAATTATAAATGTGTTAAAATTTTAGTTTTAAAAAATGTGCATAATATGAGACAAAACTGCATAATAAATACAAATTTTTGTTGTAAAATTTAATTAATACTTATCTCCTGTATAAAAAACACATATTTTGAATTTTAAATACATTCATAAATATATAATATATATATTTCACAAAAATAATTAAAAAAAAGTTGTTTATTTAATTGATTGAGGGAAAAGTGGGTTTTGTTATAAAATAAGATTTTTTTAAAAAAAGTTATGGTTTATTTGAAAATAGTTTTTATTTTCAGTTTTAATTTACAACTCACCAAATAATTTATTTTACATAAAGTTTTTATCCATATATATTCAAATTATAGATAATACTATCCATAAACTCAATTTTAAAATCGATGTGGAATTTATCATATTCATTAACAATTTATTAACAGTATTCCACGTTTCATTTAAACTCAATATGTCATTTGATACAATGTAAACATAAATGTTCATATCAAACAAGATAATATAATTTATTACATTAACTGAAAATTATCAATGATTTGGAATTAATTTAATTAAAATTTCAAAAAATCAAAGGTGTGTTGCATACTCAGCATCAATCATGGTGTGAATGAGATAATTGATATTGTTCCAATTAAAATCAATGATATGCTGTCTGTGGGAGACACATAATGTTAGGAATAAAGATATCACATAAATAATTAGTGTATTTACTTTCTTAATATTAGTTCTTACATGCGTAATAGTATAAAATTTCTAGATACTTCAAAAATTTTTGTTGAAAATGTCAATCCTTCAACACGTAACTTTGTTTTTAATTAACTTGATAAGGTTGAACCTTTTAATCTATTATTTGCAATAAAGAATCAGATATCATTGATACATACTTTAATTTATATAATATAATATATATTTTATGTATGGTATATATAATTTATATCCTTAGTCTTCTCAGGATCAACATCAACTCCATGATGATGTACTTTGATGCTACGAATATTGCTAGTAGTAACACTGAATGACTATTTAAATGGAATAATTTTATTTATTTGTTGTCTTATCATATTGAAAATAGTTTCAAAATTTAAAATATAATCATTAATGTTTTTGTAATTTCCGAGTAGATCAATAATAATAAAATTTTATTGAATATTATAATAATTTTGGAAAATGAGATGTGTGTCACCTTGGTATAAGAAATAAGAATTCTTATATCATAAAGGAATTACTTGATAATATCATACACCATTGTTTTATTTAGAATTTATGCCCTCTTATTCATTAAGATATCTCTGAATTGGTTTTTATCATATGTAGCCATCTGTAAATTATAGTTCTTGATATCTAACAACAACATCAACAAGAAGTTTTGTAATTGGAACTAGAAAATCATATTTTTGGGAAATTTCATTTGAGATTCCTAAAATAGATGAAAAATATAATATAAAAGTTTTTCATAATTAATGAGTCTATATTTGATAACTAAATTGGGTTTTGTGCCTATTTAATTATTTTTTATTTTAAGATCTCTTCAAAATTTTCATCATACATAGAATCATGAGTTAGATGCATTATTTTTGTTTCCTACATGAATAGATAGTAATTGTTTGGATACCCCAAGTTATATGTGGTTACCTCAAGATCGATGAATACTATTTCTCCATATTCGTTGGATAAAACCTCTTGGTTTTTCATATAAAGGTAGAATATAGTTCTTATTTAATGAGGTACGTGGCCAAACTAACCAGTGTAGGTCTAAGATATTCCTCTATACTATGATTCATCATTAGTAATTAATCAAAATTGGAAGACTCGCCATCTTCAAATGATAGAGGGGTATATTTGATGTCATATTCATAGTCTTATTTTTCATTCATATATTCCAAATGTGGAATGGGTTATATTGTGGGATTTTAGACATAGAATAAACGTAATCATTTTAAAATCCATAGGATGGAGTATAGAAAACCCCACACTCCATCCAAGATATGAGTGATTCTTCTAATTCAACTAAGTGAATATTTTTCTATAAATTTTTTTGGGGGAAAAGCGATAAGCATTTCTCCTTGGATGTCACTTTTTCTAGTATCAGAGGCCCTTTCAATATAGTATGGTCATTTTTTCATATCTAATATAATGAGGTTCGATGAGTAAAAATCAATACTAAATAAATAATTTCAATATAGTTTAAGGATACAATGTATTCATAAATAATATATTTATATTGATTGCTCACGTTTATTTATAGAATATTTGGGATGGTAACCTAAGACACACCATCCATCATGGGTTTCTTCCCTCTATTTGGTAAAACCATGCATCAATGTATTGAGATTCATAATATTTGAATAGGACATTGTCACTATACCTTATCCTGATATTTACATTAATAGAGTATTTGAGATATTTATTATATGATGAAGTTACTTATTCATGTTGACGAATCTATGACATCCCCAAAAAGAAATATAAATAAATTTTGTAATGAACAACATGGAAATACGAGCTAGATAACCAACTTATGAGACAGATTCAACTGAGGGTATTTTGATCAATTTTGTCATAAACCTAAATTTTTATAGAGTAATAGGACAAGTGATAAATATTATGACCTAATAGAATAAGAATTCATACTATAATGGGATTCATCCATATACCATTATCAATGAAATCTCATCAGATTAAAGCATCATCTTGCTAACCATATATATAAATGAGTCTCATTTACCCTTGTATATTAGTATCAATGTCCTACAATAAACAATAGATAA
The DNA here is from genome assembly GCA_963277665.1 of Viscum album. Lineage (NCBI taxonomy): Eukaryota > Viridiplantae > Streptophyta > Magnoliopsida > Santalales > Viscaceae > Viscum > Viscum album. The sequence goes on from OY728159.1 coordinate 500,377,019, forward strand.
ATACACGACACCCTATTTTGTTAATATTCAAATTATAAACCTCCATACAATATAAATCAACATAAAACTCCTGAGGTATATATAATCCTCTAAACTAACTTATCAGAAGTCATTTGATAAACTGATTGCATCCAAAATTGAATGTTTATCTATCACTATATATAACTATATAAGGATCATAGATTTTTGTGTTAATGTTATACACATTCCAATAAAAGGTTTCTCCATAGAAAAAAGTTTTTGTGTTGAATTTCATGACGTAGATGAGTTATTTATTTGAACACACATTCGAGTCTCCCAATTCAAAAGAGGAATATGCCGACTAACTCTCCTCTTCATCTTAATAAAATTGGAATGTTATAAAATGACAATTAGTATTCTAAAATAATCAGTTTTGCATGAATTACCAGAGACGGTGGGGTTACAACCCACATTATTTGGATTTTTTATGTTATTGAATATGGGATTAATTTTTATATTTTTCACTGGTAATTATGTTCCATGTATTTCAGTATAGGTCATGACTATATCTTCACCAGCCTCTTCAACTTCTGTATACTCTACCTCTAGTTCTCTCGTTCATTTTAGGAACTCAAATTCGAAAATGTATTGAAATTAGGGAATGGGTCCATAAAACCCATGAATGTTTTTCAAACTAAGAGTAATTATTCATCCAATTATTACTTGAATTAGTAGAGAAATGCACATCATACTATTTTGTGAGATGTTTCACGTCCCCTAGGTGATAAATACATAATGTTAGAGAGGGTCATGACTAGATTTGGCATCTATAAAATATTTTATTCCTATAATTTATTTTTTGATTATTAGTTATTTTTTTTCTTAAACGACTAGATCTAGGATGATTATCGAACTTATGAGTCTGCTCAGATCAAGCCAAAGGATATAGGGGAACAAAATAAGTAGATACATTTTTAACCTATAGAACACATGAGTCTGGGTTATGTCCTTTCTCATCGTCTAATAATTATACATTTATCTTACCTTTCTTGTAATATCATTCCATTCACCATCATCCTCCAATATGGTATTAGAAACAAATTCATCTCTTATTATTGGGCCACCTAATGTTAGATAGACATAATAAACATTCTTTATTAGTATGTCCTTAAAAATTAAATCATTTTTGGTGTATGGAAATATTTTGTAAAATAAGTGATAATTCACTGGTCATTGAGAATAAAAGAATCATGGATTTTAGTATCTGGATTACTTTATAACTTATTCTCAATAGATACTATAAAATACAATGGAACATTTTACTCTCTAAAGGAATGTAATTTATTTATTCAATTTTCATATTGAATATTATTCTATTATATTTTATCATCTTGATTGGGATATTTATATTTTTATTTTCACTTAGGAGGATGTACCACATTATAAGGTTATGGATTTAGAGAGGTAAATAGTGTTGGAACTAGAAAATGTGTTATGGAAATAGATTCAAATTGACTATTAATTTTCCATGGTATATTATTGTTTTTAAGAAATGTATTTTTTTTCCAAATATAATATTACATCCACTACAAAACTACATAAATTTCTTGAAACCTTCAGGAATATTTTACCAAAATTGGTGTTGTTTGAAACTCATAATTCATGTTCTCTATATAGAGATCCAACAGGTTTTCATTGAGAGTTTATGAGTTTAGGGAGTAATTCAAACCCTTCCACCAAGAAATGAAATTCAATAATCTATCATATTCTCATTATTTTTATTACCAGAGGCTGAGGAATATTTTCTACCACAACATAGCGATTAACTGATGAATTATTTTCTCTCAAATAAAATCCCATCCATTTATATACATGGGTGGTAAATTGGTTTACTACCTAAGTGATTATACTTTCCATATATATAATGAATAACATGAATTTGTATTCTTCTTTTTGTGTAAGGGTTCCCATCATTGAACATCATTGAGATTAAAATTGCTTTAGGTTTTAGTTTGGGTCCTAGATTCATTGAATGTTGTAAATGAGCGATTCCAAAATGTTTTGGATGGGAAGAGTGGGATCTAATTATAGTGTCCCAAAATTTCCATACATAGATTTACATCATAAATAAAATATACAATTTTCAGTATTCAAAATCAGGCATGAGGAACATAATGTTATTGTGTATTTGGAATCATCGATATAAAAAAATTATATCATAATAATACAACATCATCTCCCCTTACGTTCATCATAAGTAACATTCAGTATTGGTATATCATATGTAATACATTTCCTCATAACCAGGGTAAAATAAATAAAAGAAAGAGGGTGATTAGATGTTCGGTAAGAGTAAACAATGGAGATATCACCATTACACGACAATAAGGGAATGAGATGATGATAATAAATTTATAAATTGTTCAATGCATATAAAAGATTATGAAAATGAGTTATGGAATAAATTTTTAAGTTCATATTAATATTAATGTAATAAAATAACATGAGCTATAACAGCACAATATTGGCATAAGACAAGGATCTGTGGCACACACATAAGAATATAAAATCATTTACTTAGTACTAAAAGATAAAATTTATGCCTCTAATTATGGAATGGTTTCACTAACCAACCAATGATAGTAGTTAAGGTTCACTAAAAATAATATCATTTTTTAGAAATTCCCTTCATGAAAACCATTCAATCTTAATTCTAGGATAATTTATCCCATGAGATATTTAACCTTACCCATTCCTTTTGAGGGAGTTATAGGTCCCACATGTCTCATAATTAATATCATACATATTTTTCGATTTATAATAAAACAATAAACATATTAGATCCAAAGAAAAAAATGGTTTCCATAGACATTTCATATTGTCCAAACATGTGGACAAGAAATGGGTTTCATACACATTTCACAGTTTCATCATATCCTAACTTCTGTAAAATGAATGTGTTTTATAAAAACACTTAATTATAAATAAAAACCACTATGAGGAAGTATAAGGATGGTTTCATTAGATGAAATATAATTTGAATCTTATGTTGCGTCTAATGAGGTTATCTTAAGAGGAATTTTATTTGATAGATAACATGGATAATTTCTATGGAAAAAACATTTACACTTTGAAAAATCTTATTGAAAAATATAAAAAACCCCTAAATATTTAAGCAAAAAAATTCAAGTATATCTTCACACCTATAATGTTCGATTTAAATCATTGACCGATCATGACAGTTTTATATATCATTCATGTCATACATGTTAAATTGAATATTCCCTTCACACATTTGGTAAAAAAATAAAATGATTCATATTCATATAAAAGTTGATTAATTTTGAACCATAGAGATAAAATTTAATTATTGGTAAATAAAATTATACTATATTTTTATAATATTAAAATATTCGTTAACAAATTTATAGAAAAATTAATTGATGAAAATTTATTTTTGACAGAAGGGAGAAATGAATATTGTTTCCATTAATAATATTATTTTGAAATAATGATTATATAAAATGAAAAAATTAAAGGAAAACATGAAATTTACATGATAAGAAATATGAAAATAAATTTAATGAGTTCTATCAATTGTAAATTATAAATTTTTTCTTCATAAAATTAATCATAAACATTATCAATAACTTATAATATTGTAACATAAAGATCTTACGATGTTTCTATCTTTATAATAGTAATCCCCATGAAATATATAAATAAATTTTGAAATTATAACCCATTATTGTCATGATAATTATCATTAAATTAAATCTTGATTATTATATACACCGTATAAAATAAACAATTGATGAATTTCTCATGTGTCTCACCATAAGAGTAAATAGACCATGATACATTACAGTATGTCTCAACATTTATTGATCACATTAAATCATACTATATAATAAATATAGTTATATTATAAATCTCTTATTACATCATAAAATTATATATATAATACCATATATTATGTACTTATACCCTTTTATTGTCCTCATACTAACAATTTCTTATTAAGATCACGTTTCAGGTAATAATTGCATCTATTTTTCAATGTATTATTTTATTTGGAAGTATATATCCTTGTACAATGCTCACTGTTACATCAAATTTTGAGTTAAAATAATGATATAAATGACATATATTTTAATTATTTTAATTTTTATAGTAATCTATAAAATTTTTAAAATGAAAACGATGTTGACCATTCTATGATATGAGAGGCCATGTGTATGCAAGAACAATATTTTGATTTTTCGGAAACAATAGAATGATAGAATGGTAAATTCTAATTCATAAGTACGAAATTATTTGTGTATCAATGATATAATATACCTTCATTAAAAATACCCTTATTACCATCCTTTTACAGGGAAGATGATAAACGTGTAACATCACTTTGTGGATGCAATTGTTTATACATACACATGAATACTTTTATTATTTTAAAAGAAATGTAATGTAGGAACATATATTTTTTCTTGAAAATAAATAAATATAATTATTTCATAAATTATATTTTTTTAATGTTAAATATATTATTATATACATCATTGAGAGATGGTGATGGAAAATGATTTACATCAGTTTGTGAGGTGGTATTCCCTCAGAGACATGATTGACAATTTTGTTTTCTATATAACCAAAGAAGATCTAGAAATAGGAAAATAAAATAAAATAACAATATATCATTAAATTTTACGTAAAAAGGGTATTAAATCACCATATTTGAAGAATTTTTCATATAGGTGGAAGAGTATATTAAACAAATAAACATTGCTACGAATAATACCACTTCTTCAGAAATCCTCTTTAAGATTACACAAAAAGACATAATAGGAGGGTTTGATTATACGATAAATTACTATATTATGTAGGATGGTATTTATGGATTCTAATTGGGTAGGTTTTTTCTAAACCATAATATTTTAAAAATATAAAATGAGTGGGCATGTCATTAATTATATAAGTGAGGTGATTTGAGTTTTGTAGAATCAAAAAAAAATATAGTAATGTGTACCCACTATCAAACCATGATAACCATAAATTGTTAAATAGTGGAGTATATGGAATATATTTTCAATTCATAACTCTTTGACATAATTTTGCACATTTTTGAACATATTTTTCCTTTATCCTCAAATTACACTACTTTTTTCCATATTTTCATTTCACCAATGTAACGATCCTTCATTAACATAATAAATTATGCATTAAGACTAAAAGTAAAATGATCCCTATTATATAATTAATGACCAATTATTAAAAATATTAAATATAGTTTTTTATAAGAAATCATATGTCATGGGTATAATTAATTGTTTCACATGGCAATGTAATATGAAAAAGCCTTATTTTATTCATTATATTAGTAACAATGTTTTTATTAATCATGGGTTAATTTAATTATGATAATAGGAAACATTGTCCTTTATTATACCATATATTATGTTTTTAGGCTTATAGAAATCAATTGAAAAATTATATAAATTTCATTATTTTTAAATCATTTATTAAAAAAATTGTTATAGACTAACAATAATGTCAATTTTGAAATTTTGATTATAGTTACGATATGTAAAAGATGGAATTAGAATATATTATATTAAAATAAAAATTGAATTTTATATTTATATATAAAATTCATGTAAACTAATAATTCATTCACTATATAATAATTTAAATATTTTTTAATCATTTATTTTATTTTCATTTTATTAAATAAATACATCATTAGCCTTTTGTATGATTTTATGGTAATTTTATAATTAATTAAATAGTTAATTAAATTTCCTCATTAAAATAAATACATCATTACAAAAAAAATATCATCAATACTCAATTAAAACTGTAAATGTTTTATATGTGAAGTCATAATTGATATTTATAATGCAAGATGGTAGAATTTTTTGTTTTAATTTACATAAATTATTATATAGGTCACATACGTGGAGGCATGTAAAAAAACACATTAATTTTTTTTCCTTATTTGTTAAGTATGATGTTAAATTCATGAAATAAAATTCATTATGAAAAATTGTGTCGCTTTGAATTTATATTAATCTATTGAACCCAAACTTCCCTTTTTCCATAGCCATAAATTTTTATTGTTTTATCTATTCAACATTACCAAAAAAAATTGGTTCCCTTATCCAATAATATAAATTATTATGTTTAAAATTGGGAAATCAATTTTACCAATTTGGAATCTGATAATTAGTAGGAATTTAATTTTTCATTATCCCATAAAGCCCAATGAAAACATTTTTTTTATAAAAATGCATATCTGAAGTAATATATATTATTATATTAACTCGATGATAAGATTTCATAATTATTCAATTTTAAATTAATATAAGAATATATATATTATATAAAAAATCATATAAATACTTCCATAGGGGTTACCTTAATTTTTTAATATAGACAAGTTTTATTCATATAAAATTTATTTTTTAATAAAAGGATGTAATTTTCACTATTCATTAAATAATATATCATTTTAGATAAATTAATAATTTTCACCCTAAAATAATTTTCATATTTAAACATCAACAAAGATATTATGTTTATAAAATACGTTATATAAATTTTTGAAGAATTTGTTTTTATATTTTCCCAAAATGTATTTAAAATAATTTTTGATGAAAACATAATTTTAATTATTCAATTGAATTTACTAAACATTTTGTTATTATTTGTTAATAATTTATCGACAAACATATATTTTGTATGATATATATATATATAACAAATAATTTTTTTATCTTATTCATATCAATCAATTAAAGGGCACGGTAATGATGGACATGTTTAAGTAGTTTAATTGTATATCATAGTTTATTAAAAATTAGTGTTTTGTGTAACACAACCTATATAATAAGTAAAAATTATTTAAAGAGAAATGCATTGTAAAATATTGGGGTTATTTAATCTACCCCTTAAAAAATAATCCTCTCCATTTGAACAAGATTTTTATAATAATGGGTCTGGCATCTAAAAATCACTTTGTGGAAAACAAACAATGTAAAACGATAGATAAAACATACTATTAAAAAATGATAATGTAAATTATAAGGTCATATAGAATAACACATATGTGTTAATCCCAAAATGAAAAAATTTCATATATGTGAGAATATTTATATCGTGAAAATTTAATTTTCAATGATCGTTAATCAAAAAAATAGATTTATCATAAGAAAGGTAATGACCACAAAACTATAATCCCATAAGGTTAAAATATAATCTATTTATAAAAAATGATCCAAATATGATACAATTTTTATTCCATGATTTATTTATTTCTATTTAGTGTTCTTCATGAAAAAACATACTAACATTTTCAATCCATTTCATAAAGATATTCTTATCCTCTGGTTGTGATACAATCAATTTCTAATCCATAGAATATTACATTAAAGTAATATTCAAGATGAATTTTTCATATATGCATCACTAATATTATCATTTATTGGATTAAAAGATACATAGAAGGATAAAAATTTATTCTTACTATCAAATTATATTTTCCCAAACAAAAATGTTTTAAAAAGTAATCCATTGTGGATAAAAACAAATAATTATCATTTAAAACATAAAAATAACATTAAATATTCAACAAAATCTATTCTGAATGAATTGTTTCAATATATCCAAATTTGAAATATTTCATCACCACCTTGCTCAATAAATTTCTTAAAGACATCTTGGATGTTCCCTTGAATATGAAATATTTGTCATATTCTGATTTCATTGACAACAATATCAATTTGAATATATAATCCCCCTATCATACAAACATGAATTGAAATGGTATGTCTTATTTGAAAGGCACACCGTTATTTTGAACGTGAATGGGAATAAATTATTTAATACAATGATGTACTATATTAATAAGTTTGAAGGAATTATAAGCACCCCTTTATGGATGATTTAATTAATAACTCCTTCAATTTTTCCCTCATGTTATATTCTCCTGTGTAGGATTTGGAGGGAGAGAATACCAATGAAGGATCGACATTAAAGGATTGGAATCTATATTTTTTTGGACTACTAAATATGTTTTAAATTAAAAGAAACAATTATCATGTGTTCCTAATATATATGTTTGGTTCATGCCTCTGGGAGTATGTATAAGATTTATTTTACATTATCATTTTTATAGATATTGAAATACCCAACATGAGAGAGTCTATCTTGGATGTTTTCAATAGTGAGTATATTCAAAATCCATTGATGCAAAATGCTTCCTTGATAATAATATATATCTATAAGGTTCATAATTATCTGGTTTTGAAAATAAATTCCCCACATTTAATTCATGAATTATGAAAATGCAAAAAATATAGTCACAATGTATCCCAAATACTAGTAGATTTTATGCATATAACCTATTTTCATCTTTATATTATATGGTATCTTGGTGTTAGTGTATGGTCTAAAAATGACTGGTGCTGAAATAAATTCAATCAATTCCCCCTATCCATTTTTAGATCGAGGAGAAGTTTGATGGGGTGGACATTGGCATTCCATAACCCTTTGGATGTGGTGTCTTCTTTTGTACCCGCTACGGCTTCATCAAAGGTTTCATACATCATTAAATTAGTATTTAAATTGCATATAAAGATGAATTTTATACCATTATTCATGAAACCAAATATGTCATCCATTGTAAATTGAATTGTCTTATATATTAATTTTATTCACATGTTTTGGTTTATTTCTCTGAAATCTAGTACCAACATTGATCGATGGAAATTTCTCCCATAATTTATTGAATTCCTTTAGGGAAATTTTTATCCCAATTTATTATTTTATCACATATATAAGGATTTTAATCTTATTTCAGGTTCCCTATAGAAGAGTGAGATTATGGGGTTGAGATTGATGTGATCTTTTCAAATCCTTTATTTTTGTGCTTCCTAACTGGATTACTATTTTCAATGTGAGATTTACTCATGTATTTATAAAACCCCTTCTAATAGCTAAGTAGTTTTTTTACATTTCACTTTTAAAATTCGATGATATTGATATCCATGATCCTTAAACTTTTTATGTATAATTGTAAATATTCACAATGTCTTAATATGAATTAACTACAATGTAATAATGATTCTTAGTAAATCATAATCAATAGTGATAAAATATCGCACACTTTTTATATATATATTTTTTGGTCTCTCCAATATAAACTATAAAACCATTACTCACAAATCATTTTTGATTATAATTATCTTAACATATAGGATATTTATATGAATTATACCCATACATTCGGAATTTAAAGAATTCAATTATTGATGAATCCTTATGGAATCTATTATTATTATCTATTGAATTAACTGAGAATTTAATTTTCCATGGAAGTTACATTATTTGTATCCTTTATTTCATCACAGAAAACATATTTATATTCTTATAGGACATTCAATTTAGTGATTCATCATACATAGATATTTTTGATGATGAATTTTCTTTCCACTATGGGTTTTTGAGACTCCATCACTCTCTTATTATGCATATAATGAGATAGTTGATTAGTAATTTTCATAATGTTTTCCATTATAAAGTTCATTAAACATTATTCCCATATATAAAATCATTCTATTGAGAATAACATTAATAAGCAACAAAATTCCATTCAGTTCCAACCATTAAATAATACCAAAACCCTAGTTTGAGAAACTATAATTATAGTGTAAACCACATAATGCAGAAAAATAATTAATAGTATGTGTAAATATAGATAATTTACATTAAATAAATGGACCATATGTTTTACCATGTTAATTTATGGTCATCATCTATTAAAAATACTTTTGATTGTTTGAAATGAGTTTTTGAATTTCCAAAACATTTCCCCTATGAGTTTGAAATTAGGTGTGAATCAATTCTCATTGTTGTGCACCTAATGATGATTATTTTAAATCCCAATGTTATCATTTTGAGTTTTTACCCCTAGGTAAATGAAAATTCCAAATCTATATCCACATATAATATTCAGATAAGATTTTAATTTCTTGTAAACCATTTACTCTATAATTCATTAAAATTTCAAGACAATTTTCTATACATAGACATATCCTTATGGTTTTCACTAATTATCTACCACCCTAGTTTCAAATAGATACAAAAATTATCATCTAAAAATAACTATATTGACCAAGACTTATCATACAATGATATTACATTTTCATAGTTGAATACAATTTTAATTATAAAAAAACACATGTGTTGCCATAATGGTTTAGTTTCATTGAAAACATGGAAACATTAAAAAATGTTTCATAAGTGAAGTACATAATCTCCCACTATGTTAATAATAAATAAAACCCTTTATATACATATCATACATAATAATTTCCAATATAACATAGAAAAAAGGAATATAAAAATGGTGATCATAGAATATTTGTAAGGTGTACAAGGGAGACATTAATATAACATACGAATAAGGGAATCATAACATGAGAATAACATTTAAATTTTATAACATTTATATCATATATCATAAATTTCTGTCCTAGAATGATTCAGGACATATCATAAGATTTGTATCATAATTGAATCAAATAATATAGTCCATAGGAGAATATAATTGGAATTTGACCTGGATTTTTGGCATTCACATAAGCATATAACATCATTTCCGTTATATTCAAGGATCATTTTTTGATAACATAATAGTGGAATTGGTAAACTACCCATCCCATCATATTAGTTACTTTACTCACTAATTAGATTTATAGTGGACAACATTCATAATTGAATTGGTTTAACTCCCAATTTTATTCATATGTGTATCATGAGATATCTATCGTTACATAGTGTATTGGAGAAAGATATGGGTCCCACCAACACATAATGAAAATATTACATAAGTGTTTAATAATAATAAAAAATCATCAAATTGGATACTATGAAATGAAATGGGTTTCATAATAATTTCACAATATCGTAACCTATTGAAAAGAAATGTGTTTCGTAAACATTTCATCATTTTATCATAGTTAAAACATTTGAAAATATATGGTTTTATGAATATATTTTCCCTCACAAAAATATAAAATAAAAAGAAATAATGACCGAGGTAACATTATATCATATACCCAATTACTACTATGTTACATAATATATTATCATCAGACATAAAAGATTATATTGAAATATTACATGGAACATTTTATGGGGAAAATAAACCTTCTACATTAAAAATTTAATTTAAATATATAATTATCCATAAAATTTAAAATAAAAAATTTATATTTAAAAATGGACTCATAAAAATGTAATTCGAGATTTAAATAATTTAACGGTGATGGCATAGGGGAATATTATTCATACCATATAAGTAAAAATTAATATTCCTATATCATTTTCGATAATTATTTGAAAGATAAATATTTTGAAAAGAGCACAAATATTCTGTTTATACTTTTTTTAAAATTAAATGTTTGCTAAAAAATTATTTAATTAAATTTTGGAAAATATTAAAAATATTCTTTAAAACCATTTTTCAAAAACATTGATATATAAGAAAAAAGAATTTTGAATGAATAATGAAATAAAGTTTTCATTCCCTAAATTTTTTTTTGGAATCATATGTATATGAATAGATAAAAATGAATATAAAATTTTTTATAAAATAAATAATATTAGAGAGGATATTCCATTATTTTTTTGAATGTATATAATAATATTTCATCATTGGAATCATAATAATGAACAATCCTGATAAATAATGATATTGTAATTTAAAACCCTTACAACTTTGTAAATATTTGAATTATAATCCTCATGAAATAAATGAAAAAATTTGGAAGATTATATAACATAATTTTCATGAAATAATCTTATAATAGAATCATCTGATGTATATATACAAAACCAAATAAACAAGTGGTGATTACTTAGTTTGTCACATATTAATAAAATTGAGAGGAGAATTACTTATTATAAGTCTCAAAAATAATGGTATGTGTTCGAACCCAACATATAATAATTATAGGTTTATTATTCAAATTGGTATGAACAATCAAAATATATATCATTAAATATATTATTTACTTATAACATCATTTCACTCTCTTATTAAAAATTCCTCGTTAAAATCACATGTCAGGTAGTAACTACTTCATTTTTCATCTACGGATTGGTCATGTAGTTTTTTTGTTTGTAATATTTCATAGTTATATCATCTCCATGGTGTTAACAATGTTTAAAATATAATATATATTCATAATATACATATTTATAGTCTTCTATAAAATTAAGGGACATAAAATGATTTACACCATTCATTGAGAAAATATGTTGTATGTATATGTGAACTTTTTTTTCATTTTTTCAACATATGGAATAAAATAAATGTCAAATTAATTCCAATTTAATATATTATTTTTATATTATATATCTCATATATATTCTTTACATATTCCATTAAGACAATTCATGTAAAAATATGATAAAAAACATCAAACATCGCTATGTGGAGGTCATATTCCACACATATGCAAGGGTGACATTTTCATTTATCAATAGATTTTATGGTATGAAGGTTTATATAATATTATAATTTTATAAGATTAAATATGTATTAAATATAAGATATATAATATAAATATATCATTATATCAACCTGTGGGAGGCGTTTATGGATATCCAATTACATTGCTTCACAAGGTGATAATCAACTGTAGACGCGATCGATGGTTTGGTTTACCAATTGATGGAAGTGGAGATTTATTTGGTTTAATTAAATAAAAAACAATATATTATTACTTATGATATTGTAACGTAATTATATAAGCAAGGATTAATAATATTCCAATTGCTTGGAAGAAAAAATGAAACCCAGATTCTCAGTCAATAATGATACATCTTCGGAAAACCACCTTCGGTTTGCTATAATAGACTTCAGAGTAAAATTTTATAGTAAAACTAAGGCCACATGGGCGTGGGGATGTATGTAAGCAACGGATTTTTTTAGGTAGTTTTTGAACCAAACTTCATTGTAAGTGTGAAATGGAGAGGAGACTAGTATCTCATTAATAGGCGAGTTGATTGGAATATTTGTAAATACATAGCAAATATTCAATAATGGGAATTCACTCTAAAACCATGTTACTCAAAAATTGATAAATAACTTATTTGATGGAATATATTAGGAATACACACATCAAACAAAAAAATTAAAAAAATATTTAAACTTGTTAGTCCCTGAACCATTATGTTTACATTCTTTTCCCATTTTTGGTCTCACCAATATAACTAATCTATTTATATTAGTTACTTTTCCAATAATACTAAAAAAATAAGAATAATTAGAAAATATTGTCCCAATAATTCTAAATAATAAATAGAATTTATTAAATGAAAATAATACATGTGTTGTAAAATAATTTTAACACAAACTAATGTAACATTCAAAATATCATTTTAACCTTGACCACTATCATGACAATCTTTCCACAAGGTGTACCCCTATTGGGAAAAATGTTTTATAAGGAATGCAGTAACCCTTGAACCCCACCTCTAGTAGGCCCCATGTCTGTGAGTAGCACCGAGGGTATAGTAAAAACACAAATGGGAGGCATTACCCTATAAAAGAACACATGTTAATGAGAGAGATAAGATAGACACCAAGAAACTCCATCTCAGAATACAATATAAATGAAATTTTGAGTACACATATGTAATGTCAAGATAAACTACTACAACTGGAAGGAAAAAATACAAGTATCAAATGAATGTAAAAACCACAATGACCATGATGCCCTAACCAACCCTGTAACACGAAGCTACTAATAACCCACGTGATCTTAAATATGCTCCATGTGTCCAAAAAAAATTATATATACATAGGGTGAGTATAACAATATACTCAGTTGGATCCTCCCTATAGCATATAATGAAAATGTAAGGAAAACATGATAAGGCATAGAGAAAACTAGTAAAACTAATTCATCACCTAAATAGGTATACTAAGTTTCATTCCTCACCATGGATACTCTCACCATGTATCACATTATTGTGTATGTAATATAATAAAAAATAACAACAGTAGACCCCTAGTACTTCCCCACTGGTTTTCTGCTTAGCTCAAATGTCTCACGTCCAAAGAATCTCTCTCTAAAGAGGCTTGCCAATAGACACCTGGATATAATACCACATGATGCACCTCATGAAACAAAATCACCACATCCACATAAGCAAAGTAACCAGGTAGTTTATGGGAGCCACAACAGCTCTAATAACATGTATCATACAGTTGTGGTTCTATTTTTTCATAGTTTTGCCACATATTATATTTAATTTTTATTATTTTTATTAATTATTTTGACATTATTTAATAAATAGTGGAATTTTTTAATTTTTATTAGTACATATCTTAATAAATCATTTTTTATAATTAAATTCATGTTTTTAGTTTTTTTATTTAGACATTATAATTATTTTAATTATATTGAATTATTATTTTTTAATAATAATATTAATTTGGTTTAATTTGTAATAATTTTATATGTAGTTTTTTATTTAATTATTCATTTTTTATTTTCATTAATCTAATGAATTTTTTAATTAAAAACATTCCCTCTTTAATTTACATTTATTTAAATAAATTAACCTTACTTATTAATAGGATCAATTATTTTTCTAAGTAAATAAGTTTAAGTTAACGTTTAATAAAATAATCAGTTTTTAATTTTATGTTTTTATTTCGTCATCTAACTAATTAACATTATCGTTTAACAACACTAGTTAATTTTAGTTATTTTAATTTTATTTTTGAAGATAATTATTTGTAGGTGTTCTATTTTTATTAAGAAATATATTTAATTAATCTTTAACATTTATTTTCATAGTTTATAATCTAGTCTCCATTATTTTTAATTTGTTAAATAATTTTTGTCATTTTTTTAGTTATGGTTAATTATTTAATTTTAAAAATAATTGTTAAATTCACATTAGTTTAAATTAATTAATGTTTTAACATTTTATTATATACTTTAAAGTATTTTTTAATGGTAAACGTATTAATTTTTCTATCAGTGAGTCGTCACACATATGTTGCGTCACACAGATCTTTTGTCACACAAATATTTATTAAAACTTTTTGTGAGTCGTGACTCACCGATTACTTTGAAATATCATCAGTCTCTCACCTAGCACCAATGTTGCAACTCAACGAACCGTTTCATTAGTTGTGGTCTTTCTTTTTTAAAAACATTCGTTGTCTCATTTTTCTTAATTAATGGTAACTTGTTTTTATTTATCGATGAGTCATTGACTCACTATTTAATTCCATTCATCAGTGTGTTGGGATTTTATTTACAACTATTAGTGAGTCACTGAATCAATGATATTATAAGTAACCATCAGTTTACCATTGCACCAATTATTTAATATTATTTTAATTATTAGTGAGGCATTATTTTCTTTCATTGGTGTGTCACAAACTGATAATTTTTTTATTTTATCTAACAGTTTCTCATTACCCACCGATGTTGTGACCCACTGATCTATTTATTTTATTTTTCCCCTACTACAAACCTATCATTTATTCCTTATATCATTGATTTGTGACTCATAGATGCATAACATCAATCAGTTATAAGTAACACTGGTTACATTTATTTTAATTTTCAGTGATTCATTATTTTCTTCCATCGATGTGTCACACACTGAAACTCATTTCAATTTTTTTATTTTCTCACAATCAACCTCTATTTTATTTTAACTATCGGTGAGTCAATGACCCACCGGTCAATCCATAACACTATCGGTGCCACTCTCTACATCAACTCATTCAATAACCAACCTTTCATACACAATGATTTCTATCTTCTTCAAAACCATCTATGTCACTACTTCATCACATCACCACCACAACAGATCAACACAAAAAAAAACCAATCCAATCCAGATCTGGACCAATGGTTGAATCTAGTTTTTGATAT
This sequence comes from Viscum album, assembly GCA_963277665.1. Classification (NCBI taxonomy): domain Eukaryota; kingdom Viridiplantae; phylum Streptophyta; class Magnoliopsida; order Santalales; family Viscaceae; genus Viscum; species Viscum album. Next base: position 500,392,948 of record OY728159.1, read on the forward strand.
GCTGATGAAGAAGAGTTGAGCTCAAGTAACCCCAACTTGAACAGTTTGCCCATCACCACCACAGATGACGTCCCGGTCTCCATTTAAACCTAGATCTCACCAATTTTGGTCATCGTTCTGTGGGGGAAGTGAAGCCGAAAAAGAGAGTAGACTTTCTCACCACTAGTCCCCACACCCATACATTCATGTATGTTGATGACTTGTAACATTTTCCCAGAAGAATCTCGATCTAGTGTCCTTTTAAAAAATTTTGACAATGCAGGAAAGAGAATGTTGCATCAGTGTGGATCTCGTCACCGCATCTTACGGAGGTAAAGCCGAATGCTGCAGCGGATGAGGAGGGTTAGTCATGATCTCCGTGAATCAAAGAAGAATTGTTGGTTCAAACTAATTTTCTATTGTAGCCACTAGAATTTTCACTTGCTAATGTCAAAGCCAACCCACAGTAAAGAAGACTATGTTGTGCATCACCTGTGGTCTGCAACACCTTCATTCGGAGAATGGAAAGAATAAGACAACTACATCCTGAAGCCGTTGTACTTTCCCCTCCCCTATAGAATCAAATATGGGGGAGGAGGAAATTAAAAAATAATAATAAAAAGTATATAAATAAATAAAACAATAATAATTAATATATTAAACAAATAAATGAATAATAACTATAGTATACAACAATTATAATTTATACAAATAAATAAATGCATTATAAGATAAAACATAAGATAAAATTTATTAAGGCTAAAATAATAACCTATAAATAAATTAAATTATTGATCAAAATTAATGTTTTTAATTTAAAACTTTAATTATTACATATTTTTTTAATTGAATAAATTAATTATTCAAATAAGTAATCTAATTCAAGAATAAAAATAAGTACTAATAATACTTATATATATAAAATTACTTAATTAATAAAAGAAATGAAAAAAACATAATAAATTTTATCTAATTAATTATTTAATAACAAATCAATAATCAATATAAAATTTATTCAATTAAGTAAATAATATTTATCAATTAATTATTAATTAATTAACCGGAATGAACTTATTAATATGTATTATAGTGTTGAAGTTTAAATATTAACTATTATTTAAATTTCCTTCATGTTTTCAATTATGTTGTTTGTTATTTCCTATGCAGGTTCACTCAGGAGTCCAAAACACACCCATGTTCATGCATCTAACTCACATTGAGTTAGTTACAAGGGTAAATCTAGCGTGACATGGGAGTCGCGAAAAAATTCACAAGTGCGGTGCTTCAGTGAATGACACTTAAAGTCAGAGAAAGTGATCAGTGACATGCAGTAGAAGGCAGTGGCTACTTAAGATAGATCAATTTAAAGATTCAGGAGGGAAGAACATTCATTCGAGATTCGATCATTCACTCAGAAGTAGAGAAAGAACCTTGAGGAGAATTCTGGAGGAGCTCTCGGAGAACCATTCCTTGGAGATCTATGGTCCAGGAACAAAAGTAATTCATGATATCCGAGGGAGTTTTATTCATCTGCAAACATTCAATTATCTTCTTTTGTAATTGAATTATTTTGGGATTCATAATAGAGATTTTGTTTATCTAAATCTTTTAGTTCGGGGATGAATTGATGATCCACAGGTTATCTTTTAATATTCTTTTTACTTAATCATTTCAACAAATTGAGTAACGATCGGTGAGATAAACTATGAATTTGTTTAGTTACATGTACCTTTAGAAAATATTTTTCAAAATTTCATAATCAAATAGAGAGATTTGTTGTGGAAACATTTTTCAAAATATTACAAATTCTAAAGACTTCAAGACTTACGGTGAGTTTGTCCTGTTTTTACATTCAAATTGTTTTTAGTTGATTTAGTGCTGTAGTGGAGAACATTAGAATAGATTGGCTTGTGTGGTTTAACTCTTGGAAAGAGTGATAACTCATAATATTATTTTGGTATTTTGGATTATATTTTAAGTGAATTGAAATACCTCTAAAACTAGTAGAATGGATATTTTTCCCTGGGCATTTACTCTGATTGTTTTTTTATCGGCACTCTATAATTTCATTGTTCACTATTTTCAATTAGTTTTTTATTTCATTCTAGTTTAGATTAAAAACATATAAAAATAGTGTTACTTTTCTACTTTGATAGACATAACATAAAAATATATATAGAAAAATCACACCACTACTGACAATAGTGAAGTATTCCAATGTTTTGAGAAGATTAGTGGCTAAATTTACCTTCCATGAGGGTTTGACCCTGCATGCCACATATACAGTACATAGAAGGAATATAAATTTTTAACATTGACCACCTTCAACAGTGCTTTAGGTCATGTTTTTTCACCGTTTACGGTGAAGGCATGAGCCATTACCCTAAAGAAACAAAAAACAAAAAACATATATAAAAATTTCAAAAAATTGAAATATTGAAAACAATTAAAAAAAATTCATTATTTGTTAAAATTTTTCATTTTTCTTTACTTTTGATTATAGTCTACTGTATTTTGTATGAGCACAAGACACTCTATTGTTAATCTAGAGCCACTGAACTTAGTAATAGACAAACATCTCAATGCTCTAAGATAAAAGAACAAAACTAAAATGGAAAACATATATAATAGAGTTCCATCACCTAAAAACAATAAAAATAAACAATAACTCATAGAAGAAAATGAATGCCCTATGATGAAGGAGTTTCAACTTCCTCACGTATCAAGAAATCCATCATCCATTAGGTTATCTCCTAGAGCCAGAAATTATGAATTGAAATAGTCACATATTTCATTATTTCCTGATTTTATTGGACTCTCCAATGAGGACTCCCTTGACATAATTAGAGACTTCTATAACACTGTGCAGTAGTTACCCTCTAATAAGACTCACATAAAATGAATTTATAATGACAGTCTTTCCCTTTTTCTTTAAAGGGGATTCTAGATATTGGTTTTTGTGTCTACATGAGAACAGTTTTGAAAATTGGGATCAACTATATAAATATTTCATTATGAAATTATATACCCAATGATTAAAAGGAGATCTAAGAACAAAAAACACTTATTTTTATCAAGATTATGGAAAATATTTTCATGAAGATTGGGATAGATTCAATGATCTATATAGGCAGTGTCCCCATCATTAACACCAATCTCACCTTCTCATGGATACGTTCTATGAAGGGTTGTCCTTCTCTAGACAGAATCATGTTGATCAAGCTGCCGGGGGTAATTACAATGATAAAACAGATGAAGAACTTAGACAAATTTTTAATAATCTTACACTAAGTTCAGAACATAAAAATTCATGATGAAAATGAATCAATAGAATTGTTAATTCAAACACTGGTTCAATGAATAAAAATCATGATCAACTTGTCTAAATCACAAACAAACATCAATATTTAATGAACCAGAACTCAAAACAAACTATTAACAAACTAGGAGGTAAAAATACCAACCAATATTTAAGGGAACAATGTGTCTAGTGTGGTATGTGTGGGAATACTGAGAACATATTTCCTAATTTTGATATCCTAGCCCAAGAACATGAAAATTAAAACATTGTTAACTATTGTACTAGAATGTATCATGAAGAAGATCTATTTTCGAACAATTATAATCAAGGCTATAGAAACCACTATAATCTGTCCTGTGATGATCAATGCTTAATTAAACAATATACTGCCCCTAAATACCGTAATCAACCAAGACCAAATTTTCAAAATCAACAAAGGGGTTAGTCTTCAAATGTACAACGAAATAATGATTGCCACATGTCTTCTAATATTGATCTAATTTTGAACAAAATATACTCTCAAGAAGAAAGATACATGACTCAGCTAACCAAACATCAAAATCAATATGAGTCTGATAAAATGCAAACTAATGGAGAATGAAAAACATGGAAACCCAACGTGGACAAATTGATAGGAATTTTTCATCTAGGGAAAAATGTAGAATTCCTAGTACCACGGAACATAACCCTATGTAAAATTACATTGATGCTGTCACTAGAAGTGGGCTTAATACACAAACTATTTCTGTAAAAGACCATGAAAATGGCCAAAATAATAATCTGATTCAATCTGGTAATAAAAAACTGCTTTGCACACATGCTGGAAACTCACAGAAAAATATTGAAAATGATCTAAATCTGAATCTGTCACCTGAAACTCAAGTTATAACTTCATCTAAAAATAAAAATAATAAAAGAAAAGAAACATTTTAGGAAGAGGTGAGGGATATTCCTACTATCATTAAAAATAATTCCCCACCTATCCCTTTCCCTGAAAAATTGATCCTCAATGTAACACCAAGGCTGAACATCTTCAGTTCTGTGGTATCCTCTCTAAAGTTGATGTGAACATTCCATTCATAAACCCTATAATTACGACCCCCTGTTATCTAAAATCTATTAATAAAATTGTTTCGAACAAAAGAACTCCAGAAGAGTTTTCTATTTACAACCTCACTAAAGAATGAAGTGTTGTACCTTAAAAGAAAATCCCACCTAAAATGAATGACCGCAGTAGTTTTTTCATACCATGAACACTATGAAACTATGATAAGTTGAACTGTTTGTATGATTTAGGTGCTAGAATTAATATTATCTCACACTCACTGTTTCAACAGTTCAGTTTGGGTGATCTTCAACCCACCACATTCATTTTGTAGGTAGCTGATAGATCGTTCACTCATCCTGTGGGTAGGGTAGATGATTTTCTAGTTGATGTTGGGAAGTTATTTTAACCTATAGTCTTTTTAGTCTTAGATATGGAGTGTGATCAAGAGGTGCCCTTCATCTTGGTTATGCCCTTCATGGAAAAATGTAGTGCAGTTATTGATGTTTCTAAGGGTCAATTATTTTTTAGAATTGGAGAACAAGAAGAAGAGTTCAATGTGTTTAAAAATGTTAAAGGACTAATGATTTATGAAAAAATTTCAATGTTAGAGTCCATAGAATATGAGAACTCAACTGAAAATATTTAATTTTCTTAAAATAAATCCTCTATTGAAGAAAATATTTTTGAAGTTGAAGATCATGTTCAATCTGTTTTAGAAATTGAGAATTTTGCACAAACTCCAAATCTTGAAAATTTTCTAGAACTAGACTATTGTACAACTTCTACAGTAGAATGGTCTGTTGTTTCAAAACATAAGATATTTTTGATAGAATTTGAGGGTGTTTCAGTTAACACCAACCCTGCTAAAAACTATAATGATATTTAGGGAGATATTATAAGACAACTAGGTGACTCTGCTCTGATTAATTTGTTAAAATATGATCTAGAAAATATAGACAATGTACTGCCCACTATGGATAGTTGAACTGTTTATTTTGAATCTGAACATGAAAATAAAAATCGTTCATCATTCAATAATTCTTACAAGAGATATGTTGATGATATTGGAACTCTTAGGCCTAAGAGTCTTCCTTTGAGTGTTGAACCAACCACTCTTGAAATGAAACCAATTCCTTCTAATCTTATATATTCATTTCTGGGTGAGAACTCCATATTTGTTTTAATAATTTATTCTAAACTTAATGAAAAACATGAATAAATTTTATTGAATGTTTTTAAGAATTTTAAATCTTCCATAGGTTGGATAGTAGTTGATATCAAGGGTATTAGTCCTTCATTTGGTATGCATAAAATTCCTATGAAGCCTAACCATAAGCATATGGTAGAATATCGAAGAAGATTAAATTACAATATGAAAGAAGTTACGAGAGAATAAGTGATTATACTTGTAGACATTGGAATTTTATATCCCATTTCTGATAGTGCTTAGGTCAACCCTTTTCAGGTTGTCCCCAATAAGGGAGTTTCCACAGTTGTTAAAAAAGAAAAAAAATGAAGAAGTCCAAGTTATTAAATCCATAAAATGTAGAGTCTTTATTGATTATAGGTAGCTTTATTTAGCCACTAGTAATGACCACTTTCAAATTACCTTCTTGGATCAAATGCTTCTGAGGCTTGCTGGAAATGAGTATTTTTGTTTATTGGATGGGAAATTTTGGTTACAACCAAATTCATGTTGACCCAGAGGACCAAGAAATGACCACTTTCACATTCCCCATTAAAAAATATTCCAATAAGAGGATTCCTTTTGGGTTGTGTGGAGCTATAGGCACCATTCAAATGTGTATGATGGTTATCATTTCAAATATGATTCAGAGAATTATTGATGTTTTCGTGGATGATGTTTCTATTGTGTGTAGAACATTTGATACTTATCTTGGGAATCATGAGTTAGTTATAGAAGGATGCATTGAAACCAAAATTGTTATTAATGGGGAGAAATGTAAATTGATGTTTATAGAAGGTATTGTTCTTGGTCATAAAGAGTCTAAGAAAGGTCTATAAGTTGATACTTCAAAGATTGATGTTATTCAGAAATTTCCACCTCCTATAAATTTCAAGGTTGTCAGAAGTTTCCTATGGAATTCCAGTTTCTACATGAGATTCATAATAGATTTATCTAAAATAACTAATTCTTTTTGTTCATTTCTGTTCAAGGATTCACCATTCAATTTTGATGAAAAATGTTTGAAATCATTTAATTTTCCTAAATAGATACTCATTACAGCACTTATCATCACTGCACCTGACTAGAAACTACCTTTGATCTAATGTGTGATACTTGTGATATGGATGTAGGTGATGTCTTTGGACAGAGGAAAGATAATAAGATACATGTGTTGTATTATTCTATTAGACTGCTAGATGATGTTAAAAATAATTAAACCACTTCTGAAAATGAATTGTTAGATATTGTTTTTGCTTTAGAGAAGTTTAGACAATATTTTTTTGGTTCAATAGTTAACATTTTCACTGATCATTATGCTTTAAATTATTTTCTATCTAAGATGGAAACTAAAACTAGGATTATTGGATGGATTTTGTTTCTACAAGATATTGATTTAGAAATTAGGGATATAAAAAGATACGAAACATTAGTTTCTGATCACATATCTAGGCTTCCACTAACCCATTCTGATGATCCTATGGAGATAAAATATTTTTTTCCTAATGAAATGATACTCAATGTTTATATCAGGAAATCTTCTTGGTTTTCAGGTTTATCCAACTTCCTCGTGGAAGGAGTCTTTCCCAAAAACATGTCCAATGACCAATGAAATAAATTCATTTCTGAGATTAAATACTATCATTGGGATGATCGCTTGTTGTTTACGAGGTGTGATGATGGTATTATTTGGAGATTTGTGCTTGAGGAAGAAATGGTGTCTATTTTAGAGAGTTTTCACTCCTAACCATGGGGAGGTCACCATAGTGGTGATAGAACAGCTCAAAAAGTCCTACAATCTTGTTTTTATTGGCCTAATCATTTTAATTATGTTATAAGTTTTATGGTTGGTTGAGATAGGTGTTAGAGGCTAGACAATGTTGGTAGGAAGCAAGAGTTACCCAAAAAGGAATTTTGAATGTTGAGATTTTTGTTGTCTGGGGTTTAGATTTCATAGGGCCATTTCCATCATCTCATCAAAATGAATATACTCTTATTGGTGTTGACTATGTTTCAAAATTGGTTGACGCAGTCGCACTTCCCCACAATCAATCCAATTATGTACACCTTATCATCCACAGTTTAGTGGACAGGTGGAAATTTCAAACAGAAGACTAAAACAGATACTTGAGGAAATTGTGTCAACCCCTAGGAATGACTGGTATCTTAAATTTGAGGATGTTTTATAGGATTATAGAACTGATTTCAAAACCCCAACATGTATGTATCCATACATGATTTTTTTCTGATATGATTTCATTTACCTATGGAGTTGCAACATATGTCTTATTGGGCAGCTAAGGCCTTAAACTGTGATTATAAGAGTGATGGTGAGAGAAGATTACTTGAGCTGAGTGAACTAGATGATATTAGGAGAGATTTATGATAATTCAATAATTTATAAATAGAGGACTAAAATATTTCATGATTCTATCTTTCAAACCAAATAATTCAAACCTTTAAAGAAGGTCCATATTTTTAATTCTAGACATAAACACTTTTTGGAATGATGAAGTCCAAATGGTATGGACTTCTTAAAATTGTGAGAGTGATGAATAATAATGCTTTAGAAATATTAGGTGAAGAGAATAAACCTATGTTAGTTAATGAGCATAGAGTGAAACCTTATTTTGAGGGAAGACTGAAGGGTTTGGTTTCCATCATAGTGATTGATAACTGTTCTTGAATAAATCCCGGTTGGGGACTTTAAATCAATTTTTGCATTGGAGGGAACCCATGGTTATCTTTGCCTTTATGTTGTTTCTTTTTTACCATGAATAAAGTGTTTCTTCAGTGTTCTGTTTTCGTGAAATACCTATTACTGCTTGTTCTTTGTCTACGGGTTCTGTTTCAGGATTAAATGATATTGATGTTGTGTCATTGAGGAGGTTGAATTCCCAATCTGAGGACTATTGATAAACTCATTCTAGGAAGTATTCTACTCATTAGTTTTTATAACATATTTTTCTGCCATAGAACTTAAAAAAGTCTGATTCTTATCTTGCATAAAAAATTTCATCTTGTTTAAGAAATTCTTCTACATATTTGCTGAAAATCTGCTGAATATATTGCATAAAAAAAACTTTTGTTGCATGTCAATAAGATGAATTAAAAAAATCACCATTTTCCTCGTACTGAAAATTCAAATTTCATTATTACATTGAAATATTATTACTTCTTGAAATTAAGTGTGGGGGTTACATGTTTGCTGGTTGTTTGGTCTTTTTGTTCAATGTGCATTGCTAATGTGTGCTAGGAATGCTTGCCTTATGTGTTATTTAACATCAATCTAAATCATAGTTCTGAACATGGTCACACCCTATTCACTCTACACACATGGGTTTCATGCCTCGTTTAAACATTAATGAAAAATATGTGTGTCACTAGACATAAATGATAATGCATATACTTTTTAATGAACCTGCTAATTATTTATTCATTGTGGAAAAAAATATTTTTGAACTTCAATGTGACCTTTATACATGTCATTATTCTAATAAATTGAAAATATATTTTGAACATTAATTGATTAATTGTTCTTCTCCATATTTAGAAGTCAACATTGGGGATAAATTTAGGTTTTAATTGTGGGGGAGGGGGTCATTTCTTGAGTATGCTAAAATTTTCTAAATTGAGAGCTCATTAATTCTCAAGGCAACATAAATCTTTCTGATAAAAAATGGGTAAAGTTTTTAAAAATTCTTACACAATTTTAGGATTTACATTGTTTTTTTTTCAATTGGTTTTTTCCTATGGACAATATTTATTTTTAAATTTATTTGTGCATTAAGCCTATAATTAATGTGGTTGGGTAATTGCTGAGTGATATCTACTTAGTAGTTGAATGGATATCGTGGTTTACGAATTACTCCTGAAAGTGATTTGGGTTACAAGATTGTGGAGTTATGATCAAAGCCTTGGAACCAGAGGTTTGATTCTAATTTTACGTGCCAAATTCATCTTTAATTATTAAAAATAGTCATTTTAATGATCCAACATAAATGATTTTTATAAAAAACATTGGAAACTATAGTAATTTGGGAATCTGGGATCACATGGTGAATCTTTGAGACCCTAGATGTTGGGAGTGTTATTGTTTACTATAATTCATCTGTACACTTTGAATAAGTGCATATGCACAGTTCTTAGCATAATGAAACGTAGATTGGGGAAAATACAATAAAGTGTCTGTGGTCAGAAATGAGTTCAATATGGTATAGAGAATGATGAACACCAAATAAAGAAGGGGACAATTGGTTTATATGAAAATAATTTAGGTTGTATCAATAGGTTTATTCAAAAATAATATATTTATTTTTGGAACCTTTGGGAAAAAAAGTACAAAGTTCCTCGGTTAGGGTTTTAATTCCATTGATATTTTACCTCTTTTCATTTTTGTGATTTAGAATCTGATCCTGGATTGAAATAAATCATTAAGTAGGATCACATATGAGTCATGACATCTTCTTTAACGGATGATATTTTATTTATTAATTACCTTTGAGTATTTATTTTAGGAAAGACTTGATCTGAAGATTTATTTTCTTAGGCGTAAATCAATTTTCAGTCATCTTTTTTTAAATTACTGAACATGTTATGGTGTTATCAAAATCATAAATACACTTTTCTGTTTTTAAAAGAAAATAAAACAAGGGATTTTTCGAGGAAAACCAATGCTTAAGTGTGGGGGAATTTAATGTGCTTCTATTTTTGCATAGTTTTTTCTAACACTTTTTTTAGTTTATATAAATTTAATTAATTATTTTTACACTTTATAATAAATAATAGTTTTTTTTTATTTTTAGTACTATATCTCTTAATTAATAATTTTTTATAATTAAATTTTTGTTTTTAGTTTTTTTATTTAGACAGTATAATTATTTTAATTATATTGACTTATTTTTTATAGATTAATAACCTTAATTTGGATTAATTTTTAATAATCTTAAATGTTATATTTTATTTAATTATTAATTTTTATTTTCATAAATCTGATCATATTTTTAATTTAAAAATTTTCCCCTTTAAATTAGATTTATTTCTATAAATTTCCCTTACTTATTAATAGGTTAAATTATTCTTCTATGTAAATAAGTTTATGATAATGTCTAATAAAATAGTGTGTCATTAATTTTAATTTTTCATTTAATCATCTAAAAAATTTACTTTGTAGTTTAACAACTCTAGATAATTCTAATTAGTTTAATTATATGTTTGCAGGTAATTATTTGTAGGTTTTTTGTTTTTATTTAGACATATATTTAATTAATCATAACATTTATTTCCATAGTTAATAATCTAGTCAGATTTATTTTTTATTTGTTAAATAATTTAGTTATTTTTTAGTTATAATTAATTATTTAATTTTAGAAAACATATTTATATTCTCTTTTTTTAATTATTTAATGTTTTTCTATTTTATTATCTTCATTAAATTAATTTTTAATGGTTAACAATTTATTTTGTCTATCAGTGAGTCATCCCACAGATTCTGTGTCACACTAATCTTTTGTCAGACGTAATTTTTTTATAACTATCAGAGAGTCATGTATCATCTATTGCATTGAAATACCATCGGTCTCTCACCTCGCATTGATGTTGCAACAAAATGATCATTTTCATTGGATTTGGTCTCTGTTTTTAAAAAACTTTTGGTGTCTCATTTTTCTTAACTAATGGTGACTTGTTTTTATTTATTAGTGAGTCATTGTCTCACCATTTAATTCCTTTCATCTGTTAGTTCTAATTTTGTTTTCAACTATCGGTGAGTCACTGACTCTATGATATTCTAAGACTCCATTATTTTCTCAATGCACTAATTATTTATTATTATTTTAATATCGGTGAGTTGTTATTTTATTTCATCATTGTGTCACACACCGATAATATTTTTATTTTAACTAACTGTTTCTCACGACCCACCGATGTTGTGACTCACCGATCTATTTATTTCATTATTTTTCTCCTACGAACCTATCATTTGTTCTGTCTACCGTTGATTTGTGACTCAAAGATCAAAAACATACATCGGTGCAACATCACACCGATTACTTTTATTTTAATTCTCAACTATTTGTTATTTTCTTCCATCGGTGTGTCACACACAGAAACACATTTCATTTTTTAAATTTCTCACAATCGGCCTCTATTTTATTTTAACTGTTGTTGAGTCATTGACTCACCGATCTAACCCCTACACTATCGGTGTGACTCTCTGCATCAACTCATTCACGCACCCTCCGTTCGTACATAGTAATTTCCCTCTTCCTCAAAACCATCTATGTCACTGCTTCATCACATCACCTGCACTGCAGAACAACACAAAAAAAATCCAAACCCAATCCAAATCTAGACAATTGGTTGTATCTTGTTTTGGGTCTACTGATAAAGTAGAGTCGAGCTCATGTAACACTATCTTGAACTGTTTACCCATTACTACCATAGATGACATCCTGGCCACCATTGGAGCACAAATCTCACGGTGTTTGTCCGTCGAGCTACAGGGGAGGTGAAGCCAAACCAGAGAGTAGCCTTTCTCACTACTGGTCTCCACACCCAGCCTATCAAGGATGTTGATGACTTTCTGTTGTTTTCTGAAGAATATGGATCTAGGGTTCTTTTCGAATTGATGATGATGCTGGAAGGAGGAAGCCGCATCACAGTAGATCTCATCGCAACATCTTATAGAGGTGAAGTTGCATGCTGTAGTGAATGAGGAGGGATAGTCATGATCACTATAAATCAGAGATTAACTTTTGATTCAGACGAGTTTTCTATAGTAGCCGCTAGAATTTTCAGTTGATGAGGTTGGAGCTAGCCAGTTGTGATGATGATTAAGCTCTGCATCACATGTGGTCTACCGCACCTTCATTCAGAGGTGAGAAAGAAGATGGAGACTTCATCTAGTAGCCGATGATCTTTCCCCTCCCCACTAAAACCAAATTTCGGGGAGAAGGAACTTTAAAAAATAAAAAATATATATATAATGAAATAAATAATAATAATCAATAAATTAAACAAATAAATGAATAATAACAAATGTATATAATAATTATAATTTAAGAAAATAAATAAATGCACTATAACTTAAAATATAAGATAAAATTTATTAAGGCTAAAATAATAATCTATAAATAGAATTAATTATTGATTAAAATTATTTTATTTAAATTAATACTTTAATTATGACATAAGTTCTTTAATTGAATAAATAAATTAATCAAATAAGTAATCTAATTAAAGAATAAAATTAAGTAATAATAATATGAATATTTATAAAAGTACATATTTAATAATAATAACTTAAAAAACATTATAAATTTTATCTAATTAAATATTTAATAACCAAACAATAATCAATATAATATTTATTAAATTAAGTAAATAATAATTATCAATTATTATTTATTAATTAAAATTATTTAACTTTTTAATTAGTATTATAATGTTGGACTTTAAATATTAACTATTATTTTAATTTCCATCATGTTTTTTAATTGCGTTGTTTGTTATTTCCTATACAGGTTCACGCAGGAGTCCAAAACACATCCATGTTCATGCAACTAACTCACCCAGAGTTAGTTAAAAGGGTAAATCCAGTGCGATGTGTGAGTCGTGAAGAAACGCACAAATGAGGTACTTAAGTGAATGACACTTAAATTCGGTGGAATGTGAGTAGTGTCATATAGTAGAAGACATTGTCCACATAATACATAGAAAGAAATAGATTTATGAGTGGACATCATTCATTACAGATTCGATCATTCACTTGGAATCAGGGAAATAACCTTGGGGAAAAGTATGGAGCAGCTCTCGGAAAACCATTCCTTGGAGATCTGACGTCTAGTAGAAGAAGGAATTCATGCTAGTCGAGGGTGTTTTATACCTCTGTTATCTTTCAATTTTCATCTTTTTTAATTGAATGATTTTGTTATTCTTAATAGTGATTATGTTTAGCTAAAACTTTTAGTTCGTGGATGAATTGAAGATCCGATGGTTATCTTTTAATTTTGTTTTCACATAATCATTTCAACAAATTGAGTAGCTATCGGTGTGATCAACACTACATTTGTTTAGTTTCATGTAATTTTTAAAATAATTCTCAAAATTTCATAATCAATTTGGGAGATTTATTGTGGAAACATCTTTCAAAAGGTAATAAATTCTAAATAATTTACGACTTTCAGTGAGTTTTTCCTGTTGTTACTTTCAAATTGATTTCAGATGATTTACTTCTCAAGTGGTGAACATTATAATAGATTGGCTTGTGTGACTTAAATACTAGCAAGGGAGATAACACATACTCTTATGGTGGTATTATTCAATATATTTTATGAAAATTAAAATACCTCTAAAACCAATAGATGGATATTTTTTCTCAGTCATTTACTCGGATTGTTTGTTTATCAACACTCCATATTTTAGTTGTTCACTCTTTATAATTATTTGTACTCTACATTTTAGCTATTCACTCTTTTCAATTAGTTTTATGTTTCAATCTAGTTTAGATAAAAAACATATAAAAAATAGTGTTACATTTTATCTTTGATAGATAAAATATAAAAAAGTGATATAGAAAAATCACTCCACTGCTGAAAATAGTGGTGTTTTTCAATGTTTTTAAAAGACTAGTGGCCCAATTTACCTTTCCTGTGTGTTTGACCTTGCATTCCACATATACAATAGTTAGTATAAATATATATTTTAAACTATTACAGACTTCAATGTGAGTTTAGGTCACATACGTCGGGTATTAAACCTCAAGCCATTATATCCCACACACCGATTAAGGATCCTCAAGCCATTACTATCTAGACACATTACACCTATAGTAGTCAATAAGAAAAATTATTTAGAATAAATGTGTCTGAATAATGAAAATACATTACATACCTCTAAAAACATATTTTAAGAAAACTAACCATTGTGCCTACCAGCACATGTTACTACCAAGAGAAGAGAGTTAGGACCAAGTGGGTAGTCCGTCATCCATCCTCCCATCAGAATGATTGTAAAAACTCCCCCTCGGTCTTAGAATCTATGGGGTGTCATTTTTCATAACTGACGTGGTGGAGTAGCATTTAGAAACAAAAAAAGTATTGAATATAAAATATTTCACAACCGGACTATAGGAATAAATCAGTCTTAGAATCAACTGTAGCTAACACCTATTGGACTCCTGATTTCCACTATTAAGACTAGGTATCCTATTAGAACACAACCATTTAAAGATATTTATTACATTACATAAATCCATTTTTATTAGTTTCACTTTATGTTAATGGATTCATTATTCATTAATTAACCCTTAATAATTGCACATTATATTTCATTAGCATCACTCACAACGTCAACTGTTCCCTTTAAATTGTATCATCATCATTGCATCCCGGACATCTCCATCCCCATAGATAAATCATAATTAATTCAATCTTTTATTAAAAGAATTATTTCCTTTCCATATTCCCAAGAATTCTAGAAAAAACATATAAATCTACTAGACACAAGGGGGGTCAAACTAGTGGGTTGTTGAACTACCCATAAAGTGATTTCAACCTATATAAAGAGCATGGTCTCGTCCACCTTTTTGAAGCTAAACATGGAAATCATGTGGCATACCACACACATTTTTTCCCTCATTGATAGAGGGTAAGCAAGACCATCTTCCTTGTGTAGTGGGGAAAGTATTGAAAATTAAAAACCAACACGATTATTCTAATATCAAAGCATTCACATCCAGCTTATTTCATTATCTTCAGTGTCATCCCTAACACCCACATTCATAAACCAATGCATCTCACCACTATAGGAATAAATTTATTCCACATAAAATGGGCCTCCAAACCCCCAAATATCATAAAATCCATTCAGTCATATATCAAAACACAAGCATCATGAAATGAAACATCAAATAAACTGGGTACTTGTTCCTTAAACGAGGTTGCTGTCCTTCAAACATAACAATATCTCAAGGCTAAAAGGAACAACATACTCGACCATTCATGAAAGAGGGTAACTCAGAACCCTACAAGGCATTATCCTATTATCAAACATCTAGTTATTTAATCCTTATAGAATTAACCGATTTATTATTTATAGGTTCTAGTGATGAAAAACAAAAACAGTTAGCAATCACAAATTTATAGATGCTTGTTGCACATATTTTATTAACAGAACATTACCACAACAACAACCTGATAAATTTAAATTCCTCCCTATATATGAAAAATAATTATAAATAATCATTGTTTACATTCTTTACAAATTTCTATTAATAATGAAATTTTATACAAGGAAACCATACATATCACACTATTTATAAAAACAAGAGGAAATAACTGTTTATCGATACCAATTGATTTATGCAGTAAAAATTTTTATTATGTTAATTAAATTTTTATCCGGTGGAAAAAACATGTTAACTCTATTGTTTCATGTAAATGATAGAGAATCAATGAATCCTTATCCTCAAAATATCATGACATTATTTACAAAATAACGTTCCTCGTAACCGATCACGATCGCCTCCCCCGAGGCAACTACATCAACTATAGGATGCCATGACACGACGACATCAACCGATAAACCAAAATACATGATTTGGAACATGGAGACCACATGAAATAACATTGAATGGATAAATTAGATAATAAGGATTAATGAAAATACTAGAAAAGAGGTAATTCATACCTTGTATCGATGACTGGTCAACACTTTCTACTTGCAACTAAATAGTTGGTTCTCATGTAGTATGAATAAACATCAAGGGAAAATGATCCAAGGATTAAGGTTCGATCACACCAATCCTATTGGATTAAGGAATGGTTATAAAATCTCACACCATTGGAAAATAAGGTAGAAAAAGGGACGATGATATCTCATTCCTTTAAAAGATTCACTAAGTAGCAGTTTAAGATACACTGTATTTTCCATTAATAGTGGATTGCATTAAACCACACGGTTTGATTATGTCATGTCATCCTGGACCTTAGAATAATTAATTTAGGAGTTATGGTATTAGAATTTTCCCTAAATACATTAATTCAAGGGCTTGAATGTGTTTTACTTCAGTGAAAACATTAATAGGGAGAATGTTTGGGAAGTTGGAAACATAGTACACCTACCGATGATGGAAACATAGTACACCTACTAATGATGGAAAAATTATTCATAAAATGAGTCATTAATACTGATGGAACTATTCACCAAATTTCTAACAGAAGTCACAATTCAAAGAATGACTAACTGCTGGATCTGTTTTGAAAAAGACTCACCGATGGAATTTTTAACACAATGACTCACCAATGGTTGTGTTCAAAAAATAACTCACTGATGGAACTTTTCAAAAAATGGATCACTGATGGTACTGTTCAATTCTGTTTAAATGATGGAACTATTCAGAAAATGACATATCAATGGAATTGTTCTCAAAATGAGTCACTGATGGCACCGTTCACAAAATGACTCATTGATGGCACTGTCCAAAAAATGACTCAATGATGGCACTATTTCCAAAACAGGAAACACATTTACAAGACTATAAATTTGGAAAAGTGTTTCGGATATGTCACTTTGAACTCTCAGAACACATTAAACACCATATTTCCAAATATCAATGTACCAGAGAGGTCTGAACCATTACATCTGATACCTCTCAAAACATTATCCTCATATATAATTCAAATGAATCCAAATAGGAAACACAAAAGGGGACTGAATCCCCCCCACCTTGAGAAACCTATCAAAATAGAACAAGGAACAAGAAGTATAAATAGAATTCCATCTCCTAAACACAAATTTTTTACAGCCACAAATGAACATTGTTACATGAAAAGAGAAAAACATAATACAACTATGGGTACTGAGCACGTATCTAGGACTCACCTTCCTAGGTACTCTCCTTAATGAAACCATGTCACCACAAGTAAAATATCAAGGGGTTATCATGCCGACCCAACACCTTATCCTTTAATTCCTTGATCTATGTTTCTGATGCATTTTCCGGGGCGCACGCGTCTGTCCGTGTGGGCGCAACAGGCGCCACTTTTTGTTGCCCCGCATTCCTGCTTTTTAAAGGAGGGAAACATTCTCTCCTTATTCAGGGACGCCTGATCCTTGATCGAAACCAGGATGATGGGATGCAATTTCTTCCTTTCATTGATTCCTCCTTGGAACTCATTAACTTGTCCGAGTCTCCCTCATAGATTTAATACGTTGTTCGTGAAACCCTTCCCAGTGCCATGTTTCCATAGATGCTGGTTAATTATACTGCTTCTGTCAGGACATTCCAAGGGGTCCAGTCAGAGAAGCATCCTTCAGTTGGGGGAGTAGTCATGTTGAGACAACAATGGAATGTCTGGACGCTGGGGAATTGGAGCGTCTATCTTTTGTCCCTTATTATAGGGCTTCATGAGGGCACGAAAGCCTGAGGAATCCAACATCGAGTGCGGGGAATCATATGCCCTTTGCATGTATCTAAGGTTTTCCTTAGCTTCCTATGTTTAACACAGGTTATACCCCACACTTAACGTCCAGTGGAGATGGATCAGACTGATTGGAACATTAGCCGGAGTGGATTAGATTGAAGAACCCACTTTAGGGATCACCAATATTGGGGCCAGCACGTGGGCGGCTTCTCAAATACTGTGGGGGGGGGGGGGGGGGATGAGGTGGCATGATCTGACCGGGATGTGGTGGCCTGGGTAAGAATCCTGATGCGTTATATATAATTTAATGAAGTGTAGGGGAAATGAAATGGGACCATCACAAGGGTGACAGTGATGTTGGTATTGAGCCACGAAGATACTTCCTACGTATCCCTGTGGTATGGAATCAATGTCTGTGTAGTTCAGTGGTGTCGTTAGTGAACCGACGTGAAGATGGACCAGGGTCCGATGGTTGATGGGCTTGAACCTCATGAGGCTTCCTACGTACCATGCCTTGACATGGATCAAAGGCCACGTAGTTCAAATAGATACAGTTTAATATCATGCGGCATGGGGGTTAACCGATGTGAAAGTGGTCGGAACAACCGAGTGATGGGCTTGAACCTCATGGAGGAATCCTATGTACCATGCCTTGACATGGATCAATGTCCATGAAGTTTGGGGTGGGGTGCCAGTGAACTGACGTGAAGAAGGACCTTGGTTCATTCGGTGTTGGGCTTGAACCTCTTGGAGGCTTTTTACGTACCATGCCTTGACATTGATCATAGTCCATGTAGTTCGCGGTGAAGAGGGGCTATTGAACTTACATGACCGGATGTCGGAACAACTGAGTGGCGTGATCACAATGGCTTACCGCTGGATTGAGATATAGTTTAATGTCATGCGGTACGGGGGAGTTTCGGAAAATCGATGTGAAGGGGGGTACCTTGGTCCATTGTGTGGTGGGCTTGAAATTCATGGAGGCTTCCTACATACCATGCCTTGTCATGGATAATGTCCTCGTATTTCATAAGGGTGATGGTGGGGGCTTGGGGCACCAACTGGGAGATGGTCGGGGTCGGTGGTTATTGTGCTTGAACCTCGTGGAGGCTTCCTACGTACCATGTCATGACATGGATCAAATCCCCCATAGTTCAGGTGTGCAGTTTAATGTCATGTAGGATGGGGTAGAACCTGACATTAATATCCAGCCAGGCAGTGGGCATGAACCTCATGGGGTCTTCCTACTTACCATTCCTTGATATGGATCAAAGACCACGTAGTTCAGGTGGTGTGGAATACAGTTTAACGTCATGTGGGACGGGGGTGAACTGACGTGAAGAAGGTCGGAACAACCAAGTGGTGGACTTGAACCTCGTTGAGGCTTCCTTCGTACCATACCTTGACATGGATCAAAGTCCACGTAGTTCTAGTGTGAAGGTTAACGTCATACGAGATGGGGGTTTTGGGGCATACACTCTGAGGCGTCCAAAGGTGTGTCATGGTCGGTGCTCACTCTAAGCTCACGAGATTCATGATCGGTGTGAGAATCAAAAGGTTGCAGGGACCAGATGATCACGTTGTGAAGGGTGCATCCATGGGAAGCGAAGTGGGGATTAGTTGTTAGGCGTCCCATGGGTCTGGGACTTACTCCATTATGGAGGCCCGAGGGCGGAAAAGCGTAGAGGGAGAGGGGAAGTATGGAGGTGCATGGGTGCTACCTTCCGTAAGGACTGGGGGCTTACAGGAAGATGGTCGCCCTTACCCCACGGACAAATGCCTCTCCTAGAAAGAGGATATCAACCCCTAGAAAAACCAGGGTGGAATGGGGCGCGCAGAATATCCAAGGTGAGGGAACCCCGCGTGAGAGGCACGAGGTGGTGTCACAATTTAACATCATGTTTTGAGGATGGGGGTTCTTGGTAGTTTATCATCCTGTGACTCAGATGAGGTAGGTTTACTACGGACCCCTAGGACTTACATAACTGGTACCCTCTTCTCCTTGTGGGAGGGCAGGTACCGGCAATGCTGTGTAAAAGGGGGGTTGTAGGGCGAACCATCGATGGGTCCACGTTAGCATGGCTATGCGAAGAATCAATAGCCGTTAGTGTGCCTATGAAAATAAGCATTAGGAGAAGCAACGCCACGGGCGGTATCGTCCAGGGGACTTTGAAGTCACATCGTGCAAACATGGAGGTTCCCACGGGAAAATGAATTGCCAAGCATAGGGGTCTAGAGGAAAAGGCCTTGTGGAGATCGATTTTTCTATGTGCCGAACGACACTTGCGAAGGGGTGTGATTCGTGAAGTGGGGTGCCTTCGCCTTAGAATGGGGCGGAGGTGCAAGTGGGGGTGCTTCACAAAGTAGAAGGGTGTTCGCGGAGCACTGCCTCGCGTAGCATAGGTGCCTTGCAGAGCAAAAGTGCCACAAAGAAGTGTGCTTCGCAATGTGGAAGGGTGTTCGTGGAGAATTAACTCACGGATCATAGGTGCCCTACAGAGCAATGTGCCACAATGAAGTGTGATTCAAGAAGTACAGTGACCCTGCCTTGGCATGTGAATCATGTGTACTAAATGGGTGTTTCTCGAAGCATAAATGATCCACGAAAACCCAGGTCCCCTTGGGGATCCCATTCTTTCGTGAAAGCCCATGGGCTTCGCGAAAGGAATCCCTTGTGGAAGAGGGGATCAAAACGAGACAACGCAGAGGCCCCTCGCAAAGCAAAAATACCTTGTGTCGCTCATGATTCGCAAAGAAAAGGGTGCTTCGCGATTTGGGTCCTAGGAAGGAGAAAGGTCGGATTTTCCGTCCTTTTGAGGCTCAGGGGGATCCTGATTTTTATAGGCAAGGGGCACCGCAGAGAAGAGCTCACATGGCGTGAAGGAGGATGTGGTTTCATTGTGGTGGGTTGCGAACGTCCACCGAGTTCACGGAGGGGTACCACCTCCTTTGATTTTCGGTGGTTTCGCAAAAGTTAGGGGCGTTCATAGAGGATATTACCTCCTTTTTTTCATGGTGGGTTCACGAACATCAGGGGAGTTCATGGAGGTTACCACCTCCTTTGCTTCGCGGTGGGTTCGCGAACGTCAGGGGCATTCATAGAGGTTAGCACCTCCTTTTCTTTGCGGCGGGATCAGGAAAATTAGGGGCGTTCACGGGTCGTCGCACCTCTCTTTCTTCGTGGTGGGTTCGCGAATGACAGTGGCATTCTTGGTGCATCCCGCCTCTCTTGATTCGTTGTGGTCGCGTTGGGTGGGGGGGCCTCCACGTCATAGCATCGTGAGGTAGGCCGCGGGGCCTTCTTTTCTTCGTTCTATCCATCCAATATTTTTTCACCAACAAATTCCCCCCTCATACATGGATCCGTGGAGGGATCAAGGGTAAAAGTCTGAGGGAAATCACCAAAATCATTGGTCGTTCACGGTGCTGATTCGCGAAGAGGGCGCGCAAGGCAGACAGTGGCCTCATGGGCCGTACGCGCCAGAAAGCTCTGTGTGGGCCGGAAGCGCTGCGAAACTCCGAGGGATGCCACCTATAAATAGAGGGGGCTGACCACTCTTTTTTCCTTTCCTTTCTCCGCGACTTTTTCGTTTTTCACTCTCGATTCACGAAGCTCCCCGTACTTCGCGTCTTCTCTCTGCGAATCGGGCTTCGCGGAGAACCGTCAGTCTTTGACTTAATGACTATGCCTAGCGAACGTGTGCTTTCGGACCGAGGCCAGGCTCCACAGTTATGCTTCGCAAAGGAGCTCCGTGAATAGGATTCACGACCCGGGATATAAAATATCCAATTCCATTAAAAACAAATGGCCCATCAAGAAGCAGCCCAGGGGGTGCTTGCAGATGCCACCCGGAGGGATGAGATGGCCAACTTTCTGGGCCCGGGGGAGCTAGTACGAAGCCACTCAGACCATGATTCTATGATGGAACTATTTTCAGAGATCCAAAATAACTATCCACTATTCAAGAAGTTTCCATTGTATCGATTCGTTTTGAGGGACACCATCTTTAATCCTGAGGTGAGTTGGGACGAACCAGCTTGCTGGTTCAGAAGAACGCCATGCCAGCGTCAATGGTTCAGGGCGGCTAACAGTCATGCATGGGAGGACATCACAACTGTCACCACTGACTCTCTTTACAACCATATGAACAACATTAAGGGGTATCCATTTCAACTAGAGACGTCCCCTCCCATGTACCGCACAATACTAAAGATGACCTTGATGGATTCAAAGAAAGGGTGGTCCAATGAGTGGGACATGCGCCAGGGCAGAAACTTCAACAATAATTGGGATTGGGCCTATTGGTTAGGTTCCTCATACGAGGAGTTTGGGGATGAGCTGAGGAGATTGGGCTTGTATGAGGCAGAAGGGGCCTCCCAATTCCACAGTTATCAACTCAAACAACTGATGCATGAGGTGTTGAGCAGATGGTCATCTAGGACCAACAATTTTCACCTGCACCATGGGGAGGTTTGCATCAGTCTCTGGGATGACCACCAGATTTTAGGGGTCCCAATCTTGGGTGCTATGTATGATGAGTTCCACCCCGTCATGAGTGTGAGGGAGGATCTGAAGTAGATGCCACGGCTGGTGCTGGCACTGATGGGACTGGTCCCCGGAGAGGACAAAGAAGTGGTGAGAGATGTCCACTTTAAGAAGTGGATCAAGCTGTGACTGAACTTCTCGAAGGATCGAGAGTTTCCCCCGAGGGCTCAAAATTGTCCGAAGGGGGCTCAATGGGGCAAGAAGCACTCGTATTGGAGACTCATGGAGAATAACCAATGGAAGACCTGGGGTTTCAGTGTCAGTACTGAACAGCAACTGATTGTCATAATGGCGGCATTTATCGCAGACCTTATCTGCGGTTGGCTCCTACCCTTGAGGGATACCAACATGGGGGTGTGGCCTAGCTCATTTATCATGGCATCCATGCTGGCCACAGGAAGGCGGGTCAATCTGGGAATTCTGATGCTTTCTAGATTGTACAAGATGCTATGACATGTTGGTGAGGGAAAGAAGCCTTCGAGCATATGTGGGGCCTTCCATCTCATGTATGAGTTGATCAGGGCGCACATCTGGGGGGTTTATGAATATCCAAACCCCATCTCGCCTCCAGGGTCAAACATCTGTCCATACTTCCTGAATTTTTCTGGGAGCTTTCCAGTCAAATTGACTGTTCCCTTGGTGCTGAACCGGGTGTGGAAGGCGGACACATTTAATTACTACATGTTTCCATTGCAGACAGTGTTACTCACCGATGATGGTCAGGGGTCAGAAGAGCATCGGGCGTACCTTTTGGCCATTCGAGGTGGAGTCTTGGTGGAATGGGTGGAACGTGAGCTGCTCTGCAAGCCATACACCCCGCACAGGTTCGCGAGGCAATTCTAGTGCCTGCAGCAGCTGAACCCACAGGTCTACTAGGAGGTGTTCCATGAGAAGCACCCATGTGTAATGAGGCAATTGTGGCTCATGTTCACATGGGAAGATGATAAACTGAGAAATTCATTGACTCCACCTACCGCTGCCTTTGGAATGGTGAAGGAGTATGCCATAAGCTGGGAGGCAGCTTATCATTGGGAAATACTGAAGCAGCCACCTGTTCAAGATGGGGATGGAAAGCCTCCCGTATCCCGAGGTCGGGGTTAGAGGGTAGCATGTGATTCTTGCGGTGGTGGTGCTATAGTGGCAGCGAGACCTACACCACCTGAGGGTAAGGTAGTGGCAGCAGACCAAGTAGCGGTAGTGGATCCGATGGTCCTGGAATAGAAAATCCATCCAGAGGGTCGGCCACCTAGGGGATTCAATAGGATATCAACTCAGGCTCTGGGGAAGCGGCTGCACCATATTGACATGCCATAAAATGTTGTTTTCCTATAGGATTGGGACATTTGGGAAGTCAACCGGCAACACCTCGGTCCATCAGAGATGTGGGAGCACCTGAACCACCTAGAAATGGATTTATAGGGTATGGGCCCTGTCAGGGCCGGTTTCACGGTGTCTCCGGTAGAGGCAGAGCACTATCTGGATGAGATGGAAGACTATGTACAATCCAGTGGTTCCCCGCATCCAATGAAAGACTAGGGGAGGGTGCTTATGGATCAGAAGGTTCACCCACAACTGTCAGCCGCTGAGATGAGGGAGCGCTTCCCCCTATCGAAAGATTCAGATAAATCCTCTCGGGGAGACGAGGCCGGTGGAGGGATCCTATTGGAGGAAAGCGATGTCGGTGATCAAGACTCGTATCATGATGATTTCGTAGAGACTCTGGAGGTAACATTGCCAGTTACATTCCTCATGGTTTGATCTCAGGTCATTATGGACCTCTTACCAACATCTGAACCATGCAGGAGGAGCTTGTACGCAGACCTCGCTCTCGCCCCTCGGTGGGTGATGATGCAGGACCCTCGGAACTCGCACCTGTGGCCGCGTCCAGTTCTATGTTCTGCATGTCTAGGACTCCTGAGGTGTCTCCTTTTGAATCTCTAGACCATCTGACTGTATACAGAGTTCTACGCCTCGAGGTCCCATCTGAATCAACATAGGAGGAGTACGTGGAGTTTAATCTCTGTAAGTCCTCTCTACTGAATTCATTGCTATCATCCGTTGATCATGCCAACTGACGTCCATGCCCATCTCTGTTACGTAGAGTTCTTCTACTGGCATGGGCCGCCGCGTCAAGGCTGGTTCATATTTCTGTCAGCGCCCATCCTAGAGGCATGCCGATGATCGTGGAGATCGTTACCCTGCCCACCTGAGCTGCAGTGCCCCCTATCATTAGTGGGACCACCAGCGAGGTCGTGCCTGAGGTCATCGAGGTGGGGTCTGACGATGAGGTTCTTTCGGTCAACCCACGTCCCGCTACATCGGATCCAATGCTAGATGTCGCGCCCGATCCCATGCCAGATGCAGATCCAGCTGAAGGCTTCTTGTGGGCATACCCCACGTATGAGCTTTTTAATCGTGCGAATTGGTATGAGACGGCCTCTGATGAATATGACAACAAAATATTCTGCTGCTGATCATGGAAGCTGATCACACACTTTATTAATTACACCTCCCAAGCTCTATGGCTAGAAGAAATGGACAGACTACGCTCGCATATGTGTGAACTGTTTGCTGGGGGAGTGGATTCCCATCACCCTCATATACTCATCCGAGATCATATGGAAGAGAAGATCCAGGAGTATGATCGCGGGCTCAACGTGGGATGGAAGCGGAGGAAGTCGAAGAACATCAAAAAGCTCCAGGAGGCTGCAAATGTTGTCCAAAACCAACAAATCCGGGTGGATGAGAACTCAGCCTCTCTCAATGCACAATCTGGATTGATCTTGCGATTGAAGGCCCAACTGGCAGATGCGGAAGAGCATATGAGGCTGGATTTCGAAGAGATGGTCGTCATTCAGGATGACATAGAGCGGGCCCGAGCTGAGGCTGATGAACTACGCCCCATCGCTGCTGAAAAGGTGAGTGGGGTGAGTCGGCGACATCAATTCCTATACGCCACAAGTCGAAGAGTGGCGGAGCTGCAGCGCTCTTTCGACGAGGTCAATACTTCCAAGGGGGGAGTTGACCCCCGAGTACTATAATGATTACAAAACCTTAATCGTACATTGATGATTTTATTTTTTTGAGTGCCGTAACGTGCACGAGATCCATTGTTCGCACTGGTTCATTGCATCCTTACAATGTTTTCGGAACATCCAGCGACATTTCCCTAAGCTCACATGGGTTGGGCCTATTGTGAGAAACAAGAGATAATTGCCTCAACGCCCCATAAAAACAAAGCAATGGAAACCACGCTTCAGGCATCAGGTATTTGGATAACCCGTCCAGATTTCTTTGAAATGGTAGATACCT
Source organism: Viscum album (assembly GCA_963277665.1). Taxonomy (NCBI): domain Eukaryota; kingdom Viridiplantae; phylum Streptophyta; class Magnoliopsida; order Santalales; family Viscaceae; genus Viscum; species Viscum album. The sequence continues at coordinate 500,418,745 of OY728159.1, forward strand.
AACTGGAGAAGGATGTTCTTAGAATAGCCAAATTACCGTTTTTCCAGCGTGCTCTAGTGCACGAATGATGCAATTACAGGGGAGCTGAAATCGGTCCAAACGGATGGGAATGGGAAGTATGAATCATGATACCCATGATTCAGAACACTATGGGGGTGGCGTGACCATGGAAGATAGTTTTTGATCGTGGCGGAAACGCAGCATCCGTATTGTATTTTCTTGAAATGGGGACAAAAAATTAGGGCTGACTGCTGACCATATTCACAACACGGGGATCAAATCAAGTATCATCGATCAGTCTTTCAGGGCGTTAGCCTAGGACAATAGTTGGAATATAGGTCAACCATACATACTATTAGGGGGTCCTTCCAGACATGACCAGTCTTCTGAAACAATGACACATGACAATAAGTAGACCATATGACGAGCATCCATACTGTTAGGGGGTTCCTCCAGACATGAAAGGGGAAGAGGGTCCGAATAAGGGGGCACACTAAGCGTGGAATCTGTAGTGAGGGTTTGTTCAAATATAATCCAACACTCATGAGGTTACACCATTGTGGTGGAAGCACACTGGATGAACACATTTGTTTGATTGTGGATCATTCCTTCTTTCAGAGAAGGCCACTCGGGTGAGGGAGCCGTCGCTTCCCAATGTTGTCTTGGGGCATCTCTGACTTGTTCGGGGTATATTTTCAGTTACATTGTTCCCCTTGAGGGGTCAGGCCATGTGCTGGAAATGTGTTGGAACAGGATCTTACGATTCCTTAGGTTGGACCCGAGTTAAAATTCCACGGTGTCCCGACGTATCGCATGAGAATGGGAATCAAACCATATGTAGTTCTAGAGCGCAGTGTGATCATAGACCAACACTGATAGGTGAAATCCACTCTGTTAGAGGCTTTAGTTCATCCCATGATCAACATGGGGCATTCTGAACTTGTTCATGGTAGAACCACAGATTAGTGTCATGCGTTGAGGACATATGGACTCTGGCAGTTTAACATCATACGATAGGATGTGAAAGGGAAGAGCCCAGGGAGCATGTTGTGCGATAACTATGAAATCAACGTGAATGAGGAAATGGAGTCCAAATCACACCACGTATCCTCTAAGGAAACACATTAGGTCGAGGGACCAAGTGTGAGAATTAGGCTGGGCCTGAAGTAGAGTGGTCGGGCATTCCTACGTACCCCATGAGGATGGGAATCAAGCCATACATAGTTCTAAAAGTGTAGTTTAACGTCATGAAGGATGATGAGATGCCTGGCCGCGTTGGTACACATCCTAAAAAACTACTAAGCCCACATGAGTCGTTCTCGATGTGGGAAACAAGAAATAATGGTGAGAATTTCCTGACAGAGGAAGGGGCATGTATGGATGGAGGGATTCTCAGTGAATACCTGCCCAATGATTCTAACTCATCCATGAAGCGCACCTAGACACACAAAGAGATAGAGCAGATTATGTTGGAATTCCACTGGAACATGAGAGAGTGGAAATGTGTGGATCATGAGGCTCGAAATCAGGACCACTATGATGGTGGTGTGACAATAGAGGATAGCTGTTAATCGTGGAGGAAACACTACATCCACATCCTGTTATCCTGGAGTGGATACAGACAGATGAGGGTAGACCATTGACCATTTTTGAAACACAGAACCATGTCGCAAATGTGGTCAGAGATCCGTAGGAATGTTGGCCCAAAATGATTGGAGACACCATAGGCCAAACATCCAGGGAGAGCCCTTAATCCTGGCATCAATTTCATCTGTGGGTCCTTTGGGATGTGAAAGAGGATGGGGATCCAAATGACTAGCTCACGAAGATTGGTCATGGAACGAGAGGAATGTCTCCACGAAAATCCCACACATCGAGATCTTATTCAAAACACATCTAAATACGTTAATGAGATGTATTAGATAGAGGGAGTCGAGTCCCTTCCCATTGGGAGATCGTAGTTGAGGGTCGTATAATTCGGACCATGGGTGGGAGGAAACACAGGAGGCACGTGGTTGGGTAACTCAAGTAACCGACATGAATGGGAACCGGGGGTTCCGACCACCACGTGCTTCTCGTAATGTTTTAGGACTAGGGACTGAAAACGAGAGTTCATATGGGCCTAAAGAAAAATGAAAAGGTGTTCCTACATACCCTCATGATAATGGGGATCAATCTGCATGGAGTTGTTGAGTGGTTCTTAATTTAAGGTCTTAGAAATCGGACCATGAATGGGTAACGAGAGAAGGGGACACATGGTTAGGTGGTTAAAAAACCTGATGTGAATGAGAACCAGAGATTTGTACGGCGCGGAAAACCACCCAAAATAAATGAGGACATATTCTCATACAACAATGCACATCCCCCTTGGTAGAGGGTTTAGGTCATGGGACCGAAAAAGAGAGTTGAGATGGGCCTGAGCGAAGTGAAAAGGTGATCCTACATACCCCTTGGTGATGGGGATCAAGCTACACATAGATCTAGAGGTAGCACAGTAAGATACCAATTACAAGGATAAAAGAGTTGGGTGGGCATAGCCCACACACCAAAAAAGTGTTATTTGTTAAATATTGTTTGTCCTTTAAGGTGAGTGGTTTTTTTAAGCGACTTTCCTAGGGTAGAAATCCATGGTGTCACCACAAGAATCATGTTGTAGTAGGCATTGCCAAATGACATGGCATATGACCAATACCAATAGTGACTTCCTCAATGATGAGTTCATCACAATGCAGTTCCGTTTTCGTCAGGCGGTCAGGACGATAATATCATTGTTTAGGGTCAAGTGATAGGACCAGACATGGATTTTAACGTCACGCATCACAGACATAGCAGAGACGATTCTTGGAAGGGAGAGTGTATGGTGCCATGAAACATAACCGACGTGGATGGGGATATGACCCCTCATCACACCATATGCAATTTCGAGATAGGAACCTCGGGCCAGGGGGGCCAAATAGGGGTGGGAGTGAAAGGGGCCAGAGGAACTAGCTCCCAGCTGAGCTGGACTCAGAGACCAGACATCCGGGTCACCCATCACATCCCATGGGTTGAGTATCGAGGCACACATATAATTTAATGATGATCTTAGTTTATGTTCTTAGAGTTTTGACCGTGGGAGCCCCGAAGGATGCCGTATTGTAGCTGTGTCCCTCTAATGTGCAATTGTGAACTGAGGGATAGCGCCAAGAGTGTCGTGACTACACCTGGACATGATGGGGTTTAACATAATGTGAATCATGCAACCAACATTCAAGAACTTAAGGGTTTGACATGATGACGGGGTATTACTGCTGACCATGTTCACAACACAACATCCTGTCGTGTTAGCCTGAAATGGGGACAAACAAATGACCATAAACCGCTGACCATGTTCAAGACGTGGGATTTGTATCAATTTGTTTTTCAAAACCCTTAGGAGCGTTGGCTTGTAACAGTAGGAGATACCTCAGGCATGGTATCCACGATGTTCTTGGGGGTCCCTTTGGGTGTGAAAGATGATGGAAGCCTGAATGAAGGGTAACACGAAGCTTGACAAGTTGAAGGAACATTCCTAAATTGAATCTGACACTCTTGGTCCCAAACCAAAGTACTCTTAACATATGGGCGAACCATTGCAAGGGGTCGATGGACTCAACTTGAAGGTGGCCAAGAAATTTGGGATTCCCATGAGAAGTGTGAAATGGTTCCAAAACCCTTGTACCATGCCTATATATCCCCCTAATAGAGAAGGAAATTCTAGGCGGCCTGGGTGACCGGGAAATCGGGAGATTTTTAAGAGGTGGGGCTAGACCCGAAGTCTTGAAATCTGAGTGGTCCTACATATTCTATAAGGATGGGAATCAAGCCACATTTAGTTCTATAAAGTTTCCTTTTAATGTCGTGTGAGATAGGAAATAGGAGGGATAACTTTTAAAAAGGGGTGCACATGGTGCGACTATCGCAAACCCGACGTAAATGGGGACATAATCCTGTACCATACCACGCAGTCCCGTAATCAAAGTCTCGAACGCGGGAAAGAGAAGACAAATTAGCATAAATCAAGATAAAACCATATACGATGGGTCTAGGAATTCCTACGTATCCCAACATTATGAGAATCAAGATGGATGTAGTTCCAAGTAGATCTTAGTTTATGGTCTTAGAGCTTGGACCATGGGTGGATGGTAGGTTTCTGAGTAAGTGCAGACCTCGACCCGATCCATAAGCCCACGTGAGTCAAACTCTAGGTGGGAATGAAGGGAGTAAGATCCTTATTGCAATTCCTGGAATACACCCCAAAGGGGAAATCGATGTGAAGCCCCGAATGACACCCCTATCGCGGCTTCGTTACCCTAACGTGCAACTGAACACTGAGGAATAGTACCAATAGTTTCGAAGAGCTACTTGCACTTGATGAGGTGGAGAAGGATGTGAATCATGTAACCGATATTTTGGGATTAATGGGGTTGGTGTGGCGATGGAGGATAACTGTTAGCCGTGGAAGAAACGCAGTATCCATATCATGTTATCCTGATGTGGGAATGACAAATGAGCATCAACCACTGACCATATTCATAACACGAGATTTGTATCAATTTTTTGTCTGAAACCCTTGGGGGTGTTGGCCCGTAACGGTAGAAGAACCCTTAAGCATAGTATCCAGGCCATTCTAGGGGGTCCCTCTGGGTGTAAAAGGTGACGAAAGACCTGATGAAGGGGAACACAAAGCCTAAAAAGCGGGCGATAACATTTCAGAGCAGAGTCCGACATTCCAGTTAAAAAACTAGAGTACCCTTAGGCACATTGGTGAACCATGTAAAATGGTCGACGAAGTGGCTCAGGAGGGAGAGGTACACAACGTGATCATTACAAGCTTGACGCGGGCGAGGACATAGTCCCATATCCTGCCATATATTTCCCTCCCCAGGGAATGGTTGGCTAAGGTGCCAAGGTTAAATTGGGTTTTCCAGGAGATGGGGTTGGACCCGAATCCTAGACATTCGGGTGTCCTACGTATCCCATAAGGATGGGAATCAAGCTACGCGTAGTTCTCGGGATGTAGTTTAACATTATGCAGGACGAGGAGGGGAGTGTGATACCTCTACTAGAAAGATGTGTATGGTACGAAGAATAAATTGACGTGAATGAGGATATAATCCCACACCACACTATACACTCTTATAGGAGAGGACCTGGGCCGGAGGCCTGAAAAGGCCAAGGGGCTTGATAGTTAATCATTGGTCAGGAAGGCATGACATACTCGCAGTTTAACGTCTTTCATTGAGAACGAGGGTCAGAGAATAGGATTCCATGGATAGGGGAGGTTTACGACATAGTGAGTAACCTGACGTGGATGTGGATGTAATCCCACACCACACCTTACACTCTGAGTATGAACTTTGGCTAAGGGGGCTGGGGCTGGGCGTCGGTCAGGAAGGCTTGACCAGCATGCAGTTTATCGTCATGCATTGAGAAAGTCGGTGGGGGTCCCGGAAAGGACAAGGGGCTTGAGAAGGCTGGGGGCCTCATTAAGGAAGGCCTGACCAGCTTGTAGTTTATCATCATGCTGTGAGTATGGGGGCCGAGGGACCAGAAAGGCCAAGGGGCCTGAGAAGGACAAGGGCCTCGGTTAGGAAGTCATGACCAGCTTGTAGTTTATCTCCGTGCAGTGAGGACGGGGTCCGGGGGCCCGGATATTCCAAGGGGACTAAAGAAGGCCAAGGGCCTCGGTCAAGAGTGCTTGAACAGCTTGCAGTTAATCATCGTGCAATGAGGACGAGGGCCGGGGTCCCGAAAAGTCCAAGGGGCCTGAGAAGGCCAAGGGCCTCTATCATGAAGGCCTGACCAGTTTGCAGTTTATCGTCGTGCAGTGAGGACAGAGATTGGATAAGGTGTCTCTTCCAGGGATGTGTATGGTACAGAAATTAACCTGACATGGATGAGGTCGTAATCCCACACCACACCGCACAATCCCGTCATAGAGAACCTCGGCCAGGGTCCCAACAGTTGGCCCTACACGGAACGAGTTCGTCTCTTTGGGATGGGGATGAACGAATCACCACACTCGATGTTTGGGAAATATTGGGGTGGACTAGAAGATCTAGGGTGGCTATTTACCTTTTTTGAAACACAGTGTCCCTAAAGTGACTTGATATGGGAGCAAAAAATGAGTATCGACTTCTGAACACATTCGAAACACGGGACTTATATCGGCTTGTTGATCGGTGCCCTCGAGGGCGTTGGCCTGAAATGGTAAGAGGGCCCTTAGGCCAGGTATCCATACAATTCAGGGGCCCTTTCGGATAGGGAAGGTGATGGAATCCTAGTCATGGAGTGGGAAAAGCATAGTTGTACACATCTAAAAAGAGGCCAACATCTCTAGGACATCGGACGTGTAGCCGGATCGAGGCTAGCTTGACGTGAATTGAGAAAAAAGTATGCACCCCGCCATATGTCTTGACCCAAGGAGAAGATTATGGCTTTTGGGATGGTCCGAGAGACAAAATTTCTGGATGTTCCTACATATCCCATGAAGATGGTAATCTAGTCGTACATGGTTCTTGAAGGCCATGCAGTTTAACATCATGTAGTGAAGATGGGGGACGATAGAAGAATTAGAGTGGGAACATGGTGCGACCATTATATTCCTCATATGAGTGTGGCTAAGGAAGCCTACTCTACATCATGCGAGGACCCTCCTAGGAAGCAATACCCAGGGGGATAATCAAAGAGAAGTGTTTGGGGATGGGCTCAAAAAAAGCGTCTGAGCGTTCCTACGTATCTCATGAGGATGAGAATCAAGCCATAAGTTGTTCTAGAATCATAGTTTAACGTCATGTAGGACGATGAAACACATCTCATATGGGGATGTGTACGGTACATCAAGTAACCATATGTTAATGAGGACATAATCCCATACCACACCACACAATCCCATCAGAAAGAACTTAGACCGGGGAAAGGCCATGGGGTCTGAGGCTGGGCCTCAGTTAGGAAGGCCTGACCAGCATGCAGTTTAATGTCTCGTAGTGAGGGTGAGGGCCGGGGGCCCAAGAAGGCTATGGGGCCTAAGGCTGGGCCTCTATCAGGAAGGCCTGACCAGCTTGCAGTTTAAAGTCATGCAGTGAGGATGAGGTTCGGGGGCACATGAAGGCGAAGGGGCATGAGACTGGGCCTCGGTCATGAAGGCCTGACCAGCTAGCAGTTTATCGTCGTGTAGTGAGGACAGGGGTCGTGGGCCCGGAAAGTCCAAGGGGCCTGAGAAGGCCAAGGGCCTTGGTCTGGGAGGCCTGACCAGCTTGCAGTTTAACATCTTGTAGTGAGGAATATGGCTGGGGGATCAATAAGTCAAAGGGGCCTAAGGCTGGGCCTCAGTCAGGAAGGCCTGAATAGCTTTCAATTTAATGTCTTATAGTGAGGACGAGGGCCGGGGCCCAAGAGGGAGAAGGGTCCTGAGGCTGGGAAACTGTCATAAAGACCTAACCAGCTTGCAGTTTAACGTCTTGCAGTGAGGATGAGGGGAGTATAAGGTTTATCATTTGGGGATGTGTACAGCGTGGTGAACAACCCGATGTGAATGAGGATGTAATACCATACCACACCGTGAAATCCCATAATGGAGAACCTCGGCTGGAGGCCCGAAAAGGCCAAGGGGCCTGAGGATGGGCCTAGGTTAGGAAGGCCAGACCAGTTTGAAGTTTAATGTCTTGTAGTGGGAACCAAGGTGATCTTAGTTTAGGGTCATTGAACTTGGAAAATTTTGTAGTTTATTGTCCTGCGGGACGATAATGATCAGTTTAACGTCATGAAAGACGAAGATGAACAGTTTAACGTCATGACAGAAAATGATGTAATTTAACCTCGTGCAGGACGATGTTGCAGTTTAATGTCATGCAGGACTGGACATATTAAGGACTTTTATGATCATCTTTCAGTTAAGAATCATGCGAGACCATACAATATAATGTTGTGCGGGAGCAAAGTGCAGTTTAGGGTCATGCCAGACCTGGAGGCTCAGGCAAAGTATTTCTTGAGGAACATGGAATTGGTGGGAGGAGTTATACCCTCACCATCCATGGTTACCAAGGAGTATACTCCGTTGGTGTAGACATTATAGATGATGTAAGGTCCTTCCCATTTGGGCTCCATCTTGGGTGGTTTCCTATAGGGGATCATTGGCGCTCGGAGGGCGAATACCAGGTCGCCTTGCAGAAAAGAGCGAAGGCGAACCCTCTTATTGAAGGCTCTGGCTATCTTGTTCGGATGCCTTTCCAGATTCTGCAGGACATGAAGCATGTTCTAGTCCAGTGCTTCGAATTTAGCCAGACAGATTTCGGCCACCTTATCTGGCACTTGCAAGTCATTGACTGCTCTGCGTAATGATGTCAGTTGTATCATGATGGGCAGGATGGCCTCAGCCCCATACACAAGGGAATATGGAGTTACCTGGGTGGAATTGTGATTCTTCGTCCGATATATCTAGAGGGTGTTGGGGAGCTTGTCTGGACAAATTTTCTTACTCTGGCCAACCATTTTCTGCAAAATGTTAGAAAGGGTTTTGTTGAATGCCTCAATCTATCAATTTTCCTGTGCGTGAATAAGAGAGGTATGGTTCGAACGAATATTGTACTTGGAATACAATTTCATCAGTTCGGCTGCTCGGAAGTTGCTACCGTTATCAGTGACGACAGTTTGGGGAACTCTAAATCGGTGGATGATTTTGGATCCTACAAAGTCAACGATGGAACGAGCCTTGACTTATTTTAGTGGAACTACCTCTTCCCACTTGGAGAAGAAATCTAGAGCGGTCAGGATGAACCTACACTAGCGAGTTGTCTCTAGTGGATATGGTCCCATGACATCGAGTCCCCACACAGAAAATGTCCAAGAGTACATGGTGGAGTGGAGAGGCTCCGGTGACCGGTGCAGGAAGTTAGCATGAACATGGAATGTGTGGCTTCTCTTGGAAATCTCAATATAATCATGGATTATAGAGGGCCTTAAGTACCCCAGTCTCCGGATCTGCTGGGACAGCTTTGGCCCAGCCTGGTGGGCACGACAAGAACTGGAATGCACCTCTTGCATGACCTGAGAAATCTCGAGACTTTGAATGAAATGGAGGACAACACCATTAAAACCCCTCTTATAGAGGATCCGCTCAAGACTGGGACCACTCTGGAGGGTAAACTGCAGTACGTGATGTCGAATTCGCTCGCGCTCGGCCAGATCATATAGGAGGCAATCATTTTGGAGATACACGACAAAAGGCTACCTCCAGTCAAGAGTGGCCTCAAACACTACATCCGAAGAATATGTGGTTCCTGGCGTGGAGGATTCGGTGGTAAAATGGATTACCCACATGACTTATTCATCCTCTGGGGTGACAGGGGTGATGAATCTCTGGTGTGCCACATGTATAATCAGATCATCCATCTCAGGTTCTGCAAGTGACATGGCTAGGCCGCCAAAGCATATGCTCAACCATTCTGTGACTGAGGGACATCGGTAAAATCTGGTCGAGAAGGGAACCAAGTCATTAGACAGAGGGAGCACTCCAACAATGGCTTGAGCTCTATATTCCTGACGACATAGTCTTCATTGACCCACTTTATGACATGTTCAGAATCCCCTTTCACATGAAAATGGGGTACATCGATCTCAAGGGCTAGCTCAAGGCTAGTGATGAGAGCCGGATACTCTGCCTCATTGTTGGTGCTGCCTTATGACAATAGGAATGAGTATGGCAGAACGGCCTGCGCCGGAGTGATGAAGACGATACCCAGGCCCACTCTGTTGAGCTTAGGATCATTGAGTCTCCAACCGGTGGGGTTCCAGGAGGCACCATCGTAGTGCATTTTCCAACATGAGATGACATGATCGACTGAGAGGATTGCCTCATCAGGAAAATCCTGGTCCAGGGATTGATCCGTGGAGGTTGGATGGACAGCTAAGAATTCTACCAACGCCTGCCCCTTGATAGCCTTCTAGGGCACAAAACTGATGTCAAAATGCTGGAGGATCACTATCCACTACACTAGTCGGCCAGTCAACATGGGGCGGTTCGAGATGTACTTAAGTGGGTCTACCAGAGAGACCAACTATATGTCATGGTGTTGTAGTTAATGTCACAATTTTTTTACAACAAACACAAGTGGAGGCATCTCTTCTCGATGGGGGAGTATCTCGTCTTCTTATCGAGGAGAATGCGACTGAGGTAATAGAGGTTGTTCTCTATCCCCTCATTGTTCTCCTGGGAGAGTAGGTAGCTGAGTGACCATTCCAGAGCGGTCACATAAAGGACCAGTGACATTCCGGTAATGGGTGGCATCAAGATTGGAGAATGTAGCAGATACTGCTTGATTTTCTCGAAGGCGTCTCGAAATTATTCATCCCATTCATAGGCGGAGCCTTTCTTCATAAGCTTCGAAAAGGGCTTACACTTTCCATCCATATTCACAATGAATCAACGTATGTAGTCTAAGTTGAGTTGGAAACCTTGAAGCTCTTGAATATTACTCAGGGGAGGCATCTAGCTGATGGATTTTATCTTCTCTGGGTTGATCTCGATGCCTCAGTATCTTTCAACAAATCTATGAAACTTACCATAGGTGACCTCAAAGGAAAACATCATTGGGTTCATCTTCAGATGGAGGGAATGGAAGAAAATGAACACTTTCTCAAGGTTCTTGAGATGGTCCTAGCACTGGCGGGATTTGACCACCAGATCGTCCACATAGCATTCCACCAATATCCCCAGAATTGAAATGAATATGCGATGCATTTCCCACTAATATGTGGCACCTACTTCTTTCTGGCCTAAGGGCATAACCTGTAACAAAAAGTTCTGTTGGGGCCCCTGAAAGTGGTGGAATCCTCATCTTCGGGGGCCAACTAGATCTGGTTGTTCCCAGAATACTCGTCCATGAATGAGAGGGCTTGGAACCCGGTCATGGCATCAATCAAAAATTCTGTCACTGATAGGGGAAAATCATCCTTCGGACATTGGCGGTTTAGATCACGGAAGTCGATGCAGACTCTGATCTGCCCGTTCATCTTCCTGAATGGAACAATGTTTTCTCGCCACTTGGGGTACTGGAATTACTTGACGATTTTGGCTTTGATAATCTTGTCAACCTCAGCCTCAACCATGAATCCATGAGAAGGGTTCATCTTTATGGGAGGCTGCTCGAACCCGCAATGGTATGTGGGGAGACCAAGGCGGTGGACGGCTACCTGGGGATATAGTCCTAGCATCTCGTCATCACTCTAGGTGAACACATCCCGGTGCTGCTTAAGGAAGTTCATGTACCTCTGCTGCTCTTTGTGGGACATGGCACCACTGATCAATGTGGGCCTCAGATCTGCCTCACTACCAACGTTCACCTGTACCAGTTCATTGAACGTGGTCTCGACACCCTCTTCAAAGGCGGGGGTAGAATGATCTAGGTCCTATTCTCCACTTGTAGAGGGATATTCCACGGGAGGAGACTTCTCCAAGTCATTAGACTCTGATGGGAGGCTGGTTCTAGCTCGGGCGGCAGTGGACATCATGTTAGGAGATTCATGTGCCACTAAGACCATAGCGATGAAGGCGTTGATCCAATCCCATCCAGTCTTCGGCCCATGAAGCCGCACCTGATAACATCAAAGAAGTAGTGGAACGTCAGCTTCATCTGGTTAATTCCATACTGGTGAAAAAGACATGTATGACGTACTGTCATTGCCATGAGCCTGACATCCTGATACTGTACAGGGGTAGGAGCTTCTGGGATCACTCGAGCCTGGTTGGTGTAGGAGTATGAGGTGATTTTCCATCGTCGCTTGGACCTGGGAATATTCCATCCTCTGGTACTTGAAACGACAATGCATTGCCCTATGACATGGATCATGGTCTCCAAATGATGGATTGGGAAGTCATAGGTGTCATCCAGACCTACCTAGAGATCACTTCTGACCAGGGCGGGTTCAACCACACTTGTTAAAATTTGCTTATCCTTTCTCTTATAGTAGTCAGCGTCCAGATGACGGGCATCACAAGAGGCGAAAGGAGACGCATTTCCTTGGAGCACACCTACTTGACCATTGAGGGAGTATTTGAGTCATTGGTGGTATAACGAAGGGACCACTGCATGCAGGTGGAGCCATGAAATTCCCATCAATGCATTGTACGCAGTGTCCTAAGAGACAACCATGAATTCAGTAATGGCAATTAGGCCACTGAACAGGGTCTTCAAACATTTCTTGCTTACCGGGGTATGCTCGGTCCTGTCATATCTCTGGATTCTGAGGTCGGAGGGAGTTAGATCATCCTCACACAACCCCAGCATCCGCAATTTCTGGGTCGGGATTAGGATGATCCCAGAACCTGTGTGAACAATATTGTGGTGGACTTTGATGCCATTGAACTGGACAGTGGTGTATAATAGACAAATGTTCCCCTGTATAAGATGGTATTCATCATCAATAGAGAATGGGGTCACTGTCTGGCATTCGACTTTCTCAATTGCCCTGGCGTGGAAGGCTTCTGCAGCTACTACCACCATCTCAAACTGGAGGGGGGCTCCTTAGGGACTCAGTAAGCGCCTCACGCATTTCAGACAACAGCCAAAGAGCCCCAAGGATATAAAGACTCTCTGGAATGTTGGCAAGTTGTTTCAAAACATCACTCTTCCATGCCAAATGGGATCCTATATTTAAGGGAGGACGATCTTCAATTTGAGGCACGGTGGGCCCTGCTAGCTGGACTGGCGATTAACTAGTGCTAGCTACGTCCAGTTGCTCACTAGTCGGGGCCTGAAGAGTAGCTGACAGATGAGGACCTGACAACTGAGATTGGACGGCGATATGGCGATACTGGCTGCAGTGCAGATGAAGCAACTTTGCCTGATCTAGTAGTACAAATTGTGGTGGAGGTAGATTTGAGGGCACAATATGAGGAGGTTGCGCATGCTGGGCTCTACGCTGGGCCTGCTTTCTGGTTTCAGTAGCGTGCATGGCCTAATTGGAGGTACCTACTGATGCACCCTGATGAACAATGTAGTCGCGGCTCCACCGACGTTGACATCGGTCGGGGACAATGTGGAGGTTCTCCTAGCGTTCCCTCTCATCGGGAGTCATATATGGATTTACCAACTCCACGGTATTAACCGAAGTGTACCCCTGGCTATCACTTGAGGAGTCATCCATCACTGGGTGGATACTTGGAGTAATCCCCATCTTAGGGGGCATGAAGTCACCGAGAGTGAGGGATGACGACGACAGTGGGGGAGTGCGTTGCTTCTTCTTGCGCCGCCGCTACCTTCCCTTCTGGGAAAAGGCTGGCTGAGATGATAACGCACAGGTACTGGTTGTATCTTATGAAGGCTCCAGCTGATTCAATAATTCCCAAATAATACCATGGGTGTGAGAGACTGTTTTAGGAGACATACAATCATCGTACTTCTGGGATCTGCGGCTGGGAACCTGCTGCCACTTGCGTTCGTCGTCGCTACCTCTTTCTGGCTTCACAAAGAAACTCGACACTTGTGTCGGTGCCAGTCCCAAACTGAATATGTTGTTATCGACATGGTCTTGGAGATAGTATTTAAACACATAACACTACTTGAGGGTGACCCCAAGATTCGATGACAGGGGAAATATTTAGGGCGATCGGTGAGGTTTGCCTATGTCGGCCTTCTCCACTCAGGTAAGTGCACAATAACCTGCTCTAGGGAACTACGGAAGTAACCATGGACATGATTCTCGTTGAAAGAGTAAGTCAGGTGCCTTATTTCCAGATAGGGGGCTCTAAGATTCTGTCCTTGATGAGGGGATGGAGGGGCCTGCCGAGGAGGCGGAGCCTGGTTATCTCGCCTAGGCAGCGGTGGCGCATTGCATGGGGGAACCTGTCGATTCTGAGGTAGTCGTTGCTGGGAAGAAGGTTGTGTCTAATGTGGCGGGCCTCTACGAGGTTGTGGGGCTGGTGCCACTGGCACCAATTCTAGCTTCCTGGGGGCCTCTATATGGGCCACCACAACGGGCTCGGCTCTGGCATCCCTCCTCGCATGGATCATAGGGGGTAGCGGACGCGTCTGACATTCTTGTTGCAGAGTTTCCTTGGGGCGCTGAGCCTTATCTGAGAAATATCGAAACCCACTAGGGTAGTTCTGAGTGATCAGGGAGGGAACCGGTTCTTCTTTGACATTCCCAACTCAAATCGGCATTAGTTTCTCCTGAGTCAGTGGCATATCGAGGGAGTATGTGAGCCCCTTCCACCGGGCGATGAAGTCCGTGACTCTCTCATCAGACCTTTGATTTCAATTGAAGAGGTATGCGATACTGGTCTTTCGCGTGGTGGAGTTTAACTGGTATAGGAATTTCCGGCGAAAATCCTCCTAGCTAGTCACTGATCTAAAAGTGTGCTGACTATACCAGACGAACGCAGGGCCCTCCAGTGTCTGTATAAAACATCAGAGCTTGTCGGATTCCTGTTGTGTCGGGGTCCCCAACATGGGGCCACACTTGGAAGAAAAATGGGCTAGGTGCTATGGCGGGTCCCATGTCCTGTTAAAGGGTGAGAAATTGGGATTTCCAAAACCCGGAGGTTCCGGAATATCATCCACCCATGTGGGATATGGCTTGCCATCTGGTGGAACACCCACCTGCCGCGTTTCCATCTCCTCAAGGTGGGCGATGAGTGCCGCTATAGGATCATCTGGGCGGGGGTCCCTATAATGGAGGGGATCCCTAACCATGAGTGCATTGTTGGGATCTTCGACATGGTAGACAACTTCAGTGGCTCATGGAGTGACTGGCGGAGCATCCTGTGGGGTGGTCGGACGAACCCGAGCCGGATTCCTAGGATTGCTGCACCGTTTGGGAGGGTTTGGTGGGACATATCACACCATATTTATGTGTGTTCCGGCTTCAGCCCTTCCCGAGGGAGTAGCATGCTCAGTGATTCCCGGAGGAACCTCGCTGGGCGGAAATTTTTCCTGCCACTGTTGCCCCGGCCTAGGATCACCATAGTTGGGTCGCATCTCTATAGCACTTTCAGCTAGGAGTTTGTCGACCAACCACTTCTTCCTGGAAATTTTCCAGCGCAATGCAGCCTTCTTGGGGTCTTCCTCCATCTTATGCATTGAGGTAGATGGGTCGGAGTGCTTGACAGCTCCGACATGCTCTTTAAACTTACCGACATTCCGGCTGAGTACCAATGACTCTGTTGGTGCAGGGAGATCTAGGAGGTTATTCTGCTAACGGGTAATCCTCCATGATGGGTTCAAAAATGGTGGCACATCCTCATGTGTAAGTCTACATCATGAAATTCCATGTAGTCCTCTTTTTCCACTATGTCATCCATGTGTACCATGACCCTTCATGGGGGTAGCCTCCCTGATGATTTTGTGGAGTACCATGAAAGTCTGAACGCATTTTTGTTGGATGGTCATCTGGCGGCCTGGTCACTCAGGGCGCTGGGCCACGGGGAGTGCGGCCAAATCGACCAGACATCATTGCTCGCCGATTTCCTCGATGTGAACATGGATCCTGGGGTACAACACCCAAAAATAAAGAAGACGGAAGTGTGTCTCCCATAGGGTTTGACATAATCACTCGACTCCCTCTGGGGTGAGGGATTCTAGTGCACAAAATTTTGATGCTGTCGTCGGCCAGAACTTCTCTGGGAAATGATCCACCATGAGAATGCTCCCAAAGATCCTATGCTCGGACTCAAGGTCTGGCCCCGTATTTCCCCACTTGTCAACCAGAGGTTGCTGAGGAACCGGTAGCGGTACTGAGGCGGACCGCTGGGATAGTAAAATTGGCGGTGGAGAATACGACGAATGAGCTGACTGGCAGCCGAGTTCTGGGCCATCCTACAAAGAGTGAAGTGACCTGGCCACAACATCACGATACGATGGGATGAAAGCCACAACTTCTGGTGTAGGGATCACGGTTACCAGCGATGGGTCACGACGTTTCTCAACCGCTATCGGTCCCCAAAATAGCTATTTGTGATCCTTGGTCGAGGTAGAGGGTGCTTCTGGTGACGACGGTGGTGACTGCACGGTTGAAACCTATGGGACACCCAAAATTTCCTCATCCTAGATATACCAACGAAGAGAGGCGGGAAACCGAGGAACTTCACATTCTAAGAGGATGAGGCTAACATGCCATGTTCCTGCCCCGGTACTTGACATGGAGGACCGAGGGGAGGGTTCCAGGGCTGAGTCGTATTCTGATTCAGAATCCGAGAAGCTGGCCGGTTTGATCTCTGTTCGGGCCTTCTCAGGATTATTCTTATGGCGGTGATGACCCACCTTCCTGCCCCTAGGTGGCTCCTCGGGACAAGGCTGATTCTTGACAAGTAGTCTTGGGGTCGCGCTGATGTCAGGGTGGAGAGGACTTCTACTTAAGGCAGTTGGGGTGAGAGGAGCACTGTGAAAAATGTCAAAGGGGACATGAGGAAGACCTCCATGAAGAGCACCTGAGTGGGATAAACCTCTATCAGAACCGGCGGGAGCATGGGGAGGACCTCCATGGTTCGCGCAGGTGGAGTGAGGCAGAACTTTAGCCATTTGGTTTCCAGGGTGAGGAGGACCTTCGCCAGCTGCGGAGAGAATGTATGGAGGATCCCCACATTCGAGAATGACCGAATGGGCAATGCCTTCACATCGACAGTCAGAGGTATGAGGTAGAATTCCATACCAGGTGTGGTGGGCACAAGAGAGGCTTTCGCGACGACTGTCACTGCGACGAGGCATTCCTTCATTCAGGTTGAGGGTAGCATGGGGCATACCTCCATGAAGAGCTTTAGATTGGGGAAGGCCCATGCTTTGTAGAATAGTTCCATGGGGAGTACCTCTATACAATGTGACATCACTGCGAGATGGTTCGCGGCGATCACCACTCATGCCTATGAACCGTGGAGTTAACCCAGCCTTTCCATGGGGAGGTTGGGGACTCAATTCCAGTTGGGTATAGGAGTTCCCCTGCTCTGTGTGGGATGGGAATTTATGATATGCATCGGCGGTGGCTCGGGCCATGGTAGCTGTCGATGTTAACGCCCCATGGCAGGCGTCCTCCGCTCGGGCCCAATGCTGGCGTCGGGTAAGGCGAGCCAGTGTGGGTGGTGCAGGCACATAGCCTACCTGCTCTTGTGGCAAGGCCAGGCGGTGGCGCATACATGGCTAGGTGGGTGCCCTTGCTTGGAGCCCTTGAATCGAGACTCTGATCAGGAAGATCTGGACGTCACCCACCTCATCAGCATAAGATATGGAGTCGTCAAGGTGTTCCAGAGACTGGCTCCCGAAATGATTGAATGTTGGCGTGGGGAGCAGGGGCTCCCTACGCGGCCCTTGTGGGCGGCGTTGATCATGAGGCATGGACGCCTTGATGTCCAGACCAACCATATCTTGGGTTGGTATTATGCCATCCTCATCGTAACGGCATAGAAGGTTGTTAATCACCCTTCTTTGGATGAATTCTGACGGGGAGAGGGGGTGAGGGCGCCCCAAATTCATGAATGCAGATGTTGTTGTGGCAGTAATGGAGCCACGCGGAGTGGCTGAGCCGGTATTTCCCCTGCCCCTGCATAGGTGGGTGTGTGGTGATCATTCCCCTATAGCAGCAACCTGATTCCTAGGAAGTATGAGATTAACTCATCAACACTACTAGGAAAAGAAATCGACAACCAGTGCCCCAACGTCATCCCGTCGTCTGTGGCCGATAAGTGGGATCCACGCGATAACATTACATAACGGAATGCCCAACGTTCTATTGCCACAACTTCTGGTGAGTTACAGACCAGGCCTGCTATTTTATTGGCGGGACCCGGCTCCGGATACCTGGATTCAGTGACATGTCAATCTACTGATGTCTCGAGTGCTACTAATCTCCATATTGAGGAGAATAACTTCACGTCGCGTTCACCATTTCTGTTTCTGACACTTTCGCCGGTGCGTGCACGTTTGTCTATGTGGGCGCGATAGGTGTGGCTTTTTGTTGCCCCACATTCACTCTTTCCAAAGGCGGGTGGCATTCGCTCCTATTCAGGGATGTCTGATCTTTGATCGAAACCGGCATGATGAGATGTTAGTTCCTCCTTCTGTGGATTCCTCCTCAGAACTCGTTAACTATTTCAGGTCTCCCTCGTAGATTTAATACGTTGTCTGTGAAACTCTTCCCAGTGTCATGTTTCCATGGACGCTGGTTAATTATGCTTCTTCTGTCAGGACATTCCAAGGGGTCTAGTCGGGGAAGCAACCTTCAGTTGGGGGAGTAGTCACGTGGAGACATCACTGGCATGTCTGGACGCTGGGGAATTGGCGTGTCTATATTTTTTCCCATATTATAGGGCTTCTCGAGGTTGCAAAAGCCCGAGGAATCCCACATCGAGCGTGGGGAATCATATGCCATTTGCATGTATCTGAGGTTTTCCTCCTCTTTTTTTGTTTAACACGGGGTATGCCACAAGTTTAACGTCCAACAGAGACATATCAGATAGATCAGAACACTAGCCAGAGTGGATCAGATTGAAGAACCCGCTTGAGGGATTACCGATATTGGGGCCAGCATGTGGGCGGCTTCCCAAATACTGTGGGGGGGGGGATGAGGTGGCATGATCTCACCGGGATGTGAGGGCCCGGGTAAGAATCGGGATGGGTGATGGAAAATTGAATGAAGTAGAGTGGGAATGAAATGGGACCATCATAAGGGTGACATTGATGTTGTTCTTGAGCCTCTAAGAGACTTCATACGACTCCACGTGGCAGGGAATCAGAGTCTACGTAGTTCAGTGGTGTCGTCAGTGAACCGGCATGAAGATGGACCGGGGTCCGATGGGTGATGGGCTTGAACCTCGTGAGGCATCCTATGTACCATGCCTTGACATGGATCAATGGCCATATAGTTTAGATGGATACAGTTTAACGTCGTGTGTGACAAGGGTGAACCGACATGAAAGGGGTCAGAACGACCGAGTGATGGGATTGAACCAAGTGGAGTCTTCCTACGTACCATGCCTTGACATGGATCAATGTCCACGTAGTTCGGGGTGGGGCGCTGAGGAACTGATGTGAAGAAGGTTCTTTGTCTATTGGGTGTTGGGATTGAACCTCATGGAGGCTTCCTACGTACCATGCCTTGACATGGATCATAGTCCACATAGTTCAGGGTGATGAGGGGCTGTTGAACTGACATGATGGGATATCAGAACAACTGAGTGGTGGGATCACAATGTCTTACCGTTGGATTGGGATACGGTTTAAAGTCATGCGGGACAATGGTGTGTCGGAGAATTGACGTGAAGTGGGGACCTTGGTCCATTGTGTGGTGGGATTGAACCTTGTGGAGGCTTCTTACGTACCATGCCTTGACATGGATCAAAGACCTCGTATTTCAAAAGGGTGATGGTGGGGGATTGGCGCACTGACTCGGAGATGGTAGGGGCCGGTGGTTGTTGGGCTTGAACCTCGTGGAGGCTTCCTACATACTATGCCTTGACATGGATCAAAGTCCCCATAGTTCAGGTGTTCAGTTTAACATCATGTGGGATGGGGTAGAACCTGACGTGAATAAACAGCTGGGTGGTGGGCTTGATCCTCGTGGAGGCTTCCTACGTACCATGCCTTGACATGGATCCGAGAACACATAGTTCAGGTGGTGTGGAATACAGTTTAACATCAAGGAGAATGGGGGTGAACCGATGTGAGGATGGTCGGAACAACATAGTGGTGGGATTAATCTTCATGGAGGATTCCTATGTACCATACCTTGACATGGATCAAAGTCCCTGTAGTTATGTTATGCAGTTTAACGTAATGTGGGACGAGGGTTTGGGGGCTTACACTCTGAGGCGGCCCAAGGTGTGTCAGGGTTGATGCTCACTCTAAGCCCACATGAGTCATGCTCGGTGTGAGAAACAAGAGGTTTTAGGGACCTGACGATCGTGTCGTGAATGGTGCATCTGTGGGAAGAGAAGTGGGACTTATGCATTATGCGGACCATGTTGCGGGGACATACTCTAGGATGGAGGCCCGAGGGCGGAAATGTGCAGAGGTAGAGGGGATGTACGGAGGTGCATGGGTTCTACATTCTGTAAGGACTAGGGGCTAACACCAAGATGGTCTCCCTTCACCCACGGAAAAACGCCACTCCCAGAAGGAGGATATCATCCCCGGGAAAAACCAGGGGGAAGGGGGCATACAGAATGTCCATGGAGAGGGTACCCAACATGAGAGGCATGAGGTGGTGTCACAGTTTAACGTCATGTGTTGAGGACGGAGGATCTTGGTAGTTTAACGTCCTACGGCTCCAACGTGGTGGGTTTACTCCACACCCCAAGGTCTTACATAACCGGTACCATATGCTCCTTGTGGGAGGTAAGGTACTTGGAAATTCCGTGTAAAAGGGGGGTCGCAGAGCGAACCATCGAGGGGCCCGTGTTAGCGTGGATATGCGAAGAGGCAATAGCCTTTAGCGTGCCTATGCGAAGAAGAATTAGGCGAAGCAACACCACGGGTGGTATCATCTAGTGGACTTTTAAGTCACATCGTGCAAACCTGGAGGGTCGCAAGGGAAAAGGAATTTCCAAACATAGGGTTCCATAGGCAAATGCCGTGTAGAGCTCTACTGCTATGTGTGGCGAAGGGCACTTGTGAAGGGGTGTGCTTCGTGAAGTGGGGTGCCTTAGCCTTATCATTGGGTGGATGTGCAAGTGGGGGTGCTTCGCAAAGTGTAAGGGTGTTCGCGGAGTACTGCCTCGTGAAACATAGGTGCCTTGCTAAGTAATGTGCCGCGAATCAGTGTGCTTCGCGAAGTACAATGACCCTGCATTGCCATGTGGATCATGTGTATATGAGGGGTGTTTCCCGAAGCATAAATGCTCCGCAACAACCCAGGTCCCCTTGGGGATCCCCTTCCTTCGCGAAAGACCTTGGGCTTCATGAAAGGCTTCCCTATCGGTAGAGGGGATCAAAATGAGACAAAGTAGAGGCCCGTCGCAAAGAAAAAATACCTCGCATCGCTCATTATTTGCAGAGAAAAGGGTGATTCACGATTCGGGAGCTAGGAAAGAGAAAGGTAAGATCGTCCGTCCTTTAGAGGCTCAGGGGAAGCCCGATATTTATAGGCAAGGGGTGCTGCAGAGCAGAGCTCACATGGCTCAAAGGGGGATGTGGTTTCTTCACGTCGGTTCGCGAACGTCCCCCGAGTTCGCGGAGGGGTACCACTTCCTTTGCTTCGCGACGGGGTTGCGAACGTTAGGGGAGTTCGTGGAGGTTACCGCCTCTTTTGCTTCGTGGTGCGTTCGCGAACATCAGGGGAGTTTGCGAACATTACCGCCTCTTTTTCTTCACGGCGGGTTCGCGTACGTCACGGACGTTCGTGGAGGTTAGCGCCTCCTTTGCTTCGCAGCGGGTTCACGAACGTCATGCGAGTTCGAGGGGTGTCCCACCACTCTTGCTTCATAGTAGGTTCGCAAACGTCAGGGGCATTCATGGGGCGTCCCTCCACTCTTGATTCGCGGGGCGTCCCGCCACTCTTGATTCGTGGCAGACGCGTTGCGTGGGGGGGGGCCTCCGTGCCTTAGCTTTCTCGAGGTAGGACGTGAGGCATTCTATTATTCATTCTTTCCATACAATATTTTGGCGCCAAAAATATCCACATGCCACTCTGTGAGGGTGGCATCATCATCAACATCAATCTCTTCACAATTGATACGTGAGATTCATCATGAAGATAACAATGGAGCTGTTGTACATGAAAAACATTGTGTATATGAATCATCTAGGTAGAAGTGATAATTTATACTCCACGACCCCAATATGAGACAACAACTCGAAGGGAACAACAATTTTGGGGGAAATAATACTACGATGACCAAACCTTGGCTTCCCACCAAGGGGAGTCACCATCAGAAACCCGTGATCCCCAACATCAAACTCCATTGGTCTCCTCTTTGGTAGGCATATGATTTATTAAAATATTTCACTGTATATATCTAGTCATGAATCACCTGAACGATCTCTTTAATAATATAGAGTAGTTCTAGTTTGAGAATTGATGACTCCCCGACACCAGTCTAGCATAGTAGAGTGAAACATGTATTCAAGAGTCTAGATGGTTATGTTCCTCATCCACAAACCTGGAAAATCCAAGACACAAGTGTAAAACATGTCTTCAAGAGTGTCTAGATGGTCTTCTATATCTGAATGTTTCTATGTGGATGAATTTCATTGCTAAGGCATAACTCAAAACTGAAATCATGCCTGAGAACTCTCCACACAATAGAGTTAAAACATGGATCTCGATAGTAAATAATCTCCCTTCGGACTCCATAGAGTCTAAAAAACCACCTCCAGATACATCCTTATCAAAAAATTCACTCATCTCAACTCCTACATCACTCTAAAGTGGGATGATTTTGTTAAATGATCCAATACTACTCAAATAGCATCATGTCCTCCCTGAGCTTGAGGTAAACCAGTATTAATGTCCATTGAAATTTTCATCCACTTCCACTAAGGAAAATATAACATCTGTATAAAACCTCCAGGGACACGGTGCTCGGCACTCACCTTCTGAAAGACCAAACATCGAGAATCAAACACTGAGACAACAAGCCTCTTCCTAGGAATCTAAAACTGACACCTCAAAGCTATGTACATCATTTTCATTCCTGGATTTACTGATAATGGAAAAATATAAAATAATATGAGAACCATATAACACATCTCAAATGGAAAAAAATACTTCGTTAATATGACACTCAATGTTTTTCATCCATTGCCCAACCATTAGGTTCCTCACCACAAACAACACGGTCTCTCCAGACCACCACATCTAGATCCCCAAACCGGGACACTTTCACCTGCTGGGATAAAACGCACCTCAGGATCTCATGATCGGTGAAAACCACAAAATTGATTCAACTGGTGTAATGTCCCCATAACTTCAGAGAAAACACTACTACTGCGAACTTATGATCATGGGTATAATAGTTACGTTTATGGGAAAAAACATCCAAGAACCATAATAAACAACTGACCTCTGATGCATTAGAACACTACCTTACACTAGATGTGATGTATTACTGAAAACATCATACTAAACTCCCTCGGTTGTAAGACTAGGAATTGGATCACACAGCAAATTATCCTTCATATAATCAAAATATTTTTGACACACATCATTCAACATGAACACCTGAAAATTCTAGGTCAATGATGTTCATGGAGTCACTTTCCCAGAGAAATCGGATACGAAGATCATTCAGTATCAAGAAAGACCAATGAAACATCACTCTACCATTGTCTTGGGGGCTTCCGAAGAGAAAAATTCTGCTATCATTTGTGGATCAACAAATACTACCTACTGGGACAGGACATTCCCCATGAAAAAAACTTTTCAAGCCCAAAACACACACATTGACAACTTCTAAAATAGATGATGTTGACGAAGAGCTCCCAAAATGTTGTGCAGATGATCTGCATTCCCCTTCTAAGATGTGGAGTACCCAAAAATGACATTGATTAAAACCACAAAGAACATATCAAATAACTCATGGAACTCATTGTTCATCAACCCCATGAATATAGTTGGAGCAGTCGTCACCCCAAACGTCATTATAATGAACTTGTAATTCCCCATACGACAACATAAAAAAGTATTTAGTATATATTTATCCATCAGACACATATAATGACATACTGACCACAAATCAATCATCAAGAACCTACATTAACCCTACAATTGATCAAATAAATCATCAATCTATAGAAGAGGATAGTGAATATTCACTTTCACTTTGATTAAGCGATGATAATCGACAAACAACCATAAACCAACATCATCCTTCTTCAAAGACAAAACTGGTGCACCTCACGGTGAGACACTCAGCAGAACAAAACTACAATTTCACAGACTATCGATATGTATACACAGATCATGTAACTCATAAGGTTCTATCCTATAAAGAGACATAGAGATACTATATGATCCTAGTTGTAGCTTGATATTAAACTCAATATCTCATCTAGGGGTAATGCTACATCCTATTCTAGAATGACATCATGGAATGCTTGTAATCCTATTAGAAATTTATGCATTCTTTTCATGGGGCTTGGAAAAAAAATATGTTAATTTCCTATGTATAGTATAGCAGTTGATCCTAGGTAGTCTCCAGAAGAGGAGGGCAAACAAAACAAGGTTGTCACTTTTTGTAGTTTTTCAGAAAAAGATTGGTTTTAATTAAATTGAATGACTATGAAATAAAAAAATCTTTAATTGATTTGTTTTAAAAAATGATAATGATGGTGATCAGATTGGGTTCTGGTAGACCTAACGTTGTGCCATCATGGTTTCCAAATTTTGTATCTTATTCTTCGTTTAATTGGTAAGAGAGAGATTCATCTACCGAGTCCTCTCTCTCCCTTGGTCAGATAGATTTGAGGTGTGAATTTTCCTTTATAAAACAATTGATTGGTCTATCCTCCTTCTAATGTGTTTTGGGTTGTAAAAGGTTTCATGATTAATTAGATCAATCCCAGACCCGGAATTGTTGTTACCTATTAAACCAAGATTCCGACATACAATCCAACACACGTGCTTGATAAACGCCGAGAAATCACCACCCAAACCTAATCTTTTTCCAACTTATACAGATTAGAATTGGGTGGATGGATATGTGATCATCAACCAAAGCGATTTATAATTTTAGAATCAAAACCTAACACTACCACATTTGGAATTTGAAACTGAATTATGAATTGAAACCAGAATAAGAAAGAATAAGAATTTTGATTCATTTCAAGAACAATAACTCAAGTACACACATAAGTCTAGCCTCCCCTCTCCCTGATCACTCAAACGGAACTACCCCTCTATGGATGAGGTAAGTGAGATGATGCGGGAGAGGAGAGACATTTTAATGTAAAGAAAAATAAAATAAAGAAAGAAAATGATGCGGAATAAGATGGTCCCCGAGTGTCCCTTGGATTCATACTATCTCCATAGTTGGTGTTTAACTCCTCCCTTATCATGGGTGAACTCATCTTTTTATAGGCCAAGGGGTTGCCATCCTTTGGTCATCAAATTTAAGGTCTTCATAATTCCACTTTAACATTTCTAGTAGTTTCTTTCCACTAAAGGATTGACCATGTTCAGCCAATTTAATGGCCGAATTGTGCAATGATTTCTTCTATAATGATCATAAATAATATTTTTTACATTTCATCAAAAAATTTCAGATTTATCCTCCATGCGTGGTATGAAATATGGACAATTAATACTGAGCTTTTATTCTAGAGGAATGTTTCCTTTTTTATGCCCCAAATTATCAGCATTCATGGTCCACCATACTGATGGACCATCATCAATATCATCAACACAAAAACACTCCATTTAATATTATTTCAAATCCAATTAGAATCACTCCAATTTGAAGTGTGTAGACCGAGTTATGATCAATTTATTGAGGTGGGTTCCACGCGGTCTTCCAAAATAATTTTCCACATTTATATGAGTTTTCAGACCCTTGGATGGCCGAATTATATCCTGGTTCAAAAACAAAAGATGAAGCCAATAAATTTATGAACCCAATTAAAAGGAATCACATAAGTTGAATTTAATTTTTGAAATATATGCCTGAATTACAAAAGTGATTAAAATATGTCAATATTTCAAAATTAAGTTGTTTTCCAATTTTAGCCAAAAACAAATCATAAATCAAAAATTGATGTTAATAACTAATCATGTTCAACTCTTAGGGATTAAATCATTGAACTAAATATAAAAAATTGATGAAAATATTATCTCTATCAATTCCCCAACAGTTAATCTATGCTTGTCCGCAAGCATAAAATCACAACATGGAATTCAAAGGGCACCAATGTCAACAATATTTATATTTCAATGAAATAAAATCAAACAATTATCAATGAAAAATAAAATATTCATTTTCCACTAAAAATATTAATTTAATTTCCCATTTATAAAACAATAAAAAATGAATTCATGCATTTTACGTTTTCCCTTTGAAAAATTATAGAGCTTCTCATTTCATTCATTCAAACATCACAATTTATTATTATTAAACATGCCATATCATGATCAAACTATATTTTGAAAATTTTCTCTAATCACTCATGATGAAATTAAATTTTTTTATAATCATATCATGAGAACATGCTCTTAATCCATAGGCTTGTAAAGAAAACACTTTCTCCACTTTGTAAAGAAAAAACACATATAAAATCATGAGGAATTGCAATAAAGGTTCAAATGACTCTCTGACATAGGGTTGGTGGGTAAATTATTGAAATAATATATGGTCAACAGTAGGATGTTTGACTCTTAATTACAATGCATGATTAATCAAGTGAAAACACAAGATGAACCTCACTCAAATACCGTTGAGAATGCGAAACACAATACCACCCCTTTTTATAACATGGAACATGAGTCAATAATTGATTTCAAATAAATATATAATTGAAGTTCTCTCTATTTTTAAATAAGCTCCTCAATGAAAAACTTTATTTTCTCATTTTTATGAATTTGTTTTTGTAAAGCTCCAGAAAGGCACAAATTTATTTTCTATTTTTTAAGGATAACCGGATGAAATAAATGAAAAATAATGAAATGAAGACTCATTCCCAATTTTCTAATTATACACTACCCAAAATTATCACATACACCTCACACCTCCCACAAATGATAAACATCCCAATGAACACACATGAAAGACCCTTCCCCCACACTCAAACTTGAATAGTCCATGAAAAAATTCTAAGAGAGTGGGAAGGTTAGGAAAAATTAGCTTGTAATGTGTCTTAAAACTATAAGGAAATTCATGGCTTCTATGGGATTTCTAAGGATAAATATAAGGGTGGGTCGTAGGTAAATTTGTGACTATCCAAAGGAGTGTCTCAATCATTTTAAATGTGTTTTTTACATTCATAGTTTTGACAAGTTTCAATACTATTCTGGTTTGTGGCATGTCCCAAGATCACTCAAGAAATATTCTCAAGATAAAATAGGAAATATTTGGTCTAGAAATTTTCTTAGGAATGGGAATTGATATTAGACAATCACTCAGGGCATGAATAATAATAACAAATTAATCCACATGAATTTCAGATATTCATAGAATAAAAAATGTAAGGGAAATTTCTTTTACATGAATCATATAATTCCATCAAATGAAGAGAACTTATTTCAATATATATGCTTCACATTAATCATCCAGTTATACATTTTACTCATTCATACTCATTAACATTGAAATCTAAAATATGGCATCATTAGATTCCTATGAAACTCATTTCTCCTTGATAAGTCAGGTAAAACATGAATTCAATCTTGGGCATTCATTTTATGATTAAATCTTCAAAAGACAAAAAATGTAGGGAATAAAGTTGGATAATGGAGAATTGAAACTCTTAATCCCCTTTCAAATGGATTCTTTTCTTCACGACGAGTAATCCCACTACTTATTCTTCATTAATGGTCATGAAATATAAGTATGAAAACAATTGATAGTGATGTCGTGTTCAATCATGCGGGTATATGACTAATAGGACAAGTGGAAAATGGGGGGAAATTGTAGGTTGCCTCAAGGTAGAAGCATTGTTTAATGTCGTTGGATCAACTAATTGTTTTTAAAATATTCGAAAAATCCTAGACTACAATATTCCCTCCCCCCACTCAATTGATGTAGTGTCTTAAATTTATGTAAATGGAATTTTTATGTAATTTTCTAAAACATATAGTTACTTCATTTAATCAAGTGTAATGGAATGATGCAACATGGTAGGTCTTCGTTTGTATTCTGGTTAA
This sequence comes from Viscum album, assembly GCA_963277665.1. Classification (NCBI taxonomy): domain Eukaryota; kingdom Viridiplantae; phylum Streptophyta; class Magnoliopsida; order Santalales; family Viscaceae; genus Viscum; species Viscum album. The sequence continues at coordinate 500,446,540 of OY728159.1, forward strand.
AGGAGTGATATCTATTCCACTGAATCTTGAGGTACGGTACCATGTAACTTCTTTAGACTCTACCCATTTACAGTGAATGGGTTTCCTCCTCCTTCCTTTTTAATCTGCACAACACCAAAGGGGTATACATGAATAACAGTAAAGGGGACTTTCCATCTGGAATGAAGTTTACATGGAATAATCATAATTCTAGATTTGAAGAGTAACATGTGATCTCCAGGGTGAATGGTTCTTGGTTGAATCTTCTTTTCATTGGCCATCGTTGTTCTCTCATTATATATCATTTAGTTTTCAAAATATTCTCTTCTAAATTCTTCTAACTCCTAAAACTGCAATCTTCTTTCTTTCCCAGCTTTCTCAAGGTCTATATTCATATCTCTGACCGCCCAGTAGGCTCTATGCTCTAACTACACAGTAAGGTGGCTACCCTTTCCATAGATCAATCTATAGGTTCTCATCCCTATCCGTGTCTTGTAGGCCATTCTGTATGACCATAAGTTATCATCTATCTTTTGGATCCAGTCCATCTGGTTGGGTTTAACATTCTTTTCCAGAATGGATTTGATTTTATATTAGATACTTCTACTTGGCTATTTTTTAGGATGGTATGGGGTAAATGTTCAATGATTTACCCCATACTTCTTTAGTAATGCTTCCATTTTCTTATTGAAAAATGAGTTCCATGATCACTGATGATGGCTCGTGGCACCAAAACCCTACATAAAATGTTATCCCTGACAAAATCACAAACAAATTTAGCATCATTAGTTCTGGTTTCTTTTGCTTCTACCCATTTTGAAACATAGTCTATAGACAGAATAATATATGAATTTCAAAATGACGTTGGTAATGGTACCATTAAATCTATGACCTAAACATCAAAAATTTCACAAAATGTTATTTGTGTTTGGATATGTTACAATAAAATTGTCATTTTTTACATCTTTTACAAAATTCATATGTATCCTTGAATAAGGTGGGACAGTAAAGTCCAGATTCTAAAACATTTCAGGTATTCCTCGGAGGCCCAAAGTGGCTTCCAGGAGTTAATTAATGAAAAAATTCAAACACTGATTCAATTTCACTTCTTGGATAGCATCTTCAAATGATTTCATCATTATAAATTATCCACAGAAACAAATCTTCCCAAATGTAAAATCATGATTCATTTTTACGAAAAATGTTGATGATGAGAGATTTGATGACGGGGTACCTAAAATGTAACCAAATAGCTAATAATGTTGGCACACCATGGTACTTCCCTAATGACGATGTAGAGTTGTTGTCCAAGAAACTCATTATTATGTGGGTTCTGCTTTAGAATTTTTTCTTCACCGGTGTGGGGTAGTCGACTCAGATGATCAGCCACTTGATTTTTAGTCCCTTAATTAATGTTGATTTCCAAATTGCACTCCTGTAAGAGTAGCATCCATCTCACCAACCGTGGTTTAGCATCCGCCTTTTTCATTAGGTACCTAAGTGCTGCATGAACAGAAAAAACAACTTTAGTACATAGAAGATATGATCGGAATTTATCTAGTGAAAAAACGAATTCAAGGAAATCCTTCCCGATGGTTGTGTAATTTATTTGTGTTTCATCCAAGGTCCTTGATGCGTAAGATATGACTTGAGGCTTTCTATCAATTCTATGTGATATAGAGGCTCCCACCTCTTGGTTGGATGCGTCAAAAAGTATCTCAAAAGGGTAATCCCAATTGGGTGGCTACATTATTGGTGATGTTATCACCCCTTACTTTAATTAATCAAATGATTCCCTACATGCACAATAAAAATTAATGTCTGTGTCCTTTAAAAGTAATCTTGAGAGAGGAGGAGAAATCTTACTGAAATCCTTGATGAATCTTCTGTAAAGTCCTGCATGCCCTAAAATGGATCGGACATGTTTGAAAAAATTTGGATATGATAAGGAATTTATTACATCAACGTTGAATTTATCAACCTCAATCCCATTTTTTTAAATTATGTTCCCCAAAATTATTCCTTTTTCAACCATGAAAAGAATATTTTTTTAAATTTAAGAGAAGGTTATTTTCAATGCATGTTTTCAAAAAAAAATTCCAAAATACCCATGAAATGGTCAAATGAATTTAAAAAAAACTATGAAATCATCAAGAAACACCTCCAAGAAGTCCTCAATGTGGTGCGAGAAAATACTCACCATACACCGTTGAAATGCACCTGGGGTATTTCATAGCCCGAATGACATCCTTTTGTAGGAAAATGTTCTGAAAGGATAGTTGAAGGTCGTCTTCTCCTGGTCTTCTTGTGTGATTGGTACCTAAAAAAATCCTAAGAATCCATCTAAAAGACAGTAAATATTTTTTCCAGTTATCCTTTAAAGCATCTGATCAATGAATGGAATAGGAAAGTGATCTTTTTCAGTAACTTGATTTAGTTTTCTATAATCTATACACACTCTCCAAAATATTTGTACTCTCATGTGTTTCAGTTCATTTCATTCAATATTAACAGCGGTCATGCCGGTTTTCTTGGGGACTACATGAATTGGGTTGACCCATTGTGAATCAGAGATTGGGTAAATTATATCAGCTGCTAAAAATTTCTCTATCTATTTCTTAACAACCTCCATGATTGTGGGATTGAGTATTCTTTGAGGTTTCCTAACTGGTCGGGAATCGCTTTCTAAAAATATCCTATGAGGGAATACCTTATGGTTGATTCCAGGAATATCATCTAAACTCCATCCTATAGCTTTGAAATTCCTTTTGAGAAGTTCAATCAGTGTTTGTTCTTGTGAATGGGATATGTTGTTGGCAATTATTACTAGAAATTTCTCTCCTTCCATTAGGTATACATTCTTCAAATCACATGGAAAAGGCTTCAACTCTAAACATGGGGGTTGTTCAATAGATAATGTTTCATTTATATTTCCTACTTCTAAGTATGAATTATCTTGTATAATCTCACTTTCTTTTAACAAATCATCAAAAAAATCATATTTTACCTCATCCTCCAACATGATATTAGAATTATCAGGTTTATGGTAAGTATATACTTCAAATGAAATGTTTTCTCATACTGATAAAAATTCATGAATCATTCCTGAGTCTTCAGTTGGTTCCATATCTTTATAATGGGAGATCGCAAAACTGATTGATTACTGGACTGGTGTTTCATCATATCAAGAATGTTGTAGTGTACCATACTATCTCCGAGATACATAGTGAGTGTTCCTTCATGAACGTTGATGATCATCCTTGATGTTTTCAGGAATGGGCTCTGTAGGATGATGGGATATTGGGCTGGTTCTTAGTATTTCTCCATTTCAAGGACAGAGAAGTCTATTGGAATGATTAATCCTCTCACTACTACAAGTACATCTTCAATGACTACAGCTAGAAAAATAGTGGATCTATTTGCTAATTGCACCACCACCCAAGTTGGTTTTAGTTCTCTGATCTGCAAGGATGAAAACACTGGGTAAGGAATCACATTTTTCAAATATCCAAAATCACATAATGCATTAGTAAAATTTAATGAACCGATAGTACCAGGAATAGAGAATGTCCCTTGATCTTGAAATTTTTTGTGGTATTGGTGGTGTGATCAATGTTGAGACTCTTCATCCTAAGTTGATTCTTTCACATCCATCCATCCTCCTTCTTTTAGTACACATCTCCTTCAGAAATTTTTCATATTTAAGGATTTGTCTGATTGCATCCAATAATGGGATGTTAATCTCAACCTTTCTAAATCATTCCTGAATTTCCCGCAAAATTAGTTCTTTTTATCCATTTTTCTTACTCAACGAATGCTGATGTGAGTGGTGATGGGATATTCTTTTTCTCCCTTTATTGTTTTTAAAAAGGTGTTTATGTTCTTTCCTTCTGAAACCTTGTACTTAATCCTTTGTTGTTGACTCCATCTTTTGGTTGGACAGGATGTGCTTCAGAAGATTCCCTGGAATGATCCTACTCACATTGTTCTAGTGGTGTGAGCTCCTTCCTGCATTGGTTTTTGATTGCACTATCATTCTCCATTGTATTGGGGATTGTTTATGCATGAAACTTATATCATTTCATGGTGATAGCATCCATAATGCATACAAATTGATCAGTTATCTTGTCCATTTTATCTTTTATTCCCGAAACTATTGTCTTCAACTGTTGATCTTCAGTTGTTGGTGCCCTTGTGGACACTTTCTCATAATTCAACCGCTATAAATGTTGTAGTTGGAAGGTTTATTGTTTTTGGAAGGGCTGCTGATATGGTTGTTAGAATGCTATCGGGTTTTGATATTATTGCTGAAAAGGAGTTCTGGCTTGGTTTTGTTGAAACCCATACCCTGGTTGGGTTTTCGGATGATATTTCCTTTTTTGATAGGATGTAGCACAACTTTATGTCCCCTGCACCTCTGGACATTGACCGGTGTAATGAGAGTTAGATGAGCTTAAACCACATACCTGATTCGACCCTTGTTGTTCCTTCACAATGTTCACACCTATCTGTTGCACTAACCTGGTGAGTTCACCCATTTCGTTTCTAATTAAATCTACTAAATCAGATGTTCATAACTAATGGATTCCTCTGGTGATCATACCTATGGTGCCAAACTCCTATGAGTTTTGTGAAATCCTTTCTGTTAATCCTCTAGAATCTAATGGTGACTTGTCAATCAAGGATCTTCCAGATGACTCATCTAAGTTTTTTCGATCATTGTCAAGATATCCTTGATAGAATAAAAAAATGAAATGGTGTTATTCAACAGTTTGGTGTGGAAAACTGGCACATAGTTTCTTGAATCACTCCCAGTACTCATAATGTGTTTCACCGGTTGATTAGCGAATGAAATAGATCCTTCTTTGGATTGTTGTGATCCAGGATGCGAGAAAAATCCTTTGCATGAAACATCATTTAAGATCTACCCAGACTTGGATGTCTCCTGGTTGTAGACCATACAACCATTCCTTTTCTTCTCCCTCGAGTGAGAAGGGTAATTCCCTCCACTTTACCTATTCTTCTGCAACACCTCGGGGTCTGCAGCTAGAGAACACATTTGTAAATTCATTGATATGCCTGTGGGACTCATCACCTACAAGATCCTAGAATTTAGGGAGAATTTTAATCATTTTAATGTTCAATTCAAAATTATTTTCAAAGGCAAGAATAGCTAGTTGATTTTCTTGATTATAGAATAGTGAGGCAGAAAGATCACGCAATGTTTAGTAGGTATTTCCATCCATCGTAGGTTTAGAGTGATCACTGGATGTGTCACTTGAATCTATATGGTGAATTTATTCATACTCTAATTGAAATTTTTTCTTTCAAAATTTGGTTATTGTTCTCTCAATTTCGGGATCAAATTCAATTAAATTATTATTTGAACTATGGGTCATTCAAATTAAAGAAAAAAATTGTTTTTCTAATTCTTTTTGAGGAACTACCTCCCCAGCAACGATGCTATGTTTGAGCTATGCCTTTCGTGGGGTGTGTAAAAACAATATTTTAATTACCTTAGTACAGTATAGCATTTGATACTAGGTAGTATCCCCAAGAGAAGTGCACAAAAAACGAGGTTGTGACTTTTTGTAGGTTTTTTGAAAATGATTGGTTTTAATTAAATTGAATGACTATGAGGGAAACAAAAATCTTTAATTTATTGGTTTTAACAAATGATAATGATGGTGATCGGATTGGGTACAACTAGACCTAGTGTTGTGTCATTAGGGTTTCCAAATTTTGTATCTTATTATTCCATTAACTGTTAAGAGAGAGAGATTCATCTACCAAGTCCTCTCCCTCCTCCTTGGTCAGATAGATTTGAGGTGAGAATTTTCCTTTCTAAAACCATAGATTTGTCTATCCTTTTTCCAAAGTGTTTAGGGTTGTATAAGGTTTCGTGATTAATTAGAGCAATCCTAGACTCAGAATTGTAATTCCCTATTAAACCAAGATTCCGAGAGACAATCCTACACACGTGCCTGCTATATGCTGAGAAATCAGCACCCTAACCTAATATTATTCCACCGCATATAGATTATAATTGGGTGGATGGAGATTTGATCATCGGCCAAAGTTATTTATAATTTCAGAATCAAAACCTAACACTACCGCCTTTGGAATTTGAAACTGAATTATGAATTGAAACCAGAATAATAAAGAAGAAGAAATATGATTCATTTCAATCCCAAGATCTCAAGAACACACATAGTTCTAGCCTCCCCTCTCCTGGATCCCTCAAATGAAACTACCCCTCCATGGATGGGGTAAGTGAGATGATGCATGAGAGGAGAGATATTTTAATGCAATTAAAAATAAAAGAAAGAAAGAAAATGATGCTGAAGAAGATGGTCCCCAAGTGTCCCTTGGATTCCTTATTTCTCCAACGTTGATGTCGGACTCCACCATTAGCATGGTTGAACTTATCTTTTTATGGAGAAAGGTGGTGAAATCCTTCGGTCTTCAAATTTATGATCTTCATAATTCCTTTTTAATATTTAATACTGAATAATTGACTTTGTTCAGCCAATTTAATATCCGAATTGTGCAATGATTTCTCCAATTAATATCTTCAAAAATATGTTTTATGTTTCATCCCAATATTTCCGATTTAAAATACATGTGTGGTTCAAGATATAGGCAATTAATACTGAGATTTTATTCCATAGTAATGTTTCCTTTTTTTTCTTCCCCAAATAATTAGCATTCAGGGGCCGCCTTAATGTTGGCCAATCATAAAAATCTTCAACATAAAAATGCCTCATTTAATATTATTTAAAATGAAATTGGTATAACCCAAATTTGAGGTGTGTAGACCGAGTTATGATCAATTTATTATGGTGGGGTCCACGAGGTCTTCCAGGATATTTGTCCAAATTTAATGGATTTTTTGGACCCTTGGATGGCCGAATTAAATCCTGGATTGAAAACAAAAGATGAATCCAATATATTTATGAAACCAAAAAAATAGAAACCACATAAATTATATTTAAATTTTAAAATATATGCCTGAATTACGAAAGTGATAAAAATATTTCAATATTTCTAAATTAAACTATTTTCCAATTTTAGCCCAAAACACATCAAAATTCAAAATTAATGTAAATAACTGAACATGTTCAATTTTTAGGGATTATATAATTGAATTAAAAAAAATTGATTAAAATACTATCTCTATCAGAAACTCTATCTACTGAACATCTAATGAACTCAGTATCATCTCACCCTTCATCAATGTCAAGGACTGAACATGACTCTGACCCATCAGAGGGTCTTTCTCACCAACAAACACCGCTGACCATCAATCAACATCTTCGAACACCATCTTGCAACTAATAAAATCAATTACATCATACAAAGAATAAAACATATCTATTCCAATGATGAAATAAAATATTTATATCCATAAACATTAGATATGTCCCTATGATTATTATTTTACCATCTCTAGCTCACAATCTCTACACTCATCAACCAATGTCAGCTCAACCTCTAACTCGCGTAGTCAATTCCAAGGTTACTGGAAGCCTCTCTATGTCATGTCCCAAATCATAGTCAAGGACAAAAAGTATGATTTAGTGTGTCTCTCTTGAATCAAACACGGAATACACCCAAGTAGAAAACCTGAAAAGAGTACGTCGAATGATGTCTAGATCTGTTGGTGCAAACAACGCTAAAGAATGAACCAGAACACAACCTCTCCATAGACTCTCTGACACTGATGAAAACCACCACCATGGTCATGATCTATTCTATGAGGATGGGTAGTATCACAAGGATTTCCTCTTCCCACTCCATCTGCTCTATATTGATCCAAATATGGTGAAACCTGCTGTCACTTCCTCGGCTCATACAACCTCAATAAAGGCATTTTGAGCGGAACACCTGGAGCAAAATGACTGATTTGAAAGGTTGGCCACTCTCTCAACTGATGACGTTAGCCTTCACAAGAAAAACAACCACCTGATAACTTTGTATATTCCCATGATTTACTGACCACGATGAAATGAGATGTTGAGGGCTGGGACACACATCCGGCCAAAAGAAAAAACTACTTCTTAGAAAACTGGGACCCCAGACCCCATATCTACATCATGAAGTATCATGACGACTCCCCTATTATAATGATCTAGTTCTGGCCAATTTCCTCTCAATGACTACTACCCTCTCCAACACTTCATGACAAGTCTTCATAAAATATGGGGTGACCATGAACTGAATATTTTGATGTAATGACAACTACAAATGCCTCACCCTTGCATCATCATCTAGAAATAGGTTTGAAGTATATCATAAAAGGTTCCAAAAATGGATTCCAAACTATCACACATTTGATCTCCCTTGTCGAAGGATATGAATCTCATGGTGAACAGAAGCTTTTGCATTCAAAGAAATAATCTCGACTCTGACCTTGTTTCGAAACTCCTCCCATGAGATCGCCAACTCCTCAGGATCCCTGAGGAACAAGAATTAACAATACCACGTTGCACCATTAAGCATCCTCACAACCAAAGACATCCAGTTATTCTTTAGAGCATGGATCAAATTGAAGGTTGTGTCATACTCCTCTAACCATTCTTCCATGACTTCATCTAAAATGGAATCCTCATTCTTCTATAGACTCTGTAATTGAATCTCAATAAGTGTCCAAATCTATGTTTGTTCATCTTCTACCTCTACTCTGCAGCATTCTGTTGGAATATCCTTCTTGGCATCATCTACAAAAAAACTGACGAGGACATCAGCCTGGAGCCATATCTACTAAATAAAAAATAGTTAGATCTCCTAGACCTAAAATATGGAAGGTTCAAGATTAATTAATTAATTTTTTCTTTTATTAATTATAAGTTAAACTATCCAATGAACTACCAATTCAAAATCAGGAATAAAGAAGAATGATTCATGGTCATTTCCTAGGTCTCTATCATGAAACTAGTATCACCTCATTTATTATCCACTACAAACATAAAGGTCCATGAATCTGGTCACAGGGGCCCTTCACACCTATGTTTCATCTAGTGTCTAGTGTTTACGTCACTTGTTAACCCGAACTGACAACATTTCCCTATAGACCCATGAAACGTCACATGTTCCTAACACCAAACTCCATCCTATACCTCAACCAAACCTCGGATACCACTCAATCATGACCCATTCTCCATAAGGTGTACCCCTCCTAGGATGGCAATTTTAGAAGGGATATAATGACCTATGAGTCCCACCTCTATTATGCCCAGCAATGGAGGCTAGCACATAGTGTATACTAAAGACACAAATGGGTGGAATTAAACTGTAGGATACCACATGAGAAAGAGAGTGATAAAAAAATCACCGACCAACTCCAACTCAGACAGCAATATAATATAAATTCCAAGTACACATATTTATTTTTATGCAAAACTACTTCAACTAGAAGAGAAGACTACAAGTATCAAATTAATTTAAAAACAACAATGTCAACAAATCCAAATTAGCTCTTTCAACCCCATGCTAGTAGTAACCATCCTGGTCTCTAATCTTCTCCAAGTGAGCTGAAAATAGTTTATATGTATGTTGGATGACAATAACATTATACTCTTTAGGATTCTACTTAGAGCCTCTTGTGAAAAAGTAAATAAAGCATGCTAAAACATAGTGAACAATAAGTGAAACTGTCTCATCATCTAAATAAGTATACAAAGATCCAAGGATCGTCATTGCCACTCCCACCTTATATCACATACAAGAGTATTTAATATAATAAAGAATATCAAGGGTACCTCACGACTAAATCCCCACTGGTTTGCTACTTTTCTCCAACATCACACATCTTATGCATCTATATTCAAAGAGGCCTTCCTGCAGACACCAATGAATAGCACCACAACATGCACCTCATGCAAAAAAACCAAAATATCCATGTAACAAAATTAACAAGCCAATTTCTAAGAGCCACAACAGCTCTAAAAAATGAATCATACATAGGGTATAAAACACCATTCCATTATAGCCCATACACAGAGTAAAGAACCTCAAACCAGTAAATCCTATAAAAATTACACCTATAGTAGTCTATATGAATATATATATATAATATATGAGTTTGAACAACCTGAATCCATTATATCCCCCTACACACATATTTGGTGGAAACTAATCATTGTTCATACCAGCAAAAGCTTCCACCAAGAGATAAGATTGGGGAAAAAAGTGGTAGTCATCCATCCATCATCCAACTGGAATATTAGGGACCATCCCCCCAGGACTCATCCCTGGGGTTTCATTTTCCCTATCTGAAATGGTGAAGTTGTGTATAGAAACACAAAACATACATAATATAATATAGCATAAAACAACACTACTGGCACAACCTATTCATAGACACCACTACAGCTAACATCTCTTAGACTCCCAACTGTGGATGCTATGACTTGTTATCCTATAATCACAAAACCACTTAAAAAGATTTATTACATTACATTAGTCCATATTTATCAGTTTCACTTTTTTAATTAATTCTCTAAACATTAACTAACCATTGACAATTCCCCATTATAATTCATTAGCATCACACCAATTGTTCATTGTTTATATAAATTTTAACCGTAACATTTCTTCATAAAAAAGTCCAACCTCCTGGGAAAATCGCCATTAATTCAATAATTTTATAACAATATTCCTACTTTCCCATATTCCCACGCATTCCAGGAAAACATTCTAGGATTCCAATGAAAAGGGGGCCCAACCCGTGGGAGTAGATGAACTACATGTCATGTCTTTTACACTTATTACAGGAATGTAAACCCACCTATATAGAGAAGCTAAACATGGAAATCATGTGGAACACCCCGCACGTCATTGCCCCTACTAGAAAGAGGGTAATCAAGAACAACTACCTTGAGCGGTGGGGAATGTAAACAAGGGAAACAACCAACATGATTCATCAAACATCTGAATATTCACATCCAACCTATTTCATCATCTCATGTTTCCTCCTGGACACCCATATACATAAATAGATACATCTTTCTACTCTAGGTATCAACTGCTGCCACAACCAATGGGCCTCCCTTCCCCCAACATATCACAATAGCCATCTAGGATCACATCACATCACAAGAAGTAGGAAAATAAAGATCATATAAACTAGGATCCTGGCCCTTAAAACCCAGAATCCATCCTTAAAACATAATGAGATCTCAAGGTTCCAAAGAATAAGGCACTCGAACTTAAAAGAAAGAGGGTTACTAGGAACCCTAATAAAAATTATCATTATTTTTCAATCAGTCAGTACATTAATCCATCTTGAATTTACCAATTTATTATTTTTACATTTTATTGATGGAATACCTAAATAGTTACATATCACAAATTTATACATGCATACTACACCAATTACATTAACATCAAATTATGATAACAACTGGATTCATTTACAAGACTCTTAATCATTGAAAAATAATTACAATTAATCCATGTTTATGTTCTTTACTAATTTACCTCATGATCAACATGATAAAACATGATAACTCTATATTTATAGGTAATATTATAGAGAATCAATGAATCCCCTACCTCAAAAGTTTCATGATGTTCTTTGCATGAGAATGATCAACACAACTGATCATGATTGCCTCCCCCGTGACAATTGCATCGACCCGAGGACATTTTTGCACAACTGCATCAACCAAAATATAAGAAAACTCCATTTGGAACATGAAGACCACATTCCATAACACGGAAAGGAAAAACTAGAGAATAAGAATAAAATAAAACCCATGAAATGAAGTAGATTGACCCTTCTATCGATAAATGGTCAACACTTGCTGCTTTCACCAAAATTGGGGAGGCCATGTAGTAGGCTGAAACATCAAGGAGAAAAGATTCATGGATAAAATTTTTATCACACTGATTATATGGTTAGAAAGAAAGGATCTAGCCTCTCGCACAAGGGAACAAGATGTTATAATAAGGGAAGAAGTTTTCTAGTCCCTTTTTGAAAATTTATGGAGCAACGGTTTAAGATACGTTGGATTTTCCATTAAAAAAATATCACATTAAACCATTAATTGTGACCATGTAATGGAATATTTTTCTTCATGAAAATTAATATGGGAGGTATGGGATTTGAATCAGCCATTAATCCATTTAAACAAGGCATTTAATGTGTTTCACGTCAAATAAAATGTTAAAAGGTTGAAATTGTAGGAAGCTTAAAACACTATAGACCAACAGATGCTAGAAACATTGTACACCTACCGATGCTTCAAACAATTTACACCTACCTATGTTGAAAACAATCTTAACCTAAAAATGATGGAAACATTGTACACCTACCGATTCTAGAAACAATATACACCTACTGATGATGGAAACACGATTCACGGAATGAATCACAGATACCAATGTCACAGCTCAAAAAATGACACCCTAATAGAACTATTCAATAAATTAATCAACAATGGATTTGTTATAATAATGAATCACTGATGAAACAGTTCAAAAATGACCAATGGATGGCACTGTTGAAAAAATGACTCGCTGATGGAACTGTTCACCAAATGAATCCCAGATAGAATTATTCAAAAAAATGACTTTCTGATTAAAATGTTCAAAAAATGACTCACTGATAGTAGTATTCAAAAAATGACTCACCGATGGAACATTTCACATCAATCTCACCAATGAAGTGTTTCACAAAATGAATCAATGATGGAACTCTTCACATCGTTATCATTGATGGAACTATTCACCAAATAATGATTTGATGACACTATTCAATAAATGACTCACTGATTGCATGGTTCACAAAATGACCCACTGATGGCATTGTTTAGAAAAATAACTCATCGATACCACTGTTCAAAAAACTGCAAACACAGTTCACAGAACAAGAAATTTGGAAATGTATTGGGGATAAGTCGCTTTAACCACCCATAACACCTCCCACACATGATTTTATAAATGGAATGGAGTATAGATTTTTGGGCCATTACCACTGCAGTAATGAATTTTTAACTCTTTAGGCATCAATGAAGTCATGATAAAACAAAAATATGGTCAATAAATGGATCATTGTTTATATTATTAATCCTATAGTAATAAAATATAATTATATTTTTATTTTATGAATTTTAAATAATATAATAGGGTATTATTAATTATCAAATTACATTATTGTTAATTTTAATACTATTCATTTTATTTGAAATTATTCACATCAATAAAAATATTGAATAAGAATATATTATTTATAAACCTATATAACATGTTATATTTAAATATTAAAATAACTGAACATAATAATTCTTATACTGTTTATTTATTTAAATATTGTTAGGATTATTTATTTTATTCTTCTTTTTATTAAATAATTCAGGCATTTTTTTCGGTAATATTTTAATGTAATTATATGAAACTAAAAATTATAAACAATATTACTCCTTGAAAATGACTCCATAATTCAAAAAATAATAATAAATATTAACTGATAATTTTATTTTTTTATTAACAAACTTATTAGAAATTTAAAAGCATGATGTGGAATTTTTTTATTTTCCCTTAATTAATTTATTATATTGGTAATGTTAATGGAAATGAGTACCAAAAACACATAACATAAGTCATATGTTGGTAATGATCAAAATAATAGTATATAATTTTATTTAAGTTGAAAATTATTTTTCTTATGACTTATTTTTTAACTTTGTTAAATCGATTTTCCCTTTAACCAAGGTCATTAAATATTACTATTAATATTATTCATAAAGACTAAGCATTAAGTTCACCATTTTTAAATAAAAAAAATTGTTGATTACAAATATTGATCCCATTTTACCAAATTCATATACTATGATAGGATGATATTAATTTTATGATAATATCAAAATAAGTTATGAAAAATGTGTTTTTATAAAAATGTACTATTGAAGAAATATATAATATTATATTAACACTATGAACACAAATAATAATTATATGAATTCATGTACATATATGATAATATATATCCTATTAAACTAATTTAAATCATTTAATATTATGAGTCATTTTAATTAATTATAACAGATAATCATTTTCAATTTGTTATCAATTTTCAGATAAAATCCACTATTTCCATTATTCCTTGAGAAATGATACATTCTAAAAAATCCAAAAAATCATCCTGAGATACATTTGAGATTAAAAATAAAAAATTAAAGATCATTTTATCAGATAAAACATCCATAATTAGATAAAAATATAATTATATTATTTTTTCAAGAAATATAGTAAAATTATTTTTTGAATAACACTTTATTTTTACGAATAATATGCCAATAGGAAAAATTGGGTGATTATTCACTATAAAATTTTCACTAAAATTATATTAAGTATGATCTTTATAAATATATATCATATAGTATTTAATCTCTTTCATTATAAAAAAAATAATGGCTAGGTTATAATGGTCATATTAAAATATTTTGTATTATATACTCCAACCAATACTCATCTCTCTAACAATACTAATCATTCTTCTCATCCATCTTTCTTTGAATCCCTTATATAATATCATTATGTTATATATACCTATCTCTAAACTATATTGGGGATGATAATGATGAATCTATATGAGTTACCTTCAGGTCGCTTGATGACAACCCATATATAGCTAAATTAGTAGAAGGTGTTAATAGTGGACTAATACCCATCACCCATCATTTATCAACACCATTCATTGTAACCTTTATCTATGTCTTATCATCTATACATGAATCATAAGTGGAATATACATATCAATCAACTTTTTATATCCAAAATGATATTTTACATTCTCACATATCTTTTGGAAATATTATTAGAAATAAAATTTAAAAAATATTGATATCATTAAAAATTAAAATGATATTAACCCCAATATTGTATTATATGTATTCAACATGTTATCTTAGATAAGGATCAATGTGAATCTTCTTGTAAACTCAAAACTCCATAATATATTCTTTAATGAGGACCTCTATAGTATAAAAAACATTTTACATTTAAATTATATTGACACTAAACAATATTATGACATACCATGTGTCATCATTGTATACATATTATAAAACTCTCAACCATATTGGTGACCCCATGTCTCCCCTATTTATTATGTCCATGTTATTAAATCCTTCAAAAATAATCTCATATCAAAAAATAATAAAAATCCATCTCTTTATGAGGAAAATATATATTTAGGTCAACAAGAGATGCATGACTATTCAAAAATAGTAACAGTATCTCAATATAGGGATCTCATTCTTAGGATGTTTAAAAAATGCTGAAAAAATTCAAGAACATATATCTATAATGAATACTAGAAATGAGCTATCATAATATCATTGATCAGAGATATTAAATTCAACTATACGATTTCAAATAACATGTTAATATTTGATTTAATATGAAAATAAATGTATTTTTGATTAATATACAGTCTACTGAATGGGCATCTAATATTGAAAAAAATATGAAATATATTCCATGATACCTAGGGTATAAGAATAAAATTGGTATATTCATTCCATTCTATGAAATATATAAATATGATAGAATATTCAGATAAAAATAATAATCCTAATACAATGTTAAAAATTAAAAAAATATTATTATAAATTAATTATCTTAAATATTTCATTAAACCCATATAAATGAAGGTTAAAATAATGTGATGGTAATATTTGTAGAAAATTGTATGAAATCATCAATCAAGAGTGGTCTTCCACCAACCTAATACATGGTGTTATAGAAGCATCATAGAGACTTGGTGAATCAGACATGTCCATTAATCCAAATTTATGATAAAAATTTACTAATGGATGTTATGTACACAAAAATCAAGGTGGCATAATGTTATGAAACCCAAGGGTGTCATGATAGAAAAAATCCTCACAGTAGGTGGAAAATAAGTGGAAACAATCATTCACATATTCTCCCAATTACCTATATAATATATAATGTTTGTGGCATTTTTACCTTCATAGCATGTGTGGGAAAAATTCACATGATTTTTAATGAGACCATTTCATTTTTTGATCTATAAATTGATGTCCTGAGGTGAGATAATCTTGGTTTTGGAGATATTTAATGACGGTAGTAGAGGTAATTTTAATCTCATCCATTGTAATATTGATGAAACATCCAATTAATAACCCTTTTTTAATGGCACTGGCCTCTATATATTTATTATTACCACACGGTCCATAGAAGATATTAAATTACATCACCAATGAACCATTATTGTTTTGAAAACACCCACTCCCCACATTTTTCTAGAACAACATGTGCAATTGATGTTGAGTATGAGTCTGTTTTTATATATCTTTATATAGACCCAATGACCTTATATTTTGATACTTTTAACTAGAGAAGAGGCCCTATTTCCCACCATGATTATCCTAATGTTCGGGGAATGATCCCATTATATTACGAGTGCTTCAAAATAGACCATTAAGAGTCAAGCTCGTACAGAAATGGATAGATGCCAGCATAGTGAGAAACCATGAAGGACATTTTTTTTCCAAATTGTCCAAATACACACTAAAAAATAATCGATATTTCCTTAGTCTCCATAGGATTTCCACCCACCACATTAAACCATGATTAAATTATGTTTTTAAAGGAGTGAATTGGGAATATGATACTTGAGAGGTAACCTAAACCTCTCCATATATCCATTACCCATTCTACATAAAAAACAGCTAATCAAACATCTCTTCCTTGGAGTTTTGAAAACATATGAATTTATAAAAAAGATTGAATAAATTATTCCAAATCTTCTCAAATTTCTTTATTATGTGATTATAGATCTACAAAAAGTGGATGTTAAATATACATATAATATATTTTCTCCCATGGGGACTCACCTATTCACCATAATCATTCTTGTCACTCATAAAACTATTTTACAATTTTCCAAAGATTAGTTTCGTCATGATGTTGTAGCAATAGAATATATACAGAAAACATCATACATATGCATGTAGGTTTACCGTCCATGTTATTTAGGATTGTATCGTACTTAACCACAACAAATTACAACAACATTAGTGGCCTTCCAGAACCATTCAAACTATCATTTCTTATAAAAAATTCAAGGAAACATACACACTCCTATTATTAATTATTATGTCTTTGGTTGGACTATTCAATATCCCACACGAACCCTAGTGGCCGTAGAAATCACCATATGCACCCCATATGATGTAATCCATGTTATTTTCAATGTTATTAATCAATATTTTTTTTACCTTGAGGACCAGATGAATATAAATTTTGATGGTAGTGAAAACTGAGTATATAAATATGATCCTTCCACCAAAAGAATTAATGTTTTTTATAATGTTAATAATCTCAATAGTAATTTTTTTGACCACTCCTAAATAAAAATAAATGTACAATATTCCATTAGAAATCTGTACTCCATTTTAATACATATTAAATTCCCACATATAATTTTAAATAATGAACTCAATTCATTTCCCTTTATTGAATGAGCAATATATTACAATGTACACACTACTTTTAGAAAAGTTGATATTCTTCCCATTCTATATTATAAAATTCTCCATTACTTTTTTGAATCATATATTGAATTTTCAATTTACATTGATGAATAAAATCATGTTATCCATGAAGATAGTACGAGAGCTTCAATTAAAATAGATTTCTAGAAAAACGTGTAGGATATAGAAACTATGAATACCATAATATAAGGATATTGATAGGGAATCCTAGGATATATTGATCACACTCTGTGATAAAGGATATCAAAGTCATAGTCCATGAACTGACTTAAAGAATCCAATTTTAATACCCAAAAAAATAGTTCTAAGTGAAGATGGATCATTTTAAAAATAAATAAATCAACTATGATGATAATCTCATGAAATTAGTCACCCTAATAATAATGACCCGTAATAATCTATCATACAACATTTTGATATCTATTTTAATAATAATATTGGATCTAAAAATCCTTTTATTCATATCATTGATGATATCTTCAGTTAGGCCAATGGATTCCTTAAAAGGGCTAACCCGATTAAATTCTTGATGATCCTACGCAACCCAACCATTTAGGTGAATTAATCACCTCTTATTAATAATAGGATAAAGGATTTTATAGTTTATGATACGCATGATTATTTTTATATAATTATTGTTATATGATGGGTTCCTCAATGTCAAAATGAGAAAAATGTAGACTCTCCACCCAATCATGGAAGGCCAATTCCCTAAAAGAATTATTGAATGATATCAACAATCTCCCTTTTATCCATCACCCAAGTGGACCCATAAATTCAGATAGTTAATTTTTCAAGGACGTGAGGTATTTTATTCTTATGATATAGAAATACCTCGCATGTTTCATTTTCCATTTGGATACATTCAGAAAAAATGGGTGATATAATCATATAACAGATTCCGAATTGAATCAAAATGATCATCCTAGACTACTAGATATCCTTCCATCATATATGGGATAGGATAAATGATAATGGATTTAATTTGAGTCTCAATCAGAACTCCCACCACATCTAAATCTTTGGTAAACATTACAAATTGCATGAGGATATTTAAAGAGATACTCTACTTCATTTCCCATTGGTAATATTGTAAATTTCCAATCATTAAATCCCCTTCCGTTAGTAACAAAACATCAGTTTTCTTGGTAATTATCTCTTAATTAAGAAGTAATTCCATAAGAGGGTTAGTTTCTCACATGATCTATCTAATTTTAAAAATTACAAAAATTATCATGTCTCACTTCCACATAACCGATCCTTTATTAAATATAAAAATGATTACATAATCATGATTGTACAGACCTGTAAAATTCAAGGGAATTTTTTTCTTATTTTTCTTTGGGATTTTACAAGAATGCGGTTTTTTACGGCACCGAATTTCGAGGCCCGGTGAGCCCGGATTAAATTTCAGTAGTTTAGCTCAGGTACGTTCAGTGAACCAATGAGCGGGATTTCATAACTTTTGATCCAGTGCTCGGAATTGAAATCCGAGGGCACCGATGAAACCGCAGCACCAGTAATTGCTTAAGAAGACCATTACAAGAGTTGTGTTTGCTCGGGAGGAGTTGTTAAAAATTAGTGAATTCAATGTTTGGTAAAATAAATTGTGTACAAATTTAATTTATCCTTGGTAGTTTAATTCTCTCATGGGAAGTTGTTGGTGGGGCCCACAACCACCCAACTTCCCATCAAAGGTAATGAGAGAGGTGGGGCCCACAGGAACCCCACCCCTTCATATTCCTTAACCCCTTAAACTCTCCATTTAATATGACAACTAAGATTAATTAATTAAGTGGTTTATTTTTTTTTTGAATATATGTATTTTTGAAACTCATGGCTTGAGTATTAAAATAAGAGATGTCTTATTTTATTTGGGTTGGAGCTTGTAGTGTTGTGTTTTTGGGAGAGTTCTTGTTTTTGAAGAGTTTCATCCTTCCATGAAGAACTCCATCATATTCTTGGAAGAACGTGAAAAACACCGACACGCCTTCCTTCATTTCTTCTTCCCACGACAAAGGAAGGGAGACACCATTTCTCCTCGGACGATCTCCGTCAACGTGTACAGAACCTTCTTCTGCAACGTTATTTTCCGTGATGAATCGACAACGCTTGAGGTAGGGGTTAATTGTTTCTTCTTCGTGAATATTTTCATCACCATTCATCGTTCTCTAATTTGGTCGCCTGTTATCGCAATAACGGAAGGAGGTCGGACCGCACGAACACGACCGACTCTCCTCCCCAGTTGATGCTTGAATTTGTTGCGGCACGAGCAAGGCAGTGCGGTGCTGTTGGACTGCGCATAAATAATGAGTAATGGGCAGAGAAGCACGGCGCCGTCGCGCCGCACCGTTGAGGCCGAACGAACCGGGCACGGCGCCATCGCGCCGTGTCGGAGAACCTCGATGACACTGAGGTTGGAGCGTGACCGCGACGGAAGGGCATGACCTTTGGCCGTAGTAGAGCGTAGAGCGGTGGCCAGAACCACCGGCCGCTGGTGGGCCGAAGGGCCGGGACGGCGGGGTCCCGCAACAGCAGCATGGCCGGCCATCCGGGCCGGCCGATCGAGGATGGAAGGGGGTAGAAATCCCCGACTGGCCAAAGGAGCGGCCCCCCTCACGTGGGGGCCGTGGTTACACAAATAGGGGGGCAGCACCCCCCCCCCCATCCCCTCAGCTCTGCACCGGCCGAGCTGGCTGCACGGGCCGCCGTTATGCACCCAGGCCGGGCCGGGTTGTGCCCTAATGGGCCGGACACGGACCCAGTTCGGGATGACCCGGGGGGTATCAGGTAGGGTCGGACTGGGCCCGAACCCCCTATTTTTGGACAAATCCTTTCAAACTCCCATAAATTGGGCTACAGACCTCCGATTGATGTACCGTCAATTATGATGCGATCCTTGTATCTAGATGGTCATTTCGGTATATTACACTGAAGGTTTAGGATATCTTTGGGTTTTCCAGGTTGGTTTGAACACAAAACCGACCGGGCCCTCGGAGCAGAAACACTTATAACTAGAGCTCCGGACGTCCGATTGACATGCCGTGGACTTTGATGTATTCCTCTTAGTGAGACGGACCTTTTGTATTACCCCACTCATGGTTTGGATGCAGTTGGACTACGGTCGGGTTGGTTTTGACTTAAAAAGCGATATGGGCCCAGGGACGAAAAGGCCAATAACTCTCAGACCGGGTGTCCGATTCACGCGCCATCTGTGACGTTGAGTTCCTGTTGATGATACGGAACTTTGGGATACATAAACTCTATACGTCGTGTCAGTTGATGTATCAGCTCATCGGATTGTGGAGCGGACCTTCCCCGAACGAGCTTACTCTGTGCGGGAACCCTGGAGATGGCTGCGACTGCGACGACGATGAAGACTGTATGGGAATCCTCCATGGGTTCGACAGTGACAAATACAACACTCATCGATTCTCTGTGGATCAGTGCCAACTGATCCTGTATGGATCAGATCCTTTGTGGGTCAGCGCTCAGCGGTGTTGTGTCGGCCAGCGCATACCGATCCTATGTGGGTCAGATTCTGTGTGGGTCATTGCGGGGGTTATTACCTATCGATCTTGTGTGGGTCATTGCAGGGGTTATTACCTATCAATCCATTGTGGGTCCGATGACTTAGATGAATCAGTGGATATATCTGATTATCTTTATCATCTTACAAAGAAGTATACTTGTGTGTGCTTAGTCTTGACTTTAAATCTTTATCTTCGATAAGATTGACTTGATATCCTATATGGATTATGTTATGCTTTCCTGTGCGGATTGAGTTGTGTTTTCCTTTCTGGACTGGGTTGTACATGGGCTCGGATGTTGGAGCCGAACTGTAATTGATGACTTAGGTATATGTATGGGCATATACCTAAGTAGTGTTGGATGTTACTTCGTGATTGTATCTTTCCTTTGTGGATTATCCTTTGTAGATTCTGGGAGACCTTCAGGGGTCTCGGGGTCCCTATTGAGTAGCTTATACTCACCCCTGCACGGGATATGCTCGCACTACGTTATGTTGGATGCAGATGACGGACATTGCTGTTCGTGGTGGAGGCTTGTGCAGCAAGTCGGTACATGGAGGTGGACCACTGGGCGGGACGTACACGGAGCGGGCAGCTGGACCCGTGGAGCTGAGGAGGCTATCTGTACCCACCTTTCAGGTGGGACTTACAGTGGACGACTCTATGTTGCGGATTTACTTTTCAGTTGTTGTAGTTTCATTCCAGTTGTACTTTACATTCAGTTTGGGTTTGTATTCTATCCCACATACTTTTCCGCACTTACTTTTGTACCTAGTTTTACTTAGTGTTTACTTCTTCTTGCTTACTCTGTGGTGTTGGTTTACTTTCCAAAGGCAATGCCTTCCCTTTTTATCAGGAATTACGCCTTGCTGCTAGTCGCCAACCCCTGGCCTATGGAAGGCGGGCTTGGGGTAATCATGACACGGGCCCCGAGGAAGGACCCTCAGGCAGTTGAGAGTGCGCATCACCTTAGTGCACTGCACGAGTTTCAGCGTTAGAGACCACACAGGTTCTACGGGGAGACGGACCCTCAGGCAGTTGAGAATTTTCTAGAGGCAGTTGTACGAGTTTTCTGATTGGTAGGGACATCAGCAGACCTCATTATGATCCTAGCAGCGATTCTCTGACACACGAAAGCAGGCAGATGGTGGAGCTTGATGCTCGAGGTGCACGACGAGGCATTACTCCTCTGGAAGGACATTGAGAGCCTCTTCTACTCAGAGTTCGTCCCAGCCACCCTCAGTGAGGTGCGCATCCAGGAGCTTCTACAGCTGCGGTAAGGCAACATGACGGTCGCCCAGTACTCGGCGAGATTTTCCGATCTCTCACGCTATTCGACGGACATGGTACGAGACCCATTCTTCTGGGCCCGAACCTTCGAGCAGGGACTGAGGCATGAGATAAGGGCATCAATGATCTCCCTCATCATTCTGACACATGAAGGAGTACTGGAGAGAGCTCTTCTCATAGAGAGATTTCTTGCTTAGGCTACACCAGTAACGAGACCTACCACACGGTGGCATGTAGCAGAGTGTTCTCCATCCGGCAGAAGATAGATGTCGCAGAGGTCTAAGTGGACTAGGCCATAAAGTGGATGACCACATGATAATCTCTCAGAGGTGCGGGTAACACGTTGCAGAACCGATATTACGAGTGGCGGACAGTGCTATGCATGTGGCGGGCAGGGCCACATGGCTCGTGACTGCCCGACCCGCCATGCAGAGGGGCAGCAGACGATTGAGGGACCACCCAGGCAGAGGCAGAGGTTCGACCATGGTGGTCTGCAGGGTGCAGGATGACGAGGCCGAGGATCTGGATGAGCGGCAGGTGGTGGATGGCATTTTGAGGCTCTACCACCACCACCACCAGGAGGTCCACCCCGACCACAGGGAGCTGGCGGACAGAGACAGGCTCAGCTTTAGGCAGTTGAAGCTTACGATCATGGAGCTCTGGAAGCGGGTGGACAAGAGCGGGACTAGCTCCAGGTATGGCGGCCTTTTCCCATAATGCCTCTATCTTCGTTGATTGTGTTTTTTTTGTGTCCTTGTACTTTTAGTTGAATTAATAAAATAAATTTCAATAGTGACATTTTCATTCTTGTATTTTGTTTGTTAATACTAAGAGGTTCCGGTTAAAAACTGTTTACTTGACCCTCACATACGAGATTCCTACTGGTGGAGACACAGTGACCACACATTGATGGCGACAGTGTGACTCGACCCTTGGAGGCGAGAGTAACGGTTAGATTTCTTGGTAGTAGCATCAAGGCCTTACAACATCATACATGGAATGAATTAACTGATCATGAAGAGATTGACTGTATAAGGAAAGGACGTGGTTCATCCAAGGGATGATACCAGATTTCACTTCTTGGAAATGGAGAAATCATTTCAGCTTTACAGAATGTTAAAGAAGAAGGGGAAACCCTTAGTGTGGTCAGAAAGATGTCAGTATAGCTTCCAGGAGCTGAGACAGAGATTGACCATTACACCTATCATGAATCTACGGGAGGAGGGAGTAGGGTATGTAGTCTATTGCGATGCAGGAGGGACCGGACTCGAATGTGTCCTGATGATGGAGTGGGAAGTGATCGCTTAGGGATCACTTCAGTTGAACAAACATGAGAAGAACTACGCTACCCATGACCTGGAGTTAGCAGTAGTGGTGTTCACTCTGAAGATGTTGCGAAACTATCTGATGGGAGAGCGCTTGACAGTCTATTCTGACCACCAGAGTCTCAGGTACATCTTATCGCAGAAGGACCTGAATCCAAGATAGGGTCGATGGATTAAGTGTCTCAAGGACTATGACCTTGAGATAGTATATACTCTTGGGAAGGGGAACGTAGTAGCCGATGCTCTCAGCAGGAGAACAGGCATTTAGCTACTTGGTGAGACAACAGAGCAGCTAGCCGCTTTGCAGATATCGTTCGTGGATAGTGATGGAGAAGCCTTTCTACAGTCGTTCACAGTCAGTCCTCTACTTCTGCTGTAGGTCAGAGAGGCACAACGTGGGGATGTTGATTGTGAGATGCAGCGTGCACAGATATCCTCAGGACAGGCACCTGATGGATTTTATTTGGGAGGAGAGCACATCATCCTTTCCAGAGGAAGTACCATGGTACCAGATGATTTACAGGAGGAGGTGCTAAGGGAGTTCCACACTTCCACATTAGCGGTACATCTAGGTGTGGCGATGATGTACCAGGACCTCAGACGACAACAGTGGTGGCTGGGTATGAAGAAGGTTGTAGCAGAGTTCGTTTCCTGATGCCTAATCTGCCAGTAGGTGAAGGTAGAGCACCAGGTACCAGCAGGCTTGGTACAACCCTTAAAGGTCCCAGAGTGGAAGTGGGACAAGATATCTATGGACTTCGTGACTAGACTTCCACGCACTTCCAGAGGTGACGACTCCATCTGGGTGATTGTCGACCGACTCAACAAGTCGGACCACTTCTTACCCATCAGAGAGCAGGGCTGAGTGGAGAGCATGGGACGCCTCTATGTTCAGGAGATTATATGGCTTGATGGTGTGTCATCATCTATAATCTCCTATATAGATGCACGCTTTACTTCCCGGCTTTGGAAGGGGTTGCATGAGGCATTCAGGACGCAGCTATGTCTGAGCACCGCCTTTCACCCTCAGTCGAATGGTCAGATGGAGAGGACCATTCAGACTCTCAAGGACATGCTCCGCGCATGTGTCCTCGACTTTTTTTGTAGCTGGGAGAACCATCTACCCATGGTGGAGTTCGCGTAAAACAACAGATACCACTCCACCATCAGGATGGCACCATACGAGGCATTGTACGACCGACCTTGCAGATCACCTATGTGAAAGACAGACCCTGGGGTGTCAGCACTTGTGGGACCGGAGATGGTCCAGGCCACGACAGAGAAGGTCAAGGTCATCCAGTAGTAGATGAGGACAGCTGAGAGCCGGCAGAAGTCTTATGCTGATAGGAGGTAGAGACCAATAGAGTTTGAGGATGGTTACCACGTCTTCTTACGGGTCTCACCTCGACATGGATTACGGAGATTTGGCCGAGAAGGAAATTTGTCTCCGCGCTTCATCGAACCATTCCAGGTCCTCATCAAGATAGGTGAGGTGGCTTATCACATACCTCTACCACCTCAGTTGCACCGGGCGCACTCCGTCTTTCACATATCTTAGCAGAGGAGATACGTGCATGACCCGATGCATATCATCGACCATGGGGAGCTGGACATTGATGATGGGGCGACTTTTGCGGAGGTCCTAGTGGAGATCGAGGATCTACAGGAGCGGTTCCAACATGGATGGTCTATTCTTCTAGTGCGCATGAGGTGGCATCACGGGAACCTCCAGGAGAGCACTTGGGAGCGAGAGGCTCAGATGCGTGCACAATACCCACATTTGTTTCCCTAGTTTATGATGTATCTTTACAGGGACGTAAAGCCCAGAGGTGGGAGTAATGTAAAGACACATAAAATTCAAGGTAAATTTTTTCTTATTTTTCTTTGGGATTTTACAAGAACGCAGTTTCTGACGGCACCTGATTCGGAGGCACGGTGAGCCCGAAATAAATTTCCAAAGATTAGCTTGTGTACGTTCAGTGAACAAACGGGAAGGATTTCCTAACTTTTGATCTGATGCTCGGAATTGAAATCTGAGGGCACCGATGAAACTGCAGCGCCGATAATTTCTTAAGAAGACCATTACTGGAATTGCTTTTGCTCGGTAGTAGTTGTTAAAAATTAGGGAATTAAATGTTAGGTAAAATAAATTGTGTACAAATTTATTTTATCCTTGGTAGTTTAATTATCTCATGGGAAGTTGGTGGTGGGGCCCACAACCACCCAACATCCGATGAGAGGTTATGAGGGCAGGGGGGCCACACGAACCCCACACTTTCATATTATTTAACCCCTTAAACTCTCCATTTAATATGAAAACGAAGTTTAATTAATTAAGTGTTTTTTTAATTCATGTATTTTTGTAACTCATGGCTTGATAAATAAAATAAGAGATGTCTTATTTTATTTGGGTTGGGGCATGTAGTGTTGTGTTTTTGGGAGAGTTGTAGTTTTTGTAGTGTTTCATCCTTCCACAAAGAACTCCATCATCTTCCTTGAAGAATGTGAAGAACACCGAAGCGCCTTCCTTCGTTTCTTCTTCCCACGAGAAAGGAAAGGAGACACCGTTTCTCCTCGGACAATCTCCGTCAACGTGTATGGAACCTTCTTCCGTGACGTTCTTTTCCATGATGAATCAACACTGCTTGAGGTAGGGGTTAATTATTTCTTCTTTGTGAATATTTTCGTCGCTATTCATTGTTCTCTAATTTGGTCACCTGTTATCGTAATAACGGGAGGAGACCTGACCGCACAAACACAGCCGACTCTCCTCCCCACTTGATGCTTTCACTTGTTGCGGCACGAGAAAAGCAGTGCAGTGTCGTTGCATTGTGCATAAATAATGAGTAATGGGCGGAGAAGTGCGGCACTGTTGCGCCGCGTCGTTGAGGCCGAACGATCCAGGCACGGAGCCTTCGCGTCGCGCCTGTCGGACAAAGGTCGCGGCCTTCGGCCGCAGCGAAGTGGATGGCGACGGCCGGAACCACCGCCCGCCGGTGCGCCGAAGGGGCGGGACCATGGTGTTCTGCGGTAGCAGCACGGCCGGCCAGCTAGGACGGCCTATCGAGGAAGTACATGGGTCGAAATCACCGGCTGGCCAAAGGAGCGGCCCCCCTCACGTGGGGTCGTGGTTACACAAACAGGGGGGCAGTGCGCCCCCCCGGTCCGCTCAGCTCGGCACCGGCCGAGCTGCCGGCACGGGCCGCCGTGCCGCGCCCATGCCAGGACGCACCCATGCAAGTCCGGGATGTTCCCTAATGGTCCGGACCCAGACCCGGTTTGGGCTGACCGGGGGGGGGGCATCGGGTCGGGTCGGACCGGGCCCGAACCCCCTATTTTCAGACAGATCCGTTCAAATGCCCATAACGTGGGCTACAGACCTCTGATTGATGCAATGTCAGTTGAGATGAGATCCTTGGATCGATACGGTCGTTTCGGTATTTTACACTCATTGTTTCGGGGAACATTGGGTTCGGCCGGGTTGGTTCAAACACGAAACCAACATGGCCCTCAGAGCGGAAACTCTTATAACTTGAGCTACGGACGTCTGATTGACGTGCTGTCGACTTTGATGGATTCCTCTTAGTGAGAAGAACATTTTGGCTTCCTCCACTGGAGGTTTAAGTGCAGTTGGTGTATGGTAGGGATGGTTTGGACTTAAAAACTAACCGGGCCCCTGGGACGAAAAAGCCAATAACTCTCAGATCGGGCGTCCGATTCACGCGCCGTCTGTGACGTTGAGTTCCTGTTGATGATACAGAACTTTGGGATACATCAACTCTGAACTTCATGTCTATTGATTTATCAGCCCCTCGGCTCATGGAGCGGACCCTCCCCGAACGAGTTTGCTGTGTGCGGGAACCCTAGAGCTACCTGCGACTGCGACGATGATGAAGACTATACGGGAATCCTCCGTTCGTTCGACAGCGACGACTACAGAACTCAGCGATCCTCAGTGGATCAGTGCCTACTGATCTTGTGTGGATCAGATCCTATGGGGGTCAGCGCTCAGCGGTCCTGTGTGGGCCAGTTCATACTGATCTTGTGTGGGTCAGATCCTGTGTGGGTCATTGCGGGGGTTAGTACCTATCGATCCTTTGTGGGTCCAACACCTTAGATGAATCAGTGGCTATATCTGATCATCTTTATCATCTTGCGAATAAGTATAACTGTGTGAGATGAGTCTTGACTTTCAATCTTTATCTTCGATAAGATTGACTTGATATCCTATGTGGATTACGTTATGCTTTCCTGTGTGGATTGAGTTGTGTTTTCTGGTGTGGGCTGGGTTGTACTTGGGCTTGGATGTTGGAGCCGAACTGGAATTGATGACTTAGGTATATGTATGGGCATATAACTAAGTAGTGTTAGATGTTACTTCATTATTGTATTTTTCCTTTGTGGATTATCCATTGTAGATTCTGGGAGTCCTTCGGGGGACTCAGGGTCCTTAATGAGTAGCTTATCCTCACCCCTACTCGGGTTATGCCCGCACTACATTGTGTTGGACGCAGACGAGGGACAATGCTGATCGTGGTGGAGTCTTGTGGAGAAAGTCGATACCTGGAGGTGGACCACTGGGCGGGACGTACACTGAGCGGACGCCTGGACCCGTGGAGCTGAGGAGGCTATCTATACCAACCCTTCAGGTGGGACTTCTAGTGGACGACTCTACATTGCAGCTTTACATTTTAGTTGATGTACATTCATTCCAGTTGTACTTTACATTCAGTTTGGGTTTGTATTCTAGCCCACTTACTTTTCCGCACATACTTTTGGACCCAGTTATAATTAGTGTTTACTTCTTCTTGCTTACTCTGTGGTGTTTGTTTACTTTCCAAAGGCAATGCCTTCCCTTTTTATCGGGAATTACGCCATGGTGCTAGATTCCAACCCCTGGCCTATAGAAGGCGGGTTTGGGGTAGTCACGGCACGGGCCCCATGGACGGGTCGTGATAATGATGGTTTAGTTAAGACCTATTCATAGAGGTCTCCATTTAGATTATATTTTTTTATAGAAGGTAAAAAAATAGTGTTCTCATATGGAATTACAAAATGATGAATGAGACACCATATAATAATTATTTTCTAAGGCCCACATTCAAGAGAATTAGAACCGGTCTCTATAAGGATTGTCTTTAGTCATGATAGAAATCATGGTTGATTAATATGTTAATATCATGACCAAATGGGTGACACTCAGGTAAGTGAATGAAGATATTGATTGATGATCATAAATGAATCAATTGATATGGTATCAAGTGTGTTGACTCCCATTCCAGTTATTATAACAACTGTAATTTTCACTTGTAAACCCCAAATATGAGAGGCCATTTCATGACGCAATGGAGGAGAAGTCATTCATTTATTTCCTAGGTTATATAACACCACCCGTACTCTGCAAAATTTCTATGATATTGTTAAATTAACCCTAAAAATCAATAGAGATCCCCTAGGTTGAAATATTCCTGGTAAAACCATATTTTTTATCTTATACTCAAATCACACTTATCATAAACAAATGTAAAAAATAAACTGAGGTAGCTTGAACTGATAATAGATGAGATGAATTATTGAGTGGTTCTAAAATTCTCCAGAGATATATAATCAATAAAAAATATCCAAATGTAATCATTATCAGGATATCCATTCTTGAAATTGGGATGAAAAATATAGAAAAACATTATAAATATTGGGAATAGGAATGGAACAGAATGAATCATCAGAAATATCTCCAGCCATAGAAATAATCATACCTGAAAATAATTTTTAATTGACATGTCAAATAAATAATATTCCATAATATAATACATCATTCATCATCCTCATCATCATATTTTTGAATGAAAGTGTATTCATCTTCATCTTCAGTATTGTTAGCATTTATTTGTCTTTTAGTTTCATCATCCCTTATTTTGTCATCAACATTACCAATATCACCATCCCTTAAACATGGTGTTTAGTCATTGATATTCATAAATTGTTTGTTCAGAGATGTTTTAGGGACTTTTTTGAAAGGTATTAATATGTTGATCATCCCCATAACCATTTTTAATTTCAACTAACCAATTTTCATGATATTTAATTTTTATTATAATATATGATATATTAAAATATCATATAACATCATAATAAGTTTCATAATAATCAAGATGAGATTGATGTGAAAATATAAATGGATTAATTGAAGAACAAGACAATTTTATTTTGTATCCAAAACCCCATTCTATTAAAGAACTAGGAACCCTCGATCAGTATCAAAAAATTTGCATTTAAACATTGTTTCATTATTTGGTCTCATAAAACATAATTCTATTATTTCATCCATCATACCATAAAATTAAATTACACTTTCATTATAATGAAATCCATTCAAACAAACACCATTTTTCATTGATCTATTTGATTCACAATATAATTTTATGAAATCAAAATCTATTAACTAGAAACCCATTATGAAATTTTACTAATTTCGAAGGATATTTTTTGAACACACATAATTTAAAGTTAAATTTAATTTCATGTATTATTATATAAAAATAATAAGAAATTATTAATAATAGTTATCATTAAAAATTTTCATTAATGTTTTATCGTACAGAAGAAAACACATCAATTTTTGGAACAAATATTAAAAATATGCCTTTCAACACTATATAAGAGCATCATGAGTAGCATATAAAAGCAAAAAAAGTAGAGGATATAATTTATCTCGTAACCACACTATTCGAATAAAACATTCTTAGACTCAACTACAAAAAACATCACTCGTAATCCCACCTACCACTGCTATGACTAGGTATCCAATAATCACCCAACCATTTAAATTGATTTACTACATTTCATCATTGTATTTTTATCAGTTGAACATTATGTCAATTAATTAATTAATCATTAATTAACCATTAACAATTAAAAATTATATTTCATCAGAATCACAACCAATATCAACTAATCCTTTAAATTGTAACCTGATCATTACATGCCAGCAATCTCAAAACCCATGGGTTAGTCATCATTTATTAAAAAATTTATTAAGAGAATTATTAAATTCCCATATCCACAGAAATTCATGAAAAAAATTCTATGCTACTAAAAATGGTGGATTATCTAGTTGAGTATAAGAACGACCAATAAAGTCCTTTCCACCTATAAGAAGTATTTAAACCCATCCTCACTTGAGAATACGAACAGGGAAATAACACGACATACCCCACACATCTTCCCCCATTTTGGAAGGTGGGTATGAAAGACCTAATTCATTGAGTAGTGGCCAATGTGAAGTAGATAAAAAATCATCAATATTTATCAATCATAAATACATTCACATACAACACATTTCATCATCTCTAGTTTTCTCCCTAACACCCACATGCATAAACAGATGCATCTCGCCACTCAAGGCATCAACTGTTTCCACAACCAATGGGCCTCCCATACCCCACATATCACAACATCCATCCAGGGTCACATTACAACACAAGAATTAAGCAAACAAACATCACATCAATGGGAATCTAGGACCTTAAACAAGGAATGAAACCTATAAACAAAATGAGATCACAAGGCTCCAATGTATAAGGCACTCAGCCTTACATGCAAGAGGGTAACTCAGAACCATACAAAAGATTATCTTTTTATCAAAAAGTTAGTTCCGGAATCCATATATAATTAAAAAATTTATTATTCGTGGGTTCCAATGACTGATAACCTAAATAGAAATCCATCATAAATTTATATATTCTTACTACACCAATTTGATTAATATGAAATTCCAAAAAAAATTAACCAAATTTATTTACATTCCTCTTATAATTGAAAAATAATTACAAGGAATACCAATTTACATTCTTTATCAATTTCTATCAAGAAAAATATGCTAAAAACTATACAGATAGATATCACACTATCTTGAAAAACAAGAGGCAATAACGTATGATTGATACCATTTAATTTATCTGGATAAAATATTTATTATATCTATTATATTGTGATAATTTTGGAAAAGAATTATAACTCTACAGTTTAATATATAAGAATAGAGAATCAATGAATCCCCTACACCAAAGGTTTTTTGACTTTGTTTACAAGAGAACGATCTACGCAACCATACACGATCACGTCCCCCGTGAAAATTGATTCCACTTGAGGACGATGTGGCCAAACTAGACCAAATGAAACCGAAGAAAACTCATTTAGGAAAATAGATACCCCATTCCATAACAAGGAAATGAGATAAAATATATGAAGGATTGAAGAAAAAAATGAATAGGGGTAGATCATACCCTCAATTGGTGAAAGATCGTCACTTACTGCTTGCACAAAAATAGGGGGTGCACATGCAACATAAAGAAACTTCAATGGGAAGAATTCTATGGATTACGGTTCGATCACACCGCTCCTATGAGAAGAATGAATGGTTAATGTTTCTCACAATAGGGAACAAGAAGGTAGAATAGGGGAAGAAGATATATTGTCCCTTTAAATGATTTATAGAGCATTGGTTAAAGATACACATGATTTTCCATTTAATGTAGATCACATTATACCATGCGGTATGACCATGTAAAGAAATCTCGGGCCTTTGGAAAATTAATATAGCAGTTATGGGATTTGAAACAACCTTAAATGCCATAAAACAAGGCATTGAATGCATTTAACATCATAGAAAATGATAAAGGGGTGAAACTATAGGAATCTGGAAACATTATACACCTACCGATGATAAAAATAATGTACACCTACTAATGATGGAAACATTGTACACCTACTGATGTTGGAAACACTATACACCTATCGACGTAGGAAACATTGTACACCTATAGGTGATGGAATCATTTTTTACAGAATTACTCACAAATACCGATAGAACTATTCAAAAAATGAGGCACCGATGGAACTATTCACAAAAAGGCTCACTGATGGAATTGTACACACAATGAATCACTGCTGGATCTTTTAAAAAAATGAATGACTGATGACACTGTTCAAAAAATGTATCATCAATGGCACTGTTCACAAAATGACTCACTGAAGGAACTATTCCCAAAATGACACACTAATATCATTGTTCACAAAATGACTCACTGATGGAACTATTCACATCAATCTCACTGATGACACTTTTTAGAAAATGAAACAATGATGGAACATTTCACATTGGTCTCATTGATGGAACTATTCAAAAAATGACTCATAGATGGAACTATTCACTTAGGTCTCACTGGTGGCATTGTTCAAATTGGTCTCACCGATGGAAGTGTTCAAAAAATGACTAACCAATGACACTATTGACTAAATGAATCAAATATGACATTGTTCAATAAACGATTCACCGATAGAACTATTAAAAAAATTGGAAAAATAGTTCACAGAACTAGAAATTTGGAATTGTATTTTGGATAATTCACATTGACAACCCAAAACTACTCAGACACCATATTTCAGTAAGGGAATAGACCAAAGAGGTCCTAGACCTTAAAACCGCAGTAATGATGTTTTCACTCTCTATGGGTCAATATTTTTGTGATTAAAAGAAATGTTGTTTAATTAATGGATCATAGTTTATATTATTAATCATTAATAATAAACTTTCCTTATATAGTATTTTTGTGAATGTAAAATCATCTAATATGGTATTATTTATTATCAAATGACATTAATGTTAATTTTCATACTATTCATTTAATTAAAAATTATTAACATCAATACAAATATTGAATTAGAATATATTTTTTAAACATATATAACATGTTATATTAATATATTAAATTAATCGAACCTAATAATTCATAAACTATATATTTAAATAATTTTAGAATTACCTGTTTTATTTTTCTTTTTATTATATAATTCATGCATCGACATTCACTATGATTTTAAAGTATTTATATAAAATAAAAAATAAAAAATAATTATTCATCTTAAAAATAATTTTATAACTCTACAAATTAACATAAATATTAATTAATAATTTTATTTTTTATCTAAACACATAATATAAATTTAAAAGAATGTGGGGGAAATTTCCTATTTTCAAATAATTATTTTATTGTATTGGTTACATTAATGGAAATGTGAACCAAAAACACATAAAATAAATCATATGTTGTTAATATTAAAAAGAAAACTATCTAATTTTATTTAAGATGAAAAATGGTTTTCATATAAATTATTTCTGACCTAAGTTATGATAATTTTCACTTAAACCGTGGTCATTAATTTTTACTATTTTTATTATTCATTAAGACAAAACATTACGTTGACCATTTAAAATAAAAAAATTGTTGATTAAAAATATTAAATATATTCTACCAAATTAAAATCATATTAGAGGATGATATTCACATTATAATAATAGCAAATAACATAATGAAAAATGTGTTTTAATAAAAAGTATTGTTGATTCAATATATGATCTTATATTATCTATATGAATAGAAATAATAATTATATAAATTTAAATCCATATAAGATTGTATATATCCTTTTCATTTAATTTAAATCATATAATAATATGTGTAATTTAAATTATTTATAAAGTATAATCATTATGAATTTGTAATGAATTTTCGATAAATTCATCATTTTCATAATTCTTTTCAAAATTATATATTTTATAAAAAATCCAAAAAATCTCCCTCACATACATCTCAAATGAAAACATCATAAATAGAAATAATTTTACTAGATAATAAAACTATAATTAGAGATAATATAATTATTCTATTTGTTAAAAAAGGGAAGTATAAATATATTTTCAAAAAAATAAATTTATTAATAAAACGACATTATGACAAATTGGGTGATTATTCACTAAATTTTTTAAATAAATATATAATGATTTGGAAGCTTATGTATATAAATCATATAGTAGTTATTCACTTTCATACTCATAAAATTAATTTCAAGGTTATAATAGTCCCAATTAAATATTTTGGTA
Source organism: Viscum album (assembly GCA_963277665.1). NCBI lineage: Eukaryota > Viridiplantae > Streptophyta > Magnoliopsida > Santalales > Viscaceae > Viscum > Viscum album. Next base: position 500,481,134 of record OY728159.1, read on the forward strand.
GTATATACTCCAATCAATGTTCATCTCTCTAACACTCCTACCCACACTTCTCATCCCTGTCTATATGAATCCTGTATATCAACTCATTAAGATATATACAAATATCCCTACACTATGTTGTGGATTATGATGATTAATCTATATGATTTCCCTTTGAGCTGACAAAATCCGTCCCATATGTACCATAATTAGTAGAAGGTGACAATCGAGAACCATTACCGGTCACCCATCATTTCTAAACACCATTCATAGTAACCGATTTCCAAGTCCCATTATCGAAACCTTACTCTCAAGTGAAATATAATTTTCTATCAACTGTATTAACTATTAAATGATATTTTACATTCTCATATATCTTTTTGAAATATTATTTGAAATTAAAATTACAATCATGTGGATGTCTTTAAAAAAATTAAAATGATATTAACCACAATCTAAAAATATATGTATCCAACATGTTCTACTACGTGAGGATAAATGTAAATCTTCTTTTAATGTCCAAACTCCTTAATATATGTGCTATTAAGGACCTATATACTATAAAAAACACTTTAAATTTACATTATTTATACACTAAAAAATATTATTACTTACCATGGGAAATCAATGCATACCAAATATAAAACACTCAAACCATTGTGTGACACAATGTATCCCATAGTTCCAATTTCCATGTGATGAACTATTCCTAAAATAATACCATAAATATAAGATTAAGAATCCATTCCATTCATTGTATAATATATATTTAGTTCAATGAGATAAGAAAATCTAGGAACAAATATTAATACTATCTCTATATGGGGATCTCATTCTTAGGATGTGTTAAAATTGATGAAAACATTGACATATATATATCAATCATGCCAATAAGAAATGAGATATCATGCTATAGTGGATTTGCGAACATAAATTCCACAATACAATTAAAAAGAACAAGTCACTATTTAATATAATATTTAATGAAATATAATATTTATTAATATAAAATCTAGTGCATGAGCATCTAATGTTGAAAAAAATGAGAAATTGATCCCATGATACAGAGAGCATAGAATGATAATTTTGTATATTCATTCCACCATATACAATAGATAAATGTGAAAAACTATCTCAATAAAAAAATAATCAATATATTGTTAGAAAAATTTACAAAAAATCTTATTATAAAATTAATAGATTAAAAGTTTGACCATATCACTATAAATGATTATTAAAATAATGTGATGGATGTTTTTGACAAAAATGATATAAAATTATTAATCTAGAGAGGTCATGCACCCTCCAAATATTTTTTTTATTCAAGTGTCAAGAGGTCATGGTGAATTAGACTTGTCCATCAATCAAAATTTATGATGAATTTTTCTAATAAATGATAATGTCCACCCAAATCTTAATGGACTAATGTGATTAAAACCGATGGTGTCAACATGGAACAAATCCACACAATTGATAGGGAATATGTGGGAAACTTCATACAAATATTCACTAGATTACCTCTACAATATATAATGTTCGTGACATTATAACGTTGACAACATGTGTGGAGAAAATTCTCTTGATTAGTATTGAGACCATTTCATTTTAGGATCTAGAAATTTATGTTTCAGGGTGAGATAATATAGTATAGGATAGATTTTATGAATATAATATAGTTAATTTCAATATCATCCATTTTAATATTTATATAACATCAAATAAATATCCCATTTTAAATAGAACATGCCTCTATATGGGGAGAATCAACATAGGGTCCAAAGAAGTTTCTAAAGTACATCACTAATAAACCTTTATTGTTTAAAATAAACACATACCACAATTTATATGAACATAATGAGCCCTTTTTATTATGTGTGTGTCCATTTTTATAAGTCTTTATATCGAACCAGTGACCTAATACATTGATACTTGGACTAGAGAATATGAAATCTTTCCCGCCAAGATTATCCTCAAGGTGGGGGAATGATCCCATTATTTCACGAGGGCTTCCAAATATACCATTAAGTGTCTATCCCATACCTAAATTAATTGACGTGAGTTTGTTGAGAAAGCATTGTGGGCATTTTTTATTTCAAATTTTCTAGTGACCCGCTAAAAAAATTATCGAACATTTTTTACTCTCCCTATTATTTCAACGCACCACAATAAACCATGAGTAAATAATTTTTTTCGGAGGAGTTAACCTAGAATATGAGACTTTCGAGGATTCCAAAACCTCTCCACATATCCATTACCCATTCTACTTCAAAAAATAGGAAATCAAACATCTCTTACTTGGAGTTTTAATAACATTAGAATTTAGACTGAATATTAAACCTTTTCTTCAAATCTCATCATATATTAATATTGTATGATTATGGATCTACCATAATAGGATGTTAAATTTACATATAATGCCTTTTCACCCTTGGGGACTCAATTATTCACCATACTCATTGTTGTCGCGAATAACACTATTGTATGATTTGGCAGAGAAAAGTCTCAATGTGATGTCTTAATAGTAGAATAAATGCTCAAAACATTTTTCATATGCATCCAAGTTGACCATTCATGTGATTTAGGTGGGTCACATACTTATGAAAGATAAATAACCCCCAAAAGGAGCATCATTCCAAAATAACTCTGTCTATCTTTTCTTATATACATTACATGGACTCTTACAAAATCCTAATATTAATTCTTCTATATTTGGTTGGACTAGCCAATATTCCCCACAAATTATAGTGACATCATAATTCACCATGTGAACCCCATATGAAGTAATACATGATATTTCCAAAGTCCCTAATAAAGATTTTTGTTACTGTGATGAGAACAAAAATATGAATTTGGATGGAAGTGAAAATGGATTTGATAAAGGAGATCCTTCTACCAAACTAATGAATGTTTTTTATAATGTTATTCATATCACAAGTAATATTTTTTAAAACAAGCTCAAAAAAATGATTGTATAATATTCCATTAGAATTTTTTGCTCCAATTTAAGCCATTTTTAATTCCCACTTATAAATTCTTAGAATTAAATCAATTCTTTAACCTCTATTGATCGAGGGAGATATTACAAGGTACACACTACTTTTATAATATTTCATGTTCATAAGATGATGTTAATGTTCTCGAATTTTCATTCGGAAGCTCTGGTTCCCATGAATTCTCTAGGAATCAATGGTTGTCACCATTATCCCTCCCCTGTAGGCGGGGGATGGGAATTGCCTTACCGATTTGGAGCTCCCTCATCATTTAAACCCAATCTCCTATCCTGAATGCTTCCCTCCTTCTCCCAAAAACATTATATTCCCTATGGTTCCGAATATTTGTGAGGGTCTCCCTCAACTCGATCTATCGATTTCTGAATTTTATAGAGCTTCTTCTCTCTATAAATTGACCTTGGTCACTCGATTCAGCTCGTGATGCCCATCAGATGGCGTCTTCAACCATTTTTTTTGCCTCTTGGGGACATCAGGAACGAGCGACGGTGGGTATCCTCGAAAAGTGGCACATCATTATTTGTTTTTCATCTTCGGAAGATATGATCCATGCAGGGTCTTGGGCTCCTAGTTTGTGATATGTATGCCACTTTCATCAGATAAGGTGGTACCTTGATCTGCATTTGAAGTAGGACGCTCCGACGGTGTCTCTATGGGTAAGTATTCAATAACACCCTCACCTCTTCCAGAACTGCTGTTTTATTTGCATCCATGGGAACTTGGTTGGTAGATATATATGTTTCGATGGAAGCAACTTGTTGTGTTTGAGTCATGGACACATTACTGCCCGTTATGCCTCCATCTTGGAAATCTTCCCTCTTCATGCCGGTGAGGAAGTAAGACTCTTCAAGGGGAGAGGTCCAATGGGACTGGTCAGGGTGACCCTTCTGGTGATGATGATGGTCAATGTCATAGTCCAGTCCCGGCCGGTTCTTCCACCCCTGGAGAGCTCTTCTCTTCCCAGATGAATTCAATGAATACATAGTTAACTCCAAAAGTTTCAGAGGTATTTTATAGCCTAAAATGGGATTTGGGCTTTCCATGTGAAACTATTATTTATGAAGAGGGTGATGGAACCATCATGATTGTAGTTATTTTTGAGGAAGAGTTTGGAAAAGCAGAGAGGGAGGTGCGACTTTATGTTGGAAACGATGTTATTAAGGGTATGCAGTTGGCTTCTCTCAATACAGTGAGGGTGAATGATGATGCTAGAGAAGAGATAGACATGGGGGAGTATCCTCTTAGTCTGGTCTCGGGTGATATATATTTCCAACACAAGGTACATGGCTTCGAATAACCAAGTGGATCATATATTCCTGTACATGCCTTGCAGATCAAACCATCCTATACTAAGAAGTTCATATCATGAGGTAGTTTTTATAATTCTGAAAACTGGTTTGCAGTGCTGGGTGTAGTTGAAGGCCATGATCTTGGGGATGACAACATGATGGAGTTTTTTATTGTTTGTGATCCTTTTACTGGAGAGGAGGCTAGCCAAGTGGCTTCGAAGTTAGCTTCAAAATCCACGGTTGTTCAAAAGGATGTTGGAATTGCAGAGGACTTTTTCAGAGCCTCTTCAAGGATAGGAAAAATCACCATTTCGGTTTCAGAAGGCTTTATCCAACATTCCATGAGTCCGTGACAATGTCATGACTACTATAACATACCATTCCCTCCTGTGACTAGGTCCTTTAGTAATGTCAAACTGCATTCGAAGGAATTCAAAGGTACTGACAAGAAGGTGGGGGCTGAATCCTATTAATAGTCTCTGTCTCAGGTTGGGGGAGATCAAGAGTTGGCTACCGGTGGGGGGATAACCCACAACTCATGGTTGAGGCCACATATCCGCAAGGGGAGGCATAAGAGATTACTAAGGGCCAACTAGGGGAGGGACTTCATATGTTCAAGGAGGTGTGACGGGCAGAGGCTGCACTTCCGCCGAGGCAACAACATGAGGTGGGCTTCAATTTTGACCCACAGAGTCTGATAGAATCGGTTCTACATTACATGGGACTTATTTTTCACTCCGATAAAGAAATAGTGGAGCAAGTTATGGATATTAATTCACTGATGTAAGTGATCAATAAAATCACAAGAATATTGTTGTGTGTGGAAACTTAAAAGGGGAAAGGTAAGTGGATTCATAGGTCGAACTGTATTTTGAAGAGAGGCTTCGACATGGGAATGATCAACATTGAAAAATACATTAAATCTTGGGAAATCATGGGTAAACATTATGATGACATCATGAATGAAGATTTAGACTCTTAGGTAAATTCTTTTCCCTGGATACTCTTCAGGGAAATTGATTCCAATTGACTCAATATTTTCTACCACAAAAATGTAGAATTTTTTTGAGGTTAAATGGTTTTGTTGTAGGGGTTCTCACTTTCCACCATAAAAGCGTTTTGAAATAAAAATGCCATTTTATAGAATATTTTATGTTCTTCCCACTCTACCTTATGTAATTCACCATTATATTGTTGAATACTGTAATGGATTTTCCATTTCCATTGATGAATAATCACACTATGTAATCCGTGAGGAGAATATGAGATTATCTATTAAAATGATTTTTCATGAATAATTGTAGGATAGTGCCACTGAGAATACCATAATAAAGGGATAATCTTAGATCATCTAGGGCCAGAGTGAACACACATTGTGATAAATGGTGTCCATGACATTGTCCATCATGTTACGTAGTGGATCCAAGTATTTTACTCAAAAACAATTATATCCAAGTGAATATGTAACATTTAAAAAATAAATCAATCAACAAGGATAATAAAAAACTGAAATTTATCACCCAAATAATAATTACCCACCCTAATCTGTCATAAAACTTTTACATATATATTTTAATAATAATATTTGATATAGTGGCCTTTTTATTTATATCACTGCTAATCTCGGGGGATATGCCAATGGATTCCTTAGGATTCCTACCCCTAATAAATCCATGAAGATCATACGAAACCCAAACACAGAGGTGAATAAAGTGCCTCATATTAAAAAAACTATAAATATATTTATAGGGGTTGTTACGCATTCTTATAGGTCTATAATGATTTTAATAAGATGTGTTACTTACCATTGAAATGATAATTAGGGTAGACTCAATGTATTCTAATGGATTTATAATTACACGAAAGAATTATATAATAATAATAGTTTTATCCCTTTTAACCATCACCCATGTTGCCCCATAAATTTAGATATTGATTTTTTCTAGTCTATGAGTTATTTTTTAATTATGATAAAGAACTACCTCAGATTTTTCTTTTCCTCTCGGCTAAATTCAAAATAATGGATGATAAGATCATATTACACATTTGGAATTGAATAAAAACAATATTCCTAGACTCCTAGATACCCTTCATTTATATATGGTTTAGGATAAGTGATAATGGATTTAATGTGAGTATCAACCATAACTCCCACCGCTTCTCAATAACGGGTGAATAGTACATATTCCATTAAGATATTCCGAGAGACACTCTGCAACATTACACATAAGAAATATTAAAAATAAAAATTCTTCAACACACCTTCCATTAATGAATAAACCTCATTTTTTATTAGTAATTATATCTTACTCAGGAATTAAGTCCATAATATAGTTTGTTTTTAACAATATCTATCCAAATCTAATCATCCCAATAGTCTTTCAATCTAGATTCAACTTTCTCGATCTCTTTGTTAATGAATACTAGACCAAAAAATTGATAGGGTTTAGTTAAGACCAATTTCAATAGGCATCCTTTTATATTTTTATGTTTTTTTGGAATCTAACACAGGATTGTTGTTATATGGTATTGCACAATGATGTGTGAGATACTCTATTATAATCATGTTTTATTTCCCCTCTTCTAGAGATGTGCAATTGGTCTCTACAAGGATTGTGTTATGTCAAGATAAAAATAATGGGGGATTGATATGATAATTCCAAGAAAAGGTGGGTGAAGATCAAATATGTGAATGGAAATAGACATTTATTATTGTAAAATAATCAGTTGATCTAGTACCAAATGTGTTGACTCCCATTATATTGTTATACCTATTGTAATTTTCACTTGTAAACCCCAAATCCGAGAGGCCATTTCATGAAGCATAGGAGGAGAAGTCATTTATTTATTTACAAGTGTATAGACCACCACCCTTCTTCTATGAAATTTCCATGAAAATATTACAATAACATTAAGATTTTATGGAGATTACCCTATGTTTAAATATCCATGGTCAAACAATTGTTGGTTTTAATACTCACATAACACATTTTATAAATAAAGGTAACAAAAAACTGAGGTATCTCAAACTAATGATAGATGGGATAAATTATTCTTTGGAACCAAAAAATCTTCATTGATATATAAACATTCCAAAAAATTGAAATGTTATTATTATCAGGTTTTCCATGCATGAAGATGTGAATAAAAAAATACAAAAACCAAATAAATATTTGGATCAGGAAGGGAAAAGAATAGATAATCGAGAATATCTCGTACAATAGAAATAATTGTACCTGAAAATAATTTTTAATTAAGATTTATAATATAAAATAAAAATAAATTCCAAAATATAATAAATCATTAATAATTATAATTCATATCTATTACAATGAAGCTATCATCATCTTCATCTTTATTATCGTTAACATTCATATGACATTCAGTTTCATCATCCCTTGTTATTCCATTAACATTACCAATATCACCATCCATTAACCATGTGGTTTAGTCATGGATATTAATATCTTGTATGGTAAGAGATGTATTTTGGGATTTATCTTGAATGGTATTAATATTTTTAACTTCAACAAAACCATTTTAATTTTCAAGAAACCAATTTTCAGGAGCATTCATTTTTATTATACTATATGAAATATTAAAATATCATAAAAATTTTAATAAGTTCTATAATAAACACGATTTTCTTGATGAGAAAATATAAATGTTTTATTTGAGGAAGAAGTCTATTTTATTTCATATAAATAACCACATTTCACTGATAAGCATGAAACCCTTGATCAGAATCAATCAATTTTAATTTTAATTTTTTCTCATTATGCGGTCTCTTATAAGAAAATACTTTTATTTATTATGTCATACCAAAAATATAAATTTAACTTTCAATATAATGGAATCCATTCATAAAAACAAAATTTTTCATAGATTTATTTCATTTATAATATAAATGTGTGAAATTCGAACCTATTAACCCAAAACCCATTAAGAGAGTTTACAAATTTTGATGGATGTTTTTTAAGCACACATAATAGACCCTAAAATTTATATTAATTTTTTTTCTCTAAAAACAATAAATAATTATTAATAATAATTATCAATAAAAATTTTATTTGCTGTTTTAGCTTACAGAACAGAGTATTGCAGTCATTGGAACTAATATAAAAAATAATTCATTCAACATTATATAATAGAATGAAGAGTAATTTCAATATTTGTTTCAATATAGTCATAAAATAGTATAAAAATAAAAAGATAAATAAATTGGTTAGACAAAAAATATGATGAAATATTAAAATATACCACTTGCTACAAAAATCATTTATTTTCTTAATAATTGAGTAGCATATATATATGAGAACTATGAATTACATCATTTGAAATCCATTATTCATGATAACAAAAAAACATAGGCTTTGAATAATTAAAAATTGACAATCGATAGTATGTGACATCATCAAAAGAATTTCCATCGTGACCCATGCGATTATATTTCAAAGAATATTCATATTTAAAATAACAAAAGACTAAATTTTAAATTTAATCTTAAAATTATTTTTAATAAATTTTCCATTCAATCATTTCTTTGTTACATACGTTTTTGATAAATATTTTTATTCGTTGCTCATATGGGTACATACATTAGAATTGATATTTACCCCTATATTTATCTTTATAAAAAATATTTGTTATCAATTGTTCCATTAATTCAAATAATGATGAGGGAATATTTCGATCAATTTAGATAAAATTAAAGGAAAATATTTTTTATTATACATAATCCATAATAATATGATTTTACTACAAAAATAACTCAAATTAAATATTAAATGTTTGGAAAACATATCCAAAATTAAAGAACTCAATTGACCTCTATGAAAAAAAAAAGATGTAATATTTCCATATCACTTGGTATTTCTGTGTTTTTAACTTGTTAATATTTCCATTTATAAGGTAATGTGTCAAATTAGAAACATAACCATCAGATAATCTAAAATAGTTAATCCTTTGATATGATAATGAATGAATTTAATTATAATTTATTTATGATTCTTTTCTATTTATAAAATTGTGTGATTTTTATCTTCAAATAAATAATGTTGAGGGTACCAAAAAATATGGAAATAATAAAAACAATAATTTTCATTTTTTTGGTCTTATCAAGAGTTTCCAGCAACGTGAAAAATTAGATATCAAAAATATTCTTTTTAATGTTTATTACATATAAAATTTAATGAACCAAAAATATAACAAATATATAAGGTAAAAAATAATACTCTACGTTATCTAATTATGATCTCTCTCATAATGACTTTTTTTTCATTTATAATTTTTAAAAATTAAATTGAATTTAGTGAGTATATGATATATTTTACCTAAATATTGAATGTAATTTTTGGGTGTTCATCTATATAAATTATACATTTTATACACTTATTTATATTACATTGAAAATGGTGATACATATAAATAAATCCCTGTTGAAAGTAAAAAATACCAATCCATTCTGACATTTACAATCATAAACGCTATGTTCTTATTCCTGTAGTATGGATGCTATTTTAGACCCTGTGTATTCTATACAAATAAAATACCATATACAAGAATGTTACTAGTTGCCTATATTAATGAATCCTTTAGTTTAAAATTCTTATCTACAACTACATCAAATGTTTTTACATATCAAATTCAATAATAATTTTTTATCATTAATTAGTAACTTCAAATATACATCGATATTCTCATTCAAATATTCTAGAATTATTATTAATATATATATACACACATAAATATCATATATCATTATAATGACATTCAATAATTAAATTAAATCATTAATTAGTCACTTTAAATAATCGTTGATATTCTTATTTAGATATCCTATCACTAGTATATATATATATATATTGTTCCTTCCCTAGAATCCATGGAGGAATGTTGTACGGAGTTACGAAAATAGGATGACATGAAATTTTAATATCTTGAAAACAATATCTATAATAACTGTTAGTCAATAGACTCAAATATATGTTATGTTGTTTTGAAGAAATGATATGATGCATATGATCAATGGGTTTCCATCAATTACCATAACATTATTGATTTATGTGACTATTAGAGAAAATATTTGATTTATGGCATGTTATCAATGTAGCTATATTGTGAGACTTATTTAGAAATTGTAAATGGGGTGTAATTAAATAACACCTTAATGCGTTCATTGTAAATATGTGTTTTTTTATTTTGAATATTTATACCTCAATCTCCACATGTTATACAATTTCCTAATGATTCATAAACACAATAATATAAGATGATGTCATCTTAACAGACATAAATATTAAAATAAAATAAACGCAAATTATGGTACAAATTTTTTAACTTTCATTGAAACTCACATGTAATATATTTCTATTGGGAAACGAAATTTTATCCAAGGAAAATATTTTACTAAAATAACTATTTCACATTCCAAAATCAGATTTAATAGCCATAAATTTGTCAACAACATCATGTTTACTTATCTGGCATCCTTGAAATAAGATGACTTCTGAAAGTTTAAAAAAAATGTTAAATTGATGTTATTTTGGTTCATGATCTGTAATTTTATTCTTAGTTGTATTTTTTTTAATATATAGGCTAGTATATCCATGAACTTAACTCGGAAATGATGAGTCCTAAACAAAAAAGGTATAATTTTTTAGTGAATTTTGTTTTCCATAATGATATAAAAATTATTATCTTTCCAAAAATTAAATCATTATAGAAGGAGTCATGTATTTTCATATGTGTTGAATCTCTTATGATCAAATTTATTACATGATAATTGTATTTTTTCTTCAGAAATATATTCTAAATTTGATGTTGAAAGTGATAGAGTTTATACACAATCAATATAGACAGGAATTCAACCATATCTATTGTGATTTTTATAATGATTAATCCAATAACTATAGGGTTATAGAAACTGGTATCAACAACCTGATTCTAATGTTATCTCAACAAACATAAATAAGAATAAATGTTTCTAATTACTACTAAATAGATATTATTATTATACATTAATTATGGAAATTTATTTATAATTATCTAGAATTCAATAAAATTTTAACTAAATATTAAAAATATTTTTTAATTTTAATATTTTATTCTAATGGAAAATGGAATAAAATTTACTAATTTCACAAAATTATTAGTACTTCTTATATTTTTAAGAATATATAACAAATTTTCAAAATTTACTAACATATACAAAATCATAATAAAATCTATTAATTAATACTAATAGTTACAAATTGTTATTCATATTGAGTATCTATTTTTTAATTATTTAATATTTTCAAATTAATATTGCAAACTATTCAAATTATTAATTCATATTAGTTAAATATTATAATTTTTATTATAATGTTTTGTCTTTTTAAATTCTTATATAAGGTATTACAAAACATTTACTTATTATTAATAGCTATGTATTTTAATAATATTACAAAATTTTATTAATTTTTAAGATTATATAAATATATTTACCAATTATATGAATTTACCGATAATTTCTAATTAATAAAAATATTTACATATAATTAATTTTTTTTGAAAAATAATTTAATAATTAATACATTTTTATAAGTATTATAGTATTTTTTATAATAATTTAAAAATTCTAAGAACATGTTTTTATATTATATTTTGTTCATGTATATAAAAATATTCTAAAAATTGTTATAATTATTTTCTATCTAGTAATAATAATATATTATTTATAACTAAATTTATCAAAATAGTTTTTTTGTTAATTATTATAAATCATTGTATTAAATCCCAACAAAGATTAAAAATCGACAAAAAATGATCAAAACAAATATAAACCTCCTTCAATGTAATTAATGGCTAAATATATCCTTTATTAACACATAATCATAAAATCAAAATTTTTCATTATAAACATGTTTTTCATTAAAACCATTTTTATAATATTGTTTTAATAAAATTTATAATTTTTTTTCAAATGTTTTCTTTAATTTTAATTTCTAATCATTTTTATAAAAATCTAATTTCATATTTAATCAATATGTTATAAATATATTACTCAATTTATTAATCGAATATAAACACATAGAAATTTATTTGGACATTTTTTAAACAAATATACATATTATATATATATATATATTCATAATAGTTTTTTATGTTTATAAATTTATATTGAAATTTAATGAAATATATATACAACTATATATTTTTAGAAAATCATATTCACTTGTTTTAATTAAATTAAATTCAATCTTAATAAAAAATTTATTAACAATATTATGAATAAAATGTTTTGTAAATATTTTATATAAATTTTCCTTCTATATTTTTATTATCATAAATTAAAATACACTAAGAAATTATTCCATGAAATAGTCCTAATATTCAAACTTTATTAAAGCCTTATTAATATATCATTAAATACTAATAATTTTCCAATTAAATAAAATTATATATTCATTTTCATGATTTATATAAATATAACACGTCAATCAAAATTTTCTTAATAATCATGTATTCAGTAATAATATAAAATAATATATACTAAATTATTATTTTTCAACTAAAATTAAATCTTACACCTTATGCTATCAACATTAACATCTCTTATTACTTCCAAAATTAATATTTTATTCTTCAAGCTACAAATTGAATTTTTCAATCAATAATCAAAAACATTATGTTCCCAATTAAAATGATTTGTTTTTGAATTATTATATATATACACACACACATTAAAAAAATAAAATATATTTATATAGTTTTCTAAAATTAAATCACTGTTTTAATATTTATATAAGTTTAAATATTTTTAATATATATGCACACGCACACAGATATATATATATATATATATACAGACACACTCACATATATATATATATGATAACACACACACACACACAGAGATATATATATATATATATATGGATGAATATATATATATAATAAGATATATTATATGTTTACACACAGAGACATCAATATATATATAGAGAAAATTCTTTTATATAAGGTTTAAACAATGGGGAAAATTCCTCAAATAATATAAAATCATCCTATTATGAGATAAAGCATGTCGTATTCAATGATGGACACCCAAATAAGGAACAATAAACCAAAAGAACCACTAAATAATAAATATACATAACAATTAGTTGAATTTTTTTACCACGGGTTTGAAAAAATGAATTTCGGTGAGAGTGGAGGGGAAATCGAAAAAATGTTGGATTATAAAAGTGGAGTTCAAACCGTTGAGATTCAAAAATCAATTGAAAAAAATAACGAATCATCAAAAAGTAAATTGGATGGGTGTTATTAAAATTGTTGTCACATAAAGGATGAAATATGTTTGGGGATGGATGTGAAAATGAATAGTGATCAATCACTTATTTAATAATATTTCTTGTGATGGAGTTATATTGATAGATTATCTATCACTAATAATTTTTTTGACTGGAAATTTGAAAACGAATAAATTATTCAACTCTGAAACCATATTTCATTAAAAAAATTCGATTTATTATTCAATCTTTCACAAAAAAATAATTTTCATAACTCTTGTATGTCATACTGCATAATTTAATAATATTAACTATTTTCTAACGGTGAAATAGAAACTGACTGCACAGTCCTATGAAAATACCTACCAAAACTAAAAATTTTCTAACAGACACTGATATTTGTCAAAACAATTCTATATCATGGATTAATTTCAACATACAAATATATTTTAGAAAAAATTCTTCACAAATGATTACTTTTCTTTTAGTCCAGTAGTGAAAAATCCAGATTTTTTTTTAAAAATTTCATTTCATTTCATGATTTTACATTTTTAAATTTTATTTTATAATATTTGAAAATTGAAAATGATTTGTTTATAATATTAATAAATAAATAAGGTATTTTTATTTAATTTTACCCTTTTATATTCTTTGAAAAATTATATATTAAAAGTAATTTCTATGAAAAACACATTTCATCGGATTTTTCATGTTGAAAATTAAATTAAATTATAAATATTATATGTACTAAAATCTATATAATAGAATAAATAAAATTAATTATAAATAATACTATTTGATAATATGTTCTAATATTTATTTTACCAAAATTAATAGTAAAAATAGTAATAATTTGTCGCAATAATTTGAATTAAATCAGGTTTACTAAGTGTTAAACTTAAAATTTATGATTAAAACGAAGTATTAAAATATTATCAATTCTGTTTAATGTCCATATTTTTACCATATCACATATAATAATTAGTATTGGAACATTTTAGAAGAAATTATATAGAGAAATACATTAATATTTTTTTATTACATTTCATAATTCCATTTGTGTCCCCCCTCCAATTATAAAAGGACACCCCATCTCATATCTCCCAACAATTTAAGATCCTTTAACATCTATCAATACCTACAAAAATAACTTCATAAAACCAATCCCCATTACCAAATTCCATTTTTTTTGATTTTAAAAAAACCTATGATGGATTTAGGCCTAAAAATAAAGTGGCATTCCAAAGGAGATGTATAATTTATAAAAATGTGTTTTAATTTTATATATTATTCAACCACATTAAAATTATATTCAACCACGATGAAGCAATACAAATAGTACCGTACATATATTAAAATTTTATTATTTTAATTTAAAAACCTATATCCATATTTTTATCCATCAAATGTGAAATGAAATCGTCGCTCATTTGTGTGCAAGACTACTACCACATTAATTGGTGTAATTAAATTTCAATCACCACCTACGATAGAAGGAAATAAGGATTTATTTAATGTATAAATATAATAATCATGACATATATAAAATTTTTTATAATATATATATCATATATTTTCTTACCATTGTTTCCCTCGGACTTCGGGGATGACCTCCTCTGATGGGAGGTTCAAACATTCCAATCGGTTTCTAATGAGTTTGTTCGTAGAACCGGAAACATCAATGATTCCACATCCATTCAGACCAACATTCCAAAGGTAGGTGCTCATTAGTTTGTGGACTGATGGGGCATAGGAATTTGCATTGGTCGGGAGGATGGGAGGTCGGACTCATCACACCTTTTTGAGGGGAATTATTGTCTACTCCAGGACTCTATTTATAGATTTAAGTTATGTTCGTGAATCCTTATTACATTTCCAAGTATAAAATGAGTTTTCCTTTAGACCTGACAATCAATGATCGATATGTAGGAAATTTATAGAATCTTTTATCTGTATTCGAGGTTCTTCACTGATAAAGAATAATATGTATTTGTTATAGATTCTTAATAAACGGTATCCTTTGATACGTAAATTTCTCTTGGTCCATATGATGACCATACTGGTTTTAAAGCCACTCAGTGGGGCACTTGAAGTTTATTGTCATTCATAAGGACATGAATTATTTCAGAGTTGGGATCGAACCCGTCGATGGGCTACCTACGTATGCTTTGTTTATAAAAGGAATCAGTGCCCACATAGTTCGAGTAATGGAGTATGATGTTTATGATTGATGGATCAAAGAAGGATGTCATAATTACCTTTACACTCTAAGCTAATTTGAGTCATTATTGATGTGAGAAACAAGAGGTATTGGTAAAAATCAGACAATTGTGCCATGAAATATGAAATCATAAGAAATAATGTGGGGCTTATGTATGTATGACTGCCCAGATAAATGAATATTAGGATTTACTTCAGGGAAGAAATCCTGGAACAGGGTCCATAAATGTATATGTGCTTTATGGAGATTTGAATACACTAACTGGGGTATTACTTCTGAAAAGGAGTCCCAATTTAGGGGAGGAATTATGATTGAGTTTTACTCTTGAAAAGGAATCCCAGATCAAAGGTAATTAGGACTGATTAAGAGAAATTAAGAATGGGGCTTACTCCTAAGAAGGATGCCCAGATTAGGGGAATGGGGATTACTCATAAGGAGGATGCCCAGGTTAATGAGTTCACTCATCATAAAGGATGAGGTTGAATGAATAAAATCTCAATATTTAGTGACATAAAGATGTGTAAATCACTAGATTTTGAGAGTTATTCCACATAATTTCTTTCAGATACGGATGTCAAATGATGTAATCATGCCATAAATGGCATTGAAGAATGTCTTGAAGACTGAATCTTTAATATTAGAGGTGGAATGAAATAAGAGGGGTGAAATGGGCAAGAAGGCCACCCATGGAGGCAGAGGCGCGCAAGGCTTGGCAGGCGTGCAAGTCCCGGTCACGGAGGTATACAAGCGCGACACATGGGTACTAGCGCGACGGTTAACCAGAAGGGTAATACTTGAGCTACTCTTGGTTAAAGCCTATAGAATCCACTTGAGGTTCTTCTAGAAGAGGGGAACAGTAGTTCTATTGAAGGAGTAAGGCAGAGTGTAAGTATGGCCTTTTCCCTTAAGGGCTGGCCAATCAGGTGCGCAAGTGTTGATGAGTTTCAACACTTAGGCCTTCTTCCCACTCTTTAGATCTTCCGTTCTAGGTATGAAATTACCTTAGAAGTGTTTTTTGAAGCTTTAAGAGGAGACTACGGCGTCGGGAGCTCAAATATGAGTTTATGGAAAAAATTCCTCTCCCTGAATGTGGGGCCCACAGGGTCTATTTATAGGAAGGAGAAGACCCAGGGTGGTTATTACATAGGTCACCCAAGCCACATGTGCGACCATTAGGCAGCGCACAAGTATACTTGTGCGACCACTAGGCGGCACGCAAGTGTACTTGCATGACCATGAGGGAACTTGCGTGACCTATGGGCAATGTTCTCCTTTTTCATCCCTTTTTCGATTTTTTATGTTTCTTCAAAGGACGAATCACATTGGACTATGTTATTTCAGTTTTTCAGTTGTTAGACTCTGTGACGGAAAGGATCATCAACAAAAGTCCCCCCTCAGTGTTGGATCTGGATAGAAAAGAGGATTTGACTCTTAGGTGAAAAGAAAAATAAGAAATCGGGCAGTTTAAATTCATGCATGTCGGACATAAAGAGGCTAATGTTTAAGGTCAAAATAGCTTTGAACGAAATGAATTAAAATTGACTCAATTCCTTGAAAATTCATCTGAAAACAAAGTACCATACTCAAGTATGAGGGAAAAATGTAAACTATGACTTAAGAATATTTGAATCTGATGAATGATATGAAAAAGGGATAAAAGTCATTAGAAGAAGTAGTTCCCAAGAATGAAGTTACCATTATTTAACAAACCTATTACGGGGTTGAATTATGCAAGGCCACCTAAGGACATTGGCTGCATAGTTAAATAAATAGTATCTTTTGGCTAACAAGTCTGTTATGTAGACTGTTTATGCAAGGCCGCCTGTGGGCACGTGCTGCATAGTCAGGAAAAAGAACCCTCAGAAATTTACTTTCCTAGTGATAAAGGCCAGTGAATGTTTATGGAGATTCAAATTTTCCAAAGTATAGTGTTTGCTGTATGGAAAGAGGTACTTGAATATGGAGAAGATATTTCCAAAAAAAGATTATCGATGAACTGGATGGATATCACTCCTACGAAGGTCTGACCCAAACGTAGGGAAGGGGAATATAAACCAAATACATGAGTACTTCCAGGTCATGAAAAAGGATATGGGGCAAATAAGTTAAGGGTGGTTGTTTTTGCGGATCCTTACATACTGTCATTTTATACAAATAACGAAAAAAGAGGCATTCTTCCCAAAAATGAAGTTACCACTATCCGAAAAACTCGTTAGGGGGTTAGATTATGTAGGGCCACCTAAGGGAATTGGCTGCATAGTCAGATAATAGTATATTTTTGATAACAAGTCTGTGATGTAGACTGTTTATGCAAGGCCACCTTTGGGCACGTACTGCATAGTTAGGAAAAAGAATTCTCGGAAGTTTAATATTTTTGTGACAAGAAGTAAAAAAAGGGTTATGAAGATCTGAAAATATTTAAGGTTAGGATTATGACACATAAAGATGGGTGTTGTCCAATGTATGCAGAGACACATGGATTAATGATAACCATAATCATGTTGTGGCTGGAATCTTGAATTGAAATGTTGGACTTCACTACGTATCCCATAAGGATGAGAATTAAGCCATATGTAGTTCTTACACTACAGTTTAATTTCATGTGGGACAAAAGGATTAGATATCTTAGTTTTGGGTCATAGAGCTTGGACCATTGTAAGAAATGCACAGTGTGTGTTCTCATAGGTACTTTTCAGCAAGGGAACAGAATGTGGATTTTGGGGTTAGGCCCAACGACTTGGGGATGGATTCGAGGGACACTCGAACATTCCTACGTATCCCATAAGGATGGGAATCAAGACAACGTAGTTCTAAGAAAACCCTCTATACAAATTTGGTTCGTACATGTGAAGGGTGAAAGGGGATTTTAGTACAATGATGGTTTAACACAAGATAAAAGGTTTGGGCATTTCCATGTATGAACGTAGTCTTTGAAATGAAACCTGATTGAAAAATAAATGTAAATAATGGTTCCCTCTCAGGTGAGAGTATCAAAGAATATTGATGTTTATTGTCATACTAGACAAAAGTGTTGTATAGTTTAACATCGTATAGCAAGGAAAAAAGTGAACCAATGTAAAGATATTGATTATTGGGGCGGTTTCACGAATTAACATCATATGAGATGGAGGTGAACCGATGTGAAGAGATTG
Organism: Viscum album; assembly: GCA_963277665.1. Classification (NCBI taxonomy): domain Eukaryota; kingdom Viridiplantae; phylum Streptophyta; class Magnoliopsida; order Santalales; family Viscaceae; genus Viscum; species Viscum album. The sequence goes on from OY728159.1 coordinate 500,500,058, forward strand.
ATTTTGGGCTTGAACCTTGGGAGGTTTCCTACGTACCAATCCTGGAACGCAAGGATCAAAGTCTACGGAGTTCAATTAAAGAATGAATTAATTATAAAGTTGTTCTTGGGGACAAAGACCTAAAAAAATGATTTTGTCAGGACTTACACATGGTTAGTATCCCAAATAGAGTGTTATGGTTGAGGTTTTCTCTATGCTCATGTGAGTCATACTCGTTGTGAGAAACAAGAGGTAATAACAACAGTAACGATGCATAGTTTAATTTCATGTAGGACATATAAAGGGACTATGTAGTTTAAAGTCTTGCAGTTAGGACTATTGGTGCTGCACAGTTTAATGTCATGTAGCAGGGAAAAAGTACATTTTAATTTCATGCAGGACATATAAAGAACTTTCTATACAGTTTAGCGTCATGCAGTTAGGATGATGCAGACAATATAGTTTAACATCATGTTGAACGAAAGGGGGACTGTGCAGTTTAATGTCATGCAGTGAGGACAAAATAGTACTCCATTTAACATCATGTTGGATGCATTGGGGATTTTTTCCACAGTTTAGTGTCATGTTGGACGAAAGTGCGAATAGTTTAAGGTCATATGCATGGTCCGTGGATGGTGCAGTTTAATGTCATGCTGGACAAAAGTGTAGTTGAAGGTCATACAGGACCCTTGATGATTATGTATTTTAACGTCTTTCCGAACGTAAGGGACTTATATACAGTTTAGCGTCATGTAGTTAGGACATCACAGTTTAACATCTTGCAGGACGTAAGGGACTCACAAATCATTTAGGGTCATATTCATGGACTGTTGTTGATGCAGTTTAAGGTCATACAGGACCATTGATGTAGTTTAAGGTCATACAGGACCTAGTTGCAGTTTAAGGTCATACTGGACCATTGATGTGGTTTAAGGTCACACATGACCTAGTTGCAGTTTAAGGTCATACTGAACCATTTAGGGAACTTTTTCACAGTTTAACGTCGTGTGGGATGAAAGTAATACAAATAGTTTAAGGTTATATGTATGGACCATTGCTGTATAGTTTAACGCCATATACCAAGGATAAAGTACATTTTAATGTCATGCAGGACGTATTAAAGGACATTTTTACAGTTTAGCATCATGTAGTGAGGACGATTTAGGTTTTGTGTTTATAAAAAATACTTCTTCAAAAATCTGGAATTGGTTGGAGTAGTGATGAGTTCTCCATCCATCGAGATTAATGAATAAGCTCCATTGGAGTAGACCCTATGTATTGAATAAGGTCCTTCCCATTTTGGATCATTCTTGGGAGGCTTCTTTCCTTGTATCATTGGATTTCTTAGAACTAATACCAATTCTCCATGATTGAATGAACGAAGACGAGCTTTTTTGGTAAAAACTCATGCTATTCGATTCTGATAGACTTCAAAGTGGTGAAAAGTGCACAATCTTTTCTCATCTAACCATTCCCATTCATTTAATCGGTTTTGAGATTGTTTATCTGTAGATGATTGATCACAAATGGAAACTCGGAGCGAGGGTAGTTGAACTTCAATTGGCAAGGCGGATTCCGTTCCATATAACAATGAATATGGTGTTGACCGAGTTGCAGTGTGGGTGGTAGTATGATAATCCCATAAAGCATGAAAGAGTTTATCATGCCATGACCTCTTATCTTTATCCACCATCTTTTGAAGTATATTTGAAAGAGTCTTGTTAAAGGATTCTATCTGGCTGTTGGCCGCTGCATGACACCGAGATGAATGGTTGGATTTGATGTTGTATTTTTTTATACAACTAATTCACCTCAGATGAACAGAAGTTGGTGCCATTGTCCGTCAATATGGTATAATGGAAACCAAATCTGGTAATGATGTTAGACATGATGAAGCTAACAACGCATTTAGAATTGACTTCCTTGAGAGGTATTGCCTCTTCCCATTTGGAAGAGAAGTCAGTAGCAGTAAGAATGTACTTAAACTGCTTGGCCGTAGTCGAATGGTAAGGTCCCACCACATCCATTCCCGATGTGGAAAATGGCCATGAGTATTTAGCTATATGAAGCAAATCTTGAGGTTGATGAATGAAGTTGGAATGTTCATGGCATGAATGACACTTCTTTGTGAAATCGACAAAATCTTGTATCATTTAAGGCCAAATGTATCCAAACCTTCAAATCTAATCAGACAGTCTATGTCCAGACTGGTGGGCACCACAGACTCCTACATGCACTTCTTTCATGACAGCCATTGTCTCTTCACCATCAATGCATCTGAAGAGAACTCTATCAAAACCACATTTGTAGAGGATTTTCTCTAGGTGATCTGGGTTATCATAAAGAGTAAAATTGACCACATGTCGCTGAATTTGTTCTTTCTCAGCTCTATCAGGTGGAAGTGTTCCATTTTGAAGGTATTACCTGATAAGTGACATCCATCCTATAGTATGACCATATGGTTCAGGAATGGGACTAATTTCATTAATTTCCTCTTTTCTTATTCGAACATAAGGTGAAACTACACGACGTTGGGCAATACTGATGGTTGTCTCACCCCGATTTGGATCCGCCAGAGTTGTGGCTATATTAGCCAGTGTATCAGCTTGAGCATTTTGTGATCTTGGAACATAAGAAAATGTGGGTTCTAAAGGGAATTCCACCATTAACTCTCTGACGTAATCATACAAAGGGATTAGTTCTTCTTTTCTGATGGCATAATCCCCATTGAATTTTATGATTACCAGGTCTGAATCACCTTTCACCATTAAGTGATTCACTTGTGCTTGAAGTGCTAATTCCAAGCCTACGAGGAGAGCTTGGTATTCTACTTCATTATTGGTACCACCTTCCCACAATAAGAAGGAATAAGTAACACTACATTTTCTGGAGAAATGAGCACAATTCCTAATCCAAATTTTTTGAATTTTGTATTTTCCATTTTCCTCCCTATTGGACTTCTGGAAACACCATCAAAATACATTTCCTATGCATGAGGACTTTCTTGAATAGAGAAGACTTCCTCATTAGGGAGTTCAATATCTGATGAGGTGTCTTCCATTGAAGGGTGTTCAGCCAGGAAATCAGCCATAGCTTGGCCCTTTATTGCCTTTTGAGACACATACTGAATGTCAAATTTCTGCAAAATAACTGCCCACCTTACCAAAGGTCCTGTAAGCAATGGATGACTAAGGATGAATTTGAGTGGGTTATTGTGAGATACCAATTGGACCTTGTGCTGTTGCAGTTAGTGTCTCAACTTCTGAACTGCAAAGATTAATGCCAGGCAGCACGTCTCAAAACTTGAATACCGGGTTTCTGCATCATGCATAGTTCGACTGAGATAGTAGAGGTTGTTCTCATTACCATCATCATTCTTTTGAGCAAGAAAGGCACCCAATGATCGCTCTAGAGCTATCAAATAGTGCATAAGTGGTATTCCTTCAATAGGTGTCATGAGTACCGGTAGACTCAAGAGGTATTTCTTGAGAATATCGAATGCTTCTTGACATTTTTCATTCCACTGGTAAGTGAATCCCTTTTTCATAAATTTGGTTAAGCGTAAACTTTTTCCTGCTAAATTTTCGATGAAACGCCAAATATAGGCTAAGTTTCCTTGATATCCTCTTAATTCATTCAAATTTTGAGGAGGTGACATACCAAGGATTGGCTGGGTCTTCTGAGGATCGACTTCAATACCACGATGGCGTACAACAAAGATGAGAAATTTTTCTTAGGTTACCCTAAAAGCACATTTTAAGGGGTTCATCTTCAAATTATGTTGTTGAAGCTTGAGAAATATGACTTTTAATGCAGCAAAGTGATTAGAACGTTGTTTGGATTTAACCACCAAATCATCTACATATAATTCAACAAACTTCACTAAGAAGGGTTTGAAGATACGATGAATGACACGCTGATAAGATGCACCAGCATTCTTTAAGCCAAAGGGCATTAACCGGTAGCAAAACAAAAACTGAGGGGCTCTGAAGGCTGTAGATTCCTCATCCTCTGGGGCCATTCAGATCTGATTATATCCAGAATATCCATCCATGAAGGAAAGGTCTTCATAGCCAGCAGTTGCATCAATTAAATATTCTGTAATCAGAAATGGGAAATCATCCTTAGGACAATGCCGATTAAGATCTATGAAATTGATGAAAACTCAATTTTTTCCGTTCATCTTCTTTACAAGGACAATATTATCCAACCACTTGGGATATTGAACTTCTCTGTCGAAGTTAGCTAATATTAGCTTATCCACTTCAGCTTCAATTTTGGAAGCATAAGTTGTGTGTGTTCTTCTCGCGGCTTGCTTAAATCCTCGATGTTCTTCTGGTAAACCCAAATGATGAGTAGCAATATCAGAATCAAGCCCAAGAATTTCTGTATAGTTACAGGAAAATATATATCTATTTTGCTTTAGAAAATTAATATACATCTCTTGGTCTTCAATAGTCATGGCCGCACTGATTAAAGTGGGGTGTGGATCTTCTTTTGTACCCAGATTTATTTCTCTGAGTTCATCCACAGTGGTAGAGATACCCTCTTCAAATGCTAGAGGAGCATCTCTGAGATTTTCCTGTTCTTCTTCATCATGTATTATTTCTTCCGTTTCTACTTGCATAGTAGATGATAAAGTAGATTTTTCATGATCATAAGAGATGTCAAAATTTTCATATCTTGAAGAAGAAGCTTCCATTTCTGACCCAATTGATGATGAAGGGTATTCTTTGAGTAATAAAGAGGAGATGATGGATTGAGAATCGACATCATTGTTCACATTCGATGTTTCTATAACTTCGTCTGGCCTAATTGGCGAAGCATAGACTTGTTGGATATCAACAGATGAAAGGAAGACGTCACCATTTGTGCTTTCATCACTACTTAGTAGATTACAAATTTCTCCCATATTATCTGGCTCGATTTCCATAATTGACATTATGGATCTTTCCGTAAGAGTAATTTGATTTGGGTCTATCTTTTCAATTTCACTGATAGGAAACACATAATATGTACTCACATGGGTAAATTGATTTAATGGAATTTTCTTCAAACCATATGGAGCATTAACTTTGGTAATCTCCATTGTTGTGGATTTCTCCCTTCCCTTCATGTGATATAATTCCGCCTCAATGTATTGAGACTCACATGTCTTGAATAGGGCCTTATCACCATACAATGTCCCAACTTGACCAGTGAAACAATATTTGAGACATTGATGGTATGATGAAGGGATAGCTGCATGCTGATGTAGCCAGGGTTTTCCAACCAAGATGTTGAAGGCTGAGTCTTGATCAACAACCATGAAATCTGAATTGGATATAAGATATTCAAACTGAGTTCTGAGTGTAAATTCACCTAGTGGTTATTGTTCATTCATATAATATCCTTGTAAAATTATTGTAGAAGGAGATAAATCAGATTCTGTGAGGCCCAATCAACAAAGTCTACGAATGGGCATGAGGTTGACTCCTGAACCATTATCAATGAATGTTCTTCAGACCTCTATGCTATTGACCTTGCCAAACAAGTACAATGGTCTAATATGTCCATGCACAATATCATATTCATCTTTATCAGTAAAAGATATTATTGCATGGAATGATATAGGATTATTCTCTATTTTATAGACTTCAGCTGCAACAATTTCAGTTTCAAACTCTTAAGGACTTGACAAAGCCTCGATGAGTTCTTCCCAAAGATCTTTTGATAGATTCAAAGTATCCAGAATTTATAACATGGCTGGTATTTGGGACAAGTGTTTCAATATATCATACTTTTGATCCAGAGGTATGCATTTCCTAAAAAGAATATGTGGTTTAGCAGGTACCTTGGAAGCAGATGATTTGGAAGTTGAGGCATCTTGTATCGGGATAAGAGTTGGCATAATCTTGGTTTTGGAATATTAGACCTATTAGATCCATTTACTTGATGAGAGGAAGAAGATGGAACTTCCAACAGGTCTTCATAACTAACTGTGTCAGGACTGAATTTTCTATTGGTAGAAGAACATTCTTGTTCTTATTGAGCTCTCTGGAGGGCTCTACCACGAGTTTCTGCTGGGTACACAGTTCTAACAGGGGTAGAATTGGAATAGTGGATTCTGAATGATCCAAATCTTCCACTGTATTCTGAGCCCCTGGAACTTTCTCTGATTCCCATGTTTGATATAGGGAATTCAGGATCATTGAAATAGAAACTGTGACTGGCATATGGATCTGTTAATTGAATCATATTAACAGAACCAAAGATTAACTCTTCGTCTGATTAAGACTCTGCCTGATTAGCCTATTTCGGCTGTGCCGTTTGGTGGGGTGGTGCCCGTGGCTTTGAAGTAGATGGCATGATGTTTGCAAAAGTCAAAGACTACTTAGGCTTTGACACATACTCATCTTCTTCTGATTCTTTTTCTTTCATTGAATCATGTCGTTTCTTTGATGAATTTCCATCTGATAAAGAGGGTTTTACGAAAACATTCATTGAAGAAGACGGAATTGCTTTCATTAATTGTGTTCGAAAAATAGCATGAGTTCAATTGATTGTATTTCTTGACCATCCAATCATCATACTTCTGTTCATTTTTGCTTTTGACTTCTTTCCATTCGCCTTTCTCCTCTGGAACTGGAGCAGTAACACATGCTACCTAAGATGAAGAGCCTTTCAGTTTAACTTGTCCCGAGTCGACCATCTTTTGTAGGAGTTCATTGAAGACAAAACCCTCTTGGATGGGATGCCCCAACATTTGATGAAAAGGGCAATAATTGGATTGTCTTCATCTCATTTATTGTTTGGCCACTTGGGCATTGGTAATTGAACCAAATAGTTTTCCTGAGCCGAAATGAAATAACCATAAAATTGTTCATTTTGTAAAGAGTATGTTTTTCTCTTTAGATCCTCAAATTGTGTTCGTCTTTGATCTCTTTGATCATATGGACGAAACATCCTTTGTTGTTGGTGCTCAAGAGGTGGAGCCCTTCGAGAAGATGAAGGTTTTGAGGTAGAAACAGGTACAAGTGCTTGTTTAAGCATAAATGTATTAGTTTCATTTTTACACATTCTCCTTCCTAGAGCTGATGGAATGACATGAGATTTAGCCTTAGCCTGTATAAGGGAATCTTCAATCTTCTATGCTATTGAAGTAAGGTCTTGAAACCCTCCTGTGTATTTCATAGGGATTAACAGCGTGCGTAATTTTTCACAAAAAGTTTCCACACAGAATGGAAAAAATTATTCTTATGGGAGTGCTAATCTTAGGGAATATGTTAATCCCTTCCACCGAGCAATGAAATCAGAGACCATTTCATTCTCCCTTTGCTTACAGTTTGTATGATCGAAAACTGTTGTCTTTAGAAAAGTTGAGCTGAACTGAAGGAGGAATTTTTGGTGAAGATCCTCCCATCCGGTAATTGACTGGGATTGCAAGCTTGTATACCAGACAAAAGCTGGTCCTTGCAAGGTTCTTACGAAGAATCAGAGTTTCAATGCTTCTTGCTGCTCTGGCGTTCCCATCATAGGATCACAACAAGACACGTAATGCATCAAATGCTTTTTCGGATCGCCTGATCCATTGAAAATAGGGAATACAGGGTTCCAAAACTGGATGGAGGAGAGATTGAATCTAACCATTAAGGGTAAACTTTCTTTCCTGGTTGAAGATGCACATGTTTCCCTTCCATAATTTCTAACCGAGCTGTTAATGACTCAATAGTAGTTATTAACTTTTGAGAAACATCAGGTTGAACTTGGACATGGGTAGTGCAATGACTGGAGCTTGGACAGATGTGGTGGTTGGTGCTGTAATTGATGATAGCACTGCAAACTGTTGTTGCACCTGACCCATAGGATTAGACTTGTGAGGGTGTACTGATGGAGGAGGATATTCTTGATCCATCTCAGTAGCTGCAACAAATTCCTTTGGCTGACTGACTCCATCATGCTTAAGAAGAAAACTACTCTGAAGTAGTTTTGCATTCAACATTCTTAATTCCTCCATTTTTCCTCTTGTTGTGAAAACGATTTCTCTAGTGAGAGAGATTGACCTTCTCCAGAGGAAGGATATGTAACCTGTTTATTTCCCTTCCCTTTGTTGGATCCTTTTCGGAGAGGGGGACGTGGTTTACTAGAAGAATTACTTAGGTTCTGAGTAATCCTTTGACTTCATGTACACACACCTTCTTCCTTTGTGTCGGTGCGTACATCTTCTTGAGCATGAACCTCTTCATCTGAGTCCCCTGAGTGAGCCACATCTAGTAGATTAGCAACAATGGCATTGATTACATTGATTGATGCATAACTCATCGCATCCCTTCTATTATTATTTTGGTGATATTGTATTCTTCCATGTCATTGATGAGACATTTCCTTTTGTTGATTCGATCCCTCAGAAACTTCTTGATGAACCGTATTATGGAGGGAATCTCTTGATAATTTGGCTCTTCGTTCCTCTTGATGATTCATCCCCAATCGAGAAAAGACCAACTTTCTTAGAGGAGGGGATTGATGATTTGAAAAATTTCCTAGTCCAGTGGACTGGGGCTGTTCCTTCACGACTCCTCAAATCTTATTTGTTGATTCCGAGGGTTGGTTTAAAAGAGTTTCTAGACTGGCGAGCTGGGGTGGCTCTTGACATGCTATGTCTGATACTTTATTAAAATCTATCCTGATCCTGCGAACATTAGTCCGGAAATTAGCTGGATGCATTAACATGTATCCACTTTTATCACCTAGTTCTAAAGACCATTGGATAATTTCCGACACTTATGTCACTTGATGATGTTATTTCTCCATATTAGAGGTATGTTCAATATTCCAGTTTGCTTGATGCATGAGTAATTCAACAACTTCTTCTCTGTATTCATGATTTTGAGAGCAACTAGTTTAGGACTGTTCTTGGGAAATATTTTTATTACAAAAAAAGTCTGGTATTTGTGGCCAACCATGGGAAATAACATATCATGAGACCATTTTCGGTGGGCTATGCTGACTGGAGAGGACCGTGAAATATAGTGCTCCATGAACACCCCATCCTCTAACATGAATACCAGATGGGGCATTGGAAATTAACTGACGCAATATTATTAGTGTGCCAAAGCATGAAGGTTCAAGGGCTCTATGCTGATTTTCAGCCGTCAGATATCGAGAGACTGATAGAGATGCCAAATCAATATGACGTTGTAACCCTTCTATTATCTTAAGATGATTTTTATATTCATCATAAGATAATACTTTATTTTTCAACTGACAAAGAGTTTTCCATATGTTGAGACAAATATCATTAATTTCATCTTCCGTCAACATTTCTGGAATGTCATACTGAGAGTCATCCAGAGGCCAAAACATGACTGCAACTTCACCATTCGCCAACTATTTTCTCATGTTCAGCATTTCCTCTTTAACATTTGATGAATATTCTTCTACCTGATTTGCCCAGAGTTTCTGTTTCCTTGTTGATTCAATGGATTCTACAGGATTGGTAGATAAATCATTGATCAAACTAGAAGATGCATGACTTAGGGGTGTTTTGTGGAATGACCTACACCCTAGGTTATCTTCTGATTGAGAATGTATTTCACCTGCTATCGATGAAGCATCAGACATGACTGGTTTTGCATTTTCAGGTGCCTCAAGATAAGAAGGCTTTCTCGGCACAACATTGTCCACTGGAGAATTTTCCGGGCAATGTGCATCACTACTACGGAGGGGACTTTTGCAGCGAAATTCATCATCATGGGGAGGACCACCATAATGGGTTACAACAAAAGATGAGATCTATTGATCCTTGGTCTTCAGACCACACAGAGGGTTTCTGTGGCTCTCATCTGAAGATGAAACTTTGATATCGACCGAATTTTCATGATGCAAGCCTTCATGAGGAGGTTTCTGTTGAAGACCCTCAGAATTAATGTTCCCACAATTGGGAAATGAGGGTGTAGAATATTGAATTCCAATAGATAATTGTCTAAGGGTTTCAAGAACTCCAGCATCAAGCACGACATTGTTATAGATTGGCTCTTGATCTCCTGACTGTGCTGGGAGGATCTTTTTCTTAGACGCCTTCTTACTCACCTTGGAAACCACTTGTTAAAAATGTGGCTACTCTGAGTAGGTGTATGTGCCTGATCAGGAAAGATGGTCAGGATAAGCTGATGATCTCCACTCAAATCAGGTGTATGTGCATGACATGGTTGTCCGTATGATATGGGGGAGTATGCCCAACAACACTCTTCGACTAAAACAGATGTGTGTGTATGTTCCGGAGTGAATTGTTGATGTGTCACTCCACTGGTAGGGATAGATTTATGTGTCTTTCCCTGAAATGCCACTGATGTTGTTATAATATCCTAGCTGGCATCCAGAATATGAGAAGGGGTTTGCTTCTGCTCTTTCACCATTGATAGAATATGCTTGGTGACTTCAGCTGTCGGAACGGGAATATACATCCATTCCCAGCTTGGAGTAGGTGTATGTGCCTGCTCCTATCCTCCTTTTTCTTTCAATGAATCCTGACAGTAATCATGTTTGGGGGAAGGGAGTTGATTCTGCCTCTTATTTGTTGTCGGGGATTTCCGACAAACTTCTCCAAATACTACCAAGTGAGACTGTTGGTAGGCTTGATTAGTACTAGCAGGTGTATGTGCTTTGTGATTACACTTCGCCAAACGTAGTTGACGAGATCCATAATATGTAGTCAGACGAGCCTGCTGACTAGGTGATGATGTATAAATAGGTGTATGTTCCTGCCTATAGTACTCTGCCAGAATTTCCTGGCGGGATAGGCGTGATACTGCCAGAGGAGTCAGCTGGACAGTGGAATTAAAACGGGTAGGTGTGTGTGCCTGCTCATTGCTTGCCACCAAGTTAGGTTGCTGGACTTCTCTGGAGATGGCAGAGATGAGAACCTGCTCACTATTAACCGGACTTCACCTCTGCCGATTCGTCTTTCCTTCTCGGGTTCAAGAAACATGAGCTGAACGCCTGGAGTCGATACCCTCATCATGTTGAGGGAGCTCTGCCACACGAGTCTGGCGGCGATTTTTGTTGATATCCCTCAAGAAGGACTCCCGTTTTCTTGAATTAAGGCCCTAAGGGACCTGCTCATTCACCTCCCAAGAATAAGGGAGCGAATGGTGATTGCATTCCGGGGATAATGACCCGAAACGGTTGAAGATGGTAGTCAGTACGGCCTGCTTCTTGATCACTGGTCTTCGTTGTCTGGACGACCGGTGTGTGTTGTTCACTTAGAGGGATTATCGGGAAGCCTCTAGGGATTGAATGGTACCGTGTTGATGGTACTCCTTAACCAGTGCGTTTGATACCCAGTGTTGAAGACGCTGAGTAGATGATATCGTCCTCAGAGTGGACGATGATCCAGCATGAGTAGCAGTATTAGCATTTGCAGTAGCATTATTCACAGGTGTGAAATTGAGAGCAGCCATTCAAGAAATGAAGAAGATCTTCGAAAGGAGTGCCATTTTGATATAATAGACGTAATCAAGATAAATTCAGTCACTAAATCTTGGGTATGAGCACAAATTTCAATGATTGTTTTTGTTGGCCCTCTTATTGAGTTTTAAATAGGGGCCTAACAAATAGGTAAAACATTAGTTTAACTTGGTTAAGGAATCACGTCGGGTTCACCATTTTTGTTTCCCTCAGACTTCGGTGATGACCTCCTTTGATGGGAGTTTCAATCATTCCGATCAGTTTCTAACGGGTTTGTTCGTAGAACCGAAAACACCCAATGATTCCACATCCTTTCGGACCTAATTTCCAAAGGTAGGAGCTCCTTAGTTTGTGGACTGATGAGTCTTTGTAAATTGCATTGGTCGAGAGGACGGGAGGTCAGACTCATCACACCTCTTTTAGGGCAATTATTGTCTAATTTGGGACTCTCTTTATAGATTTATGTTATGTTCTTGAATCCTTATTACATTACCAAGTATAAAATGAGTTTTCCTCTAGATCTGACAATCAATGATCTATATGTTGGAAATTTAGCGAATATTTTAGATGTATTCGAGGTTCTTCACTGATCAAGAATCATCTGTATTTGTTAGAGAATCTTAGTCAACGGTATCCTTTGATACGTAAAAGTATCTTGGTCCTTATGATGACCATACTGGTTTTAAATCCCCTCAGTGGGGCACTTGATGTTTATTGTCATTCAAAAGGACTTGAATTATTTCAGAGTTCGGATCGAACCCACAGATGGGCTACCTACGTATCCTCTGTTTATAAAAGGAATCAGAACCCACGTAGTTCGAGTAAGGTAGTATGATGCTTACGATTGATGGAACAAATAAAGATGTCATAATTACCTTTACACTCTAAGCTCACGTGAGTAATGATCGATGTGAGAAACAAGAGGTATTGGTAAAAATCAGAAAACTGTACCATGAAAGATGCAATCATAAGAAATAATGTGGGGCTTATGTATGTATGACTGCCTAGATAAATGAAGATTAGTATTTACTTCAGGGAAGAAATACAGGAACAGGGTCCATAAAGGTATATGTGCTTCATGGAGATTTGAATACTCTAACATGGGTCTTACTCCTGAAAAGGAGGCCCAAATTAGGAGAGGAATAATGATTGGGTTTTACTCCGGAAAAGGAATCCCAGATCAAAGGTAAATTTGGACTGATTAAGAGAAATTAATACTGGGGCATACTCCTAAGGAAGATTCCCAGATTTGGGGACTGGGGCTTACTACTAAGGAGTATGCCCAGGTTAATGAGTTCTCTCATCATAAAGGATTAGGTTGATTGAATGAAATCTCAATCTTTAGTGACATAAAATGTGTAAATTACTAGATTTTTAGAGTTATTCCACAGAATACCTTTCAGATAAGGATGTCAAATCAATAAATCATTCCATAAATGTATTTGAAGAGTGTCTTGAAGACTGAATCTTTAATAGGAGAGGTGGAATGAAATAAGAGGGGTGAAATGGGAAAGAAGGGCACTCATGGAGGCAGAGGAGCGCAAGGCTTGGTACGCGCGCAAGTACTACGTGGGCGTGCAAGTCCCGGTCGTGCAGGTATACCTGCGCGACACATGGGTACTTGTATGATGGTTAACCAGTAGGGTAATACTTGAGCGACTATTGGTTGAAGCCTTTAGAATCCTCTTGAGGTTCTTCCAGAAGAGGGGCGTGCAAGTTCTATTGAAGGAGTAAGGTGGCGCAAAAGTGTGGCCTTTTCCCATAAGGGCTAGCCACTCAGGCACGCAAGTGTTGATGAGTTTCAACACTTAGGCCTTCCTCCCCCTCTTTAGATCTTCCGTTATAGGTAAGAAATTACCTTAGAAGTGTTTCAGAAGCTTTGAGAAGAGACTAGGGCGCCGAGAGCTCAAATCTTAGTTTCTGGAAAAAATTACTCTCCCTTAATGGGGGGCCCACATGGTGTATTTATATGCAGGAGAAGACCCCTGGTGGTTATTACTTAGATCACGCAAGTCACTTGCGTGACCAGTAGGTGGCGCGCAAGTATACTTGCGCGACCACTAGGCGGTGCGCAAGTGAACTTGCACGACCATGAGGGAACTTGCGCGACCTATGGGCAATGTTCTCCTTTTTCATCCCTTTGTCGATTTTTGATGTTTCTTTAAAGGATGAATCACTTTGGACTAAGGTATTTCCCTTTTTCAGTTGTTAGACTCTATGATGGAAAGGAGCATCAACATCCATTCAATTAAATTAAAAATTATTACCTCGGACGTGTGTACGTGTAGACTACCATATCAACAAAGTGATTTTATTATTTTTACATATCCACATAAAATTGATGGTTTAAATAATTTATTTTAAAAAATAATATTTTACTTATTATATAATGATAAAATAATAATTACCAAATTTTCATCATGATCGTTGAAAAACAAAATTGATACTCATGCGTATGTAGGAATTATTTTCTTACTAATTGAAATATACTTAAATTTTCATATTCATGTTTCATAGATTATTTAAAAAGTGTAATTGATGTAAAAAATTTTTTAGTAAAAAATTATTATAATAAATATGAAATAACAGTGATCAATTTTAATAAAGTCAACAAAGAAAATTCAATTTGGACAATTGAGATGAATATCATCAAAAATTTCAACATGAACTTAATTGATTAATTATTTTAATATAAATTGATAATAGAAAATAATGAATAATAAATATAAATTTTTTAATAATATAAATAGTTAATATAAATTTATTATTATAGAATATTAAAAAGGTACATGATGATTCAGTCTTGAGGTAACATATTTTGTCTCAATTATCTTTCACTGGGAATTATTTTAATGTTATCCACTAATTTCCTTAATATGTTAAATATATTTTTATTTTTCATGTTATATCATTAATTTTTCATAATTCATCATATTTTTAGTTCTTAAATATGTCATCCTTGGGGATTTTAGATTTAATCGTACTACGTTTTATGGGTTCCAGAACTCAATTCATTTTCATTTGGTTATATTACTTCTTTATTGACTTAAATATTATAATATCGTCCATGTAAAAATATTTATTTGTTATATTTTTATGGTATTTATGGCGATTTATATGACATAAACATAATCATTTCATTTATTATTTCTCTATTAAATGATATAATCATTGTTAGGGGTTTTTTCACAATCTCATCGTTATTCACGATTTCATATGTTTCAGTATATGTTTGGATAATTATATTAATTTATTAAGTTAAAACAATTATATTTTTTAACATCTAATTTTACTCAAAATTATTATCTTCCATTAATATTCCACTATTATTAATTATTGAGTGAAAAATTATTCTTTTCAATGAAAATTTACTTTATTATTTATTCAGTTTGGAATATTTTTCTTCAATGTGAATATTTTGACTAAACTGATTCAAATAATGTTTTCAAATTATACTAATATTTTTAATGTCATTTCTTCCCAGGTTATTCACTCCAAAAAATTGATTTCATAGTATCTAATTTTCATTTTAAAAATAATATATTTAGTGGTTTTTACTATAATTGTGAACAAAATATTTTTTAACATACATGAAATTAATGTAATTTTCTACTTTCATGACCAATCAATATTATGAAGGTTCATAAACATGTTTCTATGATTCATTTAAAAATGTTCATTCCTACTATTCTATTATTTGTTTTGTTTTAAAATTTTCTTTTTTAGGTGAAAATTTTATTTTCTTAATGAATGTTATTAATGACTATTTTTATTTTTATTCATCAATAATAATATATCACTATTTCACATATATTGTACTTGAGATATGTTATAATGAGAAAACCCTTTTTTTTATCTCGATGTTTTTTGATCAATTTGACTTGCATTTATTAATACTGATTATTCAAATTTTTTAATATAAATGTTTATGTTGATTATTTTATTTACTACTGTCAGATTATCAATACATTAGATATAGTATGTGATAGTTGGATCCCTCAATATCTCATATATTCATTGTTACGTCACATTACACAAACATATTTAGGTACATGGATTAAGAATTTCTTATTTAAGTAAGATATCGTATCATGAGACCTCAATGGAATGTTTATGATGTCTATCAATATTAATTCCATCATTATGATAACAATCCTTTATGACAATTTGTTTATTTTAATATTTATGTTTTTTGTGGCTATGTTTCAAAAACATGTAATTATTTATAATAGATTATTTGACCAACATTTATTATATCTACATTATTTTTCATTCTCATGTTATTAATTAAATTGTATGAATTTTCATTTATTAATTTCATTCATTTTTATTATTCGATATTTATTCAAGAAAACATCCACTATTTGTAACCCTTATAGATAATATCATATAACCCTCTTTGTTTTCCTTTCAATAGTTTACTATAATTGATATTAAAGGATATTAAATAGATAATAACAATGTTATAAAATAAAATACTTTATTATCTCTATAATTACAATTTCATATGGGAATACTGTAAGTATCTAATAAACCAAGAATATTAAACTACATATTCATTCAGGATGTGATTACTTGAATCTAGTACCATTTTAATAATGTATCCATCGATTCTAAGAAACAAGAGTTGCAGTATTTATAGCTCGTAATAACGATAGTTCAGTAAATACCAAGGGAATTCTATTAATCTAATCATAGATTGTGGATAATATCCATATGAAAGACTTTATGTATAATTAATATTATAGGATAAAAACATAACGGTTTTTTAAGTGTATAATATGTGTTATTCCAATAAATATATCCCATTCAGGATACTACAAGTGGGAATGTTTTGGAATAGTTTCATGTGGGGGTAATAACACTAAAAAATTCTGTTTGAATATATTTGAGTCATTATTCTAGTGTAGGTATAGTGTTCCCTTACAATGAAACTAGTTTAAAACTTATAGAGAATAATCTTGGGTTAATTTAAATTTTACTTATGAACCATTATATTGACTCGTAGAATAAATCTAATGGAAACTATAACATTTCATAGTCATATGGAATAAAACTAAAGTGAAATGGAATGATAACTATACTATAGATCATAAATTTTAATAAATGGATTCCCCTTTAAGTATTTATTTTTATGAATACTAATATTATTAATTGAAAATGGGGAGATGTTTTTGGTAATACAACCCTTAGTATTAGAATATGTTTTATTGAAAATTTTATCTTAGGAATAATGTTTTTTATTTTATTGATATAACATTAATGGGACTGATAACTATTAGAGTTAATATAATTTCTTAATTTGAAGTAATTTTGGTTAATTAAATTTTAGGAGTATACAATTTATAATATATATAACCATCTGATTAAAATGTGATATAAGGACTATGAGATTAATGATAATTTTTAAGAATATCATGATTTTGGAAAAAAAAATTACAGTTATGGTAAAAATAATAATTTTGATTAAAAAGGTTCTATATTGAGGAATAATATACTAATTATCAATTATAAATATATATTATTTTTTTAATTCATATTAATTATGGAATGAATTAGTATATATTTGAAATTTTAGGATTATGAATAAATGTTTTTTGTATATTACATTTCCTTTTTAGAGAAAATTGATATTTTTATTTTGGTAGATTACATAATGTAATCAATATGATATTTGGTTATTAATCATGGAAAGGTTTATTTTTGATTATTTTTTTTGGATATTAATTTATGGAACGATCTATGTTGAATTTTGTTTATTATTATTCATGATTTAGATATTAGTGATATATTTATTAATGTGAATGTTTATTCATTTAGGTTATTATATTACATTATGATAACCATTTTGGTTTTTCTAAATTTATGATAAATAGATTATAATTATTTTTTGGATCATCTCATATGTTATAAGTTTATTCTAGTACTTCATGTTTGAAATTATTTTCATGAACAATCATCATTTTGAAATAAAATGATACTGTTTGAGAAATTATTTTAATGAAAAAATTAATATTGTCTAAAATGCTTATTTAATTTTTTTCATATAGTAGATGATAAATTAATTCCCTAAATATTGTAAATGTTTCTTAAAAGAATTATTACTATGATCATTTTTTGATGAATTGGTGGCAATTTTACCCATCATTGATTTTTATTTTTTAGCCATTAACATTCTATTAAATAATTACATTCTACTGAAAAGTTTTTTATCAATATTAATCATTATTTAGACATAATATTTTCATTCATTGTATAAATATTCAAATAGAACTAATTTTAAAATATTTGGAGACCTAGTTATGTTTTATTCGGAATGAAATTTGTACCTAACTTATCCTTTTTTAGTGTTTGTTTTCATAACCCTTTTTATGATATAGGATATCAAAAAGTTATATTCACATGTCTAATAAATTATTTCCAGGAAAAATTTCATATTTCAGGGATGAAATTTATTAAATCGGGAATATATACCACCCTAATATTTTGAATGAACAATATGATAAAAAATATATGCAACATGCAACACCCAAACTAAAAGAATTATTAAATATTGTCATTTTA
This sequence comes from Viscum album, assembly GCA_963277665.1. Taxonomy (NCBI): domain Eukaryota; kingdom Viridiplantae; phylum Streptophyta; class Magnoliopsida; order Santalales; family Viscaceae; genus Viscum; species Viscum album. The sequence continues at coordinate 500,518,046 of OY728159.1, forward strand.
ATATTACCTCTGTAAAGTATTATTTTAATTAGTTCTTGTGAATAATATTTAAAAAATTATGATATATATTTAATGTTCCTACACAATGCATATATACCAATTAATTCTATGTCAATAAACACACAGTTTTTTTTAAATTCAATTTATTTTTCTTATAAAAATATTTTTTCTTATTTTTATGATAAATATTTAGAGTTTATTTTCCACATTTATAAAATTTATTTGAAAAAATAATTATATTTTTTATTCATAATATCAAAATTATCCTAATGGTGATGACTCTAATTTTCTGAAATTTTAAACTTTTCAATGAATGCATTAAAATATTGATTTTTTATAAATTTAATTTTCTATTGTGTAAATAAAAAATGTTAATATTTTAAAATTAATGAACATAGAAATTTATTAAATGATGTTATAAATAATCTAATTTTGGTTATTGGAATGAAAATTTAAGTTAAATTTTGTACAAACCATTTTTATACATTAAAATTTATTTTATGGATAAACCATTTACATCGAATATTTTGGGTTTAACACTAATTATATTACTTAGGAATTTTGAATATAAATTGATAAAATGGATTAAATATTGGTAATAATCATTACTAATATTATTTAATAATGTTAACATAATTTTTAGTCATACTGAATATTTATAATAGTAAAAAAACATTACCATAATGAAATATAAACTAGGCATACTAGGGTTAAAAGCAAGTAATAAGTGGTAAATCAATAAATATATTTTTCAAAAAGATATTTTATTGACATATTTAAATATTATATTGTATAATAATTGGTAATGGTCTATTTTGGTTACATTTTTCTTGAATAATATAATAATATATTTTATTTATTTTAAAAATTTTATGTGTGTCATATCACCCACTTGAAAATGGAATCTCATTCCCCTCTCTTTTCAACATATGAAGCAAAATGTTCTTAAACAATTACTTCGAAAATACCTTCCTAACATCCATCCCCATGATATAATGTTCTTTTTTGGATAAAAAATCATCATAGGAAGGATTTAGATACAAACATAAATACGTTTCTTGAAGAAGTGGTAAAGTTATTAACAAAGATAATGAAATTTACATATCATTAAAAAAATAGAAACATATATTAAAAATGATTAAATAATAACACTGGTATCTTAAAATATTAATATTTTTATATTAATTTAATAACCTATATCAATATACAATTTTATAAAATTGGGAGTACTCATCATTCATGTGTACAATGGACTACCGCCGCATAAAATGATGTAATATGTTTCCATTACTACCTATCATAGATGTGTATAATAATGTATTTAATGTATATATTATTTTCATAACTTATGTGTAATTATTTAAAAGAAATATATCATATATTTTATTATATTTCCATTTTTTTAAAATTATAACGTCGATTGTGCGTACATGTAAACTTCCACATCCACGAAGCGATGTGATTTGGTTTCCTTCACAAAAATAAAAATGATGATATATATATAATTATATAAAAAAATTATTTTCATATCTAAATTATTATCATTTTTTGAGGACAATTATTCCCAGCATGATCCTTGGAAATAAGGGAGAATTACTCCTGCATGTGTGTATTTACAGTCACCAATATTGTAACATTTTTCATTTTACATAACTGAAATTAAATATTTCTATTAATATTATGATTAATATACAAAATTTAAAATTATTTCATGATTATAATTTTGTAAATTTTCTAAAAATTAAATCTATAATCAAATTCAACCTACCATAGTCATTTTGGACATATGAAGAGAACACTGTCAACACATCCACGATGCAAATAACTGATCATGTAATTAAATAAAACATGGTAATTAATAAAATAATAGGATTCATACCATTGATTTTTTTATATTGATAAATAAACTAATTAATAAAAAAATTTAATAAATAAAATAAATAATGTATGTGATGATTCAAACCAAATGAAAGTGATTCAATCCCATTTTCCTTTGATTAAGGAGTATTCTAATGTTTTTCACAAATTTAATTGATATGGTTTGTATAATTATATTTCACTTATTACATAGTAAATAATTTATACTTCATATATTTTTAGAATCATGTTTTTGGATTCTAGGGGATTGTTAGTTGAATTTACACAGTGGTAAAGGGGATAAAAACTCAATTTCATTTCATTGGGTTATATTACATCTTTATTGTATTTTATATGATAATATTATGTTTATACTAATTGATTACTACTATATATTTTTATTCACTTTTTATGTATATTTTCATGTGGTAAACATAATTAATTAATTTTTAAATTCTCACTTCAACGATACAATGTTTGAAAGGATTTATTCAAAATCTCATTATTATTTTAGATTATTTGTGTTTAATATTACATTTTAATATTTATAATATATTTCTACGTTAAAAAAATATATTTTATCTTATTCAACACATTTATAAAAATAATAAGTTTTCTTTTCCTCTTATAAGCAGTTAATATATTAAAATATTATATTTATGTAAAGTCAACTGTATTTCTTATTCATTTGGGAATTATTTTATTCCATACATATATTTTAAATTAAATAATTTCAAATATTTTTTCCGTATTAAAATTTTTATTTTCTCATTTCATGATTTATTATATTTTAATTTAATTAATTTTTTTTAAAATATTATTCTTTTCATTTTATAAAGTATGTGTTTTTTAATTTTTACCAAATAACATTTACAGAATCATTGGATTAACAAACATGACTTAAAAAAAATAATTCAATTATGACATCTCACTATTATAATTCTTACATTATAAGTTTTCATGATTAATTTTAAATAAATTGTTGATCCTAATATTGTAGATGTTTTAAATATTTAAAAGTTGTTTTTAAAAACAAAATATTTTCCCCAATTCTATTTTAACAATATTTTTCAAGTACTTATATTCATCAATGATAACACCCCATTAATTTATATATACAATTCTATTGAAAAATTTTAATGATGTAATTGTTATTTATCAGTTGTATTTTTTTATTTAATTTGATAGGGTAATTATTAACATTTTATATGATATTATTTTATTGCAATGTTTATATTTATTATGTAATTTACCACATTCATATAATGAATTAATTTGAATTAGTAAGTAATAAGTAGGGACCTTTATAGACCAAAAATGAATTGGTATGACTCATGGGAAAACAAGTTTTCATATTTGGATTTGGCCTTACATATTATTGATTTTTTTATTGAATGACATTGAAGGTTTTATTATGAGGTTCTGTATTATGAATTCCATCATTATGAGATATTTTAATAATTTTCTTGTGATTTTTTAACATGTTATAATGTTTATGGATAAGTTTAAATGGAAAATAAATATTATTTTGGAATTATATGATCATCATTTATTCCTTCCATGTTATTTATAACTCCCATGTTATTAATTAAATGGATGTGTTTTCCTTGCATTCATTTTTTTAAATTGATTATAATTTTTCAAATCAAGATAGAGATTATTATACATAAACCTCACTAAGAATCTGATATCATCTCTTAATTTTCTTCATATCCCCATGATAAATGGAAGTATACTATTACTAATATTAAATGTTTTTCTTGAGATAATAATAACTTTCTAAGTGAAAATAATTTTTTTTTTATTTATAAAATTATATGAGAATACCTTATGATTAGTTTTTAGAATGACTATAAAAATATTGAATCCTTCATGATGTGATTACATGTATATTGTTATAATGTAATAATTTTACCACTAACTCATTGCTATTAGGGTTGGCGTCATTACACTAGATTACTATTGATGAATGTAAAAAATGAGGTAAGCGAATTTTGTTACAATCTCATTATATATTGGGATATTTTGTTATTATGTTTCCAATGATGAAGTATTATAAATTATACCCTTAGAATCTATGTAATTTTTTCTCCATTAGTTATTTTGGGAGAATACATTTTTCATTTCATTATTATGTCTATAATAACTCAAGAGACATAAAATATGTTTTCTGAAAAAAGAATCATTAATTTAATATTTTATAGATTATAAAACTAATTATATGCCCATTAATTTGCTAATTTTTTTTACAAAATCAACACTATTGTCAAATGATTTTTTAATTTAATTATTACCCAAAAGATAATTTTTATTAAAATAACTCCATTCAATATTCATTTTTTTAACGATATACTTTTTGAATTTGTCAAAAAGTGTAAAAGGTTTTTTTCTTTTAGCTTATACGGAATGAAAAAAAAATTTCCAAGTCATTAATTTTCAATGATTTGAATATTGATTCATCAAATTAAATTTTATTTTCCATGAAAACGTATCCCTACATATTTGGAAATGATTTGTATTTTAATTAATTAATTTAAAAATAAAAAGTAAATGTTTCTTATGAAAATTTTACGTATATTATATATAGGAAATTTTCATAAAAAAATATATCACTAGTTGTTACATATGAATTAAAATGAATATTATCCTATTATGCCATTTTTTTTTAATTTTATGGTTAATAATTATGACGATGATATGTTTATGAATCTCATTTAATTTCTATCAGTTATAATAAGATGAAATGTTTAAATGATTATGAAAGAAATTTATTATCCCAATATTTTGATATAAAATTAATGATTTATTATTATGTTGAACGATTAATATTAGATTATTAATATGATATGGTTGGGTTTGTTAAATATGTTCTGTTAATTTAGTAATGATAGAAGATAATTGAGATAATTATATTATGTTTAAGACTATTTTTATGATAACAATTTTATGCATGGATATAGAATTTACGTCCATATGTTTATAAATGAAAATTGTTTCATGTATATAAGTTTCTGTGAGGTCCATGTCTCTAGTACATAATTTAATGACCAATCCTGTGTCTATTTAGCAATTTTTTTACATTATAACCAATTTTTTCCCCACATTTATATTTCAATGTTATTCTCTCACAGATCACGTTCATAAAGATTAATATAATTCATGTATTTTGTACTAAAAATAATTAGGAAATGGATCATGATTATGATCTAAGATATATTGGGTATAGCTTTCCAAATATTATGAATAGGTTACAAAGCATTTATTCTCATGTTATTCTTGAGTTACAATTTATATCCCAATTTTTTATCCTTAATAATCTTATGATCTCAACTTCAATTATGTTTTATTTTCCCATATCACGAAGAATGGTTTTATAAAGATTATTTCTACGAATAATAATATATAAGAGGATCATTTTGGGATAGATAAAAACACTTCTTTTCCAGTTTATTCTCTTGAATATTTCTATATATAACTACTGATTTTCAATGATTTTGATGCTTCGTATGGGTTTCATAGGACCCTATAATTAATTAATTAAATATATAAATATATAGTAAAGAATAACATTATTCCCTTTAAATAAAAAATGTTTTTACCTTTTTTGGACCATATATGAGAAATTTGAGGAACCTTTGTTTTTAGAATATATTATATACCCTATGTGAAACATATAATTTGTCTGTATCAGGAATTATGATAGAGGTGATTGTTGGAAGGTTAATTATGTATTAGTACCAAAATTTAATTAAATTATTTAGACCCCCAGTCTGGGATAATTATCTATAAATTATTCATTATATAAAATAGCCAAGGTTATATGCATATCATTATATGATTTTGGATTAACCAATGTGGGATGTTGGTGATGGATGTCATATCATATAGTTGTGATCGTTCATCAAAATATATTTCATTTCCAATAATATTTTTGGATCTCCCCAAAAACTTTGTAAAAATACCATTATTCATCAGTGGTCAATTAAAAAAATGTGATATGTAATATTTTTTTATAGAAACATGAACCCATTTATTTGTGAATAATGTATATCTATATTCTTATTGTTTCTAAAATTTCCATACATTTCATGATCCCAGATATGACATTATACACATTATCCAGTTAATTTAAAAAAAATTCATTTATTTTTCACAATATTTCCTATATATTTAATATTGGTTCGATATGACATTGTACAATGATTGATTCACTTCTTAGGTGTTCTTTTTTTAACCATTATTTTCCTTCTTCAACTTTTTCCCACGTGGTCATGGTTGGACATTACCAATTCAGATTGATGAATGATCAATCCCAAAGACTCATTTGGGACTTATGAATGATGTATAAAATTGTGTATTGTGATAATATCATGATATGATGTATGGAATTATTTTTGGGGAAACATAGAGAAATGGTTGGATTCTGAATTTATGTACAAGGGATAAACAACACCGTTGAGTGGTTTGACTGAAATGGTATGTGTGTGCTACAAGTCGCTAGAATCAAGAAACCAATAATAAAGAGGGAAAGGTCATACCAAGGTCTAATATATATGATTGTATTGAAGGAGTAATGAATGATGTTATTGAGGTGAATTTAATGGACAAAACATTAAAGAAAATTCAAAAAATCATGGTGTGTATTCTAGGAACACTTGTTGGGTAGTTCACTTATTATAGAAGATATAATATTTCATAGAGTTGAATATAAAATGTTGTTTATGACCACATGTACATTATGTGTCCTATTATTGGAATTTTTATGCGTATCATAGGAATACAAGGGAATGGACATGGACAGACACATAATCTTCTCCAGGGTACACATACATAACCTTGTACTCAGATATTGGCAGAGTACATAGACATGGTTAGGTACACATGCATGGAATGCGTACATGGGCATGGATTGAAAGTAACGTATAGACACATAGTATTAAAAAAACATCATGTATACACCATACATGATATGAATGTTTATATATAACTTCCACCTTATGTATATAATTCTTTAGGATTTAGATTTGGGGCTTCTAATAGCCTATCTTGAGCAGTTTCCCATGTTGAATGCGATGGTGGCCATTTTTTTTCGAAAATGATGTGACACAAATTGTTATAATTGGGAAGATTATTTCAAAAAATGCTTTAATAAAGTATTTGATTGGGAATCATCATCAAAGTGAAATCTGGTTATTGAAAACCCATGTTGTATAATTTTGTGTCTCCCCCATACCCTTTATGTATATATAGTTTGAACCTGCCATTCCACAGGGTGACAGCCACTATTTGATGAGTGGAACCCAAGCCTTAATGATTCAGTGGGGAGTGGGTTCTCGACTAGATATTCCGTCCCATAATATATGGAGCATAGTGGAGAGATTTGGTCCCTCCAAATTGATTAGTGTGAGGTCATGCATGGTGATGGTAATTAGATATGAGCATTTGGATATACAAACTGATTCATTGTTCAAATTTGGGATATGAAGATGGAGATCCCCTTTCCCTATCACTTGGGATTATTTTGAGAATATATGATGGCTTTAATTATGGATATCGTTTCTTCAAAATCATCGAGGAACTAACATGATGGGGGAAAATGTGATATATTAAATGACAAACAATATTTGTCGTTTATTTTCATTCAAAGTGAATTGAACATGTGACAAAGGGTATGGTTGGATTTTTTAATGACTATGAAATCTCAATTAATTATCTCCCTAAAAGGGGAAAAAATTAACTAATGCCATAAGTAGGGAAGTCCTTGGTATGTTAGAAATTATGAGGATTCAAGGAGATCCTTTTAGCAATGACCTTTTAGAATTTTAAATGAGAATTGTATGGGAAGGGAAATCATCAACCCCATCCCAAATGATTTCTCACCAATTGTTAGTAAATTCAATTAAAAAATATCAAATATAATATCAGTGGATTAAAAGGTTGAAAGGGGATATGAAGAATTGTATGTTTCCTAATTTCAACATTTATGAAGATGGGGAAATGAAATTTCATATAACATTATGTGTTCCATATATCCCATAGATAAAAAAGAAATGTTGGATGGATCTCATATTTATATATTCTCTATACATCAAAGAAGAACTAAAATGTATATGATCTTTCATGATCATTATTTTTGGGAAAATTTGAAAACAGAGACTATTGACTACACATCAAGGTGTTTGTAATGTCAGCAAGTAAATGTAGAGTCACAACATCTTAAAGAGGTATGACAACCACTACCCATACCATCATGTAAGGTGGAAAATATCACTATTAACTTCATCACTACTCTCACAATAATTTCAAATAAAAACAAGTTGATATGGGTTTTGTGGATCGTCTCCCAAACACATCCAATTTCATCATGATTCAAGACGTTTTTTGTTTTATCTAACATTAAATGATATTCATAAATGTTGTGTTTTGATTAAGGTGGTGACACTTTCTATAATTTTTTATTATGATACATGGATCAAATCAAAATTATGGTGAATTCTTGAACATGCTTAGAATACAAAATTATATTTTTAGTGGATTATCACACCTATATTAACAGCCAACAAAAAATGACTATTCATACACTTGAGGTAATGATAAGAATAGGATAAATATAATTTAAAGGTGGATGGGATCATAAACTTTCATTAGTTGATTTCTCACACAATAATATCTTCCACTCAAGAATTTAAATGGAACCAAATGAAGCTTTGTATTGATAGTGTTATAGAAACCCTACTTGTATGGTGTAAAGTGTGAGAGATGAGATTTTTTACCCAATCTTTATCAATAGATTAATGATAATTTTAATGTCATGGAAGAACATATAAATGTTTCTATGAGTTGGTATAAGAGCAATGTTGACATCTGTCGATGGAAATTACTATTTGATGTTGTAGAAAATGATTTCCATCAATTATAACCATGTAACATAGTCTTCATATTTGGAAATAAATGCATGATTATTGCATGTAACATTGGTAACTATGAAATCAATTTACGACATAGGATTATTGGACTATCAGCTAGAACTTCCACCAAATATATCTCGTGTTCATGATTATTATTCCATGTATCTCAATTTTTAAAATAAATAATTGATCCCTAACATGTACTAAATATTTATAGGTTACAACTGGTACATGAGCTATTTTATGAGGAGTAGTTAATGGAGATATTTTACTATATAGACAGGGTTCTACGCAACAATACTTCTGAACTCATTAATGTTATTTGGATTAATCATTAATATCAACAACCGATGTAGGAACCAGATGAGACAATGTAATATAAGTACCACAACCCTTTCTCTACTGAGAAAATGATTTGAAATTTCAGGGATGTAATTTCTAAAGGTTGAACAACGTAATGACCGAGAAATTTAAATTATATTTTTTTGGAATAATTTTTTTTACAAATTATATCATTAATAATCAAAATAAAGAAAAAGAAATAATTTTTTTATCAATATAAATGATTATTAATTTAGTCATCTAGGAAACGAATTAAAATGTAAAACATTACAAATTGAAAAAAAAAAAAAAATAAATATATTAAAATGTGAAAATGAGGATTGACCCAGTCTCTGATAACCATAGCCCTAACAAATATTTCTATAAAAATATTAGAAAACATTAGTAAATAAACCAAAATCTTAAAAAATAAAAATATAACATTAATTTAATTTTTAGTGAATTTTAAGTGACTGAATGAAGTGGTATTTATAGGGTATGAAAGGAAATGTGACCATTAGAATTTTATTTTTATACGAACATTGGTCAATATAAAAGGTGGAAACTACCCCCTTTGATGATAATTTTAAAATTATTATTAGTCTTAATAAGAATTAATTATGGTGTATAATGGACTCATAATAAATAATTGATAGCATCAACCATTGGAGTCATGAATATTCAGGCCAAATTTTCCAAACATGGGAGGGATATATCATCATTAGGGCCCTCCTTTAACCATGCCCAATATGAGCTTAAAAAATTAATGCTTGAATGAAATCACCTACTGAATAACTTCTAATTATTTTATATTAACATAGGGTCAATGATTGCTGTGGTGTCGCCAAAACTAACAACATCGAACACCTGACCCATATAAGCATATGAGGGAGTATAAGGGGTTTCTTTTCTAACCCATTGTTATATTAAGTCAAAATTAATTTATATAAATAAAAATTTTATTCCATCAATCCTTTTTTGTATATTATTTCTTAATAAAATATATGTTTAATTTAGGTAAATTTTATAATTTTATTTTTCGATATAAATAAAACATAATTTTATTTTTTTAGAAAACTTATTTCATATATTTAATGAAAGGTATTTTGAATAGTATTTTATTAATGAAGAGTGTTTTAAAAAAAACTGTTATTTAAATAATAAATTATAAAATAATTTTAGGAAGGCCCTGGATTTTTTTTTCGACTGTAAGAAATGTGATTATGCCATAAAAATGTTATTTTAATACAAATAAATACTTTAATATTTTAAATTTGAAATTATCTTATACATTGATTTTTTTAATAAAATATAAATCTTTATTCAAATCATGATGTAGAAATTATTTTAATATGAATTTATAATAAAATATTAAAATACATTATTTGTTCATGAATCTTAAATAATAAGGTATCAATGTTTTAATATATTTTATTATGTCATATTTATTTCATAATTTTATAATAATTAATTATAATACTACATGACGTAATAAATTATTTTATTCATATTATGTATTTTAACTTAATTTAAAAAATTTATAAAACTATAAGTATACTTATAATGTATAAAATGGAATGTTTCATTTTTAAATACATTACTTTATGAAATAATTATATTTCTATGAAAAAAGATGAAATAAAAATAATGTTCTATTTTGGTGGAATTTGATAACATTAAATTATTCCAAATTTTTTAAAACAATGGGAAAACCCATGGGTGAGACAATTTTTTTAATTTCCCACAAAATAGTATTCAAAGATATATAATTTGAAATTTTTAATCAATCCCTCCACTGTTTTCCATAAGTACACACCCATTAAACCATTCCATTTCACTCTAAATTTATAATGGGTTATCATCCTAATGAGTACCCTATATGGTTTCCTCATTCCCCCATGGCTCCATCCTCATGTTTTAGGAATAACTCTTCAAGGTAAGGGAAATCATTATATTTATACTCGATTCTAGTTCCATTTTCTTAGGGTATGTATTCTAATATCCAAACTAAGATATTTTTTTAAAATTATATAATCGAAATAATTTATGAAAATTTTATTTTTAATGTTAGAACATTTCTCTCTCTCATATTCCCATTTCTAAAATAATGTTTTATTGGTATATGTTCACAAATATATTTCTCAACATTCTCTCTATTACATGGGAAATTATATTTTCCTTTAAATTTGAATACAAAAACTTTTTTTCTCATCTATTTGTATTTAGAAAATTATTTATATGAATGTTTTATTCAATGGTTTTACGCATAAGAAACTATTCATTAATATCCTGGGCAAAAAATGATGAAATGATCATGTCATTACGTTATTTTGTATGTTAATATTTTGATAATAAACCTATTCTTTACCCTCTATGGTTTTTTAATTAAATGATTTATTCTGATTTATGTGACTCAGATGAAATTAATATATTTTAATGTTTAACTATAATATCACTTTAATTCAGTGGGTAAAAAATTATATCTCAATATTTTACATGTTTTACAATACCTTGATTAATGACCATGTTAATTTTCATTTATGAAACGATGGTGATAAAAATTTGTTTTATTCATATTAATGTATCATTTAAATTTTGAATCCATATTTCCATGTTATTATTCATGTTACTAATATTATTATATGCCGATTTTTCAGTACTAAGAATTTTTCTATATGTCTTTGTTGATATATCTCATGATCAATAAATATATTCCTATCCTACTTATTCCCTTACTGGGATTCATGATCACACCTTTAACTAGATGTATGTCCCCACGATATGAGATGTATTAAAAGTAAATTTCAATAATCCCCAGAATAAAATTTTCAGGTGGTTTTTGGATAGTTGTTTATTTATTATTATATACCTTATTTCCATAAAACTAATCTTTAAATGATCCACCGTTTGTACCATCTACCAAATGTTATGTAATAAAATGATGCTATGCCATAAGAAAAATATCATAAAATAAAATGGAATGGGAGTGATCCCTATGGATAAAAAAATGAGGCACAACCTGAAATTATATCCATAATTATATGAGAGATAACGTTGATTTGTAAAAACAATAAAAAATTATAAATTCATAAACATATCACTTAGATTGATTAGAACGGTGTTATAAAACATATTACCATGAAAATAAAAAAATGTATTATAAAACATTACCATTTTTTGTTTCAAATGTGTCATAAAAATTTCATATCTAATGATTAATTACATTCCCATTCAATTATAGTGTTATCTTAGAAGAACATTTAATTAAATATATATATATGTCCTCCATAAAAAGAATGTTTCTTTATAATCAGTTTCTTCATTTTATCCCAAGAGTAGGGAATGTGAACTTTCATACATAGATGTTTCCAATGAACAAATAATCATTATAGTTTTATGAAAATAAATTAAATAAATGTATTGTGGGGTATATACAATAGAGAAAATAAAATAATGATTTTGGATGTAAAATATTTGTAACAAATAGTTTATGTTATTGAATAATAGATACATTATCATGAAAAAACAATATTATAATCATTTTAGAATTATGTGGATTTTTATAATGGATGTATATATGTAAAGTAATAGAGTAATACAATCAATTACCTTATGATATTGCCTCTTATAGGTCGATAATAACTCCTTATAAACTTGGTATCTTCATTATGTGGTTATCCAGTGGTAAACTGAGAGGAAATTCATGATCAATTACTTTATAGTTAATTGTCATGGAATAATGGATGTGTATTTATTGAAAATGATGGCCAATTTTTTATTAATCGTAAAACATAGGCCATGGTAATCTGGGGTAAAACATTTTCAACCCATTATCATTCATTTTTTTCAAATAGTTTTATATATGTGGGACTATTTTTTATTTTTTTAATGTCTAATAATGAAAATCATTAAAATTATTATTTTAAAGGTGTTATTAATTATTATTCCTAAATAATTACATGTAATTTCCTAACAGATATTGGATTTGTTTCCCTAGAACCGACTTATCTGTAGATTGTTATAAAATATATACATATTTTTAAATATGAGTAAACATCATATCATATCAGGATTGTTCTTCTAGGTGCCAGATTATGTGATAATTTATCAATAGTTGTTGTAACACTAAACAGTCATAGTCATTCCTTTTTATGATGAGAACCTAGATGTTCCAAGATATTATTAATAAATATATGTTATATTTCTCATTGATAACATTTTAGAGACACAAATGATATATAATATTGGGGTTAGAGACACATAGGATATTGGGGCACATTCTCATGGTGTACACCCATGGTAAAATATACTGTCGGATATCTTCAAAACCAGTCCTGCTAGTTATAAAGCCACATTTATTTTTTTCAAGGGATGTTCATATATGTTGATTAGTGTATTGATACATAGGCTAAAATTTTATTATTAATGAATATTATATGTTGAATATTTTTATGTATTGATGATAATTATAATGAAGTATGTTCACCGAGATGTAAGATATAATGAGTACATCAGGAGTAATGTTACACTACTGAATATGTACATATACTATTTATCCCTTTGGTAATTTAAAAAAAATTAATATCTTATTCTCATTGATAAAAATGATATAGAATTATAATTTTATGAACATACTATTTATATGAAAAAATCTAGATTTAGATACATTCAAATAAAGATGCATCGAGCATATAGGTAGATTGAACCAGATTAAGACATTTTAAATAATTGAGACCATGAGAAAGGGATTATATTACACAATGACCAATCTTATGGGGTATTATGTAATTTTTTATTTATGCTCATTCTTTATGGGTTCATTGGTGTGTTTCTAGACGCTACCTTTGATCATTAGTCTATCTCATATAATGCCATTGGAATGGAGGCCTAAAAGGTAACACACTATGTCTATCCAAAAATATATTGATTTTTATTATTTAACAAGATAGATAAATATTAGTAACACGTTCTGTTTAAAAATAATTCATGTTTTCCTGATCTCATATATTCTGTCAATAGATTTTTGAGGTAATATTATGAGAGTGAATAATTTAATACTTATTTATTTTCTATTTAGTGAATATAAAATTTGTAGACTTATTAGAAAATATGATAGGGATATTTATTTATTAAATTAATATATATTATTCTATGCCTGATTAATATTATTTCAAAATGGTGAAACAAGATTATAGGTCGGTTGAAAAATAATATATATTTAAAATTATTTGATTCAAAAAATTTAACATTAATTTGTGAGTTTAGTTCATATCGAGTAATAAAATTTTTATTAATATTATTTTTGAAATGGGTTTTCATTGATATTAATTTAATAAATAGGGTAACATGTTCAATAATATATTCTAACCCAGAAGTTTTAATCCAAATTATATTAATTTTTATGAGATGTAATTCATTTTATTGTTTTGTGGACAATTAATTTGAAGAATCCTCTTGAACACATATAGGCCTCTATTTTCCTTGAATGTTACCAATAATGGATAGTGACATTTCTCCACCTCACACTCTTATGTCAATAGAGATCAATGAGAATCCATTGGGATTGAATATCATTGTGATCAAAGGTGATTGACACAACCCATCTGCACTACTATGCTAGAAAACGAAGATTTTTATGAAGACATTTGGATATTTTTGGTACCCTAATTGATCACTGATAGAGGGTATATGATATTTATTCCAAAAATTAAATGATATTAAAATGTATATATGTTTACATATATAAAAGGGGAAATTTTTTATTAAAGGTAATTATTTTAGGAATTTAATTTATTATAAATATTATATTATCATATTCTACTTGGTTTCAGAATTTTATCACTTATATCATTTCTTTTATTCAATATTTTTGATCAGGATGTTTATAATTGTGTAAATCACTGATAAATAATTTATCCTTGTGAAAAGAAATGTTAGGAATGACAAATAAAATGCTTCTCCAATGATATAAACCATAAAGTGGAATCAGAGCGGTCACATAATTATTTATAAGTATTTGACGATCACTGATTTATTTTTCATTTGAAATTATGTTTTCAATTACATTTTATTTTTTTAAAATTTAAAATATGATATATTATTCTTCCATTATTTCCTTTCATTAATATAATCGTCTTTATTAGTTTAATAAATAAGGTAAATTTGATGATCTCATTAGGAGGTGCTGAGTTTACTCACTAGATAACAAAATATTTAATATCATTTAACCCGAGGGTACATTCCATGAACTAGTGATCATTAAACCAAGAAATAAATCCAAATTATTAAAAATGTGTGTATTTATTACATGTAGTGAATTTTATTTTACATTGTATAGTGATTGGGCCGTCATGGAACACAATCATTTAGAATATATACCATATAAATATTGTACATGGTGTGTTGTCCTTTAGTCATATGTGGGATGTGTAACTTCTTCCAAAACCTACCTGATTGCTGGCCATGTAACTCAGATACCACAAAATTATTATCCCATGTACACGCCATATACTCAAACATTTCATGTTGAACAGTTTACACTCTATGTTTCTGGAAATGTGCCTCTGATTAATTTTAAAATAGTACAGACGATGTAGTTGGATTGTGCATGTAGTTTAATTTCTAACAAGTAGCACTGAATGAAAAATTAATTAATTATATTGTGATAATTTAATCAACATTTTCAGTGGTGTGGTCATTAATTTGATAGGACAAACCATGTGATGATTTGATATATATAAATTTTCATATAGTTTATATATAATTCTTGGATATGGGTATCATGTCTGAGTCATATATTTGTTATTACAATACTTAAATTAAATCATAACACATGATATGAAAATCATGTAATTTTTATAATCATTAACTTGATAGTACATGTAATGAATGTACTTGATATGTTTTGTGTGCCACATGTCATAAGAGTAATCAATATATTAATACAATTAATGTTGGGTAGTTTTGTTGGATACTCACTATATAGATTCCATGGGATATTTTATTACAATGTAAATTCTTTAAAAAAATACGTATTTATTTTATAATTATGATGGATGAAAATATAAATGAAATTTAGATGAGAATAATGATAAAATAATTAATTAAATAAGGAATGTAATTAATTGATTCGAGCCTGATTTATCTTAAATTATAACGATACATATTGAGGGATAATTTTATAAAATGAATAATATGTTTCATGCATGTGGAAGATAATGATCCTAGACGAGACCATTTTATGTGATTGGATTCATTTAATATGTTATTAAATTGAATGTTTGGCCTACATTCCATATCTATTCTTATTATATAAGGTTATTCATCCCACAGGTTTTATTTTTATACAACCCTTCCCCCCACATGAATGTAAGTAAGATCATATTCATGGGTTTGAGAACCCAATCTATTGAAGGTCATTTATATTTAGAGCTGAGGAAAAATCAATCTAACTGATATACATACATGGATAGGTGGAATGTTGTAACTCAACACATAATTGGTTTATTATGTTTCCCTCTATGATGATGGATATATTATAATTCTATAGATAAGATAGCCATTAGAAATTATCATGAAAATTTCACATTATTTATTTATTCCTGTCATGTTGTATTTTTTTCATTATGTATGTCTTTTTCGCCATCACATGAATTAATGAAATTAATAAGAATGAAATATATAACAAAAATAAATTTAATTATTCCTAATTTTACATAAAAACGATTAATTTATTATGTAATTTAAATTAATATAAAAATCTATGTTATAAATATAATAATTGGAAATTTACACACGAATGATAAAATCCATTGATTATAAATATTTAGTCATTATAGCGTTCAACTACTTTAGTTAAAACCAATCCATAGTTTAATGTATTTGGATAGAAAAATTTGGTGTGAATTTAATTATTAAGGAATTATAACCTAATGTCTTGGGATGACATACCTATGTTCAAATAAGGGATTATTACAAAATATGTACTTGGTGTGGCTGAGATGAGTGGGATGAATAAATCCAATTTAAATATTTCATGATTGTGGATTCCACTTGATAGATAAAGTTACCATGAGTTAATGAACATGGGATTTAGAATAACTATTTAACCCTGTCAAATTTCTTGAAAAAATAAATTTGGGTTAATGATAATATTGATATCGATTCATTATAATAGAATTTCTAATCAACCGGTTATTCTGAATCCAATTGTGAGGGATATTGTCATTCTATAATAATGTGGGAGATTAATAAATATAATATTTATTTATTTGTCAAAATTTTATTAGTCAAATTACCAAATCTATGATCATATTACCAGTAGAATCAACAATAAAAATATCATCAAACATATAACTATAAAAAATACATGAGAAATTAACCTTATCCACAAATAAAATTAATAATAGTAGAGAAGGTGCTTATGTTTTATATTAAACCCTGAAAGGAAAATTATATGTTTTGGATGTACCAATTATTTATGTGTCTGATAGTGATTATATTAATAAATACATTACTCTCTATGAGAAACACTTGAATAATGCTACATATGTACATTTATTGATTCTATCATCCATGACCAATGATATTTTGATGAAAAATGAGTACATCGAGGCATATAGCATGATGTATCACGATTGGGATCTCTGTCTTTAGAAGATATAAAAGAGGTATATGTGGTCTATAATTATTTTTTAGAACTATAATTGGTGATTTGGAACCATATAGTAATTATTTATTCATGATTATTGGTTACATTCAAATATTGTACATCATATAGATTAAATTCCTAGATGAGTAGTGCATAGATCTCTTAATGTACTCATTTCCTAAGACCTTCTCTAGTTTAATAATTAATTATAATATGCTCCTTAATGGGAAGATTCTTTTTGAACATCCTAATCTAATTTTCTATGAGTGTAAGGACGAGGGTATGATAAACCTAGGGTCTATATGGTGATTAAGAAAAGGATGAAAAAGGTGAAGGGGATTAAGATTCATAACAAGTCTAATGCTCTTGAGTGATATCATTATAAGAAGAGGAAAACACATATGAAGGTAAACGAATGGGGGAAATAATGTTTTCAAGAGTAATGTAATGCCACTAGTGGAGGATATTCTCCTATAAGAAAGGGGATGATTTTGGTATATTTTTTGTTGAATATAATCATTCAATATCTAAACATTGGGTATTTGATAAAGCTTATGGTGATCATATTTGTACCCAAATTAAAGAACCATGTAGATTATGAAATATTTATAGTGGATTTGTTTGTTTATAGGCATTCAATGGTGTGAGGATAGATGCTCTAGAAATTGGTGAACACCACCTTTCATTCCCAGTGGGCATGATATTGGTTATAAATGAATTTTATTAGGGGATAATGGTTAGCAAGAACATAATTTATGAATAATTCTAAAATGATTTTTTTTATTTTCATGTAAAAATATAAAAGTTTTTCGTCTTAATGATAACGTATATTTTTTAGAAATATTTTAAATATAATTATTTATTTATTAAATTATGAAAACAGAGTATTGGAAATAGATAATAAATCATGTTCACATGAAAAACATAATACCTGAAATCTACATCATTATCTTTGGTCATATAAATGAGGATTGTTTGACAAATATGATTCAATTGGGTTATTCAGAGACTTCTATGATAAATCATTTTTAAATATTCAATGCTTATTTTCAAGGGAAAATGAGCAAAAACCCATTTGGTGGGAAATGATAAGGATATGTTGAGATTATATTATTGGTGCACATTAATGTGTGTGGACCATTTCTATTAGAAGCATTTGGTGGGTATTCATACTTCATAGATTATACTGATGACTTGAGAAAATAAGGCTATGTCAACTTGATGAGGTATATGTATGATTCCTTTTATGAATTCAATGAAATAATGAATGAATTAAAGAATCAACATAGATGTAATATAAATAAGCATCGATCAAATCGATGTGGTGAATATATTAACAATTATTTTATTGACTTTTTATGGGAATTTGGATTCTATCTCAACTCACATTATCTTACCCACCACAATGGAATGGTTTTAATGAAATGAAGAACCAAACATTGTTAAAATGATATGTTGGTTGATGAGTCATTATGATCATCCATTATCATTTAGGGGATATGCATTACAAATTTTGGAATATAAATTAAACCGAGTACCAACTAATGCAGATGTTAGAATTCCGTTCAATATATGGACAGTAAATAATAATATTTTCATTCATACACATATATGGGTATGAGACGCATTTGTTAGGACCATGTCAGGCAACAAAATAGAACCCAATGTAAAATTTATTCTTTATAGGGTTTACTAATGGAAAAGGGACACTGCCTATATAACCCCTCAGATAAGAATGTAAAATTGGCCTGAAAATCAATCTTTCTTCAGAGGGATAATATATTAAAAATGTATTGTGGGAGAAATATAATCTTTGATTATTTAGATGCACAATATATAAATGAGTTGGTAAAGGAACGTATTCCTAAAATCGCCATCAAAGAAGTAGTTCTTGAAACAAGAGTACTCTATAGGATCACAACAAAGGTAAGATAATGAGGGAAATTTGTTTTTCTATTTATATAATATGGTGACCCATTATTGGATGAAAATGATGAAGATGGGCCTAAAATGATATAGTATACACCTCAAACTTTCGATGATTACAAGAATCGATGAATTATTAATCAGATAATATCTATTACACCCATGATTGAGGTCTTGTCAATAGAACTTGTGATGTAAATCCATTAGTGTATAAATGGGTATTCAACCGAAAACTGGAAAATAGAAGATAAAATAAGTACCTATTATAAAATTCTATTGGATAATGGGTTTAAATTTCATTATGGAATTGACTTTGATGAATAATTTTCACTATATTTCATGTTCAATCCATTACAATTGTGCATTATATTGCATTATTCACTAACAATGAAATTTGGTATATTGACATCATGACTACATTACTAAATGGGAACCCTGTGATGATTTCTATATTAAATAACTATAAGGGTTTCTGGCTCTAGGGGATACCAAGAATATTTTCATGTTACATGGATCCATTAATGGATTGAAGTATGTATCTATGTCATTGAAAATTCAATTATATTAATCTATAAAATAAAATGGTATCATTATAAACAAATTTGAGCCTAGTATTTATAAAAGGATTATTGTAAGTGAATTCATTATATATATAGTATATGTTGATGACATCTTAGTTATTGGAATTCATAAATATGTCTTACAATTTATTAAGGACATGTTGAAATAGTATTTCAATATGAAGACTTAGGTGATGAATCATATATTCTAGTGATCATGATCATTAATGATAGATCAAAGATGCATTATTGACTATGTCAACGTACATACATTTACTAGATAATAAATATATTTATTATGGAAAAATAAAATATGGGATAGGGTATAGTGTCAAATGGTAGGAATATTACCTAGAAAAATTTTCCTCACACACAATAGAATAATTATGGAATTAGAAATATCCTATATGCTTCAATGATATAATCAATCATGTACGTCTTATTAAGTACTATAATTGATGTTTCCTATACATTTATAATAGTGGAAATATGTCATGAATAACCTGAATAACAACATTTTTCTATTTTAAGTCCATACACTTTGTATTTGAGAAGAACTAAGTATATTTTTCTTGTGTATAGTGGTGAGGCAGATTCTGTCATCATGAGTTATACTGATGATAGTTTTCATAATGATCATAAAAAAATCGATGTTTCATTCAGGATATGTATTCTGTCTCAATGGATATGCTGTGAGTTTGGAGATTTCAAGGAATCAAGTTATCTATAATTCAACATTAGATCATGAGTATATAACAACTTCTGATGTAGCGACAAAATATTTTGGGATATAAAACCATTTCTAAGATAATGATATGTGACTATTAGGTAAATTAATTTCCACATTGCATTACAATATAACATTAGCAGGGTGTCATGCAATAGATCCATGGTACCATCATGGGAAAATAAAATACTACCAAAGTATCATCGCCTTAGGTATTTTTATAAAATGCGTGGAGTTGAAGTAAGAAGTCTTCCAATTGAATAGAACATTCCAATCCCAATAACAAATTCATGTCTCAGAAAAATCATGTTTATCAAGATAGATCTAGAAGACAGAATGTTTTTAGAATTAGGCTCTAGTAAAAGTTGGAGTCTCATGGAATTAGTTCCCAAGAACCTACTTCTATGAACATTATAAGAACATCTATTCATATATTTTTAACAAGTAAGAAACTCGTTCACACCTCATGGTTATTTATATCCCTAACATAGAATGTGATAATTTCTAAAGAGAGGTTATCCGACAGAAAGGGCCTAGATGATCCACATTATGATGAGATCCTGCAAGTTTAACAAGAATATTTAAAAAAATATTATCTACAACTATAAGATAAAATTTTTGGGAAAATTAATATAGACTCGTAGAGGTGGATACTCATAGGACATTGATGCACCTTCTCATTATCTACTCCCTTTGTAATATTTTGTGTAGGATATTATAAGATCGAGACCCACAAGTAAGAAATTCACATTTATAGGTGTCGTTTGATGTTCCTATTTTTTGAAATATTTATTGATCCTTATAAGTTAATTTTATTATTAAATAGTATTATAAGATGAGTATATTGATTTATTTATTAAAACAATGATAACATATGTTCACAATGAAGTAAGAAATATTGGTTGAGTCCCGTGTAACATCGAATTAATGAATAATGAATGGAAGTATTTATACATTATATTCTTTAACATAAGTTGATAGATATTTCCTTGAAATGGGAATTATATTGCCTAAATAAATCCACATCCACTGTGTTCAATAGGAATTTTTTTACATAAATTCAAATAAACTGATATTGAGTAATTAGGTCGATGGAAAAAGCATTCAACCTATTTTATTATAGATGTCCTAATAAAAGGGTTATTTTATATGTCATGAAACTTTATGAGGAATTGTATCATCGTTATATTTAATTATTTGTCTATGGGATTCACGACATGTTACTAAATTCAATCCTTGAACATAAGACTCCCTTTCCAAATTTCATTGAAAAATATGACTAGAAAGGTGCACAGTAAGTATATCCAGAATCTCATTAAAATAATATATTATTATTGATTATTTAACAAATTGATTAAATATTATTCATCAAAATGGTTTAATAATAATTTATGTTTTCTTGATCACATATATTTACTTGACAGTTATTCATGAGAAAAATATATTGGAGGAATATTTAGAAATTAGTTTTTACTATATAAGGAATATAATATTTATTCATTTATTGAGAAATAATGAAGAAATATTTATTTATTAAATAAATATACATTATTCAACTCCCAATAAATATTGTGGATGAATTATGAATCGTGTTTATAGGTCCAGTGCGAAATAATATAAATTGAATATTATTTGATTCGATAATAATTAATTTTAATTCACAAGTTTAGCACATTTTAAAAAATTAACAATATTATTTTAATTATTATTGAAATGTGGTTTTATAGGGATTAAATAAATAATGACATGATGTTATACAATTTTCTACATTTAACCCTAGATGAATATTATCCAATTTTTTTTCAATAGATCCAATTAATTTTGTTTTCTTGTGAAAAATGAATCAATAAAATATTCTCAAAGTCCTAGAGAACCTCCTTCTCAGAAAATGATCTCAGGAATTGATATTGATATCCCTCCACCTCCCACAATTGAGTCAAAAGGGACCAATGATAATCCCATGGAATTTATTCTAATGGATATGAAAGGTGAATGGTCAAATTGATAAGTTCATCTATCCTAACACCAATATATTTTTACGATGACATTTAGATGTTTTTAGAGTACATATAGATAAAATCATAAAGGTATATTCTTTTAATTCATATGTTATAATAATGGTACATCATAGATCAGTTTTCATATCCATCAGTGAAGATGTAATTTTACGGAATATAATTTTATAATTAGTTAAATTAAATTTAAATAATATATGATGATCATATGATATGTTCTTGCATTCTATCCATTTATTGTTTTCATTTATTCAATTATGGTGATCATAGTGTTCATTTTTGTGTAAATATGATATTAACAATTTATTGGGAAAAAATATTTGTGTCATGACCCATCACATGCTATTTTTCATTTTGATCCTTCAAAATATACATTATCTTTTCTATATAGCTATAAAAATTAAATTTCATCACATTATAATAAAATAATTAAATAATAAAACAATGTTTTTTCAAGAAATATTTTATATTAATTATCAAACATATATTAATTTATTAGAAAATTATAGTACATATCTTATATAAAAAATTTATTTTAATATTTTGAGATAAATTAATCTATCTTATAAAATAATGAAAAATTAACCAAATGATAATTAAAATATATTAATTTTAAAAAATAGACATTTTATCAATATAATTTAATCAATAATATTAAATAATTTTATAAATGAAATACTTATTTATTGAAAAATATTGATTTTTATAACTTGGTAAAAAAATTTCACATAAAAAATATATATAATTACCAAAAATTATGTCTTATATAAATAGGAATTATTTTTTACTATTTCCTATATATAAAAATAGACTTTTATTTAAAATTTAATAATATTTAGTAAATATAATTGAAATATATATATATATATATATGTTCAAAAAAATTTATTTATGGTGTATTCATATTAAATGATTATTTTATCAAATTAATTATTTACTAATTTTCATATTAATTTATTATATTATAAAATGAACTGTTAAATAAAAATGAAGTACTGATGCTTTGACTATATTATTTCTAATATAATTATATATTTTAATACAAATTATGTACTACATATATAACCCCTTATCACATTGGCATAATATTCAATGGTACAGTGTGTTATAGTGGAACTTTCTTGAGTTGGATCAAATAACATTGATTTGATTATGATCAACATTAATTTTTATTCATCTATATTAAATTTTACACTAGACTCAATTTTTAATTATCTACATAGGATTATACATGGATAAACCCATCTGATGATTCCTTACTTCTAGGATATGATAAATGGGAGTTGAAAGCTATTATCCAACTAGTTGAGGAGAATATTCTTCCATTGTACAAAAATTATTAATTTGGAATGTATTTTCCCAAATATAATATGAAATATATGTTGATCATCAGACTCAGTAATAATTTTTTTATATTCTAATAATATTTCATTATGTATTTTTTAGGTTTCATTATGTTTATTATAATTTTTTTTAGAAAAAAAAGCTATGAGATGTGTTCTATTAACAACGTTCACTACATATATTCGATAAAAAAATGATTGGATCACCATCTTTACACTACATTGAATAGTAGATATACAGATCAACAACCCAATATTTTAGTATAGATTAGAAACTCTAAAATCAATAAATGAGAATTTGGATTATCAACCCTAAATTTAAATAAGCATTTGAAAACATGATCAAACGATGAAGTTTAGAATCATTGTTCATACCCTAATTTATGCAATGGAACCCTATGCTACACAAAGGAACTGTACGCTACAAAAAGATTCCCTATGCTACATAATAGAACCTTGTGCTATGCAATGGTACCCTATTCTATGGAGTGGATTCTTACATTGGTCTATTCATTATCAGGGATTTCTAATCCATGATATTATCCATGGTTTCAGTTACATTATTGATGGAAATAAATATTTAATGAAGTTGTATTTTGAGTGACTAATATATTTATTTTGATTGATTTAATATTATTTTCAATGTTATATATAATTCCAATTTATAAGTGATATTACAACTCTTCTGATCAATTTTGTTATTATATCCATGATCTGTTAGGAAGCATTCTTAGATCTGGAATACTAATGAATGAAATGTTCTCCCTATATATTGAATCCCAATTTATTTTGATAAACATATGATGGTATACTAGTGAGTATCATATGAATACAGAACTTCTAAAAATATTGATTGAATTTTGTTTTTATTAGAGGCTAGAACTTGGATATAATCATTTTCTACCTTGTACTACTATGAAACTAGTATTTTTTTTGTTTCTAATATTATTGATGCTAATTTGAAACCATGATTTCATTAAATATTTTATTTCTTCAATCCTCTAATATTTAACGAAGAAGATTAACCTTATATCAGTTGTAGCTACAACTATGAAGTTCCTCATGTACCCTCAACAAATCAAGATCTTTTCCTTTATTAGAGTTCCAGCTGCTCAAACTCAGTCATGGTGGACTGTAAGCTTATAATCCAAATATATTGTTTTTTGGTTACTCTTAAACGAAATAGAAGTCTTTGTTTTATATTTTTTTAATGGTGTAAACTACCTACACTCTATTTTTCACTTTATGTTCCTGTGATAAGAGGACCTATCCTATGAAAATCAACATGCTCACAGAGAGAGTGTTGGTAGAGTGGATTTGGGAATCTTTGAGACTTGAACCGCTATAATAATTGTTATGTTACTATTTTCTATTTATTTTTAGGACAATTACATACAATATAGACCACTTCATATCTACATCAATAATAATTAAAAGGTAAAATCATGAATTAGTCTAATTTTTTTGAATGACACAATTCACCTCATCCTCTTATGTGTTTTTATTTTATTATGACTTAATAATTGGTATCAGTAGTTATATTTTGTAACAAAGAAATATAATGATGAAATGAATAAGTTTGATACATATTTGATGTCAATAGATGATCCAAAAGAAGGTATTTATAAAATACAATATCCTTATTTTAATGGTGAAAGGTTTGGATGATGAAAATAATGAATGATCATCTTTATGAAGAATATTGGATTCAGTGTTTATTCAAATATCATCACTAATTATGAAATTCACGAGGAACCAGAGACATGGGATGCTACAATTTTTTTTATAATATCAACTCAAAATAAATCAATTATATCATTTTTGGACTCATTCCTAATGAATTTATTCATGTATCACAATGCCCTACAACCTAGGATACGCGGTAGACAATAGATGTCTAATATGGAGGAACATATATCATTAGACAAATGAGGTATGCTTCTAAAAATCAAATTTTTGGAACATTATGAATTATTTATTGCCATAGAGTTACACAAATGAATAGGTTCTTAATAAATATTTTTTTTCAGTAATTCTATATTGGAAGATCCCCTTAGTAAATAAAATCAATCCTTGAAGGTAATTATGGTACTTCCCTCTAGATGTAATGGAATAAATGTAGAAATTTGACAATCATCACCTATCTAGAATTGGGATATGTCTAACAAATTAAAACATTGATTATGTATGTAGATGAAATTAATGATGAAGCCAACAATCAGAATATACTAAAAAGGTAAAATAATGCTCTAAAAGTCAAATATAAGACAAAAACAATAAAATAAAAACAATATTTCAAAATTTAAAACAATTCAAAATATTCAAACTCTAAAATAGAACTGGATGAACTATCCGGAATGTTTATAAAATTATAAATGAATGAAAGAGGCATATGAAATCCCCTTAAAATGATGAAAGAGATACTATAATTAAGATTCTATGAATTTAAAAATATATTTCATATAATACCATATTTTCCCCAATTAAAAGGTGAAAAAAATAATAGAGATGAAATATCACCGAAAATATGATTATGAGAGTAATGAAAAAGGATCTTTGAATGATACATAGAGTGTATATGAATTATTTATAAGAGCATAAAAATATATTTCAAAAAAGATCCTCAAAGTAGAAACGAAAATATGTGGTTTATGGATGAGGTTAAAAACAACGTAAATGCATATTCTTCAACTAATTATGATATTAATAGTTTCTAGAATAGTAAAAAAAATTCATAATATTAAAACATAGAAGAAAATTATGATTTATTAATAAAGTAACATAAATAATTAAAATAATTTTTATAATAATATTCTTGTTGATAAAGTCACAATTCTAACAAACATCACGAACTAGTTGAAAAAATCAATTCATATACATCAAACAATATTATTCTTGAAAAAATGATTAAATAATTCAATATGAATTGAAATCTTTTAAATGTTCTGATATTACCTAAACTAAATTTGATATAATTATAAATGAGATTCATGGATATAATGTTATTAAAATATAAGTATTTAGAACATGAATCAAAGGTTAAAATCAAAATTATACAAGAATTATTTTGTGCCCAATTAAAAAAATGCTACTATCTAATTTTATAGAATAAAGGGAAATTTAACTAACATATGTTTCATGGGAAATCCTAAAAAACTAGTTTTAGTAAGGCTATTATTTCCAAAAATATGAATGAAGCATGTAATAAAAATTAATGAAAAATATGGAAGGTCTGGATTTCCAGATCATTGCTCACTAATAGAACTAGACACAAGAAAATATGGGTACTAAATAACATGTGTTTAAATGATTTTATATGAGAATGTACATGGGTAAAAAATAATATGTTATATTCAAAATGGAATATCTAGAAACAAGAGTGGATAATCAAATGGTTTCCATACAATGAAAAAAATGGATGGAGGTCATGTCACATTTGGTTACAATTGTAATGGAAATATTGATGGGGTTTAAACTATTGGGGATCGAAATAAAATTTCAATAAATAATATACTATACATATATCAGAAAAAATATAACTTATAAGTGATTCTTATATTTTTTATCATGAATTATGTATTTATTTTTTTAACAATTTTGTTTCTGTATTCAGAGGTAAATTAAATAAATTTATAGAATTTTAGAACTGAAAATGTTTATACATTATATTTAAATTCATTATTTAAATAAAAAATTGAATTGTTTAATTGATAAAATAAATTATTATTGAATTTTGAAAAGAGGACATAGGCATTGAAATACCTATAAATTACATAAATTATCCATGAATCAATTAATTTATGTTTTTTTAAGTCTTATTATTTAATATGATATATTCTATGATGCACGTTAAATAAGAAAAAACAGAAATCATATTTCAGATAAATTAAAAAAAGTTATATATCTAAATCATTAGAACATATCCATATGGACCTTCTTGAACTATCTAAAGTTGTGTGTTTTGTTGTAAACATATTCTTCCTTGATTTAGTTGATGAATCATTCAAATTTATTTCGTTATATATATGTAAACTAAATCGTTAAGTATTCAATCTGTCGGAATGTTTTAAAAAGACTCATAATCAAAAATAATTAAAAATAATTTCACTATGAAATGATCATGGTGGATAATTACATAATAAATAATTTAATTCTTTTTTTCAAATTTTGGTATTAAACACATATCCTCTGAACCAAGAGCACCTAAAAAATTGGATAGTTGAACGAATAATCCAAACTAACCATGAAATGGTATGTACTATATAAAATAAATAAAATCTTGTTACCCATGTTGGGGTAGATACTATAAGCACATACTACCATATAATGGATAGAGTTTTTATATGAATAATTATTAAAAATACTCCCTATTAACTATATAATTAAAAAATTATAATGTAATTTACTTTACAGGTTTTTAAGGAAATGTATATTTCATAAAAAATAAGGACTTCCTTGGAAAATTTGATCCAAAATTTGATGAAGGAGTCATTCTTAGTTACTCTGTAACTTGTAACTTTTATATAGATTTTAATAAAAATTCAAGGATTATTGATGAATTATTTCATGTGACTCTTGATGAAACATACCCTTTTAATATAAAATAAGATCAATGAGTTGATATTGATTAATCAATATACAATATAAGAAATTATTTAGCAGAAACTATTTTTAAAAATAAATAAAAATAAATTCATTTGAGTGTAGAAGAACCAAAATTGTTATTCTAAAGATAGAAAAAAATCATTAAGATACATCACATATATACAGTTATAGGACACCTATAAAAATTAATTATTAATACATGAAATTTAAAAAACATAATATAATTCTCTTGCTATATATCATAGTTAGAATCAATGTTTTTGAACAAGCATTAGGGGGTGAGATTTGGTTGTTAAAAATTCATGAGGAACTAAACAAATATATAAGAAATAAATAATTGGAATTAGTTGAAACACCATCCAATTATAGTGTAATATGATATAAATGGACCTTTAGAAATAAATAGGATAAATAATGGATTACAATAGAAAACAGATTAATATTAGTAGAAAATATTTCTCACCAGGAAGAAGGTATAAATTTTGATGAATCATTTTTACATACTTTTTGATTATAATCCATTAGAGACCTTTTAGCATATTCATGTCACATAAATTATAAATTATATCTAATGGAAGATAAATCTACATTTTTAAATTTATATTTAATAAGGCTATTCTATGTTGAACAACCCCTAGGTTTTGAAAATCCACAAAACCAAATTCTGTTTTTAAATATACTAATGCTCATTATGGCCTTAAACAAGTATCAAGTGCTTTTTATGGAAAATTTATCTTCATTTGGATAGAAAATAGATCATTTGTAACATTATTGAACCCAAATATATTTTAGAAAATTATTTTTTCTAATAATTAATTAGTAAAATATATGTTCATGATGTTGTTTCTTTTAGAAAAGTATAAATCATTGAAATCATTTTTCCAATATAATTCAAAAAAATAATTAGAAATGAGTGTGATGGGAGAATTATATTTATTTTTAAGATTTATTATTTTTCAAAAAAAAAATATTTGAAATCAAATAATATATATAATTTATTTATTGAAAATTTCTAGACATGAAAATTGTAAGACCTACACAAATCCCATGATTACCAATACAAAACATGATTTGAATGAAGTTAGAAAATTAGTTAGTAATATGTTATATAGTTGTATGATTGGCTGTTTAATATACCCCAAATATTGAAAATCATTAAGTCATGGTTTTTATGACTTTGGTATAGATTTCAGTCCAATCCAAAAAAATCCCATCATGTTATTTTTTAAATAATTTTTAGATACCTAAAATTAACAATTTTTCAATCTCTTTTTTATTAAAAACTTATTATTTTAACTTAATTTTCTATTAAAAAGATTAATTTGTAGTATTTAAATTATATATAAAAATAACCTCAGGAACCTATCACTTTTTAGGATATTCATTTCTATCATGGTCAACTATGAAACACAATTTAGTTTCACTATTACTATAAAAGGTAGAATATATATCTACAGGAAGTTGTTGGGCACATGTCTTGTGGATAAATCAAACTCTATTTGTCCTTTGTATAAATTTTAATAACATTCCTATTTTATGCCATAAAACTAGTGCAATAAATATTTAATCAAATATATTATACATCACAATATGAATAAGAATATTTATATATGAATTCATTTTGTATGTTATCATTTATCTAAAAGATAGATCATTAGAATTTATAATTACCAACCATAAATTAGATTATATTTTTACTATACGACTTGCACTGCTAATTTTGATTTTATTAATGGTGTTTCGATTATTTAATTTACATAAATCATTATTAATTTATTTTTAAATTTATTAATTTCTCTATAAATATTATATATATATAATTTGTACATTTAAGTAAATTGATTTTTTTATTTAACTTATTTTTATATCAAGTCTTTTAAAAATTAATATTTTAATTGTTACCATACATCATGAGCACATTAAACCATAACTAAACAATCAAACTTTTCCTGGTTTATTTTCTACTCCTTCGATTCATCAAATATAAAATTTTATGTAATTTCATTTCTAAATATCCCTAAATTAAGATACTTTTATCATGAATGTTTTTGAATGTACAGCATCAAACATTAATTATTATATCAATCAAATTGAGTCAGTTTACTGGTAAGTGATTTATCAAATATTTTTTTGAGGATAAGTAAAAGATTTTTCTAGGATAAATGAAACAAATATATTTTTATATAATTAAATCACATTTCAAGTATGTGAATCGCATTTTTTAGATAGTAAATCCCCATTTAGTTTTCATATTTTTTTAATATTAATTTATCTGAATGCTTCATTCTGTTTTGGATTTGATGATGAATATATTTTCTCTAATATTTATCTTGAATAATTTTCAATTTTTTCCTTTAAAATTGATAATAGGTTATTCTATATCCCTGAGAGTGAGTTCCATTTTTATTTTAAAAATATATGAAATAAATGATTTATATATGGGAATATAAATTTTTTATTTTTTAGAAAATTATTTGTTATATATTTAATGAGTGAAGACCAAAATCATGATCAAAAGGACTTGAAACTTAATTTTCAGTCTAAAAATTGTCAAAGGAATAAAAATTTAGAAAATGGTTCTTATCCTGATATATATATTATATTATTGTTGATAATCCTTATCAATATTAATTTTTTAGGTATATTCTTTGTCATAAGAATTATTGTTTTTATATAGTACATAGAATGAGTTTTTACACCTACAGAAGGATTCATTATCAATTTATATTTAATTTTTTAATACATCTTATTAGATCCATGATTTTATGATAGAAATGATATATATTTTTTAAAAGTGAGGATGATATGATATTTTTGGAGTAACTCTTGCAATAATATTTTACACATTTGTATGATGGAACAAGATATAATGATGGAAACTACTAAGAGGGAAAAGAAAATGTTACCACCTGTTTGATCGGTTATACCAAGGTCAAATGAAGAAGAAAAATCAAGAGACCACATGGGTCAGTCTCCAAAAATAAGAATTTCAATAATCACTGTTGATGTTGTGAGTGCAGTTGGATAAGGAAATGAAGTAATTGTTGATGAAAAATAGGTTGATAATGTTTAATAAGAAGTTAAAAGGAAATATGAACATAAGGAATTTTTTCCTATTTCATGTGGAGCCACACTAGTAATCCTTCATTGGTTGTTTCTGATTTAGTGGATATATAATTGTCTGAATTATGTTAAAAAACATATGTTCATGGAGTGTCTGGTTCATAAAGAGTGTCATGTTTGGCTATAGTGGAGGTTGGACAACCTTCATGAGATATTTCTATAGATACTTCTAAACTTAATGTTGAATGATTCATTTGTATGTATAAAAATTTTGGATGATCATATCTTATCTCTAAGAAATGAACATGAAGATAAGAAGACGAATGTGGAAGAATTTATAAGCTCAAATGTTCCTCATGCCGAGTTTAAGATACAATCGATCCAATTCAGAAATATTCAATAATAATTTTTTACTATGGGTGATATTGATGATTTCATTAGAAATTCATATATAGAAATAAAATATAAAAAAGGGTAATATGTGATGAAAAATTTTTTGAGGAGATGAAGCAATTGTTGTGAAGATAATGATTGCCTCACAGTGAAAGTCAAGAACACGATTCCTCTTAAAAAACATCTCCGGATTTTATCAGAAGATTTGATGTTAATACATTACGGATAGAAAATTTTAATTGTAGACTTCACATTATTCAGTGTGACAACACTCCTTTGAATGTTCTTTTGAATAATCAATGAAATATGATATGAAAATTTACCTCTAATGATTTTTGGTTAGGGACAATTATGCATTAAGTTAGTGATTATATGACTAAATTCAATCAGTCTGAAGAATAATTAATGAATTTGTAAAGATAAATTTTGATGGGAGATTAAGGATTGATTAAGACACTAGGAAGATGATTCGTCAGTGTATAAGAGTTTTCATCTATAATTATCTAATCTAGTTAGTGATGATGAATTTTATTAATGAGTTTATCCAATCAATTCCCCATCCCACCCTATCCTCTTCCAGTGAAGAATAAGATGAATATGCCACCCCATTTTACACATACCAAACATTTTTATCAAATTTATTATTACTTTTTTCTAGAATATTACCTATGTTAAATAATTATGATTAAATTTCCATGACATTATAATTATTTAATAATGTTTACTGAAATTTCATTTTTTATTTTATATATCCAATTATTAAATAAAAATTATAAATGTATTTTTGATTAAAATATATTATATAACATTGAAATACTAGTATTGTATATATTAAATTATTTAAAATCTATATTCAAATGAAATATTTTTTATATCACAAAAAAAGAGGTAATTGAGTAAAAAAAAAATTTTATGTTTCTAAATTCACAAGAATTTATTTTTAATTCAAAAAAAATTTTAAATAAAAATAATTTTATTTTAAAAAGTTTTTACAAATCCTATATTTTCATTATGTTATATTATTGGTTTTTTATCATCTTAATTAGAATTATTTTTTGGTTTGTATTATCTCTATTATACTCTAAAATCTATGAAGATTTTGATGCTCAAAAATAACATTGAATTTTTTCTAATAATTTATCATTATGTATTTTTTAAAAATTTATATCATGTTTAGTTGTATAATTTTATATAATACAAAGATATGGGACATGATTATTTAACACTATTCATACCCTACATTTAAAAAAAGATTATATGGATCATTATCCCCATGCTATGTTGAACAGTAAACATATGGATCAGAAACTCTATGTTTCAGTACGGATTAAAAACCCTACATTATGTAAATGAACATTAGGATTATCAACCATAAATTTTAATAATAATGTGAAATTTTCATTCATTGGTGAATTTTTGAATCAATGTTCATACCCTATACTATGAAATGAAACCCTATGCAATTCCAAGAATCCCTATGATATGAAATGGAAACCTTCAAAGCACAATGGAACCCTACACTTTGAAAATGGACCTTATACTATAGATTTTAACACTACATTTGTCTATTGATTATCAGTTATTTTTAATCATAATATTTATCTGATATTTACGCAATGTTCATGATGGTGTAAAATAATGACTGAAAGATATCCCATGATAAATTCAAAGGATTATTTTTTCTGATATAATGAGTCATGTTAAATTGAATAAATCAATTATATTTATAAGTGATGTTATGACTCTTCTGAATAATTCATTTTGCATCTCAGGGATCTGTCAGGAGACTTTCATGGAACTAGAATAAAAAAGAAATCTATCTACTATCTATATATTCAATAATAATTTCAATTGATAAATATAATATGGTATATTTGTGAATATATTTTTTATCCAGAACAACTAAAACAATATACTGACTTTGTTTTTTAATGAATAATACACTTTGTAGATATAAATTCTCAACCTCTTACTATTCTGAAACTTCTATTTGAATGTTTCTATTATTATTGACGATCATTTTCAACTAGGATTGGTTCATTGAATTTACTTCTTGAATCCATCCATTTTTTAAAAAAAATATAACAACATGTCGTCAGTTTCTACTACTCAGACTCAATCATGGTAGAGTGTCACCTTATCGGTCTAAAATATGGTGATATTGGTTCCATATAAAAGGACCATTACATACATTTTATCTTTCTTGTAATGCTGTCAACTACCTACACTTAGTTGAGGATTTTTTGATCAAATGATAAGTGTTCCTTTCTAAGGAAAATAACCAAACACACAAAGACAGAGTTGATGGAGTGGAATAGGGGATCTTTTTACCCTAAACCAATATTAAAATTGTTGTGTTAATATTTATATTTATCCATTTCATAATTATATATTTTATAGAACATTTTATATCAACATCAATCATAAAAAAATTGAAAAAGCTGGGATCAATAAATATTTTTTCAAATACTCAATTCATCTATATTAAGTATATTTGAATTATTATATCCTAACATTATCTCCCATCATTAGTCTTAATATATTTTAAATATAATGGATACATAACAATTACTATATTAGAAAAGTCCATAATACTCAATGGTCTGATCCTAATTGTATATATTTCTATTACATGGTACATAAACACCATCATTCTCATAATTTAATAATTCATACTTCACATAGAAATGTTATACACACCCCTTGATAGTGTCAATGGTATTCCTAAATATTATTTTTATATTTACATTTTTTACATTCTGAGTGACACACTCCATGAATAATTTATGTTTTATTATATATTTATTTTGTTTCAAAATATGATATAATGGATTTTGGGGGTTAGGGTATAAGAAATTTATTCTTCTAGATGAAATAGTCTTGGTACATGGTCTTCCAAATTTTTTTAGTAATAATGTTGTAACCATGAGAAATTCCAATATCATCTTGACTGAAGTATTTCAACTTCTAATGAAATGATCATTACAAGGATTAGGTCAAGAGGTTGTTTTAGGGAATTCACTTAGTTTGTCTTCCCATAAGGATATTCCAAGGTAACTGTTATCTTTAGTTTTCAATGGGATTTGGTGACATAATCATTGACATTTTATTTCAAACACTTTCTCCTAATATTCGACCCATACTGATTTGCTATAATTTTGAAATTACCATGATACCCTTTCTCGTTTATCATAAATACCATATTAATCAATATTTATATTTAACCATACATTCTTTTATGCATGGGGAGGTTCTCCCCTTGGCGGTGGTTCTCCCACATTTTTGGTTGATCTCTACTTGAAATGTGTCAATTATACTCTCAATTACTCCTCATTTATCAAGATTTACTCATGATATATCGTCACCATAATTAATTAAACACCTAATATTATTTTATGACCTATGATAATGTGTTCGGTGAGCCACTATTGATGTTTCTTATGTATATTGTCTTGTAAGGGTCCGATCTTTTGGTTTCCAATCACTGTTTTGAAGGAAACTATGATTCCTCTATTGGTGATGTCAGTGTCTCTATATAATGGTTCAATAATAGGGAATAAATGTTTTTCATGTTTTTTTATATATTTTGGATTAATAAATTATTGATTTGTTATCTTTGATAGATAATTTTTGTAAATGAATCTTTTTTGTCTTAAAAAATGTTATAAAAACATTTTTTATTATAAATTAGTTTAAGCACGTTATGTTCTTTGTTAAATTACACTAAATATTTTTTGTCAATATAAAATGGGTTTTCAATACTATATTTGATGATTCAATGCATGTGGAATTTTTTTGTTATATTTTTTAAATGGTTTACATTAATGTCTTGATAAAATACATATTATTTAGATCTTTGGATGAATTAGGATATGGACCTATACAATCGGTAGAATGTATAAAACCACTATAGGATATGGTTTTGATACTAGTTGACTATGATAACAATCAATATCATTAGGATTAATAGTATGTTGGATTAGTATTCGTTTGGTTTCCTATATTATTTATCTAAATGGATATAACCCATTTGTGATCATATTTATTCATGATAAAAGAGAATCATTCATGGATTAATCACATATTTATATTTTCATTTATGGATCAATATGACCACATCTATTATTATTACTAATAATTATTATATTCATACTCATAGGTCCCTGTTTATTTATTTTATTAAAGAAACCCCATGATGTTTTTTTAGATGTATTTTCAAATCCAATAAATTATAATACATGTCTTTTATTCTATAGATAACATTTTCATGGTGATTTACACGGTATATATTCATTGTGGAATCTTAATTTGAATTTTCATTACACCTTTTATATGAAAGTAGATATATGAAGGCTTGGTTTTTAAGATATATGTAATGGTAAGGGTGTTACATTTCCATCAAAATTTTATTGGTTGACATATCATTTATGTATCGAGGGGATGTGGGTGATGGATGGTGACATGAAGAAAATATTTTATATTTTTTCATGGATTTTGTTTGTTTCTATGATTATACATGCCATTTTATAATAATCTCATTTTTTATTCTTCTTTCATGATATACACTTTTGTACCTTTATCTTGTTGAAAATGAGACATTTTGTCAATGTATTTCAGGGTGAAATATTTCCTGAGTTTTTCATGTTTATACCCATGTAATTGTTATATCTTATGGAAATCATTATCATGCCTCATCACTGGTGTGATGCTAGATTGGGTGATGTGTGAGGTCATAATTTGTTGCGCAATGAAAAAATTTTATCAATGAAAAGGTTTATATGTGGTGGTTTTTTGAAATATGATTATACAAAAATGGCTTGTGTGGAATGTGGTGATGTTTACATGTCTAGATCACAATTATATCTGAACTCGATTTACAATGTGTGGTCATGAAATTTTCATCATTATTTTGAGATTAATTTTGGATTTATATAGTTGAACCTTATCATGGTTTTTTCCCTTCATTTTCTACATGTTGACCTCTAATTCAATGAATCATATCTTGTCCTATAAAATTTATTTAAAGAATTTAATTTCGATTCTTAATGTTTATCTTTTTTTAAAGATACATTCATAAGATAATTATTATTTATCCTATAATTTTATTAGATAATTCCACCTATATTGAACATCTAAAATTAGGGGAGAAAACATGTGGGGAAAGTCATATAGTAAAAAAACCTTGTTGTACCTACATTGGTGGAAATGGTAATACATAAAATACATCCCCAATGTAACGTGGGTGATGGAAACAAATAACTGATGGGGGATATTCATTTTTTATTTTACCAAGAAAAAAACCACATATCGTCTATGGGGAAAAAGGTACCTAAGAACTCGATGAATGGATTGAGGAAATATAGAGGATGTTTTACATTGAAAAGAATATAGAGGACTATACCATGGGATTTACCACTGATATACATTAAGGGACTATTATGAAATGGGTTAATTATTGGGTGAAAGCTCAATTATATGAGGACCACCCTTGGATCACTTTTAAGAATTCATTCAATCATAATTTCAATCATGATGGTTTGTATGTGAAAAATGTCAAGGCGATTTTAAACAAGGATCGATTGTATCATTTATCGATGGATGATGGAAGTCATTTAACTAAGTTAGATCATCTATCTATATAATTTATAACTGAATGATAATTTACGGTTATATGGTTTAATATGTTTATATATCCTAATATTAGATAGTTTCTTATTCTATTGTGCATTCTTGACATTTATAGGTTAGTTGATAAAGTGGATATTGAAGTGGAATACATATAGTTGAATATTGGTATTAGGGATGCATATTTTATAGTATGGGATTGTAAGGGTGTATCATCTAGACCAAAAATTATGTGCATTAAGGGTTGTAATTTTTTTGGATCAATAACAAGAGGATTCATTGGGAATCCATACGGTGGTTTATTAAATTTTCGTAACATAATTGTTTGGTCCTCCTGGTTTTGGAAACAATATTCATTTTCCCCATATTCCCATAGTTATTCTATTATCTCATGCTTTTATGTCAGTATATTATTGTGAGATTCACATAATATTCATCATCATCTATTTTGATGAAAATTTGGGGATGTCAGTTAAATTTGTGAGGTACCGAGTATGGATGCACAATAATTCATGTCAGGTTTAACACATTCATCTCCCACAGAAACTGCCAATAGATACCATGTCTATATCGATTTAATTAACATCTTTCCAATTTCATGTTTTCACATATCATTTAAAACCCAATGACACTTAGGAAATCTCATTGGTTGAGAGGATGTGAAGTCAGTATCAACATACCCTTTTAGGTGGAATTACAGCATACTCTAAGACTCTATTATAACAAATATATATTCATGAATATCCTTTATGTCATGTTATGATGTTGGTTATACAAACAATAATAATATATTTTTGCATCTCACTAAATATAAAGTGGTTTTATTGATGAAATAAATATATATATATATATTAGTGGTTTGAAATCTATTTTGCATTATTTAATTGAAATTGGTGGAAGCTTATGTTTGTATTCCATAATTCTAGAAACACTAGAGTTTAATGTTATCTATTAATGTGGTTAGAGTTTCATGAAGGGGTTTAAACTAATATAAGGTTTCTTACATATCCTGTAATAATATGAATCAAAACCCACACAGTTCACTTTGGTTCAATTTATAGAGTTTAATGACATGATGAAATGATGTATTTGGGGAAAATAGGTATTTAGTAGAGAGATCAATCCTTAAAAAGGTTTCATAAATATTCTACATATAATAGGAATATATTTATTCATCACTGAATTTTTCTTTAACCATCCAGTGAATGGTGATAAATAATTAGTAATCGTAAAAGATATTTCTTCTGATATTGCTAATATACAAATGACTTTAGGGTTTACACCATTATGGATGAACGTTTATGGAAAATATTATATCCGGTCAATGAATGTGGATTACATGATGAGGTTTACCTGGTCTATTATTGTGATACTAGTGACACATTCATTAAAAATTCTTAATCTAACATGAGACATTCATGGTATGAAATAAATGACATATCTATTCATGGGACAAACTGCTTATGGACATGCAACTTATTATTAGAGGAATCCCTAATGGAGTGTTTTATAGTGTTATCAAGCCTTAATAATTTGTCCTATGTATCCTAATTATTGTGGGAATCAGATCCCTTATAGTTCAATTGAATGATATTCCCATAAGGGTTGGGTCTTATGAACTGAAGTTTCATGGATTTCCCCCGAAGCGTGTTCCAATATATATGCCCATTTATTATATAATGATGGGAACGTATGTTTGAATGAATCTTGGGATATTTTTGGTTCCACACATTAGAGTTTTTGTGAAATGGATGGGAGTACATGGTGGAGGATTCACATTTGATAACATATGACCCTAATCATCATACTGATAGAGGGTGGGGACCTTGAGTTTAATGAGTATCTCATAATGAGTGCATTAACCTAGCCCGTTATGGACCCTTCACATATGAAGTGTTAATTATTAATCAATTACTCATGGTTTGGGGTAAAAATGGTTTTAGGGAACATGTATGAGTATTACTTCAAGAAAAGGCTGTCATTTCTTGGGTGCCATGCTATCTTTCCAAGGATATTGTCTTAACATGTCCAGGTTGTCATTATAGGAAGTCTAGTGGTGCATTCTATACATTTATACTATTATTTTTATTATCTAAGTAATAATGTATTAGGGATATCACATGATCAATCTGAAAGGTCTTAATGGATTCTCATAAACCAGTTAATGTGTCCAGATGTCATCACATGATCAAGATGACAAGTCCCATAAAAATTGTGTTATCAAGATGACATGTTTTGTGGAATTCTCCTTGACCATATAACATTTATAGAATAATTTTAATAATCTGTAAGAATTTATTAAATTAATTTTTATATCCAATTATCATATATATAGGAAATCACATGATCTTGCTGGCGTATATGAAGGACTTCACATGAACCAACAAATATACACTTAGGACGTCACATGTACTAGATTCAATGTTTTATTTAAATTTTATAATTTGGATACATGATCCTAGAAAATTACATTACCATATAACATGTGTGGAAGAATCCCATGATCTAACTGACATGTCCATATGGATTAACATGAACTAGATGAAATATCTAAATTACATAACATGATTCGGATCACATTGTTGAAGGACATCAGATGATCTGGCTAATATGTCTGAGGGACTTCATGTGACTAGGATGACATTTTTGATGTACATTGTGTCATATTAACAATATATTGTGGAATATTTTCATTGTTGGTAAATTGGTCACAACATGTGAATCATCTCCTCCCATCATAATCAATATATTCATCATTGCATAACGCTTCCCCCATTTTATCAATTTATCTCATAAATGATGCAATATTTGTTAGTCGGTTTCCTAATATGGAATCTCATGATCAAGTCAACACAATGAAGACCAATCATGTTATCCAACTAGTATGGTGAAATTCCTTCATGTTAACAATGCATTTATCCTATGAAGGAAAACATGATTATGCATAATCACTTATGTCATTCATCATGTTTACCTAGTGGAATATGTTTTCAATTCCGTGGTTCTCCTCTCTTAGAATTCAACTCTCAATTATGACCTCTAATTTGTATTTTTATTTTTCTACCAAAAGTGGTGAATTTATTTGCCTCACCACCCTGTATTTGTGCCACATCATAAGACACATTAATTACATATATAAGATTGAGTCATTGGAAGGAGTTTCATATCACGTGTTTTCATAGTCTCTATCATGTGTTATCTATGATATCATCATCATGTTATTCGATGAAAATATATTGTGAGACCAGTACGTCCATTACCTATTTATATGACCATATCTTTTCATTAGTATTTTGTTTGATTAAATATAAATGTCAAATAAACAACTCATTATCATTCCATAAGGTATAGGTATATTGGCATGACTAGTTATTCTTCTAAAGTGGAATTCACATAACTGTGGATGTCATCTATTGGGCCTTTCACAAGATTATGATGGCCTGGAAAAGGTAATGTTTGTGATTTTTAAATTTATTATGTTATCTGCATAAGCCCTTCCCATGAAAATCATTATATCACTCATTCATATAATGGTACCAAATTTTTCAAATATTATTTTATAAATAAAAAACTCTTTGCACATTGGATTCTCATTTGGGTGGTACATGATGAAATTGACCAGACTGAGATCCTTTACATGATGATGGTGACATGTAATAAAATATTTTACATTCCATTGCCGAACATTCACTAGGGATCATGTGTGATATTTGAACTGATCACGTAAACCACATAAGTCCTTCCTGTGAAAATCAATCTAACTTCAATGGCATGATATTCTAAAATTACTATATTTTACATTACAAAAGTATTTAATGATTTTTAGGAATCTGATTATTGAAATGATTCATAGTTTGTGGAACTTGTATGGAATTAATCTCATTATCATGAGATCTTGTTTGGATCCCTCGATAAAATTAGTATACCATGATGGAAATGATTCATGTGATCATTTACTTATCATAGAGTGTTCATGAAACATTCGTATGATATCATTAGGGTCATGGGATTCATATGATAGTAGTTCGAAATACAATTTTATCAATGATTCTATTTTCGACCAATTGTGGAAAATGTACATTCAATTAATTTGGTGTATGTCAAATCATAAAATCACATATACTCAATTGGAGTGTGTTTGAAAATGACCCCCTCTTAAGAATGGTCTGAAGGGATATGAAATCGTCTTTTTAGAATATAAATTCCAACATATGTCCCCAAGGCTTACACCGGTTAGTGTTTCT
Source organism: Viscum album (assembly GCA_963277665.1). Taxonomy (NCBI): domain Eukaryota; kingdom Viridiplantae; phylum Streptophyta; class Magnoliopsida; order Santalales; family Viscaceae; genus Viscum; species Viscum album. The sequence continues at coordinate 500,560,283 of OY728159.1, forward strand.
AGTGACTTTGGTCTTCCATGAGACCATTCATATTTTTTTGTGCACCCTATAATTATGGGAGTGAGGGGATTTTCATTTCATTGGTGATTCAGACCCCCAAGGATCTCACAATCACATCATCTACATGAACAAAACACTATACCACTTCACATAACCCTTATATGAGAACCTCTTCACGAGTTCTAATCACATGATCTCCTTTATTGATGGAGTTGCCTTATAACATGATCAATAAATTTAATAACCAACACAACATAATTATGTTGAATGTTGATTCATGTTCTCGGGTCTATGGTTTCCCTATAGGATTCAAATGATCTTAGGAAGCTGTAGCATTATCTCTTAATTGTTATGTGGTTCATGTTTCTTAATTATTGTAATGTGATCGTGATTCCTAAAATGGTTCATGCTAATATGAGATGATTTTTCCATCATGTAACTCGTGATACCTATAATGGTTAAATTAATCATGAACTCATAGATGGTCCACGTGATATGTGTGATTCTATCAAAGATATGAGCTTATTTTACTCTTAATTTTTGAGGTTTTTTTATTGTCTGACATATGATTCTTTATATGTTTGGATGGCGTAATTTTCAAAAAAACATTGAATAATGTAGGTCATGTCGATGGTGTATCCTTGTAATTCCATGGCGGAAGTAGTGGATTCTGAACATTGTTCCGTTAACCATTCATACTGGGAAAACAAAAACACATTATGGGGTTAATAAATATGGAATATCGCCTATTTAGCTTACTACACTTTTATTGGTTCAACCATAAAAATGATTATTCCATCCTTCCACCACATTCATGGATAATGATTCATTCATGGGTTTTGAGGAACCATAACACAATTAGAGAATATAAATCCAATATATATGTCACTTCATTTGTGATGAAAAATTCTCATATGGGTATATACTTAATTTTATTTCCATAGTGATTAGATGATGTAGTATAAATAGTATTTATTCAACCTTATATATGAATCAATAATATGGATATCTTTAATGAATAATATTTTCAAATGGTTTACTATCTTGGACCTTCGGTCAGGTGGGGGGTTTCAAAAATTATAGGACTACCCCTTCATGGTGTAATAGACTTTTACATAATTATACATTGACATAAAAATACTGGGTTACATATAAATATTTATATCTAACAACCGCACTCTTATTGTTAAAAGGGTATGATGGTGGATTTGGTCAGTCAATGGAGTCCAAAAATGAAAACATTTCACTATATAAATAGAAAATTTGTCATCAACTATTGGGATGTCATGAAAATATATTGACAATATAATTTAAAATGTATGAATGAAAATTTTCTCCCTCCATCTTTTTTTGGGATTACATAGAAATAACCCTCCCGTTAATTCAGAGTTAATCTATCTTACTGAAAAGGCCCTTAAAATGTACCCACATATGGCTGTGGACATTCTATTTATATAATGGGATATATTGTTTATTAAGAAGTCCATTTAAGAACCCAAAAACAAGAAGATTGTGGATTTTAAATTTATTAATTCTCAATGTTCTGAAGGTTCTTGCTAGCCCACAATTGAAAATGGTTTGTTTAACAACTTGTGGTGGGTGGTATTTCTCAATATTGATCAAACCATTCAGTTGGAAATCTTTCTATCTATGTAGAAAAGTGGTATCCTTATCCTGATCATATGCCATGATGGGTTCATAGTTTCCTCTATTATGATGGGAACATCCCTGGTAGTCAGAATGCACATTAGGTTGTCCATGACATTGTTCGATAGAAAAAACCATCTCCAACACATTATTTATAGGGGAAGATACCTATAAATAGTTAATGACCCCTTACAAGTGTCACTCTATTGGATTTGACATCACGTGCTCATATAAAAATATATGAGCAACCAGAACATCCCCATAATTCATTTGAATAAGTTTTTATAGTGTAATAGTTTGGTGACACCCATCACCTTTTAGAACTATGAAATAATGATCTGCTTGATATGTTATGAATTCATACATAACCATCCTTATAAGATACAAATTTTTATTACTGAAAAAGTATGTGGATGCTCTGAGGTTTGGACTTATATTAAATCAATTATTTTGGGTATTCCTTCCTCCTCAATAGAGGGTAACATTATTTGTGAGTGGAATGATCCATGTTAGTTCAGTCATCAGTTTAAATGAATTAAAAAAAATTCCTTTCTAGTAAATATATTTTAACTTCAATTCACCAAATGGTGGATCATTGGTTTTAGTCAATGGTTACCATTTTTGATACTCATATACTAATATTATTTCTTATAAATAAGGATATTATTATTCTGTCTCAATTCAATGTCAAGGCTTGGATTCATTCATAAACTAATGGGATATTATTTATATCAATAAAAACAGATATAAAGTTACCATCGATATTATATGTTCAACAAATACCTAGAAATAATGTTTCTTCATATAAACCATCATCATCAGATATTCCTCACAAGGAAATGAGTTACCTAACATTGGGTTCGTTATTAGGAAGTGTATTAAAAGAAATGGAAGTAATAAGCACAGTGTGTGTATGTCAACCCATATTTCAATTGAAATTCTCCATTACATTTCATCACTAGAGGAACTCCATGGTATCAAACATAGTTGATGAACTCTAGGAGATTTTGTGTCAGGTGTAGATACACATGGAGGGTTTTGTGTTCATTATTGGTCCCATATACATCACCTTAAAAACACATCCCACTGAGGATAAGACTATCCATAGATAAATTTATGTATAGATGGAATGGGTGAAGGAAACTATACACTGCTAATCCAATGTATTACATATGGTGTTTCATAGCATAGTGTATTTTTTCGGGATGATTATGGTATCATATCACTAAAATATATTTAAAAATAGCCCCAATAACAAGTTCAAATGGATAATATTCCCTCATAAATGTTATGATGACTATTATATTTTCATGGTACTTGAAATAAGATGAAGGGGATATGTTACATCTACCATACCTAGTCTATTCAATTTGGGGTACAACTATTGGAGCAGAAAAGTTAGATGATCAGGGGTCAAATGGTGAGGGATCCATAGTCAAATGGATCCAACGATGGCAGTCAATCCCACTCCTATTACATCATGGTCAACACCACTATTGGTTACATATTCAGTGTCCATGTATTTATCCCCTTCCTTGGTGAGTTCCTAGAACAATATATTAAAAAAGAATAATTATATTTATCCAATATTTTACACCCTGAACCCTAGAGTAAGTGTAACGAATTAATTGTTTTCTCCATCCAAACCCATTCTACAACATATTCTGGTTTGAATTTTTTTTAAATTCAACAATGATATAATGGTGAGGCATATAAATATATCCCTATAAATATGTTTTGGTTTTATAGAATTTTATTATAATCATTATAATTTGACCCAATCCATCATGAAGTGGAAATTGTTGAGGTTATGGCACAGTTAGTCCTAATGCCTCAAGGGCTGGAAATGGTTGAGGTTCGTGAATGGTCAGACCCAACACCTCAAGAAGTAGAAATGGTTGATGTTCCTACATGATCTCACATGGATCCTAGAACTAACCTCTAACATTGATTCCATTAGACCCGGTATAAGAAAATTCACATTTGAATGAGGTTGATACTCGTAGATATTCTCATACTGATTTAACCATGATGGGATAATATCTAAGATAATGTGAATGCTTATTTCTAGAAAAAACTTCTTTTTCATTGTATAATATATCACACAACATTTCCTTACTATTATGTACCATAAATGTGGTTTTTAAACTATGATAATTGTGAAATCATCGGTGGCATCACAAATTTTCTCACCACTAGAGGGCATTGCCTCTTTTCCCATATATGGATGGGGGAAAACATTGTAGTGTTACAAATGAGAATGGTTTGTTTGTTATATTAATCATGGATAGTAATAATTTAATAGAATCATATAGTTCACATACTAAATGATAATATATTGTGCCTATCACTAAATTAACCTCCCTTCGGGGCTATGAGGTCTTATATCCTTCTTCTTCATATTTCCCCCCAACAAATGTCGACTGAAATGGAATCCGAATATATTCCATGTGTATAATGGGGTTGGAACATGTTTCTCTCCCCTAGAAACATGGCCCCATAATATATATCACTATTTCTATCATAGGATTGTTTTGAGACCTGGGGTATGTGAAATTTCATCATCAAATGTGGATACATGTTTGGGTGATATTTATACTTTTATTTTCATAGTCCCCATTTAGAAGATAGATTTAATCAGTCACCGAAGATATATCTTCCACATAATTGACTATAATTTATTTGATAATAAGTTCCTTAATGGGAATGTGAAAGGAAATGATTTTCCTAATAGAACAAAGGAGAGAACTGAAGTTAAGGGGGATGGTGACATAGGCATTATATTATGTTAAATGTAGTTGGGACAAGGAATTTATTGTGTCATTCCAATGTGTTAAAGGGATAATATCTAACAAATATTTTATCTATTATTGGAAAGTAGATATTATTTTACTATATTCTGAATGAAATCAAATTTAGTAAAAGCTATCATGGTTTCGGTACACACAGATAACCTTACAAAAAACTATTCCAGAGAATCATGACCTTCATGACTTGAAGAGAAGGCTTGGATTTATGTTTTTTTCAAGAGGAAGAATTACAGAGGGGTTTAGAGATGGAAATTTAATGGTTTTGTTAATAGGACAAGTCTATGGACTCCATGGATATTAATTTAAAACATATCAAGGAATCCAAAATGTAAATTTTAAAATGGGCATGTACTTTTTTTGATAATTAGTTTGTTTTGATGATTTGATAGAGATATATAGGGTGATAGTGATTCCTACCTCCTATGTTCTTGATTGGTTATCATATTTTTTGGACATAATATTATTCATTCATTATTTATTTCTTCCTTCATGTGCATTAAATTTGGTTGGCCCTTTATTTTATATATCAATGATGATAACTAATATTTTTGTAATCAATAGTATAACCAAAATTTGGAAATTTAATACTTGAATCATAACAAACATATCTTGATAATTACCCATGACTATTTAATGGAATAATTATCCTCATTGTTGTATCTTATCTAAAAATTATGATATTACCTAATGTAAGAATAACATTTTGTTAAACTCATCCCAATGGTAAAGTGTTCTAATTCATTTCTAACTAAATGAATTTTGCAAGAATATTTTTAGTTTTTCCCATGAATGGTAAGGATCCCTATTGGATTTGAATATTTTATTGTATATTATAATAAATTTTTCAAAAATTAATATCAGGTAATTCTAATAATCATGGAATCAGTATTTTCATTGGGTACACTTTATAGGTCTTCAACCTAACATGTTTATTAATTTTACATATCATACATGCTCTGTGTTTCTTAGATAACAAAACCCACATATCCAATATGAAAAGTCTCATTTTTATCTTCTGATCCTATTACATATTTTCATAATGGAAAATATTGTGTCTCTTTAAAATGGATGATTAAAGGACATCTATACATGACCATTTCTATATATTAAGTGATTTTAGATAAGATTATTTATTTCTGTAGTTTAGTGTATTTTAGAATAAACCATCTATTATTGTAGTTTGGGGTTTTCCATCTTGAACTGTATAACATTGAATCTTAATTTTCTTTATCAGGGATTATATACTATTATATTTTATGTTCTTTTATCTCAAAACATATATTTTTCTTATTTTTGGTATTCTTGATGGGATAGTTTATTGCTGTAGTACATATTATTCTAACTCAAAATACCTATTGGTATATTTTAGTGTCTCTTAGCTCAGCATATTTATTATTGTTTATTAAGGTCTCCTAACATGTATCTTATAATATTTTAGTTAAATATATTTAATGTTAGACCATCTGTTTTTTCTATCTAGGTTATTCTAGCCCAGACCATATATTGTTGTATTTTAGTGTATTATATCTTAGACCTTCTATACTGTATTTTAGTTTTTTCTATCATATATAATATGTTATTATATTTTATTTTATTTAAATTGAACCATTTTTTTTAGTTTAGTGTCTTCTAGCTAAAACTATTGATTGATGACTTTTAGGTTTTTATAGCTTCGACCATTTAATGTTATAGTTTATGGCCCTCTAGCTCAAGCATTTTATTGTTACAGTTCATGTTCTTATATATTAGACCATCCATTGATTTAGTTTATTGTATTGTATCTTATACACTATATTATTGTATTTTAAAGTCATTTATATGAGACTATATATTGTTGTTTGTGAAGGATGTGTATTGATGAATGGTTTGGAACCCCAAAATCCTTAATCGGATTCTGAATAATTATTATTAATTAAGGATTATCATACCATACGTTATTAGTTTATATTATAAAGAATGAGTGTTCATAAAGGGTTATAAAACCCTTAATTCAAACCTAAATTATGTAGGGTAAATATTCATTATGGGTTATGGAACCCTAGATCCTTACCTTAACGATTTTTTGTAGATTGTAAAATGTTATAGATAATGATTCTACATCGATAGATGGAATATAGGGTCTGTAAATTACTTTCCCATGATGTTGATCATGTGAATATGGAATGGGATAGACATGTTATGGATGAATGAAAAAAACTCTAAGGTGTCGAGTTCTGCAATTGATGTATATATGGATCAAGTGGATTAGAGGTCCATTTTTGCAAAGATGATATGACTATTGTTAATCGGTCAAAGTACATTATTTATGATCCCAAAGGGCATAGATGCATGGTCAGAGAAATGGTTCCCTACTACTTTCCTTATTTTGGGAATTCTTTTTTATGTTATAAACGTTAGAATGATGAAGTCGAGTATTTGGAAAAGATATATAGAAGAAGGTCTCTATCATGATATTGGTGTTTGGTTTGTTATTTTGAAGCTTCAAACCTAAAAAATGTTTTTTTTATTTTTGTGTGGCCCATAAAAATTTTCCAGAATAAAATATTTCATTCTTTATTTGATAATGGGTACAATTGATTGTGATGTAATATCTTGGGTGTCTATTATGCTTGAATAATCTGGTTATGGGGATTGAAAATAATGGCATAAGAATTTATAAGTCAACTAAATACGGTGTCTAGTGGACATGAGATGATAGTTAGTAATTGATTATACTGATATCCCATGTAAATAAGACAATAAACCCTATATTTTAGGGGGCCACTCCTCTAAGACCAACATACATAATATGTGCAAGATGTTAAATATTTTCATTATTAACCATTAAATCCTATTGGTGACTCTTTGGATTAGTTGGTCCCTATTACGTGTTTTTTAGAGGGTAAAACTAGGATCATGGGAGCCCGTGCTCTATGGAGTTCTAGAATAAGTATTTCAAATCATGTTATTTGTGAGTGTCAACTTAGACACCAAACACCGAAAGGTGATTTTGAGAAATATAACATTACAAATTTTTTTGAACACCGTAATGTTATTTTTCCACCTAATGAACACGTTATCACAGTGATGAGCTTTTACAAATCACTAATTTAACTTTTTCCTTGACCATGGGGTCGAGTGATCTTGGAATAACATTTATAAGGTCCAAAATGATGGATCTATTGGATTTTACATTTTATTTATTCTCTAAATCATTCAAAAACATACTGACAAAGAGTTCAATAAGATAATACTTGACTTTTTCATTGACATCCTATTGGGGGTTTTAATCTGGACATGTTTTATGTCCCTTTCGGTAGCAGTTTAGGGTATCACAATTTTTACTATAAAAAGATAATGTTTATGGTCTTATATATTTGTCCAAAGTGAATGTATTTTAAAGTCATTGTGCACATGGATATGGTATTAGGGGGTGTTACATAAAAAATAATTATTATTCCTATTTTTTAATGTAATCCAAAATCATTTTGAATAGAAGATGAATATTTTTTAAATCAAGCCTCATGATTATAGTGTCATGATTAATGATATGTGACAACATGATGATGAAGATGATGATGATGATGGTGATGATTGTGAATCACTTAACAGTAAGAAGATCAACATTTGATTTTGTATCTGATCATAAGTGTTAGAGGTACATTATAGCAAGGAGGAGACACCTCTATTTAATGAGTTAAATTATATTGTGCATAGTCCCATTATGCTTACATGAATTATCATTTAGTGATATCCATTATCATCTAGGACATAGAAGCAATGTTTGTATACACATGATACTCTATGGATAAAAATTTTGTTTTATGTATTAAGGTTTTCAAAAAGGTGATGGGGGAACCTCGATATTTTGGTAGACCAAGATTATTCTCATACGGTCCTTTGATATGAAGTCATGATAGAAGATGCTCTATATAGTTTATGTTCCTGAAATAGAGACACATATACCATACTGTTTAACATCATGGAATGAGGACATCAACCATAAAATTTTAACATAATTAATTAAGGATGTAAGAACTAAAATATAATTGTATAAGATTTTATTAAATATTATACTCACTTGATGGGGGAATTTAATTGAGGAAGGCATATTATAACTTTTCATAGGCTTACTGGTCAGTTTCCATGCATTGAATCCCTTCATATTCATATATATCTCATGTGTAAGGAATCCATATGTAAATAAGATTCATAACCAGTAAATTAGGTTTTTATAAATAATCACTTATTAAATAGAGTCCTAAGCATTTTTTGGTTAGGATTCCATGGGTTTCCCTATACATATTATAATTGTCAGAATACTTACATAGTCCTATCTTTTAAGAAGATCACTCTGTTTAGAATTAACTCATATGTAAGAGGGAGCAGTATTTTAGTACTATTTCCTTAGTGATTCTTCACATAACATTCAACTATAGGGTTGTCTACATAGATTGGGTTCATACAGAGGGAAATGGAATTTTGAAATTTCATTCTGGTATGGAGGTGAATGATCCGTCTGTAGCACTAATTGAATGATAGGATGACCCACTCTAAGTTATTTTTGGTATATTATGATAGTCCATAGGTCTCATAGTTTCACATTATGTGACTATGAATTTTTTTTTTTGTTAACACCATGATATTAGGATATTGTTGTGCAGTTTAATTTCATGAAACTAGGATATATTATTGTATATAATGATTAACTCTAGACACATGGGACATCATTTAAGAAGAATACTCAGGAATAAGGGGTACAATAATACTGAATTGTAATCCTTATTTTTAAATAGATATAATGCATATATGTGTAATATTAAGAGTATATTAATCCTCTGTAATAGTTGGTTTGTGGTAAGTGTAAATCATAACCTAATAATATCTGATCTAACTGTTGGTAAAAATTGGTGGGTGAAAGTCACCCATTAATAATATTGGATGCCCATATTCTATTCCATCACATCAATAACCCAACTATTTAATGGGGTCTACTAATTTGGATCCAAAACCACTGATTACATCTAAGATATGTGTTGTTTCTATATTTAATTGTGAATCTTCGTGGTTCTCCATTGGATTATCTTGTACATATTACAATTTTTCTACAATGGAAAAAGAGGAAAAGGGGAATCTAGGGATAATGGGTTTCTATGAGAATTACATAAACATGAGGAATTTGATTGTATCTACATAGATATCCATGATATGAAGTTATTTAATGGAGAAAATAATATTCTAGAATGGTTCATGAAAACATAATGTTATTCGAACTTGTATTGAACATATTAATTGGGGATGGTATAAAACATGTGATTTTAGAGTGCCCATCTAGCAGAAGGGATGGTCTATCCATGTAGACCACTAATAATGTTGATTAATATCACGATATGAGGATTTTTATCATTTATTTTATTGTCATGTGAATAATATGAGGTTCCCTATATTTGGATTGAATGTAACTCAATTGTGTAAGTTAAAGGGACTTTCCAGGTTCCCTAACCTCACATGAGTATTTATTGGTGTGAGAAAAAAAATTCAATGTTATGTTTTATTGAGTAATGTGATGGTTCATGGCCTAGAACAGGAGGGGTTAATCAAATATTATAAAGAATGGGAGTCCTCACCCAAACATGGTTATCAACAATGGACTGGTTAGGGGTAATGATAACTGAAATATTTTCATGGAATGTTGAATCTAGGAATCACTAAAAGTAATATAGTATGGAAATAAATTCACAAATAGTTTTTTTTAAGAAAGATACCTACACATATCATGATTATGTGTAGGGAATTTTCTTTTTACAATTACATAACAGCTATACTCATGATTGAAAACATGAGAATCACTATGTATCATGAGGTAAGAGGAATCATGAAACAAATAGTTCAGATGTTAAATCCATCACTCTACATGAAATACTCTATGGGGAGAATAAATTTATATCATATTATAATTGAGCTTAGGTTTTTTAATCTTGTTTTCATTCTCTATCATGTAATAATAGGTATCAAAACAAATTTAGTTCTTGATAATGATTCTAGTATTGGTCGAGGACATAAGCATGGAGGTGTTCGTTTTAATATATGTTATGGGTGGGACCATGTTTTATGATATTGGTGTCATTATGTAACATATTATAATTAGTGATCATGACAATGATAATTCTTGAATTGAAAATTTCCTAATCATGTATGAACTTTTCATAGGGGGGGGATGTTTTTTCATTTAAATTTTGGATGAACCCTTGAATGGAGATTAATGCATCACTATATATCTTTTTTATAAAAGGAATCATTAAAAACATAGTTCATATATGAAATTTCTCTATGTTGGGTTTCCCAAAACATTATAAGGGGAGACATATTTTATATTTCTTCGAGATCGTTGATTGGAGATCCATATTTGACTATGTATTGTATAATAATAGGAATCATCCATCACAAAGAAATTAAAATATAAACTTACATGGATGTGTAATTCATTCCATTAATATTGTGTCTGGACCCAATATAAAGAATATATGAATAACTAAATATCCATTAGAAACAATAATACAGATGCACATAGTTCTTGGATGGAAAATTCCAAAAAGAATGTTTGACCCACACACATATAAGGTTACATTTTTCCATTCAATACATTGGATAGGCTCATGATTTTTGATTTGGATATATCTACATATATTGTAAAATTATGAAACAATCCACACATATTTATTTAATTAAAAACATCATTTAAATGTATGGTTTATATTGAAAAGATGGGAACATTTTTCTATTCTATATTGTGGTTAGAACCATGTTTCATGATTTGAGAATCACTATATATCTTATAGAAATTTTAATCATGCAATATATAGTTCATCATTGTAAAATTCCATACATGGGGGTGACCCATTCATAAAGATGAAAATACTGCATTTTGTTTTCCCCACAAATCTATCTCATATGATGTGATCCATTCATGAAGTAATATCTTCCATGCAATATAATATCATTTGGTGGGAAGCCTTCTATAAATTTTAATGTCAGGTGGTGGGGACATAAAATGCTCTTTAGTTAAAAGTATTTCTACCATTACATGGAATATTTTTTGGAAGATATGAAAATTACAATAAGGGAGACCTCACATTGGTGGGGTAATGAATTGACCCTCTATTGTGCCAAATGAGTATGATCCATTTTATTAGACCTTATATCTGACATAAGTCTCATTCAACATGGGTTCCATATTTTTTCATTATATCCTAGTATCATTGGGGTTCTAATTACGTGTATCATTTCTCCTTGGATGAATTATGGGAGGTGACGACTTTCCAAATTCGATTATGATGAACATTGTGTTTTTAGTGTACAAAACCATTTCACATCGATTAGTTCAAAATTATCTATCTACTTATCTAATTTCCCATCATCAAGGAGTTGTTTTCATATAAAAATTTGAATAAAGGAAAACTAAACATCTATGGGAAATACAACCACAGTACCCCAGACTAATGAATATGGGTTCAACAACATTTTAGTGACATGGTCGTACGGTAGGAAAAAAAATGATGAAAGTGCTTGTCCAAAAAATACTAATTATCATTTTCCCTGATTTTATGATGTACATTTTAAAAAGTCATATTGAAGGACACTATCTATCCATTTTTGTTATACATGATGGAAGGAAGAATTGATGGACTCAATTTCATACTTTGGGAATTGTTTCATTTGTATATAAGAGTAGATAATGGTATCATTATTTTTTAGTATTGTTTGAGGGACACTAAATATGGTGATAATATTATATATTATAATATGGATGATATTCATAATTATGACATCCTTGAATACTATTTTAGTATTCCATTTGGAAAATTAGTATATAGGTTTAATGAATTAATTAATATTCTTATTTTTATCTATGGGATGTGTCCCCACATCATCCATAGTCAAAACTAAAAATATACATCAATTCATAGCTATATGTAGAAAATATGGGGGTTAATTGATTATTATTCCATTAATATATTATGAATGAAGTTTATTTATTAATTTCACATATTCCAACATCATATTTTACAAATTGTAACCCATAATCTGAATTAGTTGGTAGAGTCCAGTCCAAAAATGATTACGGTTATAAGATCCTTCATGTAATTTTCCCATGATGGATAGATTATATCCTTCTATAATTCATCTGTGAATGAATCCTTCAAAGAATCATTTATTTTGGGGATATCTATTCATTCAGCCTTTGTTCGAGGTTAAAATTCTCTACTCACCTTTAAATATGTTGTTTTTTGCATGATCTGATTGGAGGGTCCCTTTTTGCTGGTAATCTATTATGTTATTCATCTAGACAGGGGTGGATACTATCGTATCACATTCAAGGGAGTCATTGAAATGATTAAATTACTCCATGATATATACAATGAATGATGAGACCACTCATCATTTCATGATTTAGAAAACAACTTCATCATGATCTAGTTCTTCTAGGATTGTGTCTAAGTTTTCTAGAGAATTAGTACGAGAAATTTTTAATTGATGGACATGATGAAAATCAGTCCTCATGGGAATTATTCCATCAATCATTTGAATTAATCGATGAGGGATGCAATATATTCATTATTGATTTCATAATAACAATTGATCTATTTGATTACTATCCTTGAGTCCATCCTTATACATAGGTTGGATATATAGAGATATAGGGCCTTCTCCATGAATTTAATGAGGTATAGGTATTCATCTAGAGTATACATGAAGAATTCAGATAGTGAAAAAGAGTATGGAAGAGTTTCATTTATTTGGGAATAAAATACAATCTATTGTCTACACTGGTTGAGATTTATGTATTCAAACATTTTTCCAATATGTCTATAGTAGAAAAAATTTTAATATATCTCCCATGATCTTGTAGTGTAATGGGGATAGAATACATCATAATCATGATGTTCAATTTCCTCTAGTGTTCCATCCAGAGATGGATGTTCCATACAAAAAATTTATAGGATATATTAATTAATTTAAATATGTGAAAAAAATTTCATATCACAGTAGTTTAGGATAGCCACCCATCAGTCCAAATTCAATGTGGACATTTCAAATTCATGTATGCACAAAATAGGTTCAATATGAGAGATTTACGGAACATATTAATACCAAAATTAATTCGTTAGATTATCCATTGTAGTGTTGAGGGTAATAAGATTATTCTCTATATCTAAATACTCGGTCCCAGTACCTACACCCATTTAACTAAGGTAGTAGAGTCTATTTTCAATACCTATATTATTTTTTATGTGATGAGGGAACCAAGATTTTATTCCTTGGAACCCACATGTAGAATGAGTGGATTTCCCGCTACTAGAGTCATCATGATTAGAGGATGTAGTACGTACTTCATACAATTACCAAATGATTTATTGTAGTCATATTCCTATCTATAAGAAACTCCATTGTTCATTATCTAAGTGAAAGGGATATATTTTCTAGATTTATTTGAAATGAAATTTCAAATATAAGTGAGGATCTATTGGTGCCCCCTCAGTTCATTAAGACTCTATGGGGTGTCATTTCAATGATTAACTAGTCATTATTGGACTGAAGACGATGTAATGGTGTCTTACCCCAATTCTATGGAATTTACATAATGTTACTCGAAATACACACTATAGAAGATCCCCATTTAAATTATGTAGCTATAATTTTTTATGATTTTTTAAATTTTCTGAGGATATCACATTGTTTTCCTGATTGAACTACTAGGTCATCGATGAAACATTCCAAGATTTATTCCAATATGTTTTTAAATAATGTTTTTATAGTTTGGTGGTTAGTATCATGAGTGTTATATAAACCAATGGGAAAAACCTGATAGGAAAAGATACCTCGAGGTTCTCTAAAGAAATTTGATTCCACATTTTATTAGGAAATCAATATATGATTATACCTTGAATACCCATCCATTGAAGAAATGTCTTGGAATCTAGATGTTTCATTGATGAAATGTTATGTTATTGGAAATCGTATATCATTTTTCGGGTTTTGTTAGTTATGGTCTATGAAGTCAGTACAACCCCAAATATTCCCATTAGTTTTCTCAATAATGAGTATTTTGCTATTCCATGTTGAGTTCATATTATCTCATATGATGTTGTCCTTGAAATCTTTTTTAACATTTGATTCTAAATAATTTTCATGAAATAAAATCATTCTCTTAGATATATTATTTAAACCTCAATGGTCAAGGGGTAATACTAGGTGACAAGTAGCCACATTGAGGATCTGTCAAGGTATCTCGGTATAATTCTATGTGAACAAATATTGATGATACATCATACATGAAAATCATATATCCTTCTCCTTGATATCTATGTTAGAACAAACCAATATACATCACATTTCTTCAACTGTTTCCAAATTCACATATATGATCTGATCAATTGTGGTGGAGATGACAACCTAAAATGTTAAAGGGGAATTTCTCAAGTCATCCTCTTATTCTTCCAAATATATAAATTGATTGAGTATTTTTCTGAAATTTTGGTTAATCCATGTGAATATCTATCACTATTGGGAGAATATAATCCATGATAATGGGAATCAACATCTTAATCTCCCAACGTTCGTGTAGAGACATTCAATAGTTTCATGACTTCTTCATTCTACTATCAGTAGAAAGAGAGGTATATATATCATGAGTTGAGAAGATTTTCTTTGGCGAATATTAAATATTATTTGATATCATTAATAATTTATAAAGATAATGTGGGGAATTAGAATAAGGGACCTTTGAGGAATAGTCTTCCTCAGATGTGATTTATAACACATGAGTATGAACAGCTGATGTTTGTATCTCATGACCAAATTTTAGGATTTTGTTTACATACTCAATAAGATTAATGGGAAACACATAATTGATGTCAAGAATCCTCTAGAGATTAAAAAGGGTGGTTTAGAATCCATTGAGAGTGGAAACATAAATATAATCATCCATCATTGGCTTTATGTATTCTCTTGTTTAGAATCATTCCTCAATAAATTTATCGAATCAAGACTCAATGATGGCACCACCACCACATCATCTTGTGACAATAACATTGATAGGGTATTTCCAAAATTGATAAAATTTTTATGTTATCATTACATATATATGGAGGCAAGATCGACCTTGATATACATTATATGTTGTGTCATTATATATTACCATTAACATTTTATTAGAAGTGATATTTCCGAATTGTGCTCTTACCAAGAACTTTTTGATGGGCCTTTACATGCTTTTTTCAATCCCTTGAATGGTAAGTCTCATCAGACACAAGTCTCCTTCGCTATAAACCAATCATTTAAGGGTCTATATTAAGATATGTTTGATCATATTACCATGTTTATTACACCCATAAATGTTTTGAGATATTTTAGTTTATTTATTAATTTTAAATTTTAAAATTTTTTTGTTACATGTCACATTGTGATTAATTAAATCAAGGAAGATTATTGAAATATTATTATTTAACATGATTGTTATCAACATGAATATTGAATAGTATGAATAAATAAAATTAAATAAATTATGGAAAATATATGGTCTACACATGTATATAAAATTAATGTTTTGGTGAATATTTATTTAGAAATGAAAAAAATTGAAAAAAGGAAATATTTTTCTTAAAACCAGTTTTTATGAAAATACACATTTTTTATCTAAAACAAAACAATCCATTATTGGTGAAATATTTTAATGATATTTATATATTATATCTTTTGTAAAAATATTAATACTTATCTTATGTGTTTTATACCCAAGATATGAGATTAAATCGAATTTCACAGTTTTAACTATATTTTTATAAAAATTTGTTTTTCCAATTTATGTGCATATTTTGAAAAAAAATTACGAACATTTTATAATATATATTTTTAAAATATAATTTTTCTTATCTAAATCAGAGTGTTAAAACAATTATAGCATGAATGTTTAAATTATTTTCAAAAGATAAATGTTTTTAAGGATAGGGAAAAAAATTAGTTTTTATGAACAATTGTAATTTATTTAAAAGATTTTAAATTAATTGAAAAACATTATGATAGTTTAAGAATAAAATTTATTTTAATTATAAATCTATTAATCCAATTTTGGTAATTTAATTCATTTTATTATTTAATCTTTTTATAAGAACTAATAACACTTTTGAACATTTTCTCTTTGATATCGTGGTTCCTCTGCGCGTCGGTGGGATTAATATTAAATATAATTTTCTCACATATGAGAGTAAAATTAATTGAAATGGATTAAATATTTTAAATAATAATAATTTATATTATATAATATGTAATATTTAGTTTTTAAACATTATGAATAGTTAAATTTATAAAATCTATTTGTTGTAGTTATGATAAAAATGGTTTCAACGGTGGTTAAAATAAAAATATAGTGGTTAAAAAGACCCAATACGTATAAAAAAATCTATTATATAGATATAATATGAAATTATATCATATATGATCTATAATATACCTTTATTATTCTTCAACCATGTTAATATTTTGGGTACACCGTTTTTAATTCTAAACATGCAATTGTGTTATGCACCTCACATATAAAAGGCCTTCACTCTGCTCTCCTCTTCCCACATCCAAAATCATTTGGTTCTGTAATTTAAAACAATAGAAAATTATTTATTCCATCAAATAATATTATATTCATTATTTTAGTCATAAATCCATCCTATAAATAATTTTATAAAACCCATAGGTAGTTTTATGTAATAGTTGTAATGGCCCAAACTGAGCATTTTATATTATTTCATCCTTCACATCCATCCATTGTTATTAAAAAATGTAGATATAATAACTATAATATATTCAATATACTATTATTTTATTATTTTAATTTTATAAAATAAATCATTCTCTACCACTACGAAATGTGTTTTGAAATCATCATTCATTAGTACAAATAACTACCACCATGCAAACAGATGTTTTACACTTTCTGTCACCATCTCCCACATATGTATATAATAACAGAATTATTGATTATATATTATATATATTATATTATTTATCATTTATTTAATTGTGACATAATATTTTTCTTGTTATTATTCATTCTGATAGAGTATGATAACATCTTTCATGTGTACGGATGACTTTGACCTCGTGATGTGAAATGATTCTTTCATTCTATACATGGAAGATAATAAGTATGTTTTTAAATAATATATGTGATATATATGAATTAAAATTGATTATTTAGTATTAATAAATTTTTTGTCTTTATTTATTTTATTCTATCATTAAAATAGATATTATTTTCAAGTGTACAAACGGCCTACCATCTATAGGAATCATGTCCTTCATTTTCAATATATAACTTTTATAGATCCCAATGAATTTATTTATACGGAAAATAAATTTTATTTAAATCATGGATAAGATTTTTAATATTATTAAAATATGATAACAATAATTCGAAAAAATTTAAGAATATAACAATTACATGAAAAAATAGTTATTTCCTGAAAGAAGACAATAACATTGAATTGTTAATTAACTTGAAATAAAAGGTCATGAGTAAATAATATATTATATCACATATATATAAATATATATGTATGTATTTATGTTTATTAGATATTTTTATAATAATAATATATTTATTATTCCAGTGGTGTAAATGTTTTTTATGAAAGTTGAGACTTATGGTAAGGATGTTCGGTTTAACTTATTACATCCATGAGACACATTCCATGTTCAACACATATTTCATTTATGCAGTTTATATACTAAAATTAATGTATTTTATGATTCATATCCTGAAATTTTTTTTCATTTACAAATCCATTTGAATATCTCTCTTCCATGGGGTTTATGAAATATTTTTGGCTCAAATGGAAAGAATTTACCCAATTTAGAGGTAACGATTTCTCTTATGTTACATTCCTTTATTTTCCTTCCTGGATACCTTTTCAATCATTATTTATTGATTACATAACAACTATAGTATACTAAATATACCAGAATGTTTTATGATAAAGATTCAAACTACACTTTAATAAACCTCCATCTAATGGATATGAACATATTGTTTCAGTGTACGACGGACTACCGCCTAGTGAAACGATGATTGTTAAATTTTCATTTAAAATGTAATGTCCCATATTTTTTCAATTTATTATTTTTATATTATATGGGAATTAATTCGAGACCAGGCTCTGAGACAACATGCAGTTCTGAGGCCCAGTGAGCCCGGAACAAATTTTTGAGTTTAATTTAATAATTAATAACGTGAACGTGCTATTTTAATGAAAAAGATGAATAACTCCTGAATAGGTGCTCGGATCAAAAATATGATGGAACATTTGCGTTCAGAGCAGCGGGTTTACCCTAGAAGAGACCTAACATCAGCAGGTGCAGGTCGGTAGTGAAATCTGGTTTTTGGGCGCAACCACAAGAAAATATTTTGTTAAAATATTTTATTTTTCTACAGAAAAATGAAACTTTTTCTTTTTTAAAAAGAGATTTGGATGGGGGTCAGAGTTAATTTTCTCCTAACCCTGAATTTCCCAGGAGAGCTCTACAGAAAACTTCCCAATGCAGCGACGATGTTCTTAACGAGCTTCGCCGTCGACGACGACGTGGTGACCGGAATTTCGCCAACGAACGCCGCGGAATCCAGGGAGGATGTTTGTTTGTGATTTCTTTCCCGTTGTTGATTTCTACGATGAACGTGGGATAATCCACTAATAGATTAGTCCGCGGATCGATCGTTCTTGCAGGATGTGCTTTTTTTGGGGATTTTTTAGAGATTGAATCCATGTTAATCTATTATTGTTGATTTTCTGCTCTGTTTAATCCCATTAACGAGAGTGGATCAACGCCATGATGAACGTCGACATATGTTCATTCCTAAATTTCGTTTCTATGGATTTCTCCCCTTTCTTTTCTTCATGTTCTTCACGTTCTTCATTGGGCGATGAATGATGGATTGTTTCACATCCATTCTGCGATGCAATGTTCCCAAATGTGGATCCAACACTAGAGCGGTGTCACAGTGGTGCGACGGAGAAATCGGCAGACGATTCGGAGCGGATCGAGAGTTATTAATTTTCAGGCATTTTTCTTCGGATGGATCGCTCGAGATTTATGATCCATTTTAAAGGCCGAAAACACCCGTCACGGTGATCGTATGATGACCAGATGCAATCCCTAGAATATCGGGATGAACAGACAGGAGATCGCGGATCCGGAAGATCGGCCAATGCGTGAGGAAGAAGACGATGTTCTGGAAATTTATCGACTACATGCAGTGTAGTATGGGATACATGGTGTGTGTTCGTCGGCATGATCACATGGCGTGTACATCGGGAGTACACAGACACAGGCAGGGTACACGTCTAAGGGCACGCCGTGTATACCCCTCCCCAGCTAGACCCAGCCAGATACACGGGATACCCCATGTACTGGTACACGGGCTAGCGACATGGACACAGGCACATTCCGTGTACGAGCACATGGCCAGTGTACACGGAGCGAGCCCCAGGTGCTCGAAAATGGCGTGTGATTCTTCTACACGCCATGTAGTTTATTTCTATCTGACAAGCCAAATGACATGATCCGGTTACACGGGCAGTACCCAGGGTCAAGGAACACGGCGTGTACTTTTTCTACACACAATGTAGTTTGGTTTTAAACGGCTTGAATGAGTGACATGGGCCATTTACAAGGAAAGTACCGAGGGTCAAGGAACATGACGTGTAACCATACTACATGTTGTGTAACCTGTCTTAAATGACTTGAGCCATTTGTCTTCCGTGACATGGACTAGTTTTTTAGGGTTCATACCATTGTTCCTTTCCCTGAAGGTTCTCGTATCATATCCTTTACACCGGAGTATGAACACTTCAGAAGAACTTCATGAATAGAGTGGTCAGAATCCCCTTTGTGAGACATAGTGTTGGATCCTCTATTCATTCCAGGAACCCTAGGTAGAGTTTTTATTATCGACGTGACCAACCATACCCAGGCACCGATCCTCTTCTTAGAGGATTAGCTCAGACAGAGTGGTCGGAATCACCCCATGACTTATTTGTGATCCTCATCTGGGCATCATGTTCTCAAAGTACTTGTGGAGTTTTTTCTCCCAGAATGAGTACTTCATATCTCTCTCTTCAAACCTAGGATTATGTTCTCCTTGTTACGTGCATAGTGGAATCTTCGAGCTAGATCTTAGTAGTGTTTTTACGATAGTCGATCATGTATGAGTATATCGGGATATTCTTGTTATGTTCTGTAGACATATACAGTATGAAGCTGACTGTATCTTTCCATTGTGGTTTTTCCCTTGTTGTATTCACATTGTGGTTTCGGAGTGTCCTACTAGGTATTGTTATACTCACCCCAGCATGGGCATTTCCTGGACATGTCGTGTCTTGTGGAGACGAGCGAGCCTTTTGACTTGATTCTAGTTGGACCAGGACCGGATGGTGCATAGTGAGATCAGGCAGGCCGAGGTGTGTTCCTACGGCTACAGATTGTAGTCCCAGTACCTTTCCTTATAGGTTGGACTTTGTTACAGACATTATTTTGGTGGGCTTGTACTTTTGGCCCAGGGTTTTACACTTGCTATACATTACAATCATGTTGTTATCTATTGGATGAGATTTTTAGTGTATGCATGCATTTCCATTTTTAGTAGTTTTAAATTTCTGCTTTGTGGGCTTGGAGATGTGTTTGTGAGTACAAGTTTATAGGAAATTCCTACCATGTTAGTAGCATGCCTACTCAATGCTAGTCACCACCCCCTAGCCTATTGGAGGCTGGCTTGGGGAGTTGTGGCTTAGGCCTGACTGGGATAGGTCATGACAGAGTGGTATCAGAGATGGTCCGTTATACTTTAGGACCAAGAGTTTATGAGTTGGTTTGTGGAAATAGTTTTGAGTGTTTCGAGTTCGGATTTCAGGCCATGGACCCTAGAGATGGTGCGGGCGACCGACGTATCCATACACCAGGACTCTGATAACCTTTTTTTGACTCGGAGCATGAGAACACTAGTTGTTTGGGAAAATAATGTTGCATGAATCATATTGTAATGGTTTGTGGTTTCCATGTCCTTTTTGAGTCAGCTCTCCAAATATACTCACTAACTGAGATACATCTTGTTTCTTTAACAGGACGCCTCTGCGACGCACACCCTCTAAGATCCAGCAGCTCGATCACGAGGATGACCCCCTCAGTAATGAAGCCTTGATATAGGGACCGGATCCACCAGTTTTACCATGAGGTGGTGTGCCAGATATCCTGCCACATGTGGAGCAGTGTTTAGTGCCGGTTGTACCAGTGGAGGAGGAGCGCAGGCTGAGCACACTCCATGAGTATCAAAGATAGAGACCCCTCAGGTTTCGAGGCGAGCCTGACCCTCAGGCAGTAGAGGACTGGCTTGGGGTAGTGTCCAGAGTCTTCCATTTGGTCAAGACACATGCATACCAGATGGGGATCATGGTAGAAAGCCTTCAGTAGGGCTCGGTATGACGATGGTGGAGTTTGGTTATCCAGACCCACAATGAGGTGACACTTCCATGTTAGAAGATTGAGAGTCTCTTTATTGAGGAGTTTTCATCGGTTACCCTGAGATAAGTACATATACAAGAGCTTCTTCATCTCCATCAGGGAACCATGACGGTGGCTGGCTATTCATCGAGGATTACCGACCTCTCACGGTACTCGACGGATATGGTCAGAGATCAGTACTTTAGAGGACAGACATTTGAGTAAGGCTTGCACAGATATATCCGAGAAAGAATCATCCCTATGAGAATTCCTAATTATGTTGGGGTGCTCGAGCGGCCTTTGGTGGTCGATTATCATGACAGAGTAGAGACAACCGACAGTTGTCAGTATTGGGCAAGCTGGAGCAGAGACATCGGGAGCAGGGAGCCAACGTTAGGGACCCAGGCGTGGGATATGTTTCCATAGGAAATCCCAGGACAGTGGATCTGCTATACAGGGTTGGCATGGCACAACCTTCCAACCTTAGTAGAGGTGATGCTACTCATGTGATGGCAGGGGACATCTTGCTCGAGATTGTCCAACCCGCCGTACTCCGGAAACGGGAGCAGTGGATGGACCACCGAGGTAGAGGCAACATGTGGAGCAGACAGATCCGTAGGGCGGCGGATGTGGTAGTGGAGCTGGG
Organism: Viscum album; assembly: GCA_963277665.1. NCBI lineage: Eukaryota > Viridiplantae > Streptophyta > Magnoliopsida > Santalales > Viscaceae > Viscum > Viscum album. The sequence continues at coordinate 500,582,909 of OY728159.1, forward strand.
AGAGAAGCTGGAGGTGGTTGGGGTTTTTACCTTTTACCCCCACCACCCCCAGGAGGTCTACCCCAGGCTCAGGGAGCTGGTGGACAGAGGCAGGGACAGCTATAGGCGACAGAGGTTTATGACCCAGGTACTCCCAGAATGATTAGAGGTACTATCTATGTCTTTTCTACTTTGGCTGCCATAATGATAGAAATAGGTTCTAGTCATTCCTTTCCAGGATCTTATCCTGTTCGAGACCATGAGATTCCTGTTGAGATGTTGACTCGACCCTTACGCTTAGAAACACCGACTGGGGTAGAATCAGAGATCACACACCACTGTAGAGAGTGCGACCTGACCCTTGGAGGCGAGAGTTTCAGTTGCAACCTCTTGGTGGTAGTGTCGAGGCCTTACAATTTCATTCTTGGTTTGGGTTGGCTATCCACAGTTCATGCCCAGATCAACTGTGTTAGGAAAAGGGTGTGGTGTGTCTACAGTGATGGAAGAAGGTTCTCTTTTTTCAGTGAAAGAGAGACCCAGGCAGCCTAGGATGGACTCATGCATAGGAGGGCACAATCGATTTCACATCAGTTGTCTATACTAGCCCTTTGACCAACCAATGTTTCAAGTTTCTAGTTTCCAGTAGTAGGGGCTGAGTACAGTGATGTATTTCCAGAGGATTTCCCCGGGCTACCTCCCCATCATGAGATAGATTTCTTCATTGAGTTGCAACCCTGGACGACACCGATATCAGCATCAGCATATCGGATGGCTCCTGAAGAGCTTCGTGAGTTGAGGGTACATCTGGATGACTTGTAGAAGAAGAGATTTGTGAGACACATCGTTTCACCCTGGGCAGCCCAGTGTTCTTTTCCAAGTAGGAAGACAGGAGATTGAGGCTCTGTGTGGATTACCGGTGCATGAATCAGGTGACCTTGAAGAACCGGTATCCACTACCGAGTATTGATGAGCACTTCGACCAGTTTAGAGGGCACCTTGCTTATCGAAGGTTGATCTACGATCAGGATATCACCAGTTGTGGGTACGTGATGATGACATACCGAAGACGTATTTCAGATGCCGCTACGGTCACAATGAGTACTTGGTGATGCCCTTCGGTGTGACGAACACCCCGGAAGTGTTCATGGGACTCATGACCGGATCATTCAGCCCTATCTAGACCAGTTTGTAGTGGTCTTCATTGACAATATCTATGTGTACTCTGCATCCAAGGAGGAGCACGTGAGACACCTAAGGATGGTTCTGGACACACTCCGAGAGCACCTGTTGTATGGGAAACTCTCGAACTGTCAGTTCTAGTTACATGAGGTCCACTTTCTGGGGCACGTTATCTTGGCAGATGGGGTAGCAGTGGACCCAGCTAAGGTGGAGGTAATACTATCATGGGAGCCACCCCGGAGCGTGATGGAGGTGAAGAGTTTCCTTTGGTTGGCAGGCTACTATCGGAGATTCATCCTTGATTTCTCCAGTATTGCAGCATCGATGACAGCTTTGGCCCGAAAGGGGTAGACTTTCTTATGGACGGAGATATGCCAACAGGCTTTCCCGCAGTTGAGATAGAGTCGGACAAGCGCCCCGATCATGAAATTATCGGAGGAGGCTGTCGAGTACATAGTGTTCTACGATGCATCAGGAACTGGGCTTGGTTGTGTCCTGATGCAGAGTCAAGAATTGATTAACTATGGCTCACGTTTGTTGAGGCCACATGTGCAGAACTATGTGACCCATGATCTTGAGTTGGCAGTGATAGTCTTCGCGTTGATGATGTGGTGACACTACCAGATGGGCGAGCTGTTTATCATCTACTCTGAGTACAAGAGTCTCAGATATATCTTTTCATAGAAGGATATGAATTTGAGATAATGATGATGGTTTGAGTTCTTCTAGGATTACGACGTTGATATCAGTTATACAACTAGAAAGGGGAATGTTGTGGCATATGCTCTCAACAGAAAATCCAGTTCGTAGTTGCTGGATGAGACGACGGGGCAGTTGGCCTCTTTACAGTTATCATTCATGGATGGAGGTGAGGGAGATTACATTCAGTCGATGGTTGTTATCCCTACACTCTTACAGCGAGATAGAGAAGAACAACTCAATGATGCTAGCTGTGAGACTCTACGTGCTCAGGTATCCACAAGTGTTGCTGCTGATGGATATTCAGATGGTGGGGAGCACATTGTTCTTTTCAGAGGGAGCATAGTAGTACCAGTGACGTTGCGGGGGGAGGTTCTAAGAGAGTTCCATACATCTCCTTTGGTGGTGCATCCAGGCATGGAAAAGATGTATCCGGACCTCCGACGTCAGTTCTGTTGGCCAGGAATGAAGAAGTGTGTGGCAGAGTTTGTTTCTCGGTGACTTTCTTGTCAGAAAGTAAAGGGTGAGCACCAGGTGCCAGCCAGCTTGAATCAGCCCCATGAGGCGCCAGAGTGGAAGTTGGATGGGATATCCATGGACTTCATGATGGGTTAACTACGTGCGTCCAGGGGACACAATGCCATCTGGGTGAACGTTGATCGACTCACCAAGTCGGCCCACTTCCTAGCCATATGGGAGCAGAGTTCGGTAGAGAGATTGGGACGCCTCTATGTGAAGGAGATAGTTTGAATTCATGGAGTTCCATCCATGATCTTATTAGATGGTGATTATCATTTCACATCCCGATTATGGAGGGGATTTCAGGAAGCTTTTGGGACCCAGTTACGCTTGAGCACAACGATTCATCCCAAGACTGATGGTCAGACATAGCGGAACATCCTGGTCCGGGAGGATATTCTTCGAGCTTGCATACATGAATTTGGTTGTAGCTGGGAGGATGACCTACCACTGGTGGAATTTTCTTATAACAACAGTTATCATTCCACTATTGGTATGGCACCATTCGAGGCTCTGTATGGGCGACCTTGCAGGTTCTTGCTTTTCTGGACTGACCCAGGAGAGTTAGCACTTAAGGGACCAGAGATGGTGAGAGCGACTACAGAGAAGGTGCAGGTCATCTAGTAGCGGATGAAGACCACACATAGTCGGAAAATGTCTTATGCCGATAGGAGGCAGAGGCCCTTGAAGTTCGATGAGGGAGACCATGTGTTCCTTCTGCTCTCACCATGACAGGGATTGCAGAGATTTAACCAATGCGGGAAGCTATCTCTGAGGTTCGTCGGCCCTTTCCAGATTATGAGTATAGTTGGAGAGGTGGCGTATCGCTTGGCTCTACCTCCTTAGATGGACCGGGTACACAACGTCTTCCATGTGTCACATATGAGGAGGTAGGTGCATGATCCATCGCACGTTATCGACTGGGGCGAGCTGGACATCGATGATGGAGCAACCTTTGCTGTGTACCCAGTGGAAATCGAGGATCGGCAGGAGAAGATCCTTCATGGGTGAGCTATTCCCTTAGTGCATGTCTGGTGGCAGCATGGGAATCTCCAAGAGAGCACGTGGGAGTAGGAGGCTCAGATTTGTGTGTGGTACCCACATCTTTTTTAGTATCCTTTGTTTTGGGTTTTCGGGGATGTAAAAGCCCTAAGGTGGGTGTGATGTAATTTCCCAGATTTTTTCCATGTATTATTTTAACATTATATGGAAAATAATATGAGACCAGGCTCTGAGACGGCGTGCAGTTTCGAGGCCCGGTGAGCCCAGAACAAATTTTTTAGTTTAATTTAATAATTAAATAATGTATGTGTGTGGTTTTCCTGAAATATTTGAATAACTCCCGAACGTTTTCTTGGATCAAAAATCTGAGGGCACCATTACGTTCAGAGCAGCGGGTTTACCCTAGAAAAGTCCTCACATCGGCTGGCATAGGTTATTGGTGAAATCTAGGTTTTGGACGCAACCTTAATAAAATATTTAGTTAAAACATTTTATTTTGTTGTAGTGAAATGTCTCGTTTTCTTTTTGAAAAGTGATTTGGCAGGGGGTCAGAGTTACTTTTCTCATAACTCTGAATCTCCCTGGAGAGCTCTAGAGAAAACCTCCCAACACGAAGACTATGTTCTTGACAAGCTTCACCGGTGATGACGACACGATGATCGGATCTTCACCAACGAATGCAGTGGAATCCAGGTAGGATGTTTGTTTGTGATTTCATTCCCGTTGTTGATTTGTATGACGAACGTGTGATAATCCATGAACAGATTAGTCCACAGATCGATCGTTCTTGAGGGAAGGGATTTTTTCAAGGATTTATAGGAGGTTGAATCAATTTTAATCCATTGTTGTTGATTTTATTCTCCGTTTAATGTGATTAACGGGAGCAGATAAACTTCGTGACGAACGACGGTGGATTTTCGTTCCTCAATTTCATTTCGTTGTATTTCTCCCCTTTCTTTTCTTCAAGTTCTTCGTGTTCTTCACATGGCGATGAACGACGGATCGTTGCACATCTGTTATGTGATGCAACGATCCCAAACTGTGGATCCAACCTCGGAGCGGTGTCACAGAGGTGCGACGACGATATCAGCAGAAGATTGGTAGTGGATCGATAGTTATGAGTTTTTGGGAGTTTTTCATCGGATTGATCGTTCAGGATTTATGATCCTTTTAAATGGCAAAAAACACACGTCGCGGTGTTCATATGACGAATCGAACAAATCCTTGGAGTATCGGGACGAACATAAGAGAGATCACGGATCCGAAAGATCAGCCGAAGCGTGAGGAAGAAGATGACGTTCTTGAAATTTTATGACTACACATCGTGTAGTATGGGATACATGGCGTGTGTTCATCGGAAGGATCACATGGCGTGTACTTCAAGAGTACACAGACATGTGAATGGTACATGGCCATGGACATGTCGTGTATACCCCTCCCCGGCTATACCCGGCCAGATACATAGGATACATCGTGTACTGGTACACGGGCAGGCGACACAGACACAGGCATAGACAGTGTACGGGCACATGGTCAGTGTACACAGAGCGAGCCCTAGGTGCTCAAACACGGTGTGGGATTCTTCTACATGCCGTGTAGTTGCTTTATATCTAACAAGCCGAATGACATGGGCTGGTTACACGGGCAGTACCCGATGTCAAGGAACATGGAGTGTAACCATACTACATTTCATGTAACCTGTCTTAAATGAGTTGATCAATTTGTCTTCAGTGACTCAGACTAGTTTTCTTAGGGTTCGTACCCTTGGTACTTTCCCTGAAGGTTCTGGTATCATTTCCTTTACATAGGAGTATGATCCCTTCAGCATAACTTCCTGAATAGAGTTGTTGGAATCCCCTATACGAGACATAAAGCCGGATCCTATTTTCATTCTTGGAACCCTGGGTAGTGTATTTGGTATCAATGTGACCAACCTTACCGAGGCTCCAATCCTTTGCTTAGCGGATTAGCTCAGACTGAGTTTTTGGAATCACCCCATGACTTGTTGTGATCCTCATCTGGGCATCATGTTCTCAATGTACATGTGGAGTGTGTTGTCCCGAAACAAGTACATTGTATCTCTCTCATCATACCTAAGAGTATGTTCTCCTTGTTACGTGTTTAGTGGAATCTTCGAGCTGGATCTTAGTGGTGGTTTTGCAATAGTCAATCATGTATGAGTATATCTGGATATTCTTGTTATATGTTCTATAAACATATACTGTGTGGATTTGACTGCATCATTCCTTTGTGGTATTTCCCTTGTTGTATTTCTTTGGTGGTTTTAGGGTTTCTTACTAGGTATTTGTATACTCACCCCTACATGGGAATTGCCCACATGTGTCATGTCTTGTGAGGACGAGGGAGCCTTTGATAGGATTCTTGGTGGACCAGGACCGGAAGGTGCTCAGCGAGATCATGTGGGCTGAGTTGTGTTCTTATGGCTACATTTTTCAGTCCCATTACCTTTCCTTACAGGATGGACTTTGTTACAGACTTTCATTTGGTGGGCTTGTACTTTTGGCCCTAGGTTTTACACTTGATGTACTTTACATTCATGTCGTACTCTGTTGGTTGAGATTTTTAGTATATTCATGCATTTCCATTTTTAATAGTTTTACATTTCGGCTTTGTAGTCTTGGAGATGTGTTTGCGTGTGTATAGTTTTATAGGAAATGCCTCCTATGTTAGTAGCATGCCTACTCGGTGCTAGTCACTAGCCCCTGACATATTGGAGGCGATCTTGGGGAGTTGTGGCTCGGGCCCAACTGGGATGGGACGTGACATACAACCTCTCATGGTAGACATTAGGAGGGAACTATATTTATATTTGATATATATTATATTTATATTGTATATGTGATTCAATATTTTTCATTTATAGCATACCTTTATGATTTCCATAGTATGTAAATATGATAATTTCATTTGAGGAAGTGTGGAATACCGCCCCTCAAAGTAATATGACTCGTTCCTGCCAGTCCTTAAATGTACAAAGAATGTAATTAATGAAAGTATGTAACATATATAAAATATGATATTATACTGGAATTATAATATACCTATGTATCATTTACTTTTCATTCCATTAAATATTAAAAATAAATGAATGAAGCGTTCTGTCATACGTACGGCTTACCGTATCTATGAACGATGTATTTAATTTCTCAAAATGTATTAGAATATTCTAAATACATATATAATAGATATAAAGATATTTATATGTATCATAGATATATATGATACTTAAATCATGACTAATATTCATGTGATGAAGGAATTTTGACTATTTGGACAATTTATATCAAAACAAGTTCATTTTTGACTCAAGTACCGAATATCGACAAAATTATTAATATAAATAGAAATAATTAAGTAATTTTTATAACAAGATGTTATGTAATATAAAATTAATTAGAAACATTAAAAATCTTCTGAAGAAAGTAGAAATTAAACTATGTTTATTATTCGGGAATATAAATAATGAACGTGAAATGCCGGACACAAGGAAAGGGACATCATCTCAATCACCTTTCTTTGAGGAATATTTTTGTCTATACATGAACTTATTTTATACCATAAATTATTATATCCATTTAGTTTAACTAATTTCTCTAGGATTAAAATTTTATCTTTTTTTTGATAAATTTTACTAAATGACAAGGGGAATGTTTCTTTTTAATGTACACGTTGACAATGACCTTTCTATCACCGAGAGAATTAATTGATATTTGAATTTTTTTTTAAATGTATTGTTTGTAAAAGGAAAAAATTACCATATACCCTTTTTTACATATTTGGTATTATAAATTATTTTGAGAATGCATTGATATTGTCAATATCTTGAAATTTTTTATTGTGATTAGAATGTGGAAATGTTTTCTTTCATTTATGCTTGTGTTAAATTATATGATTATGATGTCATTCATGGAAATTATATATGTATATATGGGTGGTTCCATGATAAACCAATTGCAGGTGATCCTGAGATAGATCTCTAATGCATTGGGTAACGTGATGAAGGTTAATGTTAATGTATCTCTTAAGATATTTAGGTAATATAATGGGATGGGTATTCCAAATGTAACTACCTAGGAAACTGTGAAGGATACAGTGTAAGTATGTTATGGATGCTGAAAGTCACATTTATGAATTATAATTTCAATGTGTTATTCATAAATCTTATTATTTTATGAGGTTTGTTAAAAAGAATATGTTTTATTATTGAGAAGTTGTATTTATATAATTTGTATGTATTCATGGACTAATGATTCTATTCCTTAGTTTTTATCCTCTGTATATATTTTTATGATCTTCTGATGTTATAGAAGTGTTTTCATATGGTTTAATGAAGGGTAAGAGAATATAATAATTCATGTGTATTTATATCTAGAAAATAATTCTTTTTTTTATTTAAGGAGTATGGTTATTTTAAAAAAAATGGTTAGATTAGAAGTGTCTACTTAGTAATATTTGAGATGAAATGTAATAGTTTTTGAAAATTTATCTAAAAATCTAAATTGGAAAAGATCCTCAAAGTGAATTCATGACATAACTCAATATTAAGTAATGTTTAAGTCTCGTGCCTTATAGTTGGTATCATATTTCAATTTAGATAACTTGAGGAGTTATGATATTGTAAAATTAAGATCCTTAAATTATTTTAACCTTATTGTAAGATTGAAATGATAGACAATTGAATATTACCATGGAGATTTATCTATGTTATGTTTGTGTTCAGAATAGTTTTCTATAGACGAATAAATTGAGCTATTATGGGACTACGTCAAGAGGATAAAAATATTCAATATTAGCAACCTAATATGATCAGAATAAGAAATGAATAGTTAGTTGAAGTGATGAAATAGTTGACTCAGCCTATAAATGGTGGTGAAATCCATCCATGAGATCTTCAAGCTCATCCAAAAAGGTAAAAGTCAATAGTGTAAAATTTCATAAGGAAACATCCCCCATCATTCAGAGGATCATCTGATCCTCTACAAGTTGAAGGTTGTACTAAAGAAGTGTAAAATATTTTCAATGATGTGGGGTGTTCAGAATATCAAATGGTTTGTCTCGATATTTACCATTTTGAAGGTGAATCCGATCCGTTGTGGTCAATGGTTGAAAATATCAGAGATAGTGGGAATATTGATGCTCTTGATTAGCATGAATTCAAAGGTATGTTCTTTGAACAATATTTTCCTAAGGTGGTTCGTCTTTGGATGGAAAAACAATTTCTAGAATTGAGGTATAATAATGACTCATTTTCTTCTATAATGAAAAATTCACTCAACTAAATAGATATTCACAAAATTTCATAGATGATCTTTATAATAAATTATATCCATTTTAACTGAGATTATATCTTATATATCTAAGGTAATTTGCTTCTTTGTGCATTCATAAGATGTGAAAAAACATGTTTGATGAGAGGAGAATGTGGAAATATAGTTTGATGATTATATGGTGTTCTTTGAAAAAACAATATAATAAGAGGCTGAGGTGGATGATGAATGGGAATAACCCTTCATGCATGTATGATGTTATGAAACTTAAGTCTACATTTTTTGAAAATTATGTTAAAAAACACATGGGGGAATGTATTTTTAATTAAGGTAAGTGCTTCTGATTTAGTAAAAAGGGATATAAGGATCTTAATTGTATGACATAATATTATGGTAATGGTATGAAAAATTATGATTTAATGACATTTAAGATATTTAAGTGCAATTAAATGGGTAATTATGAAAATGAGTGTCTAATGAAGAACTCAAATTATATAAATCAAAATGACTACATGAATAACGGGGTGGTAAACTATTTTGCAATTACTTCAGTAGATGTTGGGCCATCAAATGAAGTGGTATTAGGTAAATTTTTTGTTTATTCAGATTATTCCAATGTGTTATTTTATTCAAGGACTACACATTATTTCATTTATGAGTAATTTTATAGTAAATTTAGAATTCCATCTCAGGTTATGAATCATGAACATGTGGTAAAAACAGCTAGAGGAAATTTTGAGGCAAAAATAAATTATAAGAACCTTCATGTCTCTTTGTGTGGAAAGAATCTAGATGAACATCGTATTGTTTACCCACTAGTAGATTTTGATGTTATTTTGGTTATGGATTTTTTTTTATCATACTATGATTGACTATAAGGATAAAGATGTTCCATTTCAGAAATATTTTTTTTTGTGTAAAATAATGATCCCTTATTTTGATAACATATCCGGAAACTGATAAACTATTAAAAGATGGAATTGAATGTTACCTTGCACGTATTGTTGAAAACAAAAGAACTATTAAGATAAATGATTTTCTAGTGGTAAATGAGTATGTTGCTATTTTTATGAAGTGTATCTAGGTATAATACAAGATCAAAAAGTTGAATACACTGTTGACTATGTTCGTGATGCTAATCTGATTTCAAAACCCCCATATCGAATGGCTGAAATTGAACATTGAAAGTTAAAGATGTAATTGAAGGAGTTAATATATAAAGGATTAATTCAACCTTGAACATAACCTTGTCGTTATCCTATCTTGTTTGATAAAAAAAGATCATTAAATGAGACTTTTCATTTATTATCGATATATGAATATTATCACTATTAATAACAAGTATCATTTTCCTCATATCGTTGATTTTTTCGATCAGCTCGATGGAGCTCTGTATTTTACGAAGACTAACATGTGGTCCGGGTACCATCAGTTGAATGTAAAGGAAGTATACATTTCAAAGATTGTTTTTCCTACTAGATATGGACATTATTAATTTATAGTTATGTATTTTGGGATAACCAATGAACCTAATTTATTAATGGAACCTATGAATGGAATATTGTAAGAATTCATGGTTGTGTTTTTGGATGTGTTTATTAATGATATATTTGTGTATAATAAAAGTAAATAGGATCATGAAAATAATTTAAGTGTTTTCTTTTAAACATTAAAAGAAATTAAATATTATTGAAAATTCCGAATGTGTGAGTTTTCATTATAAAAAATTTCATTCCATTTTCAAATTGTTTCTTAAAATGGCAAAACTGTTGATACTACTAAAACAAACGTTTTTTGCAAAAGGCCATGACCAACAAATATAACCATAGATTGTAGTTTTATTAGTTTAGAAATTTATTACTATATGTTTGTTGAAATTTTTTTATGTTTATCTAGTTCACTGACAATGCTATCTCGAAAATGTGTTATGTTCATCTGGACAAATGAATGTGACAAATGTTTTCCGAAATTTAAAAGATGATTTCTGAATGCAATAGTTCTGGCACTTACTTCAAGAAATATTGAATTTATTATCAATAGAGATTCTTCATTGAAAGTAAATGGTTGTGTCATAATGCAAAATTATCAGGAAATTTCATATGAATCACGTTGGTTGAAAAAACATGAGTTAAATTACCCTACACCTGATTTGGAATTAGCTATTATTGTTTTTCATTAAAAAAATCTAGAGGCATTATTTTTTTGGCGTATTGTGTGAAATATATTCTGATCACAAAATTTTTAATTATATATTCACTCATAAATAATTGAATATAAGATAAAGAATATGTCTGGAATTAATCAAGGATTAGAATTGCAAGATATATTAACAACCATGAAAATAAAATAATATTGACGATCCTTTGAGTCGGAATAGTACTTCTAAATTAACCATCCTACATTTGAAATGAGATACATGGGTTTTTGATTTGATGAATTTTGTATTGGATGTGGTTGGTGCATGGAATTCCTCTACGTTGTTTCCGGTTTTAGTACAATTATCTATATCAGACATAATTAAGAATGTTTATAAAGAAGACAATGAGTTGTAGAAAATTGTAGAAATGGTTCAGAAGGGTATGTTACCCAAATTTAACATTGATAGAGACCCTGTATTGAGGTTTGTAAAGAGATTATGTGATCTTTGTGATTAACATTTCATGAATGAGTTTTCATGTGAAGCTCGTAGTTCTCTGTTTTCGGAAAATCATGACAGTACTAAAATTTACAGTGATCATCGAGATTATTATTGGTGGGATGGAATTAAAAGATATATTGCCGACATTACAATGAACTATTTAACTTTTCAATTGGTTAACGATGAAAAATATTTACCGAAAGGGATTCTTCAACCTTTTTCAATGCCATATTGAAAATGGTAAAATGTGTCCATGGATTTTATAGTGGAATTACCAATGTCTTATCTTGGTAACAATCCTATCCGGGTTATAGTTGATTGATTTACTAAATCTTCTCATTTTGATCCAATTTGAGATACTCTGTCTCATGATAAACTTTATCGATTTTATATTATAGAAATAGTCAAGATATATGGGGTTCCACTATAACGACCCCTACTTAATATACATGGAAATTACATTTCATTTCTAGAATACTAGATACATGATAAGAACCGACGCCCAAAGACTGTAATATTTCAGTGTCTTTGGAATCATGAAACATAATAATCTTACATTATGAATGATCTTCAACATCTCCAATAAAGATTATCCCCATTTTATCCCTCCTAAAACCATTATTTATATATTTGGGAAAATAAAACATAAAAATAGTGAGGTCAAATGCTTAGTAAGGGTAAATATAGATAATATAAAACAAAGCATAATAATTTGAAAAAAAACATGAACATAAAATTTAATAATCAATATTTTGAGTCATAATAAAATATGGCAGTACATAAGGAATAGGTCATAACGGAACTTTATCCATGATATAATATCATTGTCATGAAACATGTAATTTTGATAAATTAATAATAAAATTATATGATATCCATATTATCCAAGGAATTGATGCCCTGACCATTATAGTGGAAATGTCCATTACTGAACTAGATTTGCATTTTTATTCTAGTCATGTCCATATTGCGAGATATAAATATTTACCCAATTCATTTGAGGAAGATATAGGTCACATCCATCTCATAATGAAATCATTCTATCATGTTATACAATCATAAATCATTCATCATATCATAACCCATGAAATAAAATCCGTTTCTATAAACATAATTCCATCATAAAATAATCCATATAAAATATTATTCAATTTTTAAATAAACATAATATAATAATAATCGATATAGAAACATAACCCTATTTAACGTTTCATCATATATGGATAATAATTTTTATAAAACACATGAACTCAATTATTGAGAAAAATATCATTTATTTTAAAAAAATGTTTTCTTTTCTCGAAATACCTCACTATTTTAAAAGATAAGAATTCAGTTCAAAATAAAAATTTAATCATATAAAATAATCATTAGGTAAATAATGTTTAAAATATTTCTATTCAATATATGTTAGTAAAAACATTCTCCACATAAAATTTCAAAAAATGTCAAGAAGTTTATCGTATATTAATAATAAATTCTTCCATACCTTGAAGTGAAAGTAAAAAATGGGTACAGATGACTTTAAACATACATATAATTATAATAATAATTTAATGAAAACTTTTTTAGAAATCATATACATGGATGATAAATATTACCCAGTAAATAAATTTTTATAAATAATCACGAAAAATGAGATTTGAAAAAATATCATGTACCTTGTACTTTTTTTAATTAATGGTTTAGTGACATCCTATATAATGGTTAAATCATGTTATTAAATTACACATGGATCATATACATATTTATGATACCATATATGATCCTATTATATCATTTTGTTAATAGATTTTAATATTACCTTTTTTTCGGGTGTAACTACTTCGTTTTACAATTTCTTCCATGTTGTGTAAGTCATGTTTGTTATGTATAGAATGTATTTTATTCATTACATTAAATTAGTAATTATTATTTTCACTCATCATATATATAATATAATTATTCTATATTTTTTAACATGGAGAAAAAATCTCACTGCGTCGTCCAGATGATAGGTCGTTTGTACACATGAGGGACAATATCATTCTCTTAATGATTAAATGGTATGTAATTGGATAATATTTTAATTATGAAAAATCATTTATCATGTTATATTTATTATTTAAATCAATTATACTCTTCATTATACCAATCCTAATAACGTATTTTTGAATAACTAGGTACACCACGGCTTCGAGATAGTATGTCGTACATATGCACACATTTTTATATTATTATTCACAGAAAGGATAAAAAGAGGTATAAGACTTTCCCATAATAATAATAACATCTCAGATTTTGTAATATACTATATTTATTACTTTATTGTGTAATGAACATACAAATATGAAGTAGAAGAAGAAAATAAATTTAAATGAATTGGTAAAGAAATTACCTCTTCTTTGTCGGACTTCTTTTGGATATCTACGTAGGGATAATAGTGATAGACATTATGGAACCCCAAGACCTCAAAAAGTTTAATATTGTATGATTATAGGATAATTGGATAGTGGATGGTTGAGTGAGAAGGCTCTAGGTAGTGTGCAGAAATGTGGGAGGAGAATCCTTTTATAAGAGAAGAGGAGGGAGAGTTTAGGAAGTTATTGGAATATTATGTTATTATAAATATATTTTAGGATTAAAAAGTTCAATAACTAATTCAATTCAAATATAAGATGATGATGGTTCTAAATTTTCTCATCAAATATGTGTTTGAAAAGTTTAGGTCACAAACTTAACAACATCATTTAACTTTAACCCTTAGATAACTACTTTAACTCTTACCATTTCATTTTGTATATTCATACTATATTGTTGATATATTTACTATAAGATGAAAATAGAACTTTATGTGGTTCATTAATGAAATTTGAAACATTATCTAAGTTATTTGGATGAATATTAAAATATCATGACTAATATATCATTTAATAAAATAGTATTTTTTTAAAAACTCATTAATGTCAATTTTTATACTATTTATATCATGGCTTTTAAAAAAATCCATAACTACGTGAATCATTTTAAAAAACATCGTTAATTAAAAGATAACAAGTTATAATCATCCATACAATTCATTGATGTCATAAAAATATTCAAAATAATTTTAATTTATTATTTATAATCTCATTAATTTTTAACATTCATTAATATGATAATAACTACACAATCATTGTCTCATAAATAATCTTATTTATTTGGTGTCTAAAAATTATAAATAAAATTCCATTATATGGGAAATCATTTTATTTTTCCAATTACTTTTTATATTTGAATTTAATTCATGTAAAACACCATATTAATATTTTTTTAAGAAGATACATGTGTATGTCATATTACTCGTTACTTTAAATTAATTCTTATAAAATGTCATTTTCACATTTTAGTTGTTCAATGGGGTCCCCAAATCGACCATAGAATATCCATGGTAAAACATTTCTCATCCAATTGGATTAGGATATCTTTTAGGGTAGTTTAATATTATTATAATATTATTTTTATACTAATGAACAAATATACCCTTTGACCATGGTAAATAAAATATTTACTGATGATACTATTCCTAATGACAAATAATAAAAGTTATCTAGTTAAAAAATTTAGCCCTATGATTGAAAATATGGAATCCATTTTTAGAAATTCAAAACACTGATGTTTCATAAATTAATTTAAAATTACTTATATTCATCAAACAAAAAACAGGTTTTTAAGAAGTAATAACTATCAGAAGATTCATATATGTTTATGTCCAATTAAAATGTGAAATTACTTCCTATGACAAAAATTTGATTACATTTAAAAAAATATAATCAAATTAAACATTAAAACTAGTTAAAAGTTTTATCTATCTATATAAATAATTTATATGAAAAGGCATTTTTGAATTAAAAAGCAATAATTTTCATTGTTCATTGAAATTTTAATTTTATAATAAAATGCCAATAATACAAAAAAAATGTAAATTTTTATGTTACTATTACAATTATGAAGTTTATTTTATCAAATTTTACTTATAAAAGTGTCAAAAACTAGATTTAAAATGGGTGTTCCATCAAAAAGTAGCAAAACTGTATTATTTAAAAAATAATTGTTTTATCTGAAAATTTAAATTTTATCGAGTAAAATGTTCTATAAAATACATTAGATGAATTTTAGTGTCCTGTAAAATTTATAATGTGGTTAATACTCTTCAAAACGGGTAGTTTATATCCCATTAAATAATAATATTTTAATAATATATCATTGTATAGTACCACTCTGTATCGCATACAAAGCAAGCTATCGAGTAAGTTTTCTCTTCAGTGTATCTCAAGATAAGAATAGTAATTCCTATACTGATAGATAATAAGTGATGCATATATTGTAAGATAATATTAGTGTAGCGTATAACAGTTGGAATAAAATAAAAAAAATAATTTATCCAAAAAATCTCGGGGTGTTACATTCAACCCCCTTAAAATGAATTTCTCACCCAAATTTCATCTGGGAAATAAATGGATTAGTAATTGAATGTTTCAATCATGTAAATACACATCATAATAAGGAACAAAAAAAATCATTTTAAAATGGAATTATAGAAACACAATGATTACCCAAAGTAACACATCACTTGGTATCCACATAGTAGAGAATGGGTGGGAAGTGAAAACACGGATATTGAAGAGAATTCTAACCATGATGTTATGATGGATAGTGACAGATAATATGGTTCGGATAATGTTATCTACCATAAATCCATAAATCTACAATGATCTAAGGGACCATATGGTTCATCAGATAATAAGTTGCAAGGGTAACATGTATGGTTTCAAGATCTTTTTCCTAAAGTTGGTGAATTTTTACATGAGGAGAAATACTAACATGATTTCAGAAAAATCTCACCATTGGTCGCACCATGGAAAATATCCAATTCATATCTTATTTAATTAAATAAAGGTTAATTTTTCCTTATTGACGGGTTAGCAGGTCATGCGAAAGAATGACAGGTCATTCCATCCATCTCAGCAAAAAGTATAGAACATGTTGTCAAATATGCATAAGTCCCACTATAGTGTTATTATACATCAATCTAACAAAAATAAAATAGAATATAACATATACTAAACATAATTATATGTTATTAAAAACCTAACAAAAAATAAAAATATAAAACATTAGATTGAGTTGAACTAAATAGACTTATCATTTGTCTCCCATATATCATTTTGAAGTTCTTGGTTACCACAATCCATAAATGAAAATAATTTAATCATTTATTCTCTCCAATGATGATAATAACATGAATTTACATATAACATTAGTGAATGATTGAATTTTATCATAATTAACTATTTCCACACACCTAATATACCAAAAAATTCTGTATAGTCAAACCACGATATCATAATGTCCTTATATCAGTCATGGGCTCAATAATACAATGATCCATCTCATTATCTCCTTATACCATCATTATGTGCATATCATTTTCCTTCAAAAAACATTTAAACAACTTTTCATGGATACCAGTACCATATAATTAAGGAAAACCACTATAGAGAAACACATAGATATTCCAATATTCCATAATATTAAAAATGGGATTCCATAAAAATGTTTTTGGAATCCAATTACACATATACTTAATCATTCCACCACTTCATTTTCAAACTCAACATCGCCAATATTGATTTCATGTGACTTCATTTTCTCTTTTAACATATGAAATTGCTGATGTTGATCATCACTAACCCTCATATTATGCAATTCGATAGCATAATTCCCAATTTCCTTGACCTTGTAGCACTGAAGTGTTGGTAGAGCATTCTTTGTAGTCTTTTCCATATTGACATCATCAGAAACCATTTTCTATTTACATCTTCACTCCACTCCTCGATGACAATATTTTACACATTTAAATCATTTTTTACTCTCATTAAGACAATATCCACCATGATTCATTCCACACTTTGATAATAAAAAAACATACATATTATTTTCACCATTGTTTTGAGATTTTGTCTTGAACACCATCATTCATTTCTTTTCGAACCAATGGGATGGATAGGTAACACAAAAATAAATTTATACATAGATAGAAAAAATTAAATATCTTCATAGATATTGATGTGTTGTATATCTAATTCCCATCGAGGACATGGTTTTATGACCCCAATGAATCGATCGACTATAATTTCAGGTTGGATGATAAATCCAGAATCCTACCTTGCATGCCTTATAATATTCTCCTCGTTTGTACCAGTATATTGTGATGAATTTTTATATACACAAGGGCATCCTTTAATATATTTTTTGAGTGAATAAAATTGAAGTAATTATTTCGAAATAAGTTTGTGTACACTCCCCATTCGATGGATAAAATTTCCTTTAGTTGCATTGTATATGTAATTAGAGTCTACCACTGGTCTGCATCACCTCCTAAATGATGGACATCAAAAATTAATTTTTAATGTTTTGAATAGTGAAGGATAGTAAAATTTATTTCCAATGTAAATAATATATTATTTAGAAATATGTGGATTACAAGACCCACTAAAAAAAGGAGGACATTACATGATGAAGGACTCAACAGATTGATGATCCCATATCTGCTCATTTTGATGTCGATAATGATTCCTAGAATTTTCAAGTATACCAACAATATTTTTTATTCTATCTATGATAAAATTTGGTGGTTCAAGAATATAATCATTTCTTTTCCTATGGAATTGAACATAAACATGGTTCATTCAAGTTCTTTCCATTGTCTAAAACTCAAACAATAATGTGATAGGAAAAAATCATACTATAAAAATAGAATAATCTATATGGATTACATTCAAAATCTACCATCATTGGAGTAATCCTATATTATTCATGATCATTACTATAAATGTTGGACTGTTAGATATAGTTACACTTTTCCATAGGGACATCCCCAGACATTACTTTGAAATATCTCTTGGGATCTCACTAATGTTTTTGAATCCTTATTTTCAAAGGATGACTAATAATTTACTCGAATAACAACTCATAAAAACCAATATTTACATACATGGAATTTAAATTTCATTTTAGTAATACTTAATACATGACACAAACCAATGCCCGAAGACTGTATTACTTTAGTTTCTTTGGAAACTTAGAACATAATCTTCCATATTTTTTTAAATATCTACACCATCACCTATAAAGATACCCCCTTTCTATTTTCCGACACAAAACATTTATTTATATCAGGTGAAAAATATGTCTTTAAAACTATGATCTTGAATGCCCAGTAAGGGTAAATATGTTGAAATTAACTAACCATAAACATTTGAAAAAAACATGAACATAAAGTTCAAACCTCAAAATTTTGAGTATTAAAATAAATATACATAGTATATAAGGAATAGATCATAAAGAAACATTAACCATGATATAATAGAGTTGGAATAAAACATGTAATTATAGAATACTAATAACCACATAATATTATTTCTATTGTAGCCAAGGCATTGCTTCCAAAACCATCATATTGGACAAAGTATTTTACTAAACCATGTTTACTTATCGTTCCATCAATGTATTAATAAAAAATATTTACGTTTCTTTCCATCCATGTCTATCTCATTAGATATAAATCATTTCCCAATTCATTTTGAGGAAGATATAGGTTCCATTTATTTCATAATGAAATCATTCGTACATGTTCCACAAAACAAAAGGCATTCATCATAGCATAACCCAAGAAATTAAATGGGTATTTTAAACATCATTACATCATAACATAATCTATATAAAATATCATTACATCATTAAAATAATAAAATAATATAAATAATATTGATTGAAACATAAACCAATTTAAATAGTTTCATCATATATGGAAAATAATTTTGATAAAACAATTGAACTCAATTCATAAGGAAAATATCATTTCTTCTTCAAAAACATTTTCTTCCATTTAAATGATATACAATTTTAAAAGGAAAAAATTGAGTTAAAAATAAACTTTTAATCATGTAAAAGAAGTTTGATAAATATATAGAATAAAAATCCATCCATTATGTATAATTTAAAAAAATCATTCTCCCTGTACTATTGTCGAAAAAGTTAAAAATTACCTCGTAAGGTAAACAAAAGACAGATTCTTTAATACCTTGTAGTAAAATTCAAAATGGGTAAAAATGACTTCAAAAATAAATAGAATAATATTAAAAAATTTGTGAAAACATTTTTAGAAATCCGCGACATGGATGATAAATATAACCCTAGTAAATACTTACAAATAAACAATATAAAAAATGTGATTTGGAAAATTATAACTTTCCTTCATTCTTTCATTTGTCGATGGTGTGGTAACATCTTGTATAATGGATTAATCATGTTATTAAATTATAACATTACCTTATCTATATTTATGATATCATATATGATCTTATTATATAATTTTGTTAATTGTA
This sequence comes from Viscum album, assembly GCA_963277665.1. Lineage (NCBI taxonomy): Eukaryota > Viridiplantae > Streptophyta > Magnoliopsida > Santalales > Viscaceae > Viscum > Viscum album. The sequence goes on from OY728159.1 coordinate 500,602,621, forward strand.
TTTCAATATTACAATCATTTCGATTGTGAACTACTTCATTTTTTAATTCTTGTTTAGTCGTATAAGACATTTTATAATGAAAATGATGTATTTGATTCATGAAATTATTTTTGTAATCATTATTTTAATTAATCAAATAAATTATATAATAATTCATGAATTTTTAACATGGATAATGAATCTTACCGCATCGTGGAGATGGTAGGCCATACATACACTTGAGCGACGATAACATTTTCTTGTTGGATAAACGATATGTAATTTCATGGTATGTTAATTACATAGAATTACTTATCATTTTATATTAATTATTTAATACATTATAATTATAATTATACTTATCATAATAATGTATTTTTGATTAATGTATTACACCACGACTTGGATATTGTAAGTCGTACGTACACACACATGGTGATATTGTTATTTGTAGGAAAGATACAAGGAAGTGTAAGGCTGTCACTAAATTATAATAAAATATCATCATATATGAAATCATAGATTTGTTATATTAGTATGGAATAAATATAGAAATATTAAGTAGAATAAAACAAAAAATTGAATTGAATTGTTAAAGTAATTACATCTTATTCATTGGACTTTCTTTGGATCACTTCTTAGGGACACCAGGGAAAGACATTTTTGGAAAACAAAGACCTCAAAAAGTTAACTAAGAATGTTAATAGGAGAATTTTACAGGGTTTTATGGAGCTATAATGCTCAAGGTGGTGTGGAGAAATGTGAGAGGACATTCTATTTTATAAGAGAGGAGGAGGGGAAATTTAGGATGGCATTGAAATAATATTTTATTTTAAAATGATTTTAGGTTTTAAAAGTTCCAAACCTAATTTAATTCGAAGATGCAAGGAGGATTGTTCAAAATACTCTCAAACAATTGGTTTTAGACATGTTTATCTCTCAAATTTATCCTTATAGTTTAGCATTAATTAGTAGTTATCAAATTCAACTATTATCATGTCTTCTTTTAAATACAACTATATGGTTAATATTGTTACTATAAAATGACAATAGAACCTCAAGTGGTTCATTAATGAAATTTTCAAAATAATCAATTTAATTTTTTCAAATCAAAGATATTTAGGAATATTATAGTATTTAAAAAAATAGAACTTGTTTTAGAAAACTCATTTATGTCAATTTAAATAATATTCGTATTATGATTTTTTAATAATTTATAAAAAAAATTATTAATTCACAAAAACATTATTAATTCAATGATAACAAATCGTAATCATGCATAAAATATGTGGATGAAATGTAATTTTTCAAAATATTTTTTTAAAATATTTATGAGCTCATTTTTTAAATCATTCATTAATAAGATAGTCACAACATCATCAGTGTGTCATACAAGAAATTGATTTATTTAGTGTCAAAAAACTATAAATAAAATTCCATGATATTGGAAATATATTTTTAATTTAATGAATATATGTAGTCAAATTTATCTTATGTATATCCCAATACTAAATATTATTAATAAGATGATAGAAGTTTTTTTTCATATTTCTATTTACATAAAATTAATTCTTATAAAAATTTCATTTTCACATCCATGTGTTCCATGGGGACCCGAAATCAACTCAAGTATGCCCATGGTTTGAATATATCATTTAATAGTATTATAATATATGTTATAGTAATTTAATATTCTTTAATATTATTTTCATACCCATATTTTATACCATTACCCTTTAACCATGGTAAATAATATAATTACTATAGTAACTATTCATAATCTCCAAAAATAAAAGTTTCTTATTTACACAATTTAAACCGTATATTTCAAATATGAAATTAGTTTTTCCAATTTCAAAACAATGATGTTTCATTAATCAATTTAAAATTAATTACTGTTGTCAAAACCAAGAAAATGGTTTTTTAAAAAGTTATAACTATCAAAATGTTGACATGTGTTTAAGTCCAATTTAAAAGTGAAATTACATTAAATTACCAAAATAAGGTTAAATTATATAAATATAATCTAATTAATATATAAATCCAATCAAAATGATAATCAATCTATATAAATATATTTTATGAAAAGTTAGTTTCGAATTAAAATCTGGTACTTTCCACCATTCATTAAGATTTCAATTTTATTAGAAATAAAAACCAAAATTCAACAAATGAAATTTTTTAAGTATCTAATCTAAAGAAGAAGTTTATTTTGTCAAATTTATCTTTTAACAGTGTCAAAACTATATTTACAATGGGTGTTCCATCAAAAGGCAGCAAAACTATAATTTTGGAAAAATAATTCTTTTATCTTAAAAATTAAATTTATTGTTATATAATGTCCTATAAAATAATAAGATGAATTTTAATGACATATAAAATTAAAAATGTTGTTTATACTATTCATAATGGATTGATTTTATCTCATTAAATTATAATATTTTGATAATATAACTTTGCTTAGTGAAACTCGGTATCGTGTACAACACATGCTATCTAGGAAGGTTGGTTTTGAGTTTAACCGAATCCATGGATAGTGGTCGATATATTTCATTGCAATACGTTCTTTCGTATAGCTCAAGATAATATTGGTGTAGCGTATAATAAATGATATCAATGAAAATAAAACGAATCAATCCCATAAATTCTTAGTGTGTTACATCTCCTATCCATTTCATTTAATCGTGATTCGAGGATCACATAAAACTTTTTTAAGGGTCATCAGTTGTAATTGGGTACTAAATTAAATTTTAGCACATCTTTTCATCTGTACTATGATGGGCAGTCAGAATGAACAATTCAGACCATGGAAGATATGCTACGTTCTTATTCAATGGATTATTAGGGATGTTGGGACAAACATCTTTCTTTTCTTGAGTTTTCTTATAACATCATTTTTATTTCTAATATACAAATGGAACCAGTAGATACATTATATGTAATGTGGTTTCGAAATACAGCTTTTTGGTATGATGTAGGTTAATGGGAGTTGATGGGACCAGAATTGGGAGAAGAGATGGTAGAAAAAGATTAATTGATTAAGAAGCACATAAGAACAGCTCCGAGAAAGAAGAAAAGTTATGTGGACAACTATATGGAGGATATTACTTTCGAGGTATGTGATCATGTATTTCTTGATGTTTTGTCTATGGAAAAATGTGATGCCTTTTTAAAATAAGGGAATGATGAGTCAGAGGTTCATTGGACTCAATGAAATCCTGGAGAAAGTTAGATTAGTTGCCTATAGAGTATCTTTACGTCAATTTTTATCCCAGGTACATAATGTTTTTAATTTATCATGGTAGAGAATTTATATTCTAAATTGTTCTCATTTTTGAGTCCAAAGGTAGTACAATTGGAAGAAAATCATTCTTATGAGAAGAAACCAGTCTAGATTATTGACCTTAGAGAGCAAGTGATGCTGAATAATATAATTAATCAGGTATAGGATCCATGGATAACCCATCTGGATGAATTGGTAACATGTGAATCTTAATATTCTATTAGGTATAAACCCCCCCCCCCCACACTTATTTGATATCTATATAGAATTTTGAGGCCAAAATTCCAAAAAGGGGGAATGATGTTACATCCCAGTTATTTATTGAATAATAAATTCTCATTTCTATTAATATATATTAATATGATATTAATTTTCTGTTAAAGGGGATTATTTTTTCAATAATGTACTCAACATGCAATAATGGATTTCTCCGAAATCATATGTTCCACACAATGAATAGTTATACTAATGAATATTATAATAATATTATTATTTTATATTGTAGTTAATACATAGCCATATTATTTCCAAGAAAGAAAATATCTAACTAAAATATGATTATACATATTTTTTTAATGTAATTACATTTATGAAATAAAATATAGAGTCATAAATTAAGGGAAAATCTAATTTAAGCATGAAAAACTCCAAAAATTTTAAAAGGTTGTTTTACCCAATTTTGAAGAAGAAAACTTTAAAAATATAGGATTATTTAAATTTATATGTTATATATGAAAAAGTAAACTTCATATTTAGAATCAGGATATAATAGTTTTCTTTTGATAAAATTTTGTTAATTTTTGGAAAAATATCTGTTTTAATGAATAGTGAAAAATACTGCATTTTAATTCAAAATTTTCAATTCATATAATATATTTATATGGTAAAATTTTCCATTTAATTGGTTTTAAATTTTAATAGGAAATTTTTTATCATTTAATTTAATGTTGGTCATCAGAAGTAATTTCATATTTTAATTGGACATAAACACATGTCAATCATTTGGTGGTTTTTACGTCTTAAAAACACACTTTTTGGTTTTGACAATGAGAATTTATTTTAAATTTATTTATGGAAATTTAGTGACTTGAATTTGGAAAAATTGATCAATATTTGGAATCAGAAGGACTAAATTGTTTAAATTAGTACCTTAAATTTCTAGAGATTATGAAAAGTAACATCAGTAATTTTTTAATATACCATGGATAAAGGGTAAATCAGGTAAATATCGGTAAAAATAATATTATAATAACAGTTAACTACAATAACATATGCCCTAATCATATTGAATGAGATATGTGTGACCATGGGTATCCATGAGTCCATTTTGGGACCCCATGGAGACACTGAAATTTGGAAATGCCATTTTATAAGAATCAATTTAAAGTAAAATAAAATATAACACAAAATTGTATATTTTTCAAAAAAAAAAATTTATGTGGAGACATATAATTGATCATTTAAACTAAAAATAATAATTAGAAATATAAAAAGATTTCTTATAACATGAAATTTTATTAATAATTTTTAGGAGTCAAATAAATAAATTTAATTATGACCCAATGATGATGTATTGATTGCTTCGTTAATAATGGATTCAAATAACTGATATTTTAAATGTTAAAATAAATTTAATTTGGTTATTCTAACAACATTGAAGAATTTTATGGATGAAATTTATAGATTAGTTTTGTGTTAATGCTTTTGGTATGAAGGAATTTGGTTGATCTTAATTATTAAAAAATTCATGTATGAATATTGTCCAAAATAGACATAATTCATAACATAAAAATAAAAATATTTTATTGCATGATATTTAATCCCTAAAAATATAATATTCAGAAAAATGGTAATGATGTGTCTAAAAAATTATTAATTACACTTGTATTTGACAATTTTCATTTTTTGATAACTATTTTGTTTCTCAATGTGCTATATGTTTGATAAAATGGAAAGAGTAAAAAAATGGTTAAATATAAAAGATAAGGACTAAAAAATATTCAAAACCTATCTAATTACTATTTGATGATTTTTTAGACTTATATTTATTTTATCTTACAACTAAATGAATTTGGATTTATTTTTAATAGAAATATAATATATAATACATTAACAGTTCTAGACTTTCCTAAACTCCCCCTCCTCCCACTATGAAAAAATCCACCACCAATACCCATTTAATAGCACATTTCAAGGCCATTTCCTTTTCCACATTATAATTAATAAGATCCCAACATCCATCCCAACCGCTAAGATGCCTTATATTTATATTAAGTCTATTCAATAAATCCTTTTGGCTGAAATTAAATGAAGTTTCCCAATTTAGAGATAACGTCTTTTCTCTAGTTCCATTGTTTTATTTTTTTTATCGACTTCTCATTCTATTCTTAATCTATATTACATAACAAAACCAGTATCCTCAATATAATTTTATTTTTTTATTAGAAAATTTCTAACTAAAATTCCACACACCTCTATCTAGTGGTTATGAACATATTGTTTCTGTGTATGGGGAACTACTGCCACACAAAATGATGATTTTTAAATTATATCCTAAAGTAACAACCCAAACATTTGTAAGTGAAAATTTTTATTGATATGATTAATTGAATTATTATCTAAAATTGTTATATAAAACTTATTAAATTCATGGGTTTTATATTTTCGGATTGTAAAACAATTATAAAAATTAGTACTACTTCTAATATTGCCATTGAATAGTGACCACATGATTAGTATAAATATAAGACTTTCTGAAATTGAATTTACTCAAAGAAAGGAAATGATTGCCTAATACAATAAAATTTCCCCCTGAGAATCCTATTTTCTAATGCTCTGAAAGGATTTATTGTCACAGGGATTCTCACTTTACCAATCCCAAGCATAGATTCGACATGTTAAGCATCAACAGAACCACCAAAAAAAGTAGTGGAAGTTAATAAATATTACCACCAGAGCGATGTTAATCGAAATTCCCCAAGAGTCTATAAACATCCCACACCTTACCCTTAGGTATTATTTTGGTGTTATAAGGGTATAGGTAACATGACCCTAGTACTATGAGTATGCACATTTTTTCTCTGAATAATATAGATTCATTTTATTATTATTACATTCAAATGGGTTTTAAAGAAAAATAGTAATTTTTTAATATTCATTTATGATATATACTTTGACGAATTAATAGATTTTATAATTTTATATGTTAAATAAAATTATTAATAAATTATTTATTATTAAATATATATGATTGTATAATTTTTTATGAATATAATTGAGATTTTTATTATGGTTTCAATTTTTTTTTTGAAAAAACCCATGAATTTTAAATAAATGTTAGTTTTTATTTTAAATTATATAATTAAAATATTTAGAAAATTATTTAGATAAAATAAATATAATATTTGGATTTAGGGGATGAAACTATCTAATGATGAATTTTTCATAATTTATTGAGACATTCAAATTTTTTGGTAAAAATTTAATACTGTTTAAATTTATAATGTTTTTTAGGGCATCATAATGAACTAAATGTGATGTTATAAAATAGTATAAAAAGAGTTTTCGGGCAATACTTTTTTTTTAAAAATATATTATATTTTTTTATTAATATTATGGTTCCTTAGTGGACCCTCCAAGACTTATAAAATATTTTAACTTTTTAATATGATATCTCTCTGAGTGTTACCCACATCAACATATGAAATACTATATTTTAATAATTTCATCCATTGGATTTATAAAATAATTTTTTCCACTACCCTATGCAATACAATTTGGGGAAAATACATGGGTTGGTTTGTGTTTCTGATTAGTTTAACGTGTTGGGTCCAAAACATAATTAATAAATAATTCCCTCTCCTTTCATATATAAACCCCCAAAATCTCGCATTCCACTTCACTAAAAACCATCGGAGCCCAGTCAACCTCTTCCTTTATCTCTCTATAATGCTCCCCTAGGATCCCCAATCTCCCAATAAGTCTTTCTAAATCCTATCTGATGCCTTGGGGATCACACATTCATATAAGGGATCCTCACTTTCTAAACTTCATTATTTATGTCCCTGATTTTATATATTGTTATTCCCTTTCATTTATTATTTAAAAATGTTGGGGTATGATTTCAATCATCTCTTATACATCATTCATTCCATTTGAATTATGAGTGTCCCCTTTATCTCTCAGTAATACCCCACATGTACACTCATTACGATGCCGAAAATCAGAAGTGGACATCATCCTTTCATATTTCTTCCCAAGTGTCTTTATGATGTTATACCATTTTATTTCATATTAAAAGTTTTGGGGTATGATTTTATACCACTCCCATACATACCACATTATGTTTTAATAATGGGATACCTATTAATCTCTCATTAATCCATCCCATGTACACTTGTTGTCATGCCATGATTTCATACGAGTTATTTCATTTCTCCTATTTCTTCTGATTTCTTTTTTCTGTTCCACCTTCTATTTACAAAATCCAAGTGTTGGGAAAATTTCTATTCGGACCACTTAATTTCCATTTCATTTAAAACTTATGAGATACCACTTCCTCTCTCATCAATATTTTTTATGAATCATTATGTCACGATGTTATGCTTCCAAAATTACACTATGATTTTTCAAGACGAAAATATTGTGTGTGAATACCATACCCATATCTCAATCAAGAGTTTTCCTCTTAATACCCATATACATATTGAATTGTAATTACATGTATCTATTCGAAATTCTATAATCATGGAATAACTTATATCGTTGAATGATTCAATGTTAGATGGTCCATGTAGCACACTTATGTATGAAATGGACATGTTTGTAAAGGGTGTTCCCATATAGCGCTCCAATGCATTTGGTAATGTTTAGTATCATGATACGACATTGGAAATGAGGGATTAAACATGATAATTCATGTGTAATGAGGGGTTAATCATGCTAATTCTACTGAAATTATGATCTACTCATGCTCCATATGTAATGAGACATGGTTCATGCTGATACGATGTTAAAAATTTTGTTTCCACGTTTCCATGTTATGATAATCATTCCATATCATGTCTTTCTTTTTCATGTTTATCGTGTGATATATTGAAATGTCCATTTCCTAACATGTACGATATTTTCATGGTATGCATTTTTTACTCCCTTTCTAGGCTTTATAATTCCACTTTTTTCTTATGAATATCGATAGGATATACAATTAAATGCTAAGTAAGGAACAATGTTGTTTTCATGTAAAAGATGCTTTCCATAAAGATTTTGTGTTTTATATTCAATTGTGTTGTTTAATGTTTTAATATATGATGATGTTAGACCTATAGATCCTCATATTTTTCTAAAATGAACGTTTATGTAAAAAATCATGTATAAGTGTGTAATAAAGAAATGGGTTTCAGTAGTTGGTATGAGAGGATAGTTTTTGTTCTGTTTTTGAATTTGAATTTGAAAACCTTAGTGAAAGAATTAGGGATAAGTCTATGTATAATAAAAACCACACAATATTTTGGTGAGTATAGAGTAATTTTTTTATCATGAAAATGCATCAATGTCTTGATACGAACCAGTTGAGGTAGCTCTAGCACAGATGTATCTAGCAGTAAAACACGAAAACTTCACTTTGAGGTATTCATGATCGAGAACTATTGAATGACAATAGGCCTTGTTGCACTCCTGGTTCTGACACTCCTAGGGGATATTATTTGGTAAATTTATAATCTTAGTATGATCCTTTATTGAGGGAATAAAAAATTCGCCAAGGAATATATATTGGGATGTAGATAATTGAAAACATAGACTGAAGTCTATATATTCATAAGTTAAGGAAATAAATGTAATTCATAAGTCATCATGTTTTTTATTCGGATTCCCCATTATGTGTAACCCCTAACATTCCATTTATTTTAGCCAAGGGACAGTAATAGGATGACTCATGCAAATAACCGATGCATAGATCAATGTGATGTCTATTCAAATGAAATGCTAAATTCGATGAGAGTGGGAATCGAAAACATTTTCACGATACTATCTCAGTTAACTCTTGTTTTAATATATTCATGGGTCAATTGGATCATCCAAACACCCTTAAGAAAGAAGAAGCCAAAAATGAGGGATTAATGAGACAATGGACTCCTAATTTTAATGGATCATATAATCCCTCAACTGCTTAACAATAGATGAAATTCATTGAAAAGATCTTCTCAATCCATCAAATTTTCAAATCAATAGAATGTTCTTATAGCTGCATACCCTAGTTAGGGTTAAGCAATACAATGATGGGAATTGATAAAAAACCATGCATGAGAAAGAGATTGAGGAATTGTAATGGAAGTATTTCTAGAAAATGTTTTTTGATAAATATTTTCCTTGCACCCTATGACTTAAGATGGAAATTCACTTCCTGGACCTCATGAAAAAAGATGATGAATCCATCAGAGAATATGAGTAAAACTTGAAAAATGGACTACATGATATTCCTTCAGCTTGTCGTTACCCCAAAATATATGGTTGATTGCTTCCATGGTGGGATAAATCCTATCTTATAGAAATCCCTAGTGATATGTGACTTCAATTTCTATGAAGACATTGTTTTATGTTTTCTTAACGTCGAAATGGAAATTGACGAATATCAGGGGTATCATGGGGATAGAAAGCTGAATGCGGAAATTATTTTTGGTTGTCCAATGGATAAATCCAACGGTTCGATGAAATTACAGCACCCAACATGAAAAAGGATTAGAAAGAAGTACCCTAATAATTTATTGAATGGGACGTGGAAATGATTTAGTTATGTAAGATAAGGGAACCTGACTATTAAGTACAGATAAGAAAACCTACTTCCATGACAGAAGATAGGAACACCCCATTCTACCCTCAACGCATTGTTCATTGCTTCAACTATAATAAAACATGGTACATTGAATACTAGTTCCCTATGAAAAGGGTTTTCAGTGGCAACTAATGAACAACTATTTCTTAAAAGTGATCAATTTCTATCACTACTACAAAAGAAAACCCTTACAATAATTTCTTGACATGTATGCTAGTTATTCATTAAAGAATAGAGTATTTAATTTTTGATTCTGTTTCTACAAATTATTTTATATCATGAATGTTTATTAGAAAAATCTGAACACCAACACAAATCATGGAGGTAGAGATGATATTGGGGACGCAAAATGAGGTAATCATTGCATCCCATGAATATATCCTCTCCACTGTCAAAATTTGTGGTTTCATCTTCCCATAAAACCATTGCATACTCCCTCTTGTGGAATTTGACTCATTTTATAGCATGGATTGACAGTCCCTATATAATTCCAACATAAATTTTCAAAAAAATTAAATCACTCTCCATATGGATAATTGACCCCTGATTTAGTTCTAGTGCAAGGGGGAGTATGAATCTTCTTTACCACCATCATCTCAATCAAGGATATTGTTGCCTTCTGAGGACACATATCTTTCTATCATGATTGAGTCTAATAATGAAACCATCCTTGAAGACATACATATTTTGAGGGAATTTTCTGAAGCATTTATTGAGTAATTACATGTTCTTCCTCCTAAAAGAGATGTAAAATTTTCAATTGATGTTTTTCCAGGGGCATTGAAAATATCTAACACTCTGTATAGAATGATAGATGTGGTGATTGATGATAATAAGAAACAACTACATAAGAATATTGAAAAAGGGTTTATATGCCAAAGTGATTCCCCATGGTAGGTACCAGGCCTATTCGTAAAGAAGATGGATGGGACAATTATCCTTTTCATTGATTTTCATGATATCAACAAAATCTTGATAAAGAACAAGTATCCTTTTCCACGTATTGAAGAATTGTTTGATCAGCTATGTAGAGAATAATAATTTTCCAAGATGTATTTTTGGTCAGGGTAATACCCAGCTAGGGTTACGAAGGAGGATATCCCCAAGACAACTTTTTGTTCAAGTTATGGGCACTATAAAATCATTGTAATTCCTTTTACAGTCACTAATTCTCTATAAAAATATATGGGCTGGATTTATAGAGTCTTTGGAGATTACATTGACAAATTTGTTCCAGTTTTTATAAATGATATAATAATATATTCCCCAAAAAATGTGTATCCTGAAGAGAATATACGATCTATACATGATGCCTTTCGAAAGGAGAGGTGAAATGAAAGGTATAACAATTGTGAGCTATAGTTGAAGGAAGTCTTATTCTTAGGTCATATCACTACAATAAATGGGATATCTATGGATCTATCCAAGACATATGAAATTGATGGATTTCTAAGGAAAACAATAGGTATTGGTATCTGTATATTCTATGGGTTATCTGGATATTATCCTTGATTTTTAAGAAATTTCTGAAGATTTTCAAAACATCTTACCAAGCTAACATAGAAGTGAGTCCGGATTTCTTGCTGAGATGAATGCAAAAATAGAATCATGGATTTGAAAAGGAGTCTTATCACTACACCAGCACTCACAATAACCACAAGTGGATAAATTTTTTTGTATTCACTGATGTTTCAAAGAAGTGACTGGGATGTGTATTGATCCAAAATGAAAAATTCATTTCCTATGCTTCAAGTCAATTAAAAGATTATCAGAAAAACATTGCAATACATAATGTGGAGTAGGATTCCGTAATATTCACTTTAAAATTTTGGAAACATTATCAATTTGGGGAGAAGTGTGAAATATATATGTATCAAAAAAACCTCATGTATATATTCACACATAAAGAGATGTATATGCACCAACAAATATGGTTAGAGCTGATCAATGTCCATGAATACAGAATCCATTATAAATCATGGAAAGAGAATAAGGTGGAGGGAAGTACTATGTAGAAATGACCCAGAAATTCTATAATTGATGAGAATTTAAAAGGATAAAATCACCATAGATTTTATGAATATTGACAAGGGAATCCTAATGAAGGGAATATCATAAATCCTTTTACAAATTATTGCCCAATCATCTCTTTTGGAAAGTAAAATGGATAATAAAAAAGAAGATGGTAGAATTCAGAAGAGTGTTGACACTCTCAGAAAAAGATAAATCCTCTGGGTTCAATGTTATTGTAGAGGAATTGTGAGATTTGGGTAAAAACAATGTGTTCCATAAAATCAAAATTTAATGAATTAACATTTGGATGATGCACATAGCTTGAATTTCTCAATTAACCTAGGAAACACAATGAGGTGTTGATATTACTGAGGGAATTATTGGTAGGATAAAATGAAGAAAGATATTTTTTATTATGCATCATTGTCCCTAGTATATCAAGTGAAGGATGAGAGGAAAGAAGTCTAATTGGATGATTCAACCATTACCAATACCAATATGTAAATGGGAGAACATATCCATGGAATTTGAAGAAAAATCATTATAAATCCAATATAAACAATGTTATTTTGGTTTTTGTGGATAGTCTTACGAAGACTGCACACTTTATTGCAATTCGATAGGATTTTTCATTGGAGTAACCAACACAGATATAAATTATAGAAGTGGTAAGGCTGCACAAAAGTACCACTATCTATTGTATCCGATCAAGATCCATGATTATTCTCTATATTCTGGAAGATTCCACAACATTATCTAAATAATAATCTAAAACATTGTACAACTTATCACCCTCAAACTGATGGACATTCTGAGTGGACAGAAAAACACATGAGGATATGTTGGGAGCATGCTCAATGGACTTTAAAGGAAGATGGGATCATCATCGTCCTCGTATGCAGTTCTCTTACAATATCAGTTTCCAATAAAGCATCCAAATGGATCGTTATAAATCACATTATGGGAAGTGTTGCATAACACTGGCATGTTTGGATGAATTTGGGGAGTAAAAACTTCTAGGTCAATAAATGGTCAGTGAAATGGGGCAGAGGGTTAAGACCATCCATCAGAACCTTAAAGATGCTCATAGTCAAAAAAAGAGCAATGATTATAATCGTTGATGGGAACTATAGTTTGATGTTGTAGCCCTAGTTTTCCTCTGCATATCACCATGGAAGATAGATAGGTTATTTGGGAATAAGGTAAAGCATAGTCCAATGTACACCATCCCTTTGTCGATCCATGATCACATTGGAGTAGTTGCATACCGACTAACACTCCCACCAAACCTATCACTAGTACATGATGTATTCCATGTATCACTCTTGAGAAAGTACATACCTGACCCATCCATGTACTCAATATAGGGTTTGTACCATTGGATAATAACCTCTCTTTTGATTAGTAGTGGGTGAAGATCTAATATAGTAGGGAAAAAGTGGTATGAAATAAGACGATGCCCCTTGTCATGTTGTTTTGGTGAAACCACATGTTAGAAGAAACAAACTAAGAACTGGAGGATTTGATGCAACAGTGTTACCCTCATCTGTTTATTGTAGGAAAAGGAAATTTTGAGGGAAAAATTTTGTATGGTTGGGAAGATTTTAACGACCCAAACATTTATTGATGAATATTACACTTGATCTTATTAAATGTATTATTATGAAAAATAGATATATAATAATTTATAACTTTTATTTTGTTTTTTGATTTTAAAATACTGTTATTAATTGTTACTATTGATAATATGGCTTTTGTGTAGTGATGAAATGTTTTATATAAATATAAGGATTTAAAAAATATAATTTTCTTACACAAGGGATTCGACGACCACATCCAGTAGAATTTCTCCATACGAAACCCATTTTTCAGAGCATGTAAAGGAGGTATCATCACTAGGATATACTCTTGACCAAGCCCAATCTGATCTTCATCACATTAAGCTTGAATAGAACAACCTACGAGATATGTGGATGTTAATAGAGATTACCAGCAAATCGATATTATCTGATCTGCACCCTGATTATGTCACCATCACACAACATACCCATAGCTATTATTTGGGTGTTGTAAGGGGTTATGTAACACGCCCCTAGAACTGTGATTATGTGCATTATTTTTGTATAATGATTATACATTTATTTAATTATTGTTACATTGTAAATGGGTTATAAATCACAAATATTTTTTTTATTTAATATTAAAATAAGAAATATATTTTGATGAATTAATTAATTATTGAATTAAATATTTTAAAAAAATATTATTACTAAATTACTTTTTATTAAATATTAATAATCATATAATTTTTTATGAATACAATTGAACTATTTTATAATGTTGGAAAACAGTTTATTTCAATACCCATTAAATTTTAATAAATTTTGGTTTTTATTTTAAAATCGAAAATTGAAATTTATAGAAAATTATATATGTACAATGAATATAATTTTTGGAATCAGGATGTCGAAATAATCTAACGGATATTTTTTCATAATTTTATGAATAGTCGAATTATTGAGAAAAAATTAAATACTAGGTAAATATATAATGTGTTTTATTACATCATAATGACCTAATAGTGGTGTAATATAATACTATAATTTTTTTCCATAAAATGAATATGTTATCTTTAAAATATTGTGATATAATATATTTTTTATTAATATTTTGGTGACTTAGTGGACCATCCAATACATATAATATATTTTTTCTTTTTAAAATGATTTCCTTGAGATTGTTACTCACCTCCCCCTAAGAAAGGCTAATGTCTTAATATGTTCAAGCATTTTCTTTATAAAATAATTTTTTTTCAATCTACATTGTAAAAAACCATGGAAAAAAATGATTTGGATTATGGTTTTGATTAGTTAAATTTTTCGTCTCCAAAACCTAAATAATAATGAATACCCTCTCATTTTCTGTATAAACCCACTCAATAGCTCATTACTCTTCACTAAAAACCATTTTGTATCTACCATGCTCTTACATCAACTCTCTTGAATCCTACCTAGGTGCCCTAATCTCCCATGAAGACCCTCTCAAGCATCTCATGATCCATTGGGATCACACTTCCAAGTAAGGGATCCTCGCTTTCCTTTATTCCATGATTATGTTCATATTTCATTATACTGTTATGCCTTTATATTTTCAATTATAAATGTTGATGTATAATTTCTCACATAACCTATAATTACCTTTTTATTTTTTAATGATTATATAACCCTTTCTCCCTCTATAATGCCTTTCATGTACACTTGCTAGTATTCCGAAATTTGGTATGTGATTTATTTTTTGCTCATTTTGTGAAAGATTATTTCTGTTTTTATTCCCTTGTATTTTCAATTATAATTTTTTTTTATGATTTATAAACTCTCTTATAATTCCATCCTTATATATTAATAATTAATAACACCTTTCTCTCTCATTAATCCATCCCATGTACACCAGTTACCATGTTGAAATTTCATAAGAGTGATTCCATTTCACCACCTTAATCAAGTTTCATTATTTTGTTTCACCTTCTATTTATAAATTATATGTTTTTAGACATGGGTATATGTTACCTTGTTACTATAAATATTATGTAAATATGATGAGATACCCCTTTCTATCTCTAATCTACCGTTTTTATGAATCTTTACATCACTTTGTTCTACTACCGAAATCGCACCAATATTTTTCTTGCTGAATGGATTGTGTAGTGAATATCATTAACATTTTTTTCAAGGGTATTCATATTCATGAATATATACTTATTTAATGTTACATATATTTATGTGTTACATATTCCTTAGTCATGTAATATCTTTTTTGTTGAATGATTTTATGTTATATCATCTATGTGGCACACTTTTGAAGAAAATGAAATATTTTAATATGGTGCACCCTAATAGTTCTTCAATGCATTGGTTAAAGTTATTTATTGCTATAATCCATGGTAAATGAGTGTTTAGTAATTTTAATTCTTGTGCAATGAGGTTTTACTCATGTTATTTCATGTGTAATGAGGGTTTACTCGTGCTCTATGAGCAATGAGCCTTTTCTCAAGCTAATATCATATTAAATGGTGTTTCACATTTCCATGTTACAATAATCGTTTTATATCATTCCTTTATGTTAATGTTTCTCTATTTGTCCACTATTATCCCTATTTACTATAATTTACTATACTATGTATGTTTTTTCATGTTTACTGCCTTACTGTGATTTATAGAACACCAATTTCTTATAAATGACATCTGGTTTATTCAATACAATGCTATGTATGAAAGAATATTGTGGTCATATAAAATATGTTCCCAATAAATATGTTGTGTTTTATGTTATATTTGTTTGACTAATTCTACTAATTTACCAAGACTTTAGACCTCTTGATGCATAGAGTTGTTTTAAGTGAATGTTTTTGTAATAAATCCTGATTATGTGTGTAATAAATAGAGTGTTTTCTATACCTACCACCATTCATGGTTTCCATTATGATGTTAATGTATTTATATGTGACATATAATATATTTATATTGTCACTATGATTCTATATTTTTCATTGAAATCATAACAATTTTATTTCCATAATGTGTAAATATGGTAATTTCATTTGAGGAAATGTGGTCTTTATCCCCCTCAATGTTATATGATATTTTCAGGCCATACATAAAAAATATGAAGGATGGAATTAATGAAAATATGTTACACATATAAAATATGATATTATACTATAATTACAATATAACAATGTATCATTTAGATATAATTCGTTTAAATAAGAAAATGAAATGAAAGAAGTGTTCTTGCATACGTACGACATACCATCCCTATGCATGGTGAATTTAATTTCTCTAAATGCAATTGAATATTATAAATAAATATATAATAGATAGAAATACATATACTCTGGATATATATGTTAATTAAATCATGAATTATATTATGGTGATGATGGACTTTTGACTATATGGACAATTTAAATCAAAACAAGTTCTTTCTCGACTCATGTAACAAATATCGGCAAAACTACTGATATGAACTTAAAAATTTCTGTATTATTTATAAAATGATGACAACTAATATATATTAAATATGAAACATCCAAATGGTTTTAAATAAAGTATAAATTATACTATTTTTATTATACAAGAATACAAGGAACGAATGAGACAAGTCTGACTCGAGGTAAGGGGCTTCATCTCAATTTCCTTTCACTGGGTCATTTTATTGTATTAACACCGAAGTCAATTAAACGGTGTATAATTATACCATATTTATTTTTATTTCATTTAATATATTTCAAAATTAATCATTTTCTTTACGAATAATTTTAGAAAATTACAGTGGAAATATTTCTATTTATCGTACGCGGTGACAATGACCTTTCCACCGCCACTACAATTATTTTATATTTGGAATCATTAACCAGACATATTGTTTTAAAAAGAAAATAAATACCATATAATAGTTTTCATATTTTGGTATTGAAATTTTTTAAGAAATAATTTATTATGTTAATATCATGAAACTTATATTATGATAAAACTGTTGAAATGTTATCTTTCCATTATGCTTGTTTTATGAGTTATGATTATGTTATTATTCTTGAGAAATGATTACATATACATGTTTTTCTGTGGTAAAATTAGGGCAAGTTATCCCTATATAGCTCTCCAGTGCATTTGATAATGTGATGGAGGAAAACATTAATGTTTCTCCTATTAGATTTTGGCAATATACTATGATGGTTATCACAAACATAACTCCGTTTGTAGATATGAAGGATACAATGTATGTTTGTTATGGATGCCACATGTAACCTTAATGATATATTATTTCTATCTATTTTTCATTAATATTATTATTTCTTGAGGAATATTAAAGAGAATAATTTTTTTATTGAAACTTATGACTTATTTTATTTCTATGTATTCATCGACTAATGATTTCTTTCTTTATTTTATATTCCGTACATAATTGTTTTACTCATCCTTATCTTTTGAAATGTTTTTTACATTTTATAAGGAAGGTTAAGAGAAAATAAGAATTAATGTGGGTTTATATCATGACAATAATTCATGTTTTGTTTTAACTAGTTTAATTATTTTGAAAAAATTGGATAGAGTAGAATTGACTACAATGTAATATTTGAGATGTAATAAAATTGTAATGAAAATATTTTGTAAAACACCAAAACTGAAACTATTTTCCATTTAATTATTGACTTAACTAAATATTATGTAAATTTTAAGGCAAGTTCCTAATACAACATCTGTACCCAACTCGTATCACATTCAAAGGGTATATATGAGTGATTCTGTATGTTCCGTTGAATGATATAGTGAATTCAAAAATTGATCATTTTTGTACGACATTATGTTAATAATTCATAATTTCTTACATTTGATCTAGAGGATTCCATTTCCAAATTTGGGGTTTCTTTCTTTCAGGAGGCTTAGATGTTCATTTTTTTGAGGTTGAATTTCTTGGTTATTTTAAAAAGATGAGAGATAATTTTCATTAAGTGACATATGTCAAGATGCCTCACCCCATGGTTTGTGATAGTCGTACAATTTCTCTCCCACTAATCAGTTAAATAAAATGAAAATTCTTGAATACCCATTGGGTAAATATAAGTATTTTACATGCTTATATTAGTCTTATGGAAGTATTATCCCATGGATCTCTATAACATATAAGGATTCAGTGGGGATGTGACTGAAAAATTTGGTTTGACCATGCTGGTGTTTTCCCATGTTTCCTCACCTTTTTAGTGCTCTATATATAGATTCTTGGTCAGGTATAATGAATTCCAAATAAGGGAAATATCATATTTATATAAGTTATATGATAAGTGGAAAATGTTAACAGAATAAAAAACAAGACCATCATATGATGAGGGTTTTCAATGGTGTGGTGATGAATGTTCACTGGATGTTGAGGGATAAAAATATTCAAGAGTAAGAGTTCATGAAGGTGATTGGCATGCCACATCTTATTGTGTATTTCCCTTGTTCTAATGAATTCATCCATCTTCAAGTGGTTTATTAAATTAAAACTCCATATATTTTAGAATCATTTATATCTTTGGAAATGATTTTCACATGGTGGAATGATCTCAGTTTATTGTCTTTCAATTAATATAATAATTTAACTATTTTCCACACCTAGATAGGGCATCTTTAAAGTCTCCCCTTTATATCATTGGGTGATGATTACAAAGGTAACATATTTTAGGTCTTTTTATAGTATTTCCTATATTTAATTAACAATTTTCTAGAGGATATATTTGAAGATAAAGTAGACATGTAAGTTGGGACATTGTCTCCTACGAAAATATTAGTAGTAAAATATTCAATGGGGATGGCTTCAGTAGGACTCCTAGCCTATATTAACTTATGAGGGTTATTATCCACTTTTTTGATGAAATATTTTGGAACCAAATTGAGTTGGAATGAAAACAATTAATTCATCTAATTATCAAATCATAGGAGAGCCTAATTTATTTTTTCCTCCATAATAGGGTTATTTTGTTTCTTTTTACCCTAGGAAGGAGGTGGTGGATGATTTAGGGAAAACCTAGTTTCATAGATTGGAACTGCTACTAGTTTGAGGGTAACAATAGTAGTTACTTCCATAAAAATTCGTATTCTCCCATGTAATGGGAATGAGAGAAGATTTTTGATAGGTTTTATGAATGGAATTTTTTATAAAGTATGCTATCTCGGTGAACTGATAAAATCTTACATGATAATACATTAGGATTAAAAGTATTTGCCGCTCATTCGGATGTTTCTCGTAATAGAACTACCATAGTTTATCTTCTAATATATGGATACTAAGTGGATAGGGTAATCATTTTCATCTAGTGAAATAGTTATAATCCATATTATTTTCATGTTGTATTCAATTTTTACTGAAATAATTGATAATTCAATTAGTTTATATATAATATAATAATGGAATTGGTTTTGAAGGTCTTCCCAAACCATGAATGATCCTCTTGGAATGTTTTTGTACTAAATAAATAAAATCCCTACCAGATTTTGTAGAAAATATCTTGGGTTTCAAGAATAATACTGGTCTCGAGGGCCAATCATTAGAACACATTGGGACATGAAGTGTAATAGAGATTGATCTAGATCACCTACACTATTAATGTTTGATAGGATATGATTTAAAAAAAATTCATTTTAAAAGTTGCATCAATCCATTAGAGATATGGATAATATTTCGTTTGAATATGGATGCACCACCCTTCCATATCTTATGTTCGAGTATCCAGTTATTAAATGGTATTGAGGTGTTTTGGAGGTACAAGTTTCTTGACTCTCTCACATCAATAAGTAGTGGTAAATGAATTATGAGGTGTCCATAATTTAATATCCTTATGATTTGGGATACATCATAGTACTGAAAGATCACCCTAATGAGGAAGAGTATTTTATTATAATAAAGGAAAAGAGAGGTCATCCTAATGTTCCTATATTAACAAATACTAGTTTTCTAGATCCATATATATATTGGTCATAAAATAATAATCTTCATAGATGATTATCTATCTCTCAATTTAATTTTTGAGGTATAATTGACTGTGTTTAATGGTGATATGTTTCAAGAATATTTACCCAAGGTTGTTCATCAATGAGTTGCAAGAGATTCTTTATCCCATTAGCATACGATGACAATCATTAATAAATGTATGGTATTTTGTCACATATTTGTAGTGAATTCAATATAGATAAAAAATTCCCTATATCCTTAAAATATTTATTCCAATGAGGTGGAAATTCATCATTCATTGGTTGAAGGTTCATGATTATTCTCTGATTACACGTACATGAAACCTCTTCTTATGTATCCAGATAACATGCCACGTGAGGTGTAGATTCTACATTGTGTTTCACTACGTTTATGACTTGATGGACATAATTTTCTAGATTAATGGTTATTATGATATTTTATTTGTATATTTATATGGTATTATCCCACCACTCACCATGAAATATTGTTATTTTGTACAAAAAACCCCTCTTTTGAGTGTTATGGAAGATTCATTTATTTAACTCCTATCCATATTAAACCATCATGGTCTATAAACTGTAGGGGGTCTCATTTAATTTACAACATTTTCCACAATCTTTGACTATTAATAGTGTATTTGAGGGAGTTTCTATTCATACTTTATAATAATTTCAAAAATAAAATAATTTTTACTCATTGTGAGAGGAATGAATGGAATGATGATCTTTGATATTTACCTCCCAACATAGAGAAGAGAGACTCATTTCAACGGGATAATGAATATTAAACATCCACTATCCCTATAGGTTGGAAGTAATATGGGTACACTAGTAACACATTCTAATCAAATATTTGAAGATGTAATGATTCCATACAATTATTTGATGGATCTTGGGATAGAAATTAAGATATAAATTCACATAGCCAAATAGATGGGTTTGATCTAGAACCACTGTTGATTTACCATGAACCCTATTGGGGTGTGTAAAACCTGATTGAAATTATCGGGATCAAAATTCAATATACCTATGGGTTGGTGTTGGTTTGTATCCTCTACTAATTTTTCTAGGATTCATTCAAGTTTTTATGACCCTAGAGGTGGAAGATGTGGTAAAAAGGACCTCCTACCTTGGACTGGGATTGCTCATATATATATGTTATGGTATGTTCTACTATGTTTCCATTGATATAGCACAATTTTACTTAGGTGTGGTCCATGTTCAATTGTATCATATCATATGGTGTCACTCCTTATGGTAATTTTCCAGGGAGCCAATAATTTCAACCAATATATTATATGTGTATTCAAATTTTATTGGGAGGCCCAAGTCATGTCCCAGTAGAATTTTTTTCTCTATCTCTGGATGAGGTATTTGTATCTTCAAAGAGGATGAGTCTCATTGTATAGACCATATTTCACATAAATTACATGGTCCCCTGCTCTCTCTTATGTATATGAAATTATAGGATTCCAAATTGGGGAATTTTTTTGTTTTATAATCACGGTGATGTATGATACAAACAAAATAACCCCATCTTCAGATATGGATGTTTGTAAGGTTTCAGAGATTATTTTCAAAAGATATATGGTTCCCTAGTATCAAATGTTGTATAAAATTTCATTATGCATTTTTTCCTTGGGTATCAAGACATATAGATATCCCTCATGTACATTTTAAAATAGGTTATGTTGATGTTATAAAGGTTTCCCTCATATTCTATATAGGGGGGAATTTATCCATTAATTTCATATTAGTTTCCCATATATCCTACAATATATATGAAATTAAATCCTTCTCTAACCAAACTCGGATCTCATAGTCAAATATTTCGATAGGCTAGAACATGGATAATGAATTTGTTCTGGATGAATCACTCAATATAACCATTTTTAATTTTTAATTATTTAATTCATATTCCTCCACTTGGTTAGACCATAGAGATTTATTCACTGAGTCACCTAATGATTGGGTTGGTTGTTACTGAGTGTTTATGGGGAATATATAATTTTCACACCGATGTTTTGTGAACCTCACTATATAAAAGTGTCTAGGTTTAGTGAAAATCTTTATGTGATGTTTCTATTTTTTAAAACCTCATTATATGAATGTTTATTAGAAGGGGATTTATTTCCATTTCTGGGAGAGATATTATCATGGGGAGTTTTTTCATGGAGAATATATGGAGTAAAGTCATTATAATCCATATCTACATTATTGTGTTGAGGAATATCAATGTAATTTTAACATTCTACATCATTTAAAGAGTTTATAGACCCCTGAGGTTTTGTAGATATGTATCATTCTACCTCAAGTACAATGTCATTGAGATGATCAAAGATACGATCTTCATTCTGCAGTATAGAATATGGAAGCCATAATTTTGGGATTATGTAAGGACATTAGGCTTTTTCAGGATATGTTTCAAAATATGTTGATAATCATAATGTGTTATAGAGATTGGATCCCACTTTTATGAAGCTGAGGGAGTTTCCCCGTGATATTTTTAATCATTGTCCAAGATATGAGCCTGCCTATGGGTGGTTTTCAGAGAATGTCTTTCAACCATGGATAAATTGATGGTATAATCCAAAATAAAATATGATTTCCTTATCAAAATATGTCAATATAACTCCAAAATGGGAGAAGGGATATGTGCCTCATCTTGTATATCCTTTTAAGGATAACAGTGTCATATTTCCTCGGTGGAAGTAGGAATACAACCCTTGATTTTATAGGTTACATGAATAAACATAGTAGCATCATTTTTAGGAAAAAAGAATACCCTTAGTTGATTTTAATATTATACTAATTAAACTTTTTTAGAGAGGGGGTATGATCCACTTTATGTGCCTTTTGAGTATAGTATTATTCTTCATCGATGTGAATTTGTTCATGTATTGAGGTATCTTCAATGGGTTTGAACAACCCAATCAGAAAGTGGTCACATTCCTGATCTTGTGCTTTATCCTTTACAAAAATACGCCAATAATCATCCTAGATTCGAAAAATAATGTTTTAATGATCTATATTATCCAAATATTTATATTGAACTTGGTTATATGTTACTATGCTTATTGGGAATGGTGCATGTTCATTTCCCTGTATCTGTAAAAGTGTATGAATTTACCAGAAGAGCTCATATATTATTTCTAAAATGTAGTTAAAATTCATAAGAGTGTGTGCATGAATGTAGGATTTCACATTATAAATCTCCATTATATACTATGTAATATATTCAATTCATTATTTGATATAGTCCCACTCCTTTTATACTTGTTCAATTAGAGATTTTTTATTTTATTCTTTATTAGGAGAAGGAATATGTGCCTCCCCTATACATGTTGTTGTTATATTAATATATGCTTGATTTGAGTTAGAATGGATAAGAGACTTATCATTAGACATCAACAGAATATGTTGATAGGATTATTCATTGATGTGGGAAAATTATCCCCCCCAACGCAATTTATTCACCTCATTCCACAATCGGTGAGACCTCCTTGGTAACTGGGATATACTTTCTAAAAGTAAAACATGTTATTCAGTGACCACAATAGGGTATTGGTGGAAACTATTGGGATGTATCTATTGATTGTATATGAGAGGAGACATCCAAGGAATCAAATAAATTAGATTATAGAAATGTTCATCTTCATCGTTCACATTCTTTTGGTAATGATTGTTCTTACTGTGAATCTGCAAGGATAAAAATTCAATGGGATTAGTAGTACTAAAAATGTCTAGTGGTTTCATTTTAGCATTCCGTGAATGATATGGACTAGCCAGATTTATTTTTTGGATACCTTTACGTGAATCATCAATGGTTTTGATTGTAAAATTTTGGGTGTATTCTCAAACAATTGTGTTCGCCACCTGAATATGAACGTGTTGGGTGGATGATATTGTCCTTTGACATGCAGAGGCTACTGTAGTAGCTGAGGTAACAAAACATCCACTTGATTAAGTCACAATAACATGTCATGATTGTGTTTGTAAGATAATAATATGGATAAAAAAATAAGAATCAATTTTCGCAAGTGGTGAATACTATCATGTATGAAACATTTTTAATTAGCTATAAACAATAAATATAATTTTCCTCTCATGTTTCTAGTAAACCCTTTTTATTTGGTTTCATGGGCACAAAAAATAGATAATCTCATCAGAACACTGAATACATTTATTATTGATATATTTAACATCATTTGTACCTTGTTCACTATCTAGGTCATGCCAAATAAATATAAAGATGCTTGGTGTACCAGTTAATTTTATTTTCTGAGGGATTCACATCAGGTTCAACATTATTTTTCTCGATATAAATGTATGTTCCGCTAGGATTTGAAGATAAGTAGCTAAAAAACCATGATTATTTTCTTATTATTTTATCACATAATTTCATGTTGTCTTATTATTTCCATATTCACATAAAATTCACAGTAATTGCTTCTGAGGGAATGTGGGGACCAACCGTTTATTGTGGGAGGTTTAGAGTATGGTTTCACTATGATTCACATATTTTTACCACATTCATCTCTCATAGAGACTCCACCCAACTCCCACATCTATAACTAATAAAAAAATCATTATAAATTCAATTGATCACTTGCTGCATCAAACCGTATGACACTTAGTAACCCATATTGGTCCTGATGATGGGAAGTCGGGATCATCACACCCTTTTGTGGGAATTATTTCCTAAAATTTGAATATCTTATGTATCTAATATATATTTTTTAGAATCTTACAAATCCTAACATGGGAATGGTTACCCTAATAAAATACTCAGTTGTTGAGTCTCTCTATATGTAAAGAGGGTTCTATTGATGACCCCATAAATATGTTTTAGTGGTTCTCCATTTTTTCATAGTATTCCCTAAAAATGTGTATATCATTATGTTTTCAATAAATATGAATAAGAACCATATAGTATACTTCATTCATGGAATAAGAGTATTAATTCATGAATGGGATTTAACATCTACGATTATTCCAAAGAATCAGATGATAATAAGAATCAAAACCCACTAATATCATTTATTTAAAATCCATGGAGTATAATATTATCTGGTAAAAAATACATGAGGCCACATAAGAATTAGGAATTGAGATAAATTTTTAAGATGTAATGATATTTTCCTTCATAAAATTAAATTTATATATTTTTCGGTTTTGTTTTTCCTTTACATGATAGTGGATGGGGATAAATAATTAGTACTCTTGAGGGTTATTTTTAAATCATTTAACAACATGGAAATGCTCTTGGGACATATAACAAGATGGATTATAATGTATGGATACTTTTATTTCATTTCATGGAATGGTGTGTGCACCCAATTGTTTTCATAGTTCATAATTTATAAAAAATGTGATATGATAGTTGGAAATTTTTAAGCTCATGTCAGTCATGACTGGGGTGTGAAATTAGAAATATAATGTAATTTGTCTCACATATTAACTGGAGTATCAAGGACTTAGAAAAAAGTGTTTGACCATGTATAAGCCTATATCCTGTTCAATGATGGGAAACAAAGGGGGACTTAATCAGAAGATATATTGAGTCCCTTGATCTGTTGTTTTTGGGAAATGGAGCAACTTACGCCGTGGTAGATTGCCACATGATATTATATGACACATACCCTTCCAAATATATGGTTGGTGATGATCTGTGGCATGAGGATATTAAAAAAAGTTCATATCCCAAGAACGTTATCTAAATTCCCATATGAAGGTGGAACTTACATAAAAAGACTCCTTGTTTTGGGGATCACATGGTTTAAGGTAACATTATTGTGTGTTTCAATAGGAAAAGGTTGGCATTTCAAGGGAATCAACATGAAAAATATAGGGTACCTTCCTGTTATGTCCTGGTTGTCAGTCTAACATGCCCCATGTTGTCATCTTGACATGTCTAATAGTTATTGCATGGTCAAAGTTTACATGTCTAAGGTTTCTCTTGTGATCAAGAAAATAGGTTCAGAGAGATTCTCATGAATAATATAATGTGTCCAATGATCATTGAATGATTTTAATGACATGTTCAGAAGACTTCATATGATCAATATGATAATTTGGGAGGAGTTCTCATGAACCAACTAACATGTATTATAGACTTTGTATGATTTGTCTGACATGTCCAGTGAACATCATCTAAAATCTAACATGTCCATAGGATGTTCCATGATCTAGATGAAATGTTTGGGGAACATTACATATACCAGCTGACATGCCCGATTGTCTTTACAAACACAAGATGAAATTTTATGTGGACTTTTCAGGATCTGGGTTACATTCCTAGAGGACTTCACCTGACTAGCGAACAAATATGGTGAAATTTTCATGATTTGGATGTCATGTCGATGGAGTTCACATGAATCAGATGACAAGTCCAAACAACATTACATGATCCTGCTAAGATTTCCAAAGAAATTTGTATGACCATGCTGATATGTCCAATGTACATCGAGTGTTCTGGATGATATATTCAGAGAACATCATTAAATATACCTAATATGACCATATCTCATTGTATTCTTAAATAATAGGTCATTGAAGGAACATGATATCATCAAATCATAATCCACATATCCAAATTCTTGTAAGTATCCTATATTTTTAGTTTTTTGTCGTATAAATTTCTCAGTGTTCATTAGGCTCCTACCTATTATGGTGTCACTTGATCTGGTTGACACATTTAAGACTCTTATTCTATAAAAACAATTATTCTACAATTCATTTTCATGATGAAAAGTGTGATCTTTAAAATAATATAATAATTCTAAATAATCTCATAGGTTGTTCAAGTGGATTATCTAGTGGAAGAATCTTGTGATTATGTTGTTAATCACTCCAAAATGACCTGTTTGGAATTTACAATCTCATGTGTGTGTGTGTTTTTTTTTCTATTTTAGGGATGGGGGGTTTAAATCCTCTATTCCCTAGCTCCACAATGCATCATGAAACATGTAAATTTAATATATAGTATTTTTCTTTCCGATCAAGCATTATATCACAAATTTCACACAGACCCGCCATGGGTCATCCACAACATCATAATCATGTCTCATGAGTTACAAAGACCACAAAACTACTTAAACATTACCATATTTAGGAATCCAATTAAATTTCAAATGGATTTTATATAATCAAATCAAAATATAAAACAACCTTTACAATATTTGGATGACATATCATAGATTATTCCTCAGATCATCTCACCAATCAAAAGGCTTTCCCCTGATCAAGGAAGTATTATTTGGGTACCATTGTGATATTAACATAGCTTGTAAAAGGTCCATCATGTGATCAATGAATTGATCACATGAGGTGATTTACCCCGTAACATGAAAAATTGAATAACTCTCATTTATGTTAGGGTAATATATTTTTATGCTTTTATTTTATGAACCACACATAATTCATCCATTACCTATTAACATGGCATGCCCTAATCAAATGGACATGTCTAAGATCCTTCATATGATGTGGGTGACACATCCAATGGCTTTAATATGGGATGGATGACTTGTATGTAGGGATGTATTATGATTTTTGAACTATTCACCTGGATTACAGAGGCCCTTCACTTGAAAATAATTTTAACTTCCATCACATAAAGTCTCATCCTTTTTATATTTTCACTTTTATAAAAATATTTTGTGACTGTATGTTGCCTATTGATCGAAATATCTCTTGATTGGGGGAACTCATTTGGGATCGTTCATATCGTCATTTGTGATTGTTAAGAAGCCATCACAAAATTAGGATGGTTTGTTGGAAGGTCATAATGTGTTCATTAATAGATAATGTGGAGTTCATGAACCATTCCAGTGACATCCTTAGGGTCATAGTATTTTCATTACCCAGTGGCCTAATACCAATGTATCCATGCTACTACTTTATTGCCATTATAGATAAAATAAAACATATTCTTTTGGTATTTCTCTATTACTGAAATTTTTTATTCTCATTTGGTGATAATAAATAGATAAATGTGTGGAAAACCTATTCAAACTACACCTGACTATATATTAGCATGTAGTATTTTTCATCATTATAAGTAATCTTATCACTATATAGATTTTTTGGAAAAAAATACCAATTTTACCTTGTTACAACCACCTTTTTAAAAAAAATTTAATTTCATTTAGATAAATTGAATGGTGGTGAATTTTAATCTTAGAAAAAATTGGATACTATTGTAAGAATAGAGGCGTCAGTAGGTGCTGATGTAGAAAGAATTTATGAAGAAGAGTTTTTACCAACGTAATCTAAAGTCATTCTTGCAATTGTGAAAGGTATGTGGTTTATTTCACCATCTATGGTCCTTTATTTTCTTAATCAATGTGTATCTCATTATTTCATATCATCTAATATTATTTACATGTTATAATGACATTAAAAAAGCATTCTATTTATGATGGATACATAAACTCCCTTATGAAGGAGGGGAGAGTAGGGTTGTAGATGTCATATGTGTTGTATTATGACCATTTACCATGAAATCATTGGGATTTTTTTGTCATTTATTTTTAAATCTTGGATATCATCATTGGAATATATTAGATATATAATTTTAAACCCTAGATAAATAATTATTATCAACAACATTAGTTTCAATCTTAAAATGGGGTCACTCAAGTCATTTAGAGTGAGTGGGATCCTATATCTACCTGAGTGGGACCAATTATTTCATTTATTAGAACATCCAAATTTAAATTATAGGAGATGTTTCTTAATTAATTAGACCAACACATAATTGATATACCTAATTCTATGTGAATGAGTACTCATTGGCCTTGCTTGATGTTTTTTTTGGGTTAACACCCCAAATAGAAGTCAAATATTATATAAATATTCTTTTGGGGATGAGTTAAATATCTATTCAATATTATTATAATGTTCCAATTGAGTTAAATGAATATAAGTCACCAGATAAAAATCTTGTGGCCAATGGAATTATACATCTAGGATTGACACCTTGGGCTTTATGGGTTCTCATTATAAATAAGTCAAACAGAATCCTCATGATTTATGTTGTGTTCTGATATTTTAATAAAGTGACTATAAAAAAATGTTAACTATGGATTTATGGACTATTTGATCATCTTATTTAATCATTAAGGTTTTCATAAACAATTTTTTGATTGAAGATCCATCATCTACGATCCTGAGAGGTGGGTATTCCAAAAACATTATTTAGGAGTAGGTATGGAATTTATAATTATATGATTACGTAATCAATTCATTCCGGAAATCCTATGGTGCATATGGATTTGATGGTATAGAAAATTAAATGGTTCTTGGGCCCATTCATTATTGTTTTTAGGTGTATATTTTAGTTTACACAATGTCTGAAGTGGAAAATCATGACCATCATGATATGAATCTCAAAAAATTAATGAACATCATATTTTTAGAATTCATTATAAATTCCCATTTTGGATCCAATAAGACATGTTTAATGGAATTGTTTTATCCATAAGAGGCCTCTCATTGGATCAATAATATATTTATGTTGTTATGCATTTAAAGAAAACATGGAATGTGTTTGCGATTTAGAGCTTATTGAGTTTGGATTGAAATTACTATAATTTTATCAACATTTCCCCAATCATTCAAATAATATGAATACTTTGACATATATGTTAGTAAATTTTGAATGGAATGAATATTTTCGAATATAATTAATGTAAGTAAATGTGAGGTTGACTTCGAGTCCATTTTTCATTCTTTCAAAACAATTTTCAGGTTTAACCTTTTTGTGATTCATCTTGAACGAGGTTAGGATGAGATATTCTATAATAGAAAAATGTGTTTTCATATATATATTAAAAACATATAATTAATGATAATAATTATTCTACCCATGATCATGAATTAGTTTCGGTGATCCATGTTGTCATTTCTTATCACCAATATCTCCCCACAGTGTGGTTTTCTATTTATTCAGATCCTTGGGTCCAAACGTATATTTTAGACATGAGGGATGTAATACTATGATGATGAAATTGGGTTTAGTATAATTATATATTTGAATTTGGTTATACATACACACATGGAAATGTAAATTTGGATTCTGATGAATTGAGGAAGAATATCCCAACTTATGTTTTCAATGAATTAGTGGATAAATTATATTTAATGAGTCTGCTCACTGATATTCTCTTCAAAGTGGAATAAGTATATTGGAATGATTTTCTAAATTTTGTAAATGGTTATTATTCATTCTATTACAATAACTATCACTCGAATTAAATAGACACTAATATTTATTGTTTTAGAGAAAACATATATGGTGGGGAGACCTCAGGTGACTAGTATTGGTATCTTATTAGGGTATTTCATTTTAGAGGTAATTTATTCATACAAATAGCATTAAAAAAGAGTTAATGGATGGTGTACATAATTATAGTTGGTTTATGTTCTCTAGAATACCAATAGGTATCATTATTCATGATATCAATACTAGTTTTCAAAGGTGAGGATCTATATTGTAAAATTTTTATCATGATTACATACATACTAGATTATTTAGGCATATCACTAGAAGCATATAAATTTGTTGGAGCCTTTACCTATTCCCATTTTTAATAATGATACGATATCAATGAACTTCACTTATAGTTTACCATGTTAGACTAATGGGAATAACATAATGTGGCTGATCATTGGTTAGCTGATTAAATCAGCTCATTTATTTCCTATTTAGGAGATAACGACGATAACAAAGATGGGAAACCAATACATCCAACAGATCATGAAAATGTGAGTGGTACTATCTAATATTATTTTTTTAAATAATTTTATTATTTACATCATGGGGTTCTAATTGTTTAAAATAACTGAATATTAACTATTTTAAGTGTATCATGATGTATCACCCATTGATGGATTGATATATTGATTGATCTATACATATTTTATAGTATATGCTTTAGT
Organism: Viscum album; assembly: GCA_963277665.1. Lineage (NCBI taxonomy): Eukaryota > Viridiplantae > Streptophyta > Magnoliopsida > Santalales > Viscaceae > Viscum > Viscum album. The sequence goes on from OY728159.1 coordinate 500,634,182, forward strand.
CATGCATACATGATTTTTTTTCTTCTAGGAATCATTTACCATTTGTTATGATTTCTTATAGTTGTAGTTATCATGATTAATTTGAAATGTATAATTATTTATGCATTACATGGGTATCTATGTGTATATCCTTATATAATTCCCAGTGATAGGGAAGAAGTTTTGGGTTGACCGAGTATTATCCAAAAGACGGTAGAATAATTTCATTCTGATGAAAATTAGTAAGTGAAAACACAATGTCACTATAATGATTATGCATTTTTTCATCACTTCGCATTAGATTTTATGGTTTATGTATAGGTTTTACTAATTTGATCACAAAAATTTTGTACTTTATCAATTGAGAAGATATGTTATGTTGGAACCAAGGATTATTGTACCTTCTATGATCATCAATCATCTTGTAATGGTGGAATACCAATCGGTATTAATTTCACTCTAGACATCAATTCATATAATGTTTCATTTTTCTGAGCTATGGAAATATCAATGACAATTGTCCCATATGATAGATTAAGATTATTTTTATCTTCAGTCTTTCACCACTATGGTAGATGAACCAGTTCATAATGTGGATCTTCATAATTATGTGGTTCTTGAAAAAATATTCCCCATCGTCCATGTACTGTATAACTGTATAATAGAGATTCTTGAGAAGTGGGAGAATGAATCCATACGGATGTAGGAGTGGACTTAAACATTATCAGTAGAGGATCTTGGTTTCATTCTAGAAAAATAATTTCTAATTGTGGGGTGAATTGTAACACCCTTTATATTATATGTATTTTTTATTCTGGGTCATTTGTTTCTCTTATGGATCTAAAAAAATTATTGATTTAGGTGTTAATACTTTTTATTTTTGGGAGAAAATATCATGTAAAATGGTCTTTTTATGGTTAGTAGTAAAAAATTTGTTACGATATGATATAGATCTATAAATTATATTGGTGTTTGGAAATTTTTGAGAATTTTTTTTCTAACCATTTGAAAATCCTACAAAAACCATTACGAGGGTTTGGTATGGGTCTAGAGTTCATTTCATGACATGTGAAATGTTTCTCAAAAAATGAGATTATTCTCACGTAACCATACGCCTTATTTTTCAAGGGATTTTCAGGATGTTATTATTTTAATATTCTGGCATACTAACCATGTTGCTAAAAAAACTGAAAAATTAATAAAATACTCACACACACTTTCATATTTCTAACAAAAATTTGACCCTAATTTTTAATTATATTGACAAAGACCTTCCATGATGCTATAAAAGTCCCCTATTTTCCTTTGGAAATATTCTATCATTTTCTGTGGATCACATCATTGTATATAAGAATCTTATTTTTTCCCTCCTCTATCCTCTAGATATCTTCTTGATATCTATTCCCTTTATTTCAGCAGAACCACAGTGGTGGGTGACATACAAATATTGTGTTTTTTGAACATAATTAATTAATTTTATTTTTAATCGAAATAGTGGAGTACCTAATCTATTTATTTTCAATCACTATTTCAGAATTATGGTAATTTAACAAATTTTTTGAGTTGGAAGTATCTATAAATTATTTATATCTCTTGGAATACCTTAACATAATATATTTTCATTTTTATGTGGACTTTCAAAATGATTTATTAGATATATATATATATACATATATGTTAAATATTATATAAATGCATCTTTGGGGGTTTGAAAAATTATTTTAAATTACTTTTCATAATAAAAAATTTTACACACAACATAGGTTTGATGAAATTCCCAAAATATGGTTTTTACTATTAAAATAAATTTAATGATTTTGGGAAGTGAAGATTTTACTTAATAAAAGACTTATTAAATTTTATGATTTTATTACATTAAATTATTATGAGAAAAAAGAACATCGGGAAAATTTGGTACATTATGTTGTGGACATATGAAAACCTTAATCTATGTATAACCACTAGGGGTTTTTATTTTTATAATGATAGGTTTTAGAAGGACTTGGTATCATTAATATTACCATTATTTCATCACAGTGGAACATATTTTTCCTTATTTCATATTTCCTTAGGCTTTACCCGTGTGGTTATTTCATTCATTGATGATCGAAATATTTCATTATTCAATTGATCAAATGATTTTATTTTGAGATACAGATTCTTTTTAAAACATTCATAGATTATATCATTTGTGTTTTTCATATTCTTGTAGATTTATGCAATGACCCAAACATTAATAAATGAAAATCACTTTTTAAAATAATAAATTATTATTTTTAATTGATTTATTGAAAAAACATGAACATGTTTTATTTTCATGGACATTAATATAGTCTTGTTGATTTTAATATCACTAAGATTAAAAAATGCTTATAATATAGAATTTATATAGTCACTATTATGGTTAGTATATATTAATGGTTATAATAAAGTGAAATTGACAATTATGGAATATGTCGTTAACACGACCATTGCGATTGATTCATATGATGCCCAATTATCAGAACTTATAAAGGAGATGGTATCATCGATATATTACCATGACCAATCAAAAGACGAGATTCATTAAAAAAACATTTTATGTGGGGTGTTCATTGTCACTAATATCACTTCCTAATGTATGTTATCAAAATAACCGAGAGAAAGCACCATCATCGCACACCATTACCATAGAGAATACAATTGTGTGATAATGGGTTATGTATTTAGAACACATTAGTAGGAGTATGTAAATATTATCTATACTAAAATAATAATTATATTTATCTAGATTTATTCTTACATTATATTTAAAATTATTTTACATTTTCTGAAAACTATATTTTTATACAGACACAGCAAAAATTTATTTTTTTCAAAATAAATCTTTTAAAGTAAAACACACATTTAACAAAATTTTATATTTTTTAAATATATACTATTTCAAAATCATAATATTATTAAATTATATTTATTTATTCACAAACTATAATATAATTTGATGATATTCAATTTAATATCTATAATGGTAAAAATATTATTTTCCAAAAACATGTGTTTTTATATAAAAGTGGATTCTTAATTAAAAGTGTAATTTAAAAAATGTAGAAAATTATTTTGAGCAAATAAACATTAAATTTTAAATAAATTTGTAGAAAATTTCATATGGTTGATTTTTCATAATTTTCAAATAAATACAATTTTTTGGGTAATATTTTAATAAGAATTTAACAATCATTACACATTATGACAACAAAATAGTGCAAAAGTTTTGTAATAATAACAATAAAGCATATCCTTGACCAAATATTTGACTACCATTTAAATATACTTCATTTTTTTGTTATTTTATTAATTTTATAAACAGTTAATAAATCCTCGAGAACATATATTATATTTTATGTCTTTAAAATCATTTCATTTTAACGATGACTCACTACCCATTCCCCATTGGTATTATTTTATGGAGTGTGTTTATTAGACATATAAAATGTTAAAAAACACATTTGGAAATAATCTTGGTGTAAAAACCATGGGACTGTTTTTATTTTATATTAATTTTTAATATATAGTCCAAATCCTTTGTTTAAAAATTTATAAATGATTCCATTCTCTTTAATTTAAACCTCCCTATCCTCTGATTCATCTCCACAAAACCCCTTTTATCGTGAATTTAATTTTCCTTCACCTATCAAGATCCCTCAAAATTTTATCTAATCTCTTAATAAGATCATCCCTAGATTTTAGAAGCACCATTAAAATTTAAGTGATTTTCTCCCCTTAATTTTATTTCATCATCTATATGTTTACCAAGACAATTTTATTTTCAATAAAAAATTTTTAAAATATTTTTAAAATTACATTTTTCTCCGTATGATGTCCATGTATTGATATAAGTCCTTTCACAATCATTTATTCACTCCATAAACCTTCATGTACGACCAATATTGTAACACCCCGAGATTTTATGAAAAATATTCTTATAATTTCATTAATGTCTTGTGTTGTATGCTACACCAAAATTACCATGCACTATACGCAACATCGTATTAGCTTGCAGTATACGCAACACTATTCTTGGATCGTGTTACACACAATTTTGATAATAGTTATTCTACACAACATTGAGTATATATATATATATATTAAATGTATAAATGAAATATTTTTGGATTATGTCATATGAAACAATGAAGGATTCTTGCACAGCACGCGACCCTGACTTGGCTTGCATTACACGCAATCGCGACCTTCCTCAATAGCGTGTGTTGTACGCAATTCCGGGTTTACTAAACAACAATATATTATTATAATATTATTATGAACTAGACGTTATGAATAGTATTAAATAAAATTTGAATCTTATAACATTATTATTCATCTTACACATTTTCTAAAACATGGTATAAGAACAAAATAAATTTTTCGGGTAAAATAAGTATTTTTCAAAAAAATGCAGTTTCGCCGCCATTTGATGGCACACCCACTTTAAATCTAGCTTTTGACTAGTTTATAAGATCAATTTGACAAAATAAAATTTTTCTTTGGAATCATGAAATAAAAATTTACTTTGGATAAATTTTTCATATTATTCTGGTAACTTTCATATTTTGATGAATAGTAAAAACACGCTATATTTTAATTAAAAACAACTTTTTTCATCACAATAATTTATATGGTTAAATTATAATATTAAATGGTTTTAAAGTATAAATAGAAAATATTTTTACCATTTAATATAATGTATGTCATTAACATTGATTCTACCTTGAAATCGTTGGATAAATCAATTCAATCTTTTGCAATGTTTTAAAGAAAAACGAGTTTTCTTTCGAGAACATGATTACTTTTAATTTAATTTCTGCAACTTTTTGGTATTGAATTTGGAAAAATTGATTCCATATTTGGAATCTGGGGATCCAAATTATATTAATAAACCACTTTTTATTTTTGGGAATTATGAATAGTAAATACGGTAAATTTTATTTACCATAGTTAAAGGTAATTCGGGTAATTAAGGGTAAATATAATATTATAAAATTACCCTAGAACATGTCAAAATCCTATTTGATGACTCAATGTTGACCCATAACACCTAAGGGTCGGATTAGATTCATTTAATTGACTTTTGTCCATGAAAATAATTTAATTATTATTAAAACCAAAGAATGTGACAACATGTCACTTTCTTAAATCTTATAAGTATAATAATTTTAGTCTAGTGATACACTTCAAGAAACTTCTAACATTAATAGTCTCCAAAATTCTAATACAATTATCTACATCATAGGAATTTATTTAGAATTTTTAGGGATTAAATAATTATCATTTATTATTACAGAATGATGATACAGTGATTTTCTTATTAATGAAATATTGACATAATTGATGTTATAAATACCCAAATAAATGTAATTTAAAACTTTTTATGAATTAAAATAATTTTATATGTTAATATGACATGTTATTATTTATTTAATTAACTTTGTTCTAACTAATCAATTACTAAATAGTGTCCAAATTGACATAAAATAGTTTTTAAAACAAATATTATATTATTAATTGTTATTTTATTCCTAAAAATATACTGTTCAGCCAAATTACATAGATAAGGTTATATATATTAATAATAAACAACTTGGGGTTCGTTTGTCTTGATATAGTATGTTTATTAACCTTATAGTGTAAGAAAACAAGAAAACACAGTAAAAGTTAAATTATCTAACTTAAATTTAAATCTAAGTGATAAGGGTAAAATTGATACCTAAACTTGTCTAAATTATATTGGATGTGATTATTTCGACCCCTACCCACCTTAGCTTCTAAATATTTCAATTTGGAGCTATTAAGAACCGAATTTTACTTTATAATAAAATAATATTTTTCGTTATTCCAAAGGTGCCCCTCTCCTCCCTTATAAAAGGGAACCATCTCCTCCCTCTTCCTCACACCACATTGAGCCTTCAAGCTCGGCCAAACCCTGCCGATTTCTCCTCTCCACTTCCCTAGAAACATCATAGAGGTTCTGGTCTTCTTTAAAGACCTATTTTAGTAACCTAAAAGGAGGTATCAAAGAAGCACTTCAAAGAAGAGGTAATGTCCGTTACCGATTCTTTCATCTTTATTTCTTCTTCCACTACTTCTTCTTTAGTTGTTTCATTATGATGTAATAACATAAGTGTCACTAATATACTGATATGTTATTATAAATATGAAACAACCCTATTTCTCCATCTATCCATCCTACGGAAAAAAGAAATCACCGCGCGTGCGTACGTACGGAATACCGTCTCCACGCCGTGGTGTAATCTATTTTCCACCACCACCATACTTGGAAGGGTATAATGGTGTAAATAATGACTATATATGACTATTAAAAAGTGTTATTGATTCTTAAATAGTATACATACACTCCAATACAATTCCACGATCATGGGAACGATATCATCGCTCGTGCGTACGTACGGAATACCATCTCCACGATGTGATGCGATTCGTTCTACATGATCTTCATTGCATAATGATTATATAAATGAATTGCATGAATTGAATGAATAAATATGATATATATTACAATAATACCATTCTGTAAATGTGGTATCTATAACCTAAATTGATGAATAATAATTTATTCGACAAACACGCATAAGAACAAAAAAGTAATAAACACCCGAATAACAAGTAGTAATGAAATATTACTAATAAAAAGCTAAGAATATGACCATATATGATATCATAACAATATTTATGATTCTTGAATAAGTCAATAACATTATTTAAATCATTATACATGAGTTTTGTACACTTACAAAGCAAATCAGACCAAAGGTAAGGGAAATATCACAATCTCATTTTTATCCGAGATTGTTTATACTTTGGTATTTACTGGGGTGTATTTTATCATCCACAACCATGTTTGCTCAATATGTAATATTATTTCCATCCATCTACAATTTTTTAAATCCAATTTTACCCTTTGGTGATTTTTTAGTTAAAGATATGAAAGGAATCTTTTTTCGTTTTTCGTATGAGGTACTTTTTGACTTGTCCGACAAAAGTACGAAGACTGTTTTTTTAACTTATACGACATGAATGGATTATTAAAACATTATTTCAAGAATCTTCCTTTACAAGTTTTCAAGTTTTTTTTAATCAAATTTTTTTAGTTTAGAATTATACGACATGTTAAGAAAGGAAAAGTGTTTTTGAAGTAGAAAGGATATTTTTCTCAAGAATGGAGTTCAAGTGTTTTATAAAAATTATTTTCCATCTAAGATAATATAGGGTTATGTTTCTATCCCTATTATTAGATGAATTTGATTATCTTGTGATGGAAATATATTTATTAATTCCTTTATCTTATATGAATTGTTTTATGATGTCATGTTGTTTAAGAATCCAATTTTTATTATATGGGTTATGCTATGATGTATGGTTTATGATTTTGTGGAACACACAAGAATGGTATAATTATGAGATGAGTGGGACCTATATCACCCTCTAATGAATTGGGTAAATATTTTATATCTCATGAGATAGACATGGCTGGAACGGTAGGTTATACCGGTTCAGTGAAACAGGACTGAAACGAGGAGTGAACTCGGTTCAGAAAGGGACTTTGTCCACAAAGATAGTTTTGGAAATGAGTCTTGACTAATAAGAAATGATTATATATGATTATGTGTGTATGCCACAATGTTTCATGTTTTAAGTTATGATTATTGGGATTACATTTCACTACGATGATTTATCCCATGTTATGAAATTATGATCTTTTTTGCAGGTTATGATTTCCAAAAGATATGTTCTTATGAATATGAAGTGATTGATATTTCTTTTTTTACCATTACTGAGCATTTGAGATCACCCTTTTATGTTTTCTTTTCACCAGGACATAAAGAAAGGATTTAGGTTTAAAAAAAGAAGATCTTTATGGGATATGTTGAAGATAGTTCACCACGATTAGAAGATTATATTCTGAGTTTCCAAAGACACTAAACTATTACGGTCCTTGTGTGTGTGTTTCTATTATGTAATAAGTATTCCGCAAAAATAACGTACGTTCTATGTACGTCAAGCTTAGGGTCTCTACAGTTGGTATCAGAGGAAAGGTTTAGTCAACCTTTGGAAACTAGGATGCGAAAACGTTAGTGAGATCCCTAGAGATATTTCTAAGGTATGTCTAGGGATGTCCCTAAGGATAAGTATACGTATATTATATAGTCCTAGAACTATGGTAACGATCATAGAATTTAACCTAAGATGTCAGATATTGAGGATACTCCCCCTTTATTATGTTGTTTTCCCTAGCAAGATTTTTGCCCCTCACACTATTCTTTTTGGGTTTTAGACGATGGCTAGAACCTGAAGGAACCGTGTTGATCAATGTAATGGACAATGCAATGATTGTCCTCCTGAAAAAACAAATGTTATGGGAGATGGAGTGAAAAATCGTATTTCTATACTTACACAATCTATGAATCATTCTGGACTTCCAAATGAGCAGAGAAGGGAACAATATTCTATTGAGTCCTTCATGAGGCAATGTCCACCTTCATTTAGTGGGTCTTCTGATCCACTTGTTGCTGAACAATGGATCAGTACCACTGAAAAGATATTTTCAGTTATTCAATGTTATGAACATGATAAATTCATCTTAGCGTAATATCGTTTGGAAGGTGAAGCTGATCAATTGTGGAATCTTATCAAGAATACGAGGCAAAGAGATTAAATTGAGTCTATGGAATGAGACGAGTTCAAGAACTTATTTTTCAATAAGTACTTCCCTCATATTCATTGAAAAAAGATGGAGAAGGTGTTTCTTGAACTAAAGCAAAAGGATGATGAATATATTGGTATATATGAAGCGAATTTTACAAGTCCTGCAAGGTATGCATCTGGATTTATCATCCAACCTGAAAGTAAAGTTGATCGATTCTTCAGTGGCTTAAAACCAAATCTTTGAAGGGAATTAGCTATAAGAGACTTTAGTAGCTATGAAGAAATTGTGTGTTGTGCTATCAAGGTAGAAATGGAAGTTGGTGTTACTTATCCATCTCATAGTTTTGACAAGAAACGAAAGATGGAGTTCAAGGAGAAATCTCAGAATAATGGTGAAAAGTAGATGAATGTTTCCTTATTCTCAAAGTGTGGAAATAAGCATGATGGAGATTGTCTTAAAGGGACAAGTAAATGTTTCAAATGTGGAAAGGAAGGTCATCGGGCATTTGAATGCCGCAATGATGGGAATAAGATTCCTAATGATGCAAACAATGGAAGGGATACAAAGAATGAACCTACTACACTTCAATGCTTCAAGTGCAAGGAAATAGGTCATTATGCTAATAAATTCCCTAATCCAAGGGTTAGTGATGATCGACATGAGCGACCACTTAAGGAAAAGGACAAAGGGAAGTCACATGCAATCACCATTGGCGATGTTGAATATGACAATGATGTGGTGTAATGATTAAGTTTTAATGTAATGGGATTCCAGAATAATGTTGTATATATTATCGTGGAATATTGTAATATTTATGTTTTGGTCTATTGTGGTTTTCAATAATTTTATGGCACCGGTAACCATGAAAAGTGATTGAAATATTTTTGGAAAACAGATGATATTCATATAATATTACAATAATGGGAGATTCATCATACAAGGATCATACTTCTGTTCCAACCAGGGATCACTAGGTGAGAGCAGAACATGCCTCATGATGTGGGAACATGACTCTTGGAAAATCAAGGTGGCATATTATGACGGCCAAGGATCAAGATAAAATATGCATTTCGGAAAGGTATCACTGTATAAGAGGGGAACAAGCCTTTATAAATTCTCACATTCTTATGAAAGAAGTGCAATTTAATACTCTAAAGGCCCATGATTGGGCATATATCCTTATTCTGGAAAGTGATGACAAAGTGAGAATGTAAAACACCAATGGAGAGGCTCATATTCAAATTAGTGAATCATCCTGACATATTCATGAAGATCATTGAATACACGAACATAATCATACAATTTATTCAGAATGAATGTTCCATAATAATTTTTACGAAATATGGAGGATGAACATATTTCTTCTCCCAATTCGGAGGTCCATCAACATATTCCATTGGTAATTTTATATTTGGACTAGGGATGTATTCTCCATCCAACTAGTGTTCATCATGTGAGAGAGGCACATAACTTCATGGATGGATCATATTATATCTATTAATGACTAGTAGAATATCCCAATGCCTGATTATCAGGCTCATACTATCATCATGACTGATGATCACCAAGTGAGAATGAATCATGCCCTAGAATAGTCTTATATTCCATTTAATAATGAGGAAACATATTGAAATATTCCAAAAGATTCTCAGATGCGTGATCATACTCTCATGCACCAAACAATTATACACAAGTTCTATCAACCATCATATTGTAGGCTCATATCCATTAACAATTCCAAAAGGTAGGTTTGATTATTTCTACCACGTCGCATGACATTACCCATATTTATAATTTTCTCTATTTTACTATCCTTGATGTCATTTGAGACACATTCTCAATACTATGAGGGTTTATCAACTCCTCTATCGAAGAGAATGTATAAGATGTTCATTATTATTGTAGTCCTCCTCGCCGTTGTGTTGAGATGGTTCATAGGGACTCAACTTTTGATATCCACCATGGGAATCCTCCCAACATCGATATCTCTGATGGATAATTAAAATCCTCTCCTTTATATAGATCCTCTATACAGAGAGGTTTTCAAACCATTTACACATTCATATAGAGTGGTTCTACAAAAATTGGTGTCAACTATATATGGTTCTCCATAAACAATGATCATCACCAAAATACTTTCATTATGCGACAATGAGAGTCAACTTCTATGGTCATATGAATGGAGGCATCTAACTCTGATTAAGAGGAGGCCAATATTGAAATATAGAGGGAGTAATTTAAAAACATCCACCCCATCCTATTATGGACCCTTGTTACATCTATCTATCAGATCATTGATGAGTTTAAAAGGGATTCCTTTCTTTATATATGCTAAAATATATGGGATACTCATCAGTTATAGATGGATAGATATCTACCTTATTCAGGATACGACCATCACAATCTGACAATAAATATTCTATGTTGATAGCTAGACCTTGCTTCTATATCCATAATCTTGGATCAAAAACCGGAAAATCACAGTTCAAATCTGCAATATGCTTACTATCTTTACAATGTGACCCTTTGGTAGATGATCTCAGAAGCTAGTTGATGCATATATATTTTAGGATGGAGGTAGTATGGAGTGATACACATTGTCTCGCACATAGAAAAATAGAACCCCTAATACTAAACATCTTGTAATGTTATATCCTCTAGTAAAATTAGGTAACCATGTAATAATTGGGATAGTTGGTCAATATAACATAATTTTGCTAATTCAACTATTTCATGAAACCGTGAAAATATACAGAGTATATCCAAACCGATATAAAATTATCCCCTCAAAGCAGTTAGAATTCATTTTGTACAGAGAGAAATAAGTAATGGCCATCAAGAAAAATCCCATAATAATTGTTTCTCATCATGCTATTCCATCAAAACCAAAACATATGCATGTACAACTACACAAAAAATGTAAGGTAGTAGAATCTTCCATATTATTCATCCATATGCGGTCCCAAACCCCTTGGATGAGGTAATATCTACCACTACCTCCACCAATCGGATCATCAATTCCCAAGAGAATCCAAGACAAATCATTTGCATCTTTGATCGACCCCCAGTCCTATGGGATGTGGGAATTTATATCTCCCTCACCATATCAAGGTTCACCATCCACTTAGAGTAAACTTTAAGAATTTTCAATGATTCAAGATCACCCCCACCCCACTGGGATTGGGGAATTTATATTGACGTGATCGTCCTAGAAATCATCAAATCATCAAATAGAATAATTGGATCCTCAAAAACCTAACCAATCAATGAAAATTGAGTCCTTGAATAACACACAATCCACAAGTCCAGTGGAATTTTCATCATCATCATAAGCATAGAGAAAATTAATATTCTACTGGTTGGGAGGTAATGATAAATTATCAACATCCCACCTATCCCTCCAACTGTGAGATAAACCTCTTCTTGTTAGGGCCTATTAGACATCCACAATTTAAAACTCTCCCAAACTCATTATTCATATACTGATATTGGAGGATTGAATAGTAAATGAAATCAAACCCAATTTGGGTTTGAAAAAAAAATGTCCCAATATAGGAATGGGTTTAATTAACAACCCTAATGAAATCAGTATAGAATCAACTTGTTGGATTATATGTAATAGAACAACTACAATTGCCCAATTTTCCTCTATAAATTTAATAATAGTCAACATGAAACACATTGTGGATAAAGATAGAAATTCCTAAGGCCTTAATATAGAATATATTCCATAAGAGGTGGGTGATTTGAATGCACCATCTGAGGCTACATGCACCCAAAACCTAAGAAGGCTCCAATATAGGGTCCCTCAAATAATGATTTCCCACCCCCCTTAGCCGAACACTAAAATAGAGAAAGGTAAAGCTGTAGCTACATCCTGATCACCATCTAGAAGAGTAGAGATTAATTCCATAGAGGAAAAATTGTCGCAATATGAGAGTGAAAAAAATAACTATCCAACAGCTCAGTTAGGAGCTACTAAGGAGAAATATTCCTTCTGGGTATTGTCCATTGGAAAAGATTGATATTATATCATCCATGTAAAATCCACCAGAAAGATTAGTATCTAAGAATTCAATTTTATCTAGATATAGAGGGCCAGTCTACCAAAAGGTGGATGTTGAAAATTATCAATACTTCCCATCATTCCAACGACAGCCTCCCCATCATTGGGGATATCATTAAATCATATGAAACAAAAATTAATCTGTTGGAGAGGAAGGATATAACACCTCATATTCCATTTCCCTCTTCTTATGTATAAGATATTCCATATATATTAGTTCACTTATAGATACTTAATTTCATCATGTCCTTATATACTCAAATGGAATCTAGGGAAGGGTGATGTGCACTAGCGAAACATGAGTGGAATACATATTTTAAATGGGTGGATAATACTCCACCTCCACCAAACATTTTAAATCCTAACATATCTGCCATTGATAATATAGGTGACCTTGAACAACATCTCATATACTTGATATCATGATGTGGGCCGCTGATGGTCCCTAGAGTTCAACTGGAGGAAAATGATATTTTTTGTACAAGATCCCACAAATCCCACTTCTGTTTGGTATAATAGCCAACTGGAAGGATCTGTTGTGAGATGGGAAGACCATTGTTAGTAGTTTCTTTATCATTTTAGATTAACATTAAGGGAACAAAAAACATTCGACTTAAAAACGGTATGAAATAAAAAAATTTATCGGGTGTATGACATTGTGAAAAGGTTGAAATTATTATCCTATTGACTCAACATCACTCTCTCAAATGATACCCATAAAGAACCATATTCTATGAATCTCATTGAAGATTTGTAGACACCTATGATACCCATGAAGTATGCATGTGGGTTTTGTTAGTTTTTGGAAATTGAAAAACAACAAGAGGATTCTATTTCGCGAATCAAATAAAAAACTAGAATCATTCCCACAAAATAGTTGAAAAGGTTTAGTAGAGTAGAAGAATTGTCTATCACTCTCAATCCTACATCAGTTCAAATCATGGAGTCTAGTTTATATTTGAATCACTTATAAACATCCTATCAAGTGTTCATAACCATAGAATCTCCCTCGACCAGAAGTATATAGAATCTAGAGTCGCTTAAGATTTGAGGAATTAACTAGAAAAAGATACTCCTTATGAAATTAAAAAGTCTCCAATTATTTCATGGTAGACAAGAACAATAACATTCTCAATCATCTTCCACCTTTGAATCCCAATCATATCAACCTCACATACTGTCCAGATAATTTCCCTTACCACAGATGGTAGGGTCATAACATCCACGACTGATTCATCTACAAATACATCATTTAATTCATGGTAAATTATAGATAGGTGACATTAGAAAACTAATAAGAGTATGTATTATATATTACTAATGTATTGCTAGAAGAAGAAGATGAATTGTTGGATTTTCCAACCAAGCATGCACAAATGTTTGTCAATTGGATGACATGAAATATAGTTGAGCGAGCTCATGCTACCCTGAATGAATAGTTGCAATGACCAAAACTGACTCCAAAACATATGGAGGACACATCAGTAATACCAACAAAAGGTGGTAGTGATCATTGGAAGGAATAATTAATATAATAGGGTGAATCAAAACTCGATCCAATGAAATTTATGACCATTGTAGATTTCTTCCATGGAACATCCATAATCTATAACTACCCCACTAAAGGGAACCATCATCTGATGGAGAGATCATGTCTTTTAATTTAAATTTGATACACGTAGAATACATTTTATCTGGTGATGAATACTCCTCCAAATATGAATTTCCATCACATAATTGGTGAACATAGTGAACATGAGCCAACATTGAGGACACATGGGACAATGAAAATTTGGAGAGATGAAATATTATAGTAATTTCCGCATGGAGAATATATATACACATGAGAATCGAGGGATTGTGCTCCATTATGAAAAAAATATGCAAGGAGGTTCCCTAGATCCCACAAGTGGTTGCCTGCATCTGATTTTCTGGCATGACCACATATTAGGGGTTTAATTCAATATTATTGAGAAATGAGAATAGTTGGTGTGACATGGAACACTTACAATATATATTCCCCTTATGTATGTATGATCACCTATAATTTACACCTAAAATGACTCATCTCTTGAACCTTATTCCCAGTGGAATCCCGATATTGGGAAACATAGACCACTGGTTGAAAATTATATTATTCTGAAAATGACGGAAAAAGTCATAGTCATGCTCACAATCCCCGATGCACATCATATTTTCAATTACCTTATTGTGGCCCTTGTTAAATCCCTTAACATCCATCACTCAGTATCCACTTGTAAGTACTTTAAAAATTCAATCAGTTTCTGAAGTACCCCATGAATGTAAAATTTGGTATACAATAGGGCTACAGGGACCCCTTCGATACATGTAGATACCAAAATTATCCATCATATATATACAAGAAGCTGTAATGGAACCATTATTGGATGTTGAAATAAATTTTACAACAAATAATTTCATGGTTACTACCCCTATAAATCCCTATAGTATGTGTGGTATTTATAATGTACTCTCAAATAATCTAGTCAAGGTGTCAAATTTGGTCCTAGAGGTCCAATAACCTCCATTCCTCAGTGACAATAGGGAAAATAAGTATCTCCATAATCTCTATTTTATGACATAGATATAACGGGATGATGATGTGTCTTCTAATATCCTTCCTCACTATGACGGTGATAGAGAAGACCCAAAATTTCCATCTTCACTTGATAATTTCACAATAGGATAAGAACTAAAAGATGATGATGATAAAGTCATGAATTACCATCCCACAATTGAGGAAGGATTATCCATCATTTTAGATGATCTCAGAAAAATTAATCTAGGATCAAAACAAGACTCATGTGATACTATTATTATCAGCTCCATTACTCATGAAAATAATTAGATGTACATCACATTTATAAAAGGAGCACCAATAAGTGTTGACATGGAACAACATAAAAATCCACAGATTGAATTTAGATGAATATATGCACCATATCGGCCTACCAGATCAGAATCAATGATTCATTAATGTAGCATGGGGATACACTTATCCCATGCCACGAATGTATACACGGAGGTTGAAAAGATGATCATACGCAATAGTGTATGAGAGGTGAAATACCCATGATGGACTGCCAACATAATACTTGTCAAGAAAAATAATTGGAATATTATGGTCTTCATTGATTTAGAATACCCCAATGTGAATTGACCGAATGAAAATTTACCATTTTCAATCATAGAGCACTTGATGGCTGAATCTACTAGTTTCCAGGACATTTCATTCATGGATGGGTAATCAGGGTACAATACAATCAAAATTTTCCCCCAAAGATGAATGATTCACTACCATCATATCATACTAAAGGATATTTTAATATCATGATATTAACTTTGGATTAAAAAGGCTAATGATGCATTTCAACAACCCATGAATCACATCTTTATGACAATCCTCAGAAGGATTGTTGAATTATAATTCGAAGACATTGTTGTTAAATACTGAAAGCAATGTGATCATTTCGCAGACCTTCATAAAATATTCAAAATGCTATGAAAACCCATTCTCAAGATAATTTTTCTAAAATGAACATTCTAGGTGACATTAGGAAAGTATCTCATGTTTTTTTTATTCCACTGTGACATCAATGTTTTCCTAGGAAATATTATTCTATTTTACAAATTCCACACCTACAACTATAAAATACTTGATAGGACTCCAAGGACACCTCCCATGCATTCAGTGATTCATAGGCAACCTATTTGAAAATTATCTCCCCTTAACCAAGATATAGAAGAATGAAATCTCCAAAAATGGGATATGATATCCAAAAAACCAAGGAAAATCTAAAGCACTAGTTATTGCAGCCACCGATTATGATGCCTGAAATGGAATGGTGGCCACTAATATTATCTGTGGATACTATAAAATTATCACTACACACACTCATATTACACAAAATTTTTGTATGAAGTGAGACTAGTCACTACAACCTCTACCACAAAAATCTAGGTATTGAGACTATATATTATGTTGTGTAGAAGAAAAAACTTTCACTCATCATCACAATGAGAAAGATGTGGAATTACTTGTATCACCACAGAGTTCATATAATATCACTTATTAATATAATCAATAACATCCTCGGCCTCTATATATTTATTAGGTGATGGGCTTAATGGGTGACCATTCTGTACCAATACAACATTCGGTTCAAAATGAAGAAATCAGTGAATGGAAAATCCTTGAATGGTTTACTCGTATAACTTCATGCCCTAGAAAATAAACCAGTATGCACTGTGATTTTATATAAAGCATAAATATATTCCAATTACACTCCCTGGACATGGGATATTTACTTTTTTGGAGCCTCCCAGAGCCTTATCATTACAAGGATTGAAAACCAGACGCTCAATTAGGTTGGCCTGGTGAATTTATTCATATATTCAAATAAAAATATTTTTACCTACTCATTCTCACTATACAAAGGATTGAAAAATAATGAGGCTGAATATCAATCCCTCATCACTGGATTGGGGATATTGAAAAAATAAATATCATAGGGGATTCAAATTAGTGATAAAGAAGATCAATAGTGAATATGAAATTAAAAAGGAATAATTGGACCCCTAACTGCCAACATCAAAGGACTGATGGAAGAGTTAACTTTTGTATACACATTCCATTATCGCCCCTAATCATATAATGAAAACACCAATGAACCTTCTAAGGCAGCCACTATCCCAAATGTTTGTGGTCAAGAGGAAGAAATCATCCGTATCAGACTTTGATGAATGGTATCATTGATCATCAAATGTGATATGGATGAGATAAATTATGTCAACACCACCCCAAAGTGTGATTATCTAAATACCACCCCTGAATAAATGGGAGACATGGTTGGTTATTTTTATAATGGTATTCTCCCATCGTATCATGCTAAAAGGGAGTATATTCAGTGTCGGGTAGTAAATTCAACTCTTTAGGATGGTCCAAATGATGAAAAATTCATGTAAAAATGAGTCTTTGATGGAATACACAAAAGATGTATAATAGAAGGATATATGCACTACCTTATGATAGAAGGCCATATATGCTCTTGCAGGACCCATGAATCTGGGACCAGGATGTCCCACAAAATCAAGTGGTTGGTGTAGTACTATAAAACCACGATACAAGAACATGTAGAATTCATAATGAAATATCATGTGTTATATATTTATGCAAACTTCATCCATCTACCACTACAAATAATATATAAATGTAAATATGTGTCGAAATTATTTGTTTGGGGAATTAATGTTGTGTGTCCATATCCCCCAAAAATAGCTAAATAGTTCAAGTAGATCCTTACTATTATAATGTTATTTTCAAATTATATGAGGTGACATGACTCATGGTAGTTGGGAGGAATAATTACATCAAAATCATGAAGTCTCATGTCATCACCATGTTTGGGGTCCCTCAAGAAAAATTGATATACAATAGCACCAACTTCAATTCTAAATAATTGAAGACACTATACCAGGAGTAAAATATTGAGTGCAATTACTCATCTAACTCTCATAGAATAGAAATAGGATAGATAGTGGAATTAAATAAAAATATAACAAATATACTGCAGTGTAAGATGAACAATGAAAAAAATCCCATGATAGATAATATCCTCCATGCTTTATGGGCCAACTGCACCACTTTGTGTACAACCACATAGGTAACCCCATACTAATTTCTGTTTGTGATAGAGGGAGTGTTACATATAGTGTTCCAGCTAACTCCACTGTAAATATCTATTTTTGGACAACTATTAGATGATTATCAATCTCAAAAGTGACTAGATGAATTAGAATGGATAGATTAGATCTGGTTGTGCACACTACACAACCTAGAGGTCTAAAAGAATTGGATTTCATGGGCCTTCAATATAAATGTTTTCCTTTAGTCATTACACTAAGGATAACAGGTATAACATCTTAAAACACCATTGATACTAGAAAATTACACCAAATATAAAACTGAATTCCGAAGGGCCTTACTTAAAAAATAATTTCTATCATAATGGCGCATACCCATTAGACAGAATGAATGGGGAGCATTTCAGACCACCCACCATTGTAAAATTTCACAATATGTACTCAATATAGTTATCATTAGATGGTAATATACAATAAAATAATCTTTATAATTTATCTTAAGTACATGAAATAAAATTTTAAAAAATCACCCTGACCTCATGATTATAAATTTTATGGAGTTCTTCCTAGACGCATGATGTCAAACATCATGGTTATTTAAGAACTAAGTATAGAACAATTGATACTATCAATGGATATGTACTGAATCCTATACCATAATTATTAGGCCAAACCAAAGGATTGCATTCCTTTCACATCGGGGGGTGTAGTTTCCTTATGAGATGACCTTAAACTACTATGGAAAATTTCCTTACCTCAGGATTTAAAACTTAATGGATTCAATAAAACCATTTACATTATTTTCAAGTCATCATCATCATTACTACAAGAGGTTAAACTGTATGGGTTTCCTAGAATAAAATATGGGTTGATTCTTCTATCCAATGAGATACATCAAGATTCCTTGATCTTATAACTTGGTCCACCTACCACATGATACAAAATTCTCCTTCATCCTCGTAAATTACTCTTCATTGTGATAGGAACCCTTAGCGTTACTTATTTCTCACATCATTCATAGTTCATGTGGGATTTGGATTCTTGGTAATGGATTCCCCATACAAACAAGGCATACTAGATTTCTACATGCCCACATTAGTCATAAATGAATGACCATAAAAGGAATACCATGATTCCTCACTCTATGATGTTAAACAACACAGTTAATGTCCTATATATGACAAAAAACTATATACACTTATTGACCTCGCCTGAGAGGACCACAATAGATCGTCTTGGTCTTCCCTCGCACCTCTAGAAACTCTATCCCTCTTCATATAAGGATGTCTTCACCCCTGTCACATGATGTTAAACGATACAGTTCTTCAAGAACTGTTTTATGATTGATCATCATTTTCATGATATATATAGTGATGCCCAAACATTCATCCCTGTGCCCAATCGCAACTTCACCACCTTTTCAAATCGATCTATATTCATCGATTCCACATGGTGTTAAAAAATACGGTTTCTTACGAACTAGGTGAGGATTAATTCATGTCACCATAAGACACCTCATTACTCTTGTATCACCAATCCTACACCGAGATACAATATTTAGTAGAAATAGTTCCCCTCTACATATGGGTAAAACATTCATTGAGTATTTCCTATTCAAGAACAATATGTGACATCATTACTATTTTCACAAGATATATAGTTATTCATGTATTTAAAAACTGAGCCCTGGCACAAAAATATATATAAATATTCCCTCTCGTTCTATATTATTATGACATGTGCAAGGAACATAATTAAGAAATGATTGAAGCTTTATATCATTCAACACGGTAATAGTTGTAATACCCATAATCTCATTCATGGTCCCAACTGTGATACTATATGTCCTTGTCAAATCAGTTTTTCTTTACTACACGACTTTAAACTTCATGTAATGTGTCCTTACCGTATGATAATAAACTACACAGAAGTTCATCCATACCAAAATATGTTAAAAAATTAGGAAAACAACTTGTTTATATGAAATTTAAAATGAAACATGTAGTCCTTAATTCAAAATGATAATCTTAAAATAAAATTTCATTACCAAATGAGGTTAAACTAAATAGAAAAAATCCCCAATAGATGATAATAAATTTTGTAGACTGTCAACTATTTTTTTATTTCTTATTTATAGACCAAAAGATACATACCTCTATCAACCAATGTATTGGGTACTTGGGACATATTTTAAAATAATATTAATACATGTACCAAAATACATATATTGAGTACCTTAGGTTTTATAATCCTTTCATGTACCTTATACATGAAATTAGATTTCTTATTTTGTCCATGCTATTGAGTCAAATATTCCCAATACATTCCAACCTGTGACATATTTTCTTTTTATGGAGAGATTTCTATTCCTGATGAGCCCAATGCCACCTAGGTAGAATTTAGAATCTTAGTTTAGTCTATACCTCTCCATGCATTACCATCAAATATCATTACACATGACCTGATAAAATTAATACATGATTTATAACATTTCAATCTCCCAAATAGAAGAATGTTCAAGAGATCATAATTCTAGGTATCCAAATCATGATCTTGTGTAATGTCACCCGTATTAAGTCCACATGAGTCATAACCATAAACTATGCACACATTTTTTAAATATGTACAACATTAAACATTATTTTATAATTAACCAAATTTCAATACCCAAAAATGATCTCAAACACGAAACAAATCATTTCAGGTTGAAACAATGAAATGGGTGACCTGAGTGAAATCAATTTATTCTCTCGCTAAAATATTTATCGGTAGTGTTTAGGAAATTTAATGTCCCAAAATAACAAAGAATATGGCTCATTATATCCACTTTTGGGTACTAATTAAATCCATTATATACTCACCAGATCACAATTCTAGGAAAAAGTTGTTGAAATGATTTGTTGCATCTCTTCACAATGAGAATATAATAGAAATGTAGTACATAAATTTTAGTTTACTTTAACCTTTAATAGATATTACATTATCAATCATTAACACATCTTGATTTGTGTGCTTTGTTTCACCACATGAATTTTATAGCCCTTACATTGGAAAATAAATTCCTTTTTGGTCGGGTTGTTGATGAATAATGGATTAAGTACCACCAACATGTGGAAAAATGGATCTTGTATGGGTGGATCTCCAATCCATGGTAGTAGAACATCCCCATTGAAGAATCCAGAACCTTGTTGTGGTTTGAACCGCTCCCTATGGGATTGGACATTTCCATTCTCATGAACCGATCACTTGGGATTAGGACTTACAATCCACCTAACAAACTATCATAGTGGATTCATCAACTTCATCGTTATTTCACATATTTTGGACCCTTTCTCTTGTCCAGAATGTGGGAATTCATTCCCAAAACATTAATGTACCACTCCTCGTGATTAGAAAACATATGGAATAGATCTTGACTTTCTCATTGAGAAATATAGTTCCCTAGGTATCCATAAACCTTGCTATATTCTATTCTTTCCACACCAAACATCATCATATTGATGTTTGAGTCATTTAAAGTATCTCATGTCACTTAGAAATAAGTGAAGATCAGATTTACATGGAAATCCTATTGATGCATAAATGAATTAACTCAAAAATTAAATTCATATCCTCAATGAAGGAATTGAGGTTGAATCCCTGTGAGCCATAAAAACACCATGGTAGAAATGAAAATATTAATGTTCTACAAAACATACCTTGGGTGTCTTCTCAATCAAATGTCCACTTACTCAATATTTTGTGTCATGGTTTATGTCACCCACATTGAAACACTCATGGTGGACATAACGTCCATTTTATTTCCCCCTTAACTCATATTACATTTATAAATCATCCATGAACCATGTAAATACTAGAGATTGTCATTATTTGGTCATGCTATTGAAGCATAATGGCATTGACCAACCAACTAATGGAATATCTTCTATACCATAATGAAACTCCATTCATCATGATCCCTAGAAACAATATGGAATATCATATAATCTCAATGTGTTTTATGTCATTCGTGGCATGTATATGCCGTATGCTAGGGTAAAAAATTTCATTTCCTAGCTAAAATACCATAAACTAGAAGAAATATTAGGTCCATGAAAAAACCCCCAAAACAAAAATCAATACTATGTAAAATTCAATAGCCACAATCTACAACATGA
The DNA here is from genome assembly GCA_963277665.1 of Viscum album. NCBI lineage: Eukaryota > Viridiplantae > Streptophyta > Magnoliopsida > Santalales > Viscaceae > Viscum > Viscum album. The sequence continues at coordinate 500,656,749 of OY728159.1, forward strand.
TAGTTATTTATTCTAAAAAATCTTATAAGGATCGCTGTCTAGCCATGGAAAAATATAATTTACTCTCTCCAGGACTAACATTTTTGGAGATAGAAACGGAAATATCAATCGAGGATTAGTATCTTACCCATGAAATCCTTATACATATCAGGTGATCTCCATATAAATTTAATAGATCATAAGTATATATTCATTTGTTGGTGGGAATTTAAGATTACTTCTCGAGAAAAATATGTTCTAAATTAAAAATCAAGACATTCAGGTTTACATGATGTTAAGAAACTAATGGCTAGAAATGGAGAATCTCATAATATAGGAGAAATGAAATCTCATTCACATAATGAATGAAAAATACATCAAGATATTATTATTGAAATTTAATAAATTTCATTCATTCATTGTGTGAAAACGTGGAAGGTTCATACACATTTTGGAGTCACTCTGAAGTCATAAAATTATAATACTTCACATGAATTGAACTAAGATAAAAGTCAATTGCCTGCACCAACTATGTTTATAAGAGTCTAATATAAAGCCTCTATGGAATGATGAAGTATCAGTCATACATGTTCTTCATCATCTACTCTAGGACAAAATGATTATACCAATTACATCAACTCCACTACCCGCATTTGGACAGTTTCCAAGGAATATTGAGATGTTGAATTATTATACCTCACATGAGACATGAATTCCTCTCATCGTGATTTTTTTGAGGTAACATCATCCATATGAGCCACAAATTTTTTTTATCAACTTTATGTCATTCAGCAATGCCTATAACATATCCATCATCTTCTTAAAAAAAGAGTATTATAATCCATAATGTCGTGGAAATAAATTTCTGTTATGGCCATATATTTCTAAGTCAAAATGATTTTCATCATAATTTCATACATAGACTTTTAGTAAAAAAAACCATTCCCCATGTGATTAATTAACTGGTGAAGGAATCCCCCATTGACGTGAAATACATCCAAATGGTTCGTACTAATAATGGAATAAACCTATTTCTAGATCATCCAATGTTGCATGAGAGACTTTGTGATAGATAGAGTTGGAATGACTGGAGGTGACGAAGTAGTTGAACCAATTCCAATGACAGGTTAGTAATCCCTACACTCCCTTCTCTGAATAAGAATATCATATGTAACCTATATGGATGTGGGTGAAAGCATCATCAAAAAATTCAAATAGTAATATAGGATGTAATGAAGATAAAGGATTTTCATAAGGCTTAGATGAGAGAAACCACTTCAATCTCTCATTATGAGTATACAAATAGTATTGGGGATTTTTGTTACAATTACTAGAAATAATGGATCTTGGATTGGCTATAGGTGAGGATGGTTGATGATAAACAGAATCCATATGAACAATAGTAAGTAGAATATGTCTAAAAAAATAATATAAAACCAATAAAAATATAATTAGACCCGCATATTCATATGCATGGCATGAATCTATAAGAGATTAACAAATTTCATAAGGTGATTGAAAATATCTTAGTTACCAAATGTACAATGGGTTTTATAATCTCTCAAGGAATCACACAATAAGATGATCCATTGGAAACTCATGATCGCATGACATTAACATGTTCTCATGAATCACAAGATATGTATTTGATAAAATGATCGACCAAGTGGATCCCACGAAACCATCAATACAATCCCAATCCATGTGGATGATGCTTAAGAAATTACTGAAGTATGGTTCATATTTGGAATGGATATGAACCTTAGTAAAATCATTCATTATGGGGGAGTTCTCATAATCAGGTCTCATGAACAGGTCTCAGGATTAAGACTCATGGGGCAATCTAATGACAGGGGTATCCAATAGAGGGAGGATGATAGTGCTCAATGGGAATGGTATCCAGTGGATAAAGTATACCATTATCACCCTATATATTGACAATTTAATAGAATACCAACAATCACATGGTAGAACAAATTTCACCTAAGACCCATATTCTCTACACCCGCAAATACTTGAGTGGGGATTTACATTCCATTGAATTGAGCCCTATTCTACACAGGTGTCTCTCTTGAGGGTGGAATTTGTAGAAACCTACCAAATGAGCATTTGAAAAATTACAATGGAAGGAATACATGAATGTGGTTACTAATTTCCCACAAAAAAATTATGTTGAATTGAAAAAAATATTGGGTATTGAATGATCTTTCATGTGAATCGGGATCACATGACCATTAGGACGTCACACAAAGGATACATAGGTAGAACATATCATGTAGTTGATATTTTGGAAACCCTATTTATGAGTCTTCTTACTCTTAGAATGGGACCATATATAGACAACGGTTTCATGGTGACAACCTGATAATCACTCCTTGACAACATAGTTCTACATTAGCTAGTACCTAAAAACCCATAAGAAAATCTATTTAAATAGAATGAAAATATCCAAAACTACAGAGGCCTATTGATATTACAAAAGACACATGATTGATAACCATTGGTAAGGAGAATAATCAATTATAACATCAAATAAAACTCATGAGACCATCAACTCATTGTAGAATGAGATAATAGAAATAAAAGGTGGGGATGTGGTGACCACTCATAGTCTACAAACATCATGTGACACACCCCTGGAAATTAGAAAGACACACTATGTCCCAGTGACATGTCCTCCTTGACTTTTGAAAACCAGTGGGCATGTCATACTCAATAGGAATTTTATATCATGCATTCCTTGGAAGCCTCACACTCCCAATTTGTCTTCATAAGGATAGATAGTTGGATTTTTCCAAAATTGTATAGTGCATTATCATAAGTCAACAATTTGTCATGTGAAGCATCTTCCATATGTATAGAAATTTTCTTTTATATTAGTCTTGTAATTTCATGAGTCTCCCCAATAGTTTAGAAATCAAAAATTGGTAATAAAATGATGGTAGGAGAGACCAATTGTGGTTAAAAAAATATAGCGTCGTGCAAAGGCTGCCCACACCATGGTCTTGCGAGACCCCTAGACAAGAGAAACTAAACTTTCAATGACCCCCATACAAGGAATCATTTTCTCAAAAAATGTCCCCATAATGGCATCGAGAATCCATAGTACTCATTTTAATAGGAACATTAATCTGACAATGTCCATAGGAAATGTTAATATGACAAAATGGAAGTCATTCGTCCTAACCGAACTATCAAAAAAGCCTATATAAATTGGAAATAATCCAATAAATGTGACATTGATTATAGGGACACAACGTCACAGAAAATCAGGATAATCCGTTGGAGTGATACATAGACGATTCTTATGAAAATGTGTGGCACCAGAACCCTTTAACTTCTCCTTCCAAGATCCACACTAGATAAGATTCACAATTCAGAGACTAATCGGGGTGGCGAAAGCTATAAATTCCCCACCCCAATATCAAAAATTCAATGGACTAATACATATTACGTTTGTACGGAAAAACTCTTGCAATTTCACATAGGCACTAGGGTGTATTTATCATAGTGGATATTATCATGACCAACAAGTCTTTCATCTAGAAATATACCCTTAAACTACTCGATAGAAAACTCACCATGCATAATATCATATTAGAAGATCATTTAATTCTCACACAAAGGACATTTGGAAAGATATGTGTAGAACATACCACATGTCTCATTGATCTTTCTAGAGTTAAAATAAATTGACAAAAAATATGTTTGAGGAATTTTCAATATAGGGGATAGAAAAAGACATCAAGTGAATTTCCTAAATGTAAACATGTTTTCTAACCCTCATGCGCTTTGTGTGAGACATCAGAGATATGCGAGAACAATAGGAAATGTCGAAAAGGTCTAATAATTATCCTCCACCATCGTATTTGTGTACATGAAATTCTATGGATAGGTTAGAGAATGTCACATTTCCCCCCTGAGTGTGCCCCATTTGTCTGATGAAGGCCTCTTGGTTTTTTTCGAAGCCTTCTGACACCCGCCAGATACAACACATGACTCATATAATATCACCAACTCATGTTAGGATAGTCTCATGGTAGAATCTGTGCTTTCAAACTTGCTCCCATGACACCCTTTGGGAAATTTTGATTAGACTAGCGATGCCCACCATACATGTTTGGCATGTCTCATGATTCACAATATATGTGTTAGCAACGACATGGGTCACCCTCCATGAAATGTTATATGGACTCTCGCAATACCCTATATAAGTGAAAGCCTTATCTTCTGATTAAACTAGGAAATCATAGCAAGATCATGAGATACACTCTGGGGAAACCATTCAGGTCTTGTGCTAGCTTCAAGGACAAACCATCAGAGTCTCGCAATTTCCTCTGGGTAAGTCATGATTGATCAAAAGATAGCCTTCAGAAACGATAATTGGGTTATGCTAAGTCCATTGGTTAAGTCAACATGACCATATGCACTTCTTTAGACATACCCAAAAGATATCCTCAATCGTGTTAGGAAAACATCTATGCAATATAGAATTTAAAATCAACACATGAAAATTGGGAAGGAAGGATAGGTCAAGTAGGGAATCACAGGACATGGTATCCTTGTCTATCCTAGCTATATAACCCCCAATCTAAATGAAACTCTATAGTGTACACTAGGATAAAGGGAACTACAAAGAATCTAATTTCGTACAAAACTATTATATGTTGGAAAACTTCTAGAAGTTCAAGATATATACTAATCATTTAGGGTGATCCAATTATATACGTCTCGTATTCAAAAGTAATGAAACTGATTACATTCAATACCATGTTTCACACAACAAGAATAACTAATGTGGGATTTGAATGTTTCAATTATCATATGATATGCACTATAAACCTCGCTAAAAACAGATAAACCACATTGTGTAATCCCCAATTGACCATACAACAATAACTGTAATTCCTATAATAATCAAGATACGTAGGACGCCTCAGTGAGACCCAATTAAGATATTAAACATATAAACGGGTGTCTTAGTGCATAAGACATATATATATGCAACGATATTGATTAAATTATATCCCTTACTTCTTCCATCGAGCATAGATCACATGGTCGTAGGGAGTTGTAATAGCCATATCATCTACATCATGAATATCAACAAGATAAGAAAATGTTAGGACATAATCCCTGATGAGTTGAATGATACATTTTGAACTATATAAAGATACTACTTTAGGTACAATAAAATGGATTAAGCTAAAATATGCAAAATTTAATTCTTTGTCAAACTAAGAAACACATCACACCTTTATAAGGCCTGAGAACAAATTAACATCCATTTAGATGCATGTACTTTTATGACACTTAAATATCAACCATCCAGTCCCAATCATTCTAATGGAATGACCAATGTATAACCTCTGTTAGTGTAAATAAAAATAATGTGAACTATGAAAATTTTGATTCTATCTATATTTATAATACATATTATGTCCCTATGAGACCCATGCATGAACTTCGGGTGTCCTAGATAACCTATAAAATATTTTCCTACATGATGTTAAACTTCTTTGTTCGAATGAACTATATGGTTTTTTTTACTACAATATCTAGTATACACATGATACCTCATAGTGGATCTATACACTCATTAGAATATTAACCGCCTTATTGTGTGAAATCACCTAATGAAGTACATTGTTATATGGATTCAACACATAATCAATCACTAATTACAGTGAAATGATGGAGAACCTTATATACATGTAGTTTTATTCCCTAAAGAGGCCTAATAATTTTTTACATGAAATATAATTTACCCTTGATCATTTTGTTAATGTAACTGATAATGTATCAGGATTTTGAATGATTTGTGAAATTATCATACATCGATAAGAGAGCTATGTAATATGAATTAATACTCCATAAAGGGTGAGATGATCCCGACCTCCCATCCTCTCAACCAATGTGAGTCCCCATGATTTATTGGGCCTATAATCCCAAATGAATTCCTACCCTTGGAAGGATGTTCAATACCAATCTATGGATGAGGGAACCACTTGCAGTTTCTAGGAAATACTATGAAAATGGAATACCCTATGTGAGCGATTTATTAAGGCCTTATACCCATTACAACCAAACCATGTGGAAGAATCCCATTCCACATTTCAAATCTGAATGAAACACAATCATTGTTCTATAAGATTAATAATAATAATTAGTTTAATGTCTAAAAAACCCTTTAGTTTTTTATTGATAAAGTGCTAAATAGATTAAATGCATTTTGGGATACCGTTTTTCTTATTGGGGTATTTGTAACCCCTATGATCAGAAAGAAGTGTTATTTATGGAGGAATTATTTTTCATGATAATAAAAAGGTACAACCCGTAGGCTGGGTGACCACTCGTAGAATCAAGCATAGTGATGGGGATTTAACCCATCACTAAAGGACAAATAGTGTTTTCATTCCTACCACTTTTATACATAAATTCATATGGATTATATCATTTTTTAGAGATATGTTAATTTTACTTTAGATAGATATTGTGTTTTATAGAAGGAATAATATATAATTTTTGTTTGAATAATATATGCTTATATCCTTCTCAATCATTTGTTATTGAACTTCATTAGGAAATGATTAGAAAATATTATCCATGGTTATTTATTAAATGATTTATTTTCAGAAGTGGGTATTAGTTTTCTTATTTTTATATTAATTTATCACGATTTTTTCATTTTGGGAATTATTTTCCCATGTTTTACCTATTTTTGTTTTGGTTAATGCCAAAAAACCGAAAGAATTAATTGTTATCACTTTTATTATAATGAGGTTATTACATGTTTAAATTAGTTCTCAATGCTTGAAAATATAATCTCCAATACTAATTGTTTGGATCAAAATATGATATTGTGGTGTAAATTAAAAAAAGGATGAAATTCATCACCATGTAATTATTTTTACATGTTCTCCTAGTCTCGATTATATGATATTTCCATAACTATAGGAAAATGATCTTGAAACAAGCATGATATCATATTACCTTAATTTATGATGAACCAATGACCTTTTTGATCATCATGGAGTTATTTTTCTGTCCCTTTTTTTCCATATATCATTTACTTTTTATTATAAATGACCTAAATGACTCTCTATAATTATTTATGATTTCCCTCTAATCAAAAAAATGTTAACCTAATTGGAAACATAATTAAAAATTATTTCAAATGTAAATTGTACCCCCCTTTCCAAATTAAAAGTGTATTTTTAATAAACATTTTTATAATGTCTGTTTTAAGAAAATGTATTTTCAAATGTCATTCCTTTGCAACAGAGATAAAGTTAACATTGCAGGGTTTTAATTTATTAAATGTGTAGGGATGTAATGACCCAATAAAATTAATGAATAAAATTATATTTATAGATTAACGGAAAAGTAAAATAATGTTTATATTTCATTAATAACAATACTCATTTTATCTTATGGTGTATGCAACCCTGAGAGATTAATATTTAATGGTGTATTCAACATGAAAACCAATCTTAAATAAACCATGACTTATATCATTGTTATAAAAAAGAAGTTAGAATGGAGGGTATGAATAGGATTAACATTAATATTAAGATATAGTATACACATGAACACATAATTATTTATTTGGAGGAAAATGTCACAACCCGTCCCCCGGGACCCATTCCATGACTACCCCAAGCCCGCCTTCTATAGGCCAGGGGCTGGCGACTGGCACCGGAAAGGCATATCGTTAAAACTGGGAAGGCATTTTGTTTAAACCTACAAACTAACCAAATCCAAGAACACAAAAAGATAAAAGAAAAAAAATAAACTATAAAGTAAATGGGGTGTGTATAGTAAGAAAAGGGGCTGGAATATAAGCCCAATTAAAAGTACATGTAAAAATAAAAACAGATCCTGTGAACACCCCAAAGATTCTACCTGAAGTGTAGGTACATCAATAAAATAGTGGTCTCTGCGGTAAACATCATCCAAGGTCAACCTCTGTGCATCCTTCTGTCCTGGTACCCTCAAGATGTATGTCGTCTACACAAGACACAACAAGGAAAGGGGTAGCTCGTGTAGGGGTGAGTATAACGATACTCAGTAGGGACCCCGAGACCCCCTGAAGGTCTCTCGGAATCCAAAAAGGATAAACCATGAATCAATATTCAAATACAATACTTAGGTATATGCCCATACATATACCTAAGTTATCAATATATATTCTCATCTCACGCGTGAGGGATGTATACCACAAAGGTAACACGGTAAAGATAGATGTACCACACAGGTAACACCACCTAGATACAAGTACAAGATAGGTAACACCATGAAGGTATGTACCAGAAAGGTAACACCACAAAGAAGAAAACCACAATGGTATCAACTAACAAAACAATACCACAATGGTAATGAATTAGATCACACCAGTTATATCTTAAGTACAAAATAATAAATGATTTTTCGTATTTCTTGATCATCTTACTTCAATGAGAAACTCTGCTATTGACCCACACAGGATCGAAGATGACCCACACATGATCCGAAAATTACCCACACTAGATCTGGAGATGACCCACACAAGATAAGTATTCACTGACCCACACATGAATAACTGAGCGCTGACCCACACACAATCCGAAGAGGACCGACACAGGATCTAGAGGTTCTTCGAGAAAAAAAATCCGTAGGGTTCCCTCACTAAGGATGTTTGATTTCTTGAGGATCCTCTCCAAAATCCATCAGATGATACTTCAACTACCAAAAATTCACATGAAAAAGTATTAAGAAGGTCCTTCACGTCAATAGGGTCCCAATGCGACTGACGACATGTCAATTAGATGCATGGTATGAATGTTATTAGTGTTTCTATTCTGATGGATTGGTTGAATTTGGGTTCTATCCAACATGACCATACTACAACATCATCCAAAGAATAATTTGAGTATTAAAAGAGAACCATATAGGTCCATGTAACCTGGTGTCGTAGACCGTTCATCAAACAGACGAGTGGTTTTCTAGATATGGCCAAAAAGCCGTATTTGGGTCTGGATGGCCACGGTTCTTGGCCGACCCGATCGGGCTGACCCGGATTGACTGGGCATGTGCTGACCCAATCTGGTTTTAGTTGACTTGACTTAGTCTGTGTCCTGCCCGGTTGGTTTGGGCCGCTACGGTTTTGGACCACTAGGTCGTGGTCCGACTTGGCCCATAAATGATGTGGTCGGCCCGCTGGGCATGGCCTATCCTACTCGGCGCAGCCTGCTCAGTGCGACCAGCTCGACCAGGTGTTATTCGCCTGGTTGGGTGCGTTCCACCCGGCTAGGTGTGGTCAACCGTGGTGGGTCCTTCCCTAGCCGCACTAGGGATGGAGGCCCTCCACCCAGTTTCCTGAATGCTCTATTGGACATCTCAGCCATAGCCAACACGACGACACCAAGCGGCATTTCTTGCATCCTTTAAGGTCTTTCTAGAGGGGTGCCACTCGACATGACATGGCTAGATGGATGACCGGCCATCTCTCCTCCCAATGGCATGACGACTCTGAGGTCCACCCACGACTGGCTGAAAGTCGGATGCCCTCCCGATGCACCACCGTGGGTAAGCATCTGCGACCCTCTCCTCTACCGACAGCGCCGACGGGCGCCACCCTACATCCACGCGCCTGGTCGGCAGGAAGACCACCATCCCTTTCTCCGAAGTGGATGACGGGCGGCGATCTCCTTCTCTACTGGTGGCACAGATGTGCGCCACATCGGTTCCCCGAAGTCGGTTAGTGTTCCAGCCGTTATCCTCCTCTACCGCCAGCTCGAACCACGTCCGGCCAGTTGCTGGCCACCGTCCTCTACCACTGTTCATCATGGCACAGTTCTATGCTGAACAAATCTGACTACCACCTATTCACAATCCTTGTGAAAATATCACCGCGTCCATATGACTCTCTACACAAAACATTGTGTTTTTATTGTGCTTAATTATTTTGTGTTGACGAACACCCAAAAACATGAGAAAAAAATAGAAACGATCTTGGTATTTTGGCGGATCGATGACAGTGTTCATTTGGCCATCATCATTAATAATTGATAATATGAGGAATAAAAAAAATATAATTATCATATCTCAAAATAAACCCCCTACTTCGTTTGTTCATTGGAGTTGGCGTGAGGAAGAAGAGTAACATGCCGACGTTCGTCGCACCCGCAATATGCTCCCGATCCAAGCTCGCGTTTCATCCTCATTGGAGGTTTGTTCTTAATTGGATGAGGTTCTTCGTTGGAGGATTCGCTTCCAATGCCTCTTCCAATCCTCCTCTTCACCAATGATCCCCCACCATGAGAGGTGAGGAGATAACATTAATTGTGATAAGATTATTAATTCAATTAATGTTGGCACATTAATTGGGGGAATTCTACGGGTTTCCTCAAATTAAAGGGTAGTTCGGGTGGTCCCCACCACTAAGATTCAAAATTTTGTTATCGATAAATAAAAGTAAAAACATACTTATTTTATTATTCTTATCCCATGAAAGTCTGAAAAACTATCATCCACCCGTGACCTACTACGGTCGAGGTTAAGGTCTCCTTATGAAAATAGTGACGCTGGGAGTTCAACAGTGTCCTCAAACTTCAATTCCATGAACCTATTCAAAAGATACAAAACGAAGGTCATTGTTCACTAAACGTACATGAAAAAATGGTCAGAAATTCATTCCGGGAACACCGGGCCTTGGAATCACACACCGTCAATTTTCAAAAACTCACAATATTTCCATAAATTTGAAAGAAGTCACGAAAAAAATTTGGATCTTTACAGTCTCCATACCTCAGGGATTTGCATCCCCGAAACCCACAACACAAACTCGAGAAACGTGTGGGGGTAATGAGAATGAATATAAGCCTCCCGCTCCCATGTGACATCTGAGAGATTTTTGTGTTTCCATATTATTTGCACCAGAGGTATCGATCACCTATGAAGGACTCCATCTTGTCAATCTTCAATCTCTACTGGAAATGCCTGGGACATGTGGAATACGGTGTGCACCCATTAAAACTGAGGGGGAAGAGCTAGGCGGTACTCCAACTCACCAACTCTGCTGAGGACCTTGAAGGGACAGATGAAACTCAGAGATAACATTCTGCCCCCTTACAAATCTCTACAAACCTTGTCTGGGTGAGACTCGTAGGAAGACATGGTAACCATCCTCAAACACAAGAGGTCTCAGTCTCTTGTCATCATACGACGTCTGCAAGATCTATGCAGTCTTCATCTACATTTGGAAGATCTTCACCATCTCTATTTTAGCCCATACCATCTATGGTCCCATGAGTGCTGACTCCCCTAGGACATTCCAGCACAGAGGTGATCTGCAGGGTCGACCGTACAATTACTTGAATGGTTCCACTCTGATAGTGAAGTGATACATGTTGTTACATGAGAACACCACCACGGGAAATTGATCCTCCCAGTTGCGGACCTGATCAAGGACAAATGCATGCAACATTTCCTCATGGTTATGAATGGTCTGCTATGTCCGACCATCTGCCTGAATATGGAAGGTGGTGTTCAACCGAAGCATTGCCCCAAACACCTCCTGCATCCCCTTCCATAGCTAGGATGTAAAATGTGCATCCTAATGAGAGACAATCATTGAAGTAACTCTATGAATCCGTACAATCTCTTATACATAGAGGTTTCCCAAGACCTCTATGGATCATTCCACTCTGATAATTAGTTTTTGGGCCGACATGGTGTGATGTTCAATGATCACCCAAATATAATCATGACCTCTAGACATGCATGGAAGTACTATCCGAAATCCATGGAAATTCCATCCAAAATCCACTATAAAACCTCTAGTGGATGAGATAATCTTTCTGGAATGAGATGATATCCCTTCACAATATGACATTTAAGGCACCATGAGACAAACTATGCCATTGCTTTCTTCATTCTCAGACAATAGTGCTAACGTCAAAGGTCCTGGTACATATTACCCACTTTTGTATGTACCATTAGAAGGTATATATGGAACTCCCTCAACACGTCCTCCCTAAGAAACAATGGTACCATTTTATGTCATATGAAGAGGAAAATGTGCTCCCCACCATCAGAAAATCAATTAGGTTCATGTCCTGTCAATATCTGTGCAGGACGAGCCTCGCAGTCAATCTCCCCATGTTACGCCTCACTAACTCAGTGAAGGTGAGCGGAAGTGACTCTCCGGGACTGAAGATAAGCTGATCCATCTCAGTCCACATAGGATATCTTCCAATACACAAGCTTCTTTTTCGCATCACTAAGAAAATATATACAATATCATCTACTGAGTGAATCTACTAATACATTACCCTTCCCAGAAGTTTATACTATCTCAAAGTAATGGTCCTAGAGGAACTCAAGCCAATTCAACTATCTCTGGTTCAGGTCCATCTGAGAGTAGATATACCTTAGAATCTTATGATCAGAGTATACTATTAAACATTCTACCATCAGGTAATGTCTCTACATCTTCAAGGTAAGGACCACAATTGATTACTCCAGGTCATGTGTAGAGTAGTTCTGCTCATATTGTCTCAGCTGTCGAGATTTATATGTTATCACTGATCGCTCCTACAATAGGAAAAATTAGATATTGGTCCCAAATGTGTCGCAGTAGACTACGTACACAACAACCTCCTCTTATAGGATCAATGTGGGGGAACTCGTCAGTCTCTACCTCATATCATGGAATCAATGTGGGCATCTCTCCGACCACATGAAGGGTTTCCCCATCATTGTCAATGATGATTAGGGTTTCGAAACTCTAGTAAATTCAGTTACAATCCTCTGGTAGTAACTGGGATGACCCATGAAACTCTAAACCTCCCTCACAATCTAGGGTGGATCCCTTGAAATAAGAACCTCAATCTTCACTGGATCCACAACAACTCTAGCATCCGAGATGGCGTGTACCATAAAATGAACCTCTTGGATCCATAACTGGCACATCGAGAGCTTACCATAAAGCTGGTGATCTCCGAGTGTGTCCAGAACTATCATCAGATGATAGGAATGATCTCCTTCTATATCTAAGCATATCACGATGTTATTAATTAAGACTACCACAATGCGATCGATGTATAGTTGGAAGATCCTGTGCATGAGTCCCATGAAAACTACTGGGGAATTGGTCACACCGAATGGCATAACCATGAAATCACAGTGGACATACCAAAATATGGAGGCCATCTTCTTCACATCCTTATATCCTAACCGGTGCTGGTGATAGCCGGATCTGAGGTCTATCTTCAAAAACTAACTTGATCCCTTCAACAGATCAAAGAAATCATCAATCCTCGAGAGTTTGTAATTCTTCTTCACAGTCACCTGATTCAGGCGCTGGTAGTCCACACAGATTATCAAACTCACATCCCCATTCTTGGTGAACAAAATTAGGGCTTCCCATGGAGAAACACTAGGACTAATGAACCCCTTACTATAAAATTCCCCCAATTGTACTCACATATCTTAAAGCTCAACGGGAGCCATCAGATATTCTGGTGTAGATATCAGTGTCATCTCATGGTACATGTCGATATAAAATACCACCTCTCTATGAGGAGGTATTCTAGGAACAGAATTAGGGAAAACCTCAGTGTACTGGTCTACCACTACAGGATAGCTCAGACTCTCAAAATCAACTGCCCAGAGGGAAAGGCTAGCCACCTAATGTATGATTGGGTGCACCATCCTTCGGGAAAGTACATCCTATGCTGTGGAGGTTCCCTTCTAACTGGTGAAGAAAAAATTGGTCTCATCCTCATGGACACATCACTCATTGCACCTGATACAGTCAATCGGATCATGACTATAGATAACCAATCCATACCCAAGATGACGTCATGAGGCCTCAATTCAGCTACTAGAAGATCTCTTCCAAGGATCTCACCTCTTAGAGTGATCTCACAGTGCTGAAAAGAGTGTGTAATCATCAAATCATCTTCAGTAGGAGACTCTAGCCATTAGGATTGAGCCAACAGCTCCATCCGAATCTCTGAGCTCCGAACAAGGGTTGTGGCAATAAAAAAGTGACTGACGCCCGTATCTATAGGTACAACAGATATGGTGGAGTAGACACAAATCATACCTAGTATCATCTCCAGAGCACCGTGGTCGTAGACCTCACCTTCCTAGAAATATGATCATCCCAGTTCACCTGCTCCTTATGGTCGGGGTGGACCACCTGGAGGTAGTGGCGGTAGATCCTTAAATGGCCTCCCACCACCTGTTCCACGGATAGCTCCACTACAACTTCCGCCTCTAGCCTACATACCTCCTCAATCAAATCTTCACCATTTCCCAGGATGTTCGTCGACCGTCTACTGGTCGTTCGTATCACAGGTCAGGTAGTCGTGAGCCATGTGACCCTGCCCGCCACATGAGTAACATTGCTAGATCATTTAATCTCCTGATCTGTCCCAAGAGCCTCACAAAACTGACCTTGTATGCAATGGTCATCCACCTGTTGGTCTTTCCTTCTTGGACCTCTGCATCATATGTCTTTTTCCAGCTATAGATGACTCTGCTACATGACGTCTAGTGGTGGGACTCACTGCCCGTGACGGCTCTACAAGGAAACTCTCCTCTATGAGTGCTCGCTCTGTCACCCCGACCTGCATCGGGGTGCTGGGTGAAATAATCAAACCTATAATCTCCCGTCTGAGCTACTTCTCGAAGGTCTGCACCCTGAAGAATGGGTCATGCACCATGACAGGGGAGTTTCACAAATGGTCAGTGAACCTCATTGAATACTGATCCACTATCATGTGGCCCTGCTAGAAGTGGAGAAGCTCATATATAGGCACTGAGCATAAGATCAGTAGGATGAAATCTACCCTGAAAAGGCTCTAAATGCCCTACCATATGAGAGTGACCACATTATGAACCTGAAGCATCAATATCCACCATATACCCATTGCTTCATGAAACATACTGGCGGAAAGGAACACTATGAGATCACCTGGTGTCCCTGCAAGTCATAAAACTCAATCCAAAGCCACCATCTATTCCTCATCCACCTATGGATTCCTCTATCCCCAGAACCTCGGTGGCCTATGGCACTGAAACTCGTACAACACACTCAAGCGGCGTGCACCCTCTACTACTGGGGATGGAGGCATCAATTTCCCAATGGGTAGTGGTGTTGCTGGTACACCCCCCGATGATACAACTGTCGAAAGGGGCCCTACACCGAAGCGTCGTCACTCGGTGAGATGTCACTACGGCAAAAAGGCATTTAGCAGCGGTTTAATCTGCCGCTAAATCGATTGGTGGCGGTTTTGAAAAACCGCTGCGAAATCATGCGTCGGGAAACTATTCGCGGCGGTTTTCAAAACCGTCGCAGAACATTTCGCGGCGGTTTTTTAGCGGCGGTTTTTTATTTTATTTATTTTATTTATTTTTGTTATTTTTGTTATTTTTTAAAATTTTAATTTTATATATTTATTTATATATTTATTTTTTTATTTATTTCGTATTTATTTTATTTAATTATTTTTCATATTTATTTATTTAGTTATTTATTTTATTTATTTTATTTATTTTATTTATTTTATTTATTTATTTTATTTATTTATTTTATTTATTTATTTTATTTTATTTATTTATTTATTTATTTAATTTATTTATTTTATTTATATATGTATTTATTTTATTTATTTATTTTATTTATTTATTTTATTTATTTATTTATTTATTTTATTTCGTTTTTATTTTTTATTTTTTGTATTTCGTCAATATTTTTTATTTATTTTATTTCGTATTTATTTTATTTATTTATTTTATTTCGTATTTATTTTATCTATTTATTTAATTCGTATTATTTTATTTACTTTATTTATCCATGCATGCACATCCCATGCACATGCACATGCACATGCACATGCACATGCACATGCAATATAAAGAAATTCTGCGTTTGGTGAGATTTGAACTCCTATCCTCTTGAATATTTTCGAAAGACTTTACCACTCCAACAAGCTCGCCATGTGGTTAATAAACAGAATTTAATATACTTATATATATTAATTAAAAAAACAAATAATACACAAATAATATATATAAACTCAATAAAAATAAATAAAATATAATAAATAAAAAATAATAAATATTAAATAAAGAATAATAAATAATAACAAATAAATAACAAATAATAATTAATAATTAAATATAAATAACAAATCATAATTAAATATAAATAATGAATAATAAATAATAAATAATAAATAAATATTAATAATAAATAAATATAAATAATAAATAATAAATAAATATAAATAATAAATAATAAATAAATATGCATAATAAATAAATATAAATAATAAATAATAAATAATAAATAATAAATAATTAATAATAAATAATAAATAATAAATAATAAATAATAAATAATAAATAATAAATAATAAATAATAAATAATAAATAATAAATAATAAATACATAATAGATATAAATAATAAATAATAAATAATACATAATACATAATACATAATAGATATAAATTATAAATAATAAATAATAAATAATAAATAATGAATAATAAATAATAAATAATAAATAATAAATAATAAATAATAAACAATAAATATATAAATAAAAATAATAATTAATAATTAATAATTAATAAATAATAAATAAATATAAATAATAAATAAATAAATAATAAATAATAAATAATAAATAAATATAAATAATATATAAATAATAAATAAATAAATAATAAATAATAAATAATAAATAAATCATAAATCAAAAATAAATAATAAATAAAAATTATAAATATAAATAATAAAAAAATAATAAATATTAATAATAAATAATAAATAATAAATAATAAATAATAAATTATAAATTATAAATAATAAATAATAAATAACCAGTAAAAAATATTATTATTATTATTATTATTTTATTATTAGTAATAATAAATAATAAATATTAAATAATAAATAATAAATAATAAATAATAAATAATAAATAATAAATAATAAATAATAAATAATAAATAATAAATAATAAATAATAAATAATAACTAATAACTAATAATTAAATATAAATAATAAATAAATAATAAATAATAAATAATAAATAATAAATAAATATAAATAATAAATAATATATATATATATATAATAAATAATAAATAAATATAAATAATAAATAAGAAATATATAATAAATAAGAAATATATAATAAATATAAATAATAAATATAAATATAAAATATAAATAATAAATATAAATAATAAATAATAAATAATAAATAATAAATAATAAATAATAAGTAAATATAAATAATAAATACTAAATAAATATAAGTAATAAATAATAAATAATAAATAACCAGTTGCAAATAATAGATAATAAATAAATTAATGTATATTTTAAATAATAAATAATAAAGGAAACACATGAAAAAGTATGAAAAGATGTTATAAGGGATGAAAAATCATGAAAACACATGAAAATGGATGGAGAAGCATATGAAGAATAAGGAATTAGAAAGAATGAGAACACATGAAAACTCGTGACAACTCTTGAAAACTCCTGAATAATTCAACATAATCATCATTATAACCCACAAAAACCATTGATAAAGATAACAAGTCAGGGAAACCCAAATAAACAATAATAAATGGAGCAACCGTTAAAACCCGTCAAAACGGTCATACAGAGACAAAAACATTAGACTCACATTAACGGAGATAACTTATGATCTGAGAGTCCGTTTTAGATCCGCGACCTGTCAAATAAAAGATCCTGAAACGGTCTTCGACCTGAAAGGTGAAATGGTCCAAATGGATAGGCAGATCAGAAGTTGAGAAAATTTAAAAAAAAAAAGCTGGCGAGGAACATGTGCTAGAAACAAGACATTGAAAAACATAACAAACCCAATACCCACTAAAAAGGCCATAACATATGATCTAGGAGTGCATCTGGGCGCTGCGACCAGTCAAACTGAAGCTCATGGAACGAGCTATGATCTGGCAGGTGGAGGAGGCCGAACTGACACGCGGATCGAAAGTAAGGTATGTTTGAAGACAAGTTCGATGGGACACTAGTGACGGAAATGGGGATTTGGAGGCCTTAGGAGTGGTTTTTTGGGTCAAAAAACACGATAGAATCTTGTGGTGTCGTACTGGTGCATATCTCTCTTCCTAGGATTCGATTTGATATGTGGTAGAGCCCAAACGGACACCCGGAGCGAAATTTATGGTCGTTTGATGTTGGAGAACTTTTTTCAACTTTCTTATAACTCTAATATCTTCTTCACTTAATACCTCTCACGATTTTGATTATATTTTTCTCTAGATCTCTTCATGATCTTTTATTTGACTAGTCGTGGCGCTTCAACGGACGCCCGATCAAAAGTTATGGTCGTTTTAGTGATTTCTGGGTTTCTCGTGTTTTTTTTATTTTTTTCATTTCATTTCTCGGTGGTTTTACCGAAACCGCCGCTATTTGGCAGTGGTTTTTTAAAAAACCGCCGCAAATCCTCGAATAAAATAAAAATAAAAATAATAATTTTTTTTTGCATTTCGCGGTAGTTTTTTCGCGGAAGTTTAAAAACCACCGCGAAATGGCGGCCTGAAACGCGTTTAGCGGTTGTTTTAAAAACCGCCGCTAAACGACAGTTTTCTTGTAGTGTGTCATCACGTTCTCTACCTAGAACCCCTGATGGATGTCTTTGTGGAGGCATCCTGGAAGAAAATATGTGCACAACATTAACTATGTTATTTCCGCGGAGCGGACTCAATGTGATCACAATGAATACTTTTCCAAACACACATGCAATCAGTGTTATCGTACACTATGTGAAAAATCAGATTTCAGGATCCTGGTGTATGGATACGTCGGCCGCTACATCAACACTTGATTCCCCAAACTGAAAGCCACACTCATAACACTTTACACTATTACCGATTAAAAGATCATAGATTACGTTTCTCGGTCGAACTGACTACTCTAATAACAATTTTTTATGACATGCCCCCTGGAGTCTGTGCCGTGACTACCCCTCGCCAGCCTTCCATAGTGTAGGGGCTGGCGACTAGCACCAGAATGGTATATCACTATTACCGGGAAGGAATTTCATTTAAACTTGAAAACTCACACAATCCAAGCACAAAATATGATACATGATTGATGTAAACTATAAAGTAAACAGGGTGTGTATAATAAGTAAAGAGGCTGGAATACAAGCCCAACTGGAAAATACAATTAAAAATGAAAATAGCTCTAGTGAACAACCACCAAAGATCCCACCTGAATGGTAGGTACACCTCTCCAATGGTCTTCTCAATGGTTCACCACATCCAAGGTCCACCTCTGTGCAGCCTCTAGTCCTGGTACCCTTGACCTCGATCAGTGTTTTCCATCTTCTACAAAAGACAAAGCAAGTTGCGGGCGCAACCCGTGCAGGAGTGAGTATAACGATACTAAGTAGGGACCTCCATACGCCTAAAGGTCTCTCAGAATCCATAAAGGATAAACCAAGAAGAAATATTCGACATACCTATATAGGTATATGCCAATACATATACCTATGTTATCAATATATATACTCATCTCACTCATGAGGGAAGTATACCACATAGGTAACACCACGTAGATAGAAGTACCAAACTTGTAACTACATGAAGTTAAGTACCAAAAAGGTAACAAAAAATAGATGAATACCATTAAGGTATCATCACACAGAAGTGTAACACAAAGGAAATGACTCAGCTAACACTATGATAACATAACTACAGAAGTATAGATGATTAGATATATCCCTAGATCATCTTACTTCATCGAGAAACTCTACTGCAGACCCACACAGAATCGATGATGACCTACACAGGATCTTCAAATTTCGCACACAAGTTCTCGATATGACCCACACAGGATCGGTATGTGCTCACCCATAGAGGATTGTTGAGCGCTGTCCGAAACAGGATCCAATGATGACCCACACAGGATCTGCATATATTTCAAGTACAACCAGCCACAACATTCCCGCAATAAGCAATCTTGATTCCTGTAGGTTCATCTCCTCAGTCCATCAAAATATACTTCAACTTATAAAATGTCCCATGAATAAGTATCATGATGTTATGTCACGTTTGTAGGGTCCCAATGCAACTGAGAGCGTGTTAACTGGACACCTGGTTGGAATGTTATCAGCGTTTTTGTTCTAAGGTACCTATTAGATTTGGGTTAGATCCAACCTGACTATACTCCAACATTATCCAAAAATCAAGTAGATTATACCAAATGGAACAACTTGATCCAAGGATCTGGGTTCCATAGACGGTTCATCAAGCAGTTTCACACTTCTCAAGATAAGGCCAAAAAGGCGTGTTGAGGTCTAGATGGGCCCGGGTCCTGTCCGACCCGGTCGGGTTACCCGTCCCAACCCGAACCGGTCTGGCTCTAGCCCACCAAGCCTCTTTTAGGTACGGCCCACAAAGGGGGTGGCCTAGCCTGCTGGGCATGGCATGGTCGGCGTTAGGCACGGTCAGCACAGATGGGTGTGGTCCGCCCAGTTAGGTGAGGTCTGCCTAGATCTGTGTGGTCAACCGAGGTAGGGCACATCCTAGCCGCATAGGGGGGAGGTGCCCCCCTGGTTTTTAGAAAAGTCTATTGCATCGTTCAGCTTTGGCCAACCCGGTGGTGCCCCTGTTCCATGCGCCACCCTAGTTCCACACGGTCGACCAACGTGCCGGTTGCCCTCTTTTTCCACCGCTGATTGAAATGTTGCCGACCGGTTTCATCCTCCCTCCTTTTCCGTAGGTCACTTCAGCTTCATTATAATCCCGAAAAATATGACAACTACATATTCACAAACCTCAGAATGAGATAATCACATCCATATGTCTCGTTCAACAAAAATATTTGTTTTTATCATGCTTAATGATTTTCCATTGAAGCTCACATGAAGAATTCATGAGTATCAAATTGAAAAGATCATGGTATTTTGGCGGATCGATGGACATGTTCATTTGACCATCATAACTGAGAATTGTCAGTATGAAGAATCAACAGAAACATAATTATCATATCTCAAAATAAACCCCCTACAGTTTTTATTAGTTTTTTTCGGCATGAGGAAGAATCAGAACATGCCGAAGTTCGTCACTCTCACAACACGCTCCCAATCCGAGCCCCAACGTCGTCCTTGTTGGTGGTTCGTTCCTCTATGGTGGAGGTACTTTGTTGGAGGATTTGAATTCAAAGGCTCTCTAAATTATTCTCTTCTCCAATGATCCCCCACCATGATTGCTTAGGAGACAACATTAATTGAGTTATTTTTATTAATTCAATTAATTTTGGCACATTAATTGAGGATATTCTATATATTTACTCACATTATAGAGGAGTTCGGGAGGTCCCCAACACTAAGATTCAATATGGAGGTTTCGAGAATGAAAAATAAAAAGTTACTTATTTTATTTTTCTTCTACCCCAAAAATACAAAAAACAATCTTCAACCACAAACCTACTGCGGTCGAGGTGACGGTCACTTTAGGTGAATATCGGCATTGCGAGTTCAACAGTGTCCTCAAATTTCAATTTTTAGCATCGATTAAAAATTTACAAAACGCCGCTCATGCATTCATATAATGTATTCTAAAAATTTAAAAATTAATTATGGGGACACTGTGTATCTGGATCACATGCCGTCAACATTCACAGACTCTTATTATTTTCATATATTTAATAACATTCATGAAAATAATATTGGTATTTAATAAAAAATAATTATAAATTAAATTAAAACTCATTTGAAAATAAAAGATAATATTTTTGTAAAAAACTATTTAAATGTGCACAAATGTGTTTTATACCAATAAAACTAAAAATTTCTATTTTTTGATTATATTAATGATATATATATATATATATATTATTCAACATAATTATAAACATTAATACTATGAGTTTTATAGACACGATATAGAAATAAATCCAATTATTCATATAAAAATGGTGTGTTTTCTAAAGGCAATTTTCCCTCCAATTGGTGGTTCATTTGTTTGGAAACTATATTTTTAAGGTCTAATAAATATTATTTGAAAAAATAAACTTCATTTCTTAAATAATAATTTAATAATTATCAAAGTAATATGTTTTTTCTATGATGTTACATTTTTTATGAAATTAAATAAATACTTAATTTTAATTAAAAACTGATATTTCAACAACATAATATCTAATAAAAAATTTATTTTTAACTGGTTTTAATATAAAAATATTTCAATTGTATATAAATTAATCTAATTTTTGTAATTTGAAACTTTTCAATAATAATTTATTTATTGAAACATTTTAAACACTTAAACATTATCACAATAAAAAACCAGTTTTCTCAATACAGCTGGAAGATTAATTTTAATATAAATTCTACCATTTGGATATTTCAATTAAAAAAATAATTCTATATTTTTAATTAGTGTAATTTATATATTTTTATATTGTAATAATAATTTTTTAGCATTGGTGTTAGTTAATAATATTAAATTTAATTACAGTGATTAAGTTAAAAATAAGTTTACTAAGTGGTTGAACATAGAATAAAATGGTGTACAAATGACCCAAAAATTGTATATCCCCAATTTTGTAGACATATTTCAAATCATAGGAAACTAATATCGATATAGATGAGTTTTTGTAGAATTACTAACACAAAATTGACCCACATATCATATTAATATTAGAAAAAGACAAAAAAAATGCACATTTCTCCCTGATAAGTTCTATAATGCATCGATTATATAGAACAAATACATAGGTTCAGTTCTAAATATTATTTTTGTTGTTAAATTATTTATTTTATCACAATAATTTTAATTAAATTTTTATATATGATACAATTACTTTAAATTATTACGAAAATTTAACACTATGAATATGAAGTTAATATCTTAATAAAATAAATGAAACAAAAACATAAAAAGTGAGGTGAATATAATCAATTATTCTATTGCAGTGTTTTTATAGATAAATATAACGTGATAAGTAGGTGTTAAATATGTATATTTTAATTCCACTATTTTCTTTATTATTTTGACTTCATTCTAAATAAAAATTATCAAATCATACATAAATGTTTTTTTAAAATAGACAATATTTTATTAAATGATTTAAAATAACTAAAACCATACGTTCTTAAAATATATTTTCTAATATTAAAACATATTATTTTTCAATTAATGTGCCAATTTATCTTTTAAATTAACATATTGACCCAAAAATAGAAAAACAATTATTAGAACCATTAGATTTAATGCAGTGTTTTTTAAAATTACAAGTTATTCTGTGAAATTTTTTTCCAACACAGGAAAGAATTTTATTTGATAATTTATTTTAGATAATTAAAATGTCTAAGTATAAATTTTATAATAATTAAACCTTAAATTTATTCTTAATTTATGAATTAAATAGTTTTAAAAAGTAGTATATTTAATACAATCCCAAAATGAAATAATAAGGAAATATAGGAGTTAAGAAACAAAATTAATTTAAAATACATTTATTTTGTGTGGTTGAGTTGTTTACAGACCAAATAATTGATCCGCTTATTTTTTAGGAAAATATTTATGCACATGAGGTAAGGGGGACCTCCAATTTTTTTTACCTTTTCGTATTTACAGTAATGCAACTCCTCCATCAATATAATGATGCACTCGCTCTCCCCATATCTTCACACCTCTAAATCCATTTGGATGGAACATCCCTTAACAAAATCTCCTCCAAAATTCCCTCCACTAAACATATAATCCTACATTTGGGAATAAATATAGCCATGCATGTTTCTTGTTTATAATGATAAATTGTTAACTAAAGTAGTGGTAATGTTCATCAACATGCATTTTTGTTTTTATTCCATATCCACCACATTCAATTTTTCGTATACCATGCATATATGCTGACCTCATTATCCTTAATGTACTGATATTTTTTATATTAAATATAAAACCTATAAAAACACACACACACTTCCATAAAATGGGTTATGTATTCTACATTCTTGGATATCGAGAACTACCATGACACAAAACGATGTCATTTGTTTCTCCATTACCACCTCTCATGGTTGGTAATTATGATTAAAATACTATTTATGGATAATATTTATTATTTTAAAAACATATTCTAAATAATTTAGTAATTATATAATGTAAACAATTTTATATTCCATTCCATGATGTATATGATAACATAAATCTTGATTATAGTAGAATAGCGCCTCACAAAGCTATGTGAAGTTTTCTTCACTTACTTGTTACATGGAAGGTAATAAGGGTGACTAAAATGAATACATATTATATAATTGAAATAATTATTATATTAAAAAAATAAATATTTTTATAATATTATGTTCATTCCTTTTCTTCATACCATTTTATACATTCGAAATTGATAATGTCATTCGTGGATGGGAAGACTACCACATCCTCAAAGCATGTAGATTCCATTTAAATCACAAAAATCATATATATATGTTTATATAAATAGATATAATTTTTTATTATATAAATAAAATTTTGGAGCATTAATATAATTCATACTATTTTTCCATAATGATCATTTAAAAATTGAAACGTTACTCATATGTACATATAGCCTACCATCTTCATGATCATAACATTGGTTCATTATTTCATAACCATATTACAATATTGGTTTTGAAAAAATATTATTTGAATAATTATGATAATTATGAAATTATTATTATTCGTGAGATATTTTTATAATGATATATTTGATGATATTCATCTTAAAAAAATGTGATTATTAACGATTATCCAAATATTTTCAAAACATCCGATTTTACATAATTGATTAATTAATTATGTATAACATGTTTATAAGTAAAATAAAAGTAATAATAAAATTTTAAAAGGTAAAAAGTAATGTAAAAAATTAACATAAGATTATTATTCTAGTATATAATGTATAGGATTTATGAATCAGAATTAAGATAAGAGTTTTTTTATCTCAGTTTTATTTTTGTAACATACAACCCATATTCACCACATAATTTAATTGTGTGGGAAATATAATGAAAATATATTTATTTTATTATTTTTATACATATATTTTTTTTGTATTTTCAAATCTATTTTGGGTTCTTTATTTTCTTGGTTTTATTATTTTAATATTACAAATGCATTAAGGTATTTTTGTAACTATTTACCTTATTTGAGATTTTTTAATGTTATACAATTATCTTATTTTAGAAGGCGTATATGTATTTCCCCTAAAGTATGATATATCACTAATATACATATTTTTCATTATAATTTATGTTTCATTTAATTTTATTCCTTTTTTTGGATTACATTTCATTGTTTAAAAATCAATATGATTCGTTTATTATAATTTCATGATTTATCATGACTTTTTATAATTAAGACAATGATGTTGAATACATTTAATGTCAATTACATATCATATCATCAAATTATTCCATATACATCGATTTTATTTAACAATCTTCCACTTGTTTTTACCTACATTTTTTGAGAAAGTGTTTTTATAAAAATTTGACTTCATTTCTTTATTCGGTCAGAAATCATTGTTCATTGGAAACAATGATATCATATTTTATTTTCTCAAAATGTATCTCAATGATATTTTACGTCTATTTTCATGGGAAAAATTTTATAAAAAAATATGCTCTTAAAATTTTCATCAATGATTTTTAAATATTTTGTTATATATTTTCATGTTTGATTTGATGGATGATTGTTTCTAAAAAGTTTTAACTTTTAAATTTTTTTTTAGAATGAAAAATATATTTTACTAAATAATATTTTTATGGTATTCTAATTCAATTTAAAAACATCATGTTCGATAAAACATATTCTTAATTATCCTCTACTATTAAATTTTATATTTATTCTATTGAAATTATTTTCTAAATCACTTAATATTGATTCAATGAGATTGTTATGTAACACATTTTTTTCCATATTTTAACCATGTCTCAAATAAATATTTATTTAACCAATTTATTTTCGACCAGTTATTAATTTTTCAAATTTATTATTATGAATCCCAATTCGTTTCCAAAGGATAATTAAGCTATTAATGGTATAATGGTTGTTCAGATGATTTTTGATGAATTAAATAATTTATTTGTTATGATTTTAATGGTACACAGACATTTGAGTGTGATTACATTATAATCCAATGAGAGGTGGTTCCATGATAAACCAATTTTCTGTGGGTCAACTATATCCCCCTATTTCACTAAGTATGGAAGTTGACGATGTTGTTATTCCATTTATATGTGTGATTGTATGAGTGAAGGGAAAACATTATCTCATGTTGCATATATGTTTTATTTATTCTTGATATGATTTTATAATGCTTTTAATTATCACGATTGATATCACAAAGAAAATGATAATTGATTCTAATGACTCTATAATTTTCTATGTTTCCATATATTATTATTTGTTTATAGAGTAGTATGAATCCTTTTATGATTCAGTCATTCACTTATTTTTTTGTTATTACACTTATGCACACTTATGATCATCTAGGAAATATAATTATTAATGTTGAAAGTTGCCGTTATTGAAAATTTTAGCTCACCTTTGTCATTTTTCCTTTCCCTAGGTTATAAAGAGTAATGTTGAATGATTAATGTCTATAAATAATTTCAAATGGGTGACATTGATGACATGATGTAATATAAGAAAACATGGGTTAAATGGGAGAACCGATCATTTGATGACTTAAATTTTTTTTTTATTGAAGTTCTATTAATTCTCTAATAATCTATACATAAAAGATCCTCAGGTATGCAAGTGATCCATGTTTTCCTTTTTATCTTATATGTTCTTGAAGGAAAAATATTGGTCCCAAATATTGGCATCCAAGCTAGAAATGTAACATCATGGGATTCATCACATGATCTAGGATTGAATTTTTGGGGATATTATATTTATAGTTGGGTTAAATGTGATGAAATGAGTTCATCTGTTGTATGATATATGATTCAAATAAATTAATGTATATGATATGAGAGTGGCATTTTGGCCTATAATTATATAGTACTTCAATATATTGGGTAATGATTTTCTCTCATGAGAAACAATCTATCATGAAAATGAAATTATACTATGATTGTCATTTTATAATGCCTCAGTTATTATCATTGGAATATATTTATGATGTCTTCTTATATGTTTCTCCCATATTATAGTTTTTCTTCATGAAATAATTTTATATCAAGATTTGGTGTTTTTGTTATTATTCTAAACCCTTTTCGGTATCATTTATATGAATATTTAATCTTGTAGTAATTTCATCATATTATTATTTAATTATTACCATATTATGATTAATAACTCAATCCATTACATTATATATCCATTGGTGTCAGGAAACCCACCCTCCGAATATTCAACAATGTGGAGTGAGAGATAATAACCTCAGGTTCCGGCCTCCAGTAGTCCCTAGGTTGGTGACTAGCAATGATGGTATAAATATATCATAATTTGGGAGGCGTTACCCTCTATAAATATATTGGATCTCTAAAGAAGGTAGATTATCCAAAAAAATAAAATACATTATGTAAAATAAATCCAAAACCATCCAACATGCATGTATAAATAGAAGAGATATAGATAAATGTCATCAATGTAAATACCCAAATGTAATGATAATGTAGAAACAAAGAAACTATCAAGGATGTAAGGTAGTAATGTCAAGTATGGTACATGTAATCTTCTTGGAAACCTAGAATTTGTTTTATATATTTATGGTAAGAACATAAATATACTCAGTTAGAATACCAATGACTATCATGAATATGTGAATAAGCCTACTAATACCCCTGTGAAAATAACGTAAAACCAAATAATACCTAAAATGTTATACTAATCATCACATCCTCATAGAGTCAAAATCACTTAAGATTGAAAGCTATTTAATATAATATAATAGTAATAACATTGAATAGGGTACCCTACCCCATTTTCCCACTAGTATGCCAATATCACACCCAAAAATCTTATGAATTGGCGATCCCATGCCTTCAATATACCACACCACCCCACATGCATGGTCACAGAAACCCATTCTCAATTACACCTGGGATCTCCACCCAACAAGCATGGCCATGTCAAACCTCTCCTCATGACACCTAGTGTTTTTCCCCACAAGCACAATCCCATATCCCTCGAAACCACCTGGTCAATCACATATCACCAACAAACTCACGGACTATCATAACTACACATAATTCAATAAAACACACCCCTCCTTCATATCATCTGCTTTACCAACCTCTCATGGGAGATAGATCATGAATTAGTGGGTACCCAGTAATTTGTACTCCTCACCGGATGTCGGAAAAAATACCCCTCACATGACTATATGATTGCCGGAACATAGTCCCCATCATTGGTTGAGGGCATTTATAAATCACAATAATACTCAATTATATATAGATTATCAAATACTCAAGACTATCCCATGGGTTCACAATTAAACCAACATACTCACAACACTGTCACTTTTACTGCCACCTGTAAATGAATAACACCGCCAATCAATATAGAAACATGATTTCCCATTTCCAACCAATTTAATTTTATAACCTCATACATTTCATTATTTAGGATCAATCACATTTCATCACCCAACCAATTATATTTTTAGAAATTAAGTATTTCCAATCCATTGACAAAACCAACTCAATCCATTCCAACAATATGAAACAATTAATTATGTGTTCCATCAGTACGTGGGTATCTACCACAAAAAAACCACCACTTAAACACACCAATGAATAGACAAATAGAAAGACCCACCACCCCCAAATCATGTCCATCAAACCACCCCAATTCCCCAAAATCACGTCCAAAACCCACCTTACCGACCTAGAAGAATGACCATCAAACCAACTTTTTTGCATCAAACGAATGTCCAACAATACACCAAGCTGCCTCAAAAGCCCGACCAATAATAACCCTTCCCCACCTTCCTGAAACACACATCACCATCCTACATGATTTACCACACATCACGTCACAAAAATATCATTTTATATATTTTAATATGGAGTTTTATCAATTTACCCATTGATTTTGTTATGTTATCACACAAGTTATTATCATGGGGAATCCATTTAAATATTTAAATATATGTGGTTACCCAATTTTCATTTTAAAGTGAAATAAAAACAATCATAACCAGTATAGCATAAAGGAAACATATATCCATAACAAAAATACCCTAATTTAAACAATTTTTAGGTGGGCATCAAGCCCTTACAATTCACTATATCTCAATTAATATCAATCCCATAAAATAATTTGAATAAAACCTGATTTATAAAATTCAATTAAATTTAACAGTTTATTTATATTTTATAGCTACAACACAGCTATAATACATAGATATAATACCCATCTCACATGATACATTATAATGAGGAAAAAAAATCCATGCATCAAAAAATCATTTCCATCTTTTTGTGCACCATAGGGTGAATCCAGTTGACTTCAAACCATAACCTCACTATGGGATCTTTGATCAAATTACTACTAACACAAATATACATCAAAATAAAACACAACACACACACACACACCAAACCATAACAACATCTTTATAATGAATCCCTGGGTTAATAGTGTGAAAAATTCCACAACATGAAGGCATGTCTTACAATAGATTTCCAATAAACAACCATATGTTACCACATATACATGAGGGTTGAAAAGGAAATAAAGAACATCACAGACCATTGAGGCTTCAACAAAAATGAGAGAAAAAAGAATCCACAACTGAGATAATGAATATTTGTCCAGAAAGAATATTTAAAATTATAATGCATTAGGGATTTCCATGACATATTATCCCCTTTTACATCATGTAATATTTGGGGTTCTATTTCTAAGAAATTTTTTTTTCATTATTTAACCCTAAAAATATACATGTTATGAAACATCCATAGAAAATCCGTCAAACCGACATTCACATTGTGTTATATATTTACATAGTATGTAATTCTTATAGAAGATTGGTTCTAACTCTATCTTCCACTGAAAACTCTCAAATCCTCCACTAAACACTTCCAATAAACAAAACTACAAATGTAACAAACCGAGATGTAATGGAACATTACACTAGTTTAATACGTGCAGTTATAAGAGATCAAGGAAATTTTGGGGAATGTTATAGAGTTTCAGTTTATGTCATTGTATAAATATTTCATGTTATTACACCATATATCAAATTATTCGGGTAAACTAGACTAAAATTATTATAAGTTTGAATTATGAGGATATTTTTATAATAATTGGAAAATTATGTATGTAA
Source organism: Viscum album (assembly GCA_963277665.1). Taxonomy (NCBI): domain Eukaryota; kingdom Viridiplantae; phylum Streptophyta; class Magnoliopsida; order Santalales; family Viscaceae; genus Viscum; species Viscum album. The sequence goes on from OY728159.1 coordinate 500,687,062, forward strand.
ATGATATGGGTTGTTATACGTTGATTATGGATTATTTTGAATGAATACCAAAGGATGTTTTATAATAAATATTTTGAAACAAATCTATTTATAAAACCTATTTTTTTTAAAGATAGGGATACTGGATTCATAGAGACATTCATTATATATATTCATCATGGTATCCAAATGGGAATTATCATCACCCATGGGTATAAATATGGTTTTAGGAAAACATTATTTTACCCGATCAATATAAAGTGAAGGATTCCATTTATCCAGATGAAATCTTTTGAATGGTATCTGTTTTATGGTGGAGCGGGATGGTGTTGACATATGTTCAAATGGAGGCCTTCTTTTTTATTTTGTAATGGATTTGGTCTATTTCTGTAATTATCATCATGTCATTATTTTGATATGTCAGTTGATTATGTAATTATTTTTCTGTTATGTACTCATGTTTTTTATCATTATCATATTATACGGGAGACATGTTTTATGATTTCTTTATGAAATCATTCAAATAGATTTTTTGTTGATACATTGGTATTTTTTATCATCGCATTTATTTTTATAATGTAAATCAGTCCTTATGGAATTCCAATGTGGGTGACATGTCAATTTTACCTTGTTTTTTTCATTACAGTATGAATTATTTTAATGTGATAATTAATCTTATGGTGTTTACCCTTATGTATACATTATTCTATGTTGACTATCAATATACATCCATATATGTTTTTATCATCAAAATTAATATATATTTTTAATGAAAAGATATATACTTTAATTTTTGTAATGCAAATAATAACCAATATTCATTGTAAAATTGGTGTTCTTTAAGTAATAATTACTGGAGATTTCAGGATATTAAATTCTACCCACATAAAATGAAATTAAATTTGTTTCTAGCCTCAAAATAAAATTGGTTATATTTTATTTAATTTCACATTAAGGCTCCTAGGTTTCTTCATCAACGATCTGATCTCTCCATATGACATTAATGATTATGTTTCTCTTATTCCAAATCCCTTGTTCCCTTTCATCGTGAAAATATATTAGTTCTTATTTATATGGAATGTGTGGTTATAATTACACATAATCAGTGAAACTAATATGTGTTGGTTTAATGATATACATTCTTAACAATTACATGTGGAGGCATCATATATATTAGAAATATTTATAGGTAGTGCTAATTGATAGGAAACAACAGCCAAAAATTGATATTCTCAAATTTTATGATATAACATAGAATCAGTTTACAATTCTTTCAAAATATCATGACTCCATTCCATTATGATTATTGTGTACCATGAAAAAAATATTACACCATTTTTTATGAATATTTAATACATATAAAAAATATAAATTCCAGAGGACCACAATGGAGTGTGTTTTTAAGAATAGATACATAATAATAATATTTCATAAAATATCATCAACATCACGGACAAATATATTCATCTTAGTGAACTGATAAACACATTATACATATATATTTCTATAAAATATGTGGAATGAAAATATATGAAATTGTGAGATCAGATTCTCAGAAAGGGTAAACATGATATATATGTATCATTAGAGAGTATATAATGTGATAACGATTTCATAACATAATCAAGTGCATGTTCTCAACCAAAAATATTCTTACTGAGAAAAAAATAGATCCTAAACTCCAAAATCAGGTTATATCCTAATGAATGATCATTGAGAGTGTCAATGTATTAATACTCATTCTATATTCATAACGTTTTCATGCGGTATCACTACCACAAGAAGTGACCCCATTTTGAACATAGTTATACAAAATTATGTCCATGCATATTATATTGTTCATGGATGAATACATCAGAATCAAGAATAACAATATGAACATAGATATTCAATTTCTTGTCCATAGATATTTTTTTTGATAATAGCCTTAATATATCTTACTCACACTCCAATTTGTACTAATGTATTACAAATCACATACATGTTTATCATCAAAATGCAATGAGTTACAAATATCACATTAGAAAATGTATTGGAGGGATATAACAGAACCAACTATCATAAAATATTATTTCATTTGTATTTATATTTCATGGTGAAAAAACATTTATAATTTAATCATAGGTTAAACCATAATAATAATAGTGGTTTTCATAAATATTTAATCATAATGAAAAAAAGAGAGAAATAATAAGTATAAAATCATTTGATCTTATCCGCGATGAAGAATAATCATCATAAATGGATTTTTTATAAGAACAGACATTTAATCCAATGTATAATACTAAAACAAAAGCCTTCTAAACATAAAATTCCGCATAATACAAATCATATAAATCCAATAATTTCATTTATATATTAATATGGATATTATACTAGTCTAATAATCACATGTAATATTAATGTCCAATTTTATAATGATGGAATGCATAATGATAGAATTTAGAGCAACATAGTCATGGCGTCATGCTAAGCCTAAAAATAAGATTTTGAAAAGGCCTTGATTCAAGAAAGAAGTTAGTCTCATGATACCTAGCTATTAATTGAGGAGATATAGTGGTCTCCAGCCACCGCATACTAAGTCCAACGCATTCCTCATATGAAAAGGATAAAACAGAACATAAGCTTTCGTATAAAATATAGCATACAAAATATTAATAATTTAACCATGATCAATGAATGATATAAAGATAATAAATATATTTCCAAACATATCAAAAAAACCTTCAACATAATATGGAAGATTTTATCATATTAACTCATATTCAAACATATGTAAAATATATTAAACGATGTTGATATATATGAAATCAAAACTGCTAGAGAAAAACATCTCTTTCTATTTTGAAATCATTTAAATGTCATGGAATTATAAAAGAAAAAATTTATTTTGAGAATATTATTATAATCATGTAAGGGATGTTTCAAAGGTGTTATAATGATGGAAAATAGCCACACCCTATTTATAAGTTAAAAAGTGTATTTTCTTAATTTTTTAAAAAAGGTCGTAAACAATCTTGTATGAAAAAATACAGAAACATTCCTTTATAAAAAACATACAAAAAGTAAAACATGGGTATAAATGAATTTATACCTACTCTAGGAAATATTAAATGTGTTTTGAATTACATTTTAAGACACATCGATGCAGATGATAAACATGTCCCAGTAGATACTCATGTATAAATAACTTCAGATAATGAAGAGATTGTAGAATTAATCCTTAACTTGTACTTTTCCAAGGTCGAGGGTACATTAACCTCCTATATAATAATTAAATCATAGTTATTAAATTATAAAATAACCAAATTTCTAAATATGATACCATATATTATATTTTAATATTTCATTGTTAATAATATTTTAGTAGTATCATCGTTTCAGGTGTTACCAGATTCATTTTCCATTATATTCCTAGTTACGTAATCCATGTTTATTATGGATAGAATGTATTCAATATATATACATAGTGATATTAAGTTCTTAATCATAATTTTTAATTGTAAAATACAAATTATTATTCAATGATTATGTTGGGGAATTAACTTCATCGCGTTCGGGGAGACGATAATCTGAACGTAAGCCCGAGCGACAATATCATTCTATTAATGGGGAAAAAGTATGTAATTCGATGGAATATCATATATACCGAACCATAAAAATGTTATATTTATTATTGACATCATTTATATTCATTATTATTTCCATCAAAATAATGAAGTGTTTGAATAACAAACTACACCACGACGTGGAGATGGTAAGTTGTACGTACACACGTATGGTGACATGTCATTCATAGGATGGATATAATAATGAATATGGTTGTACCTTATTTATAATAACATCACAGTATGTATAAGTCAATGGTTATATTATTTTTTTATGGAAACAACAATGTAAGAGGAAGTGGAAGAAGAAAAGAACTTTGAAAGAGGTGGTGAAAATATTACCTATTCTTCGTGTGATTTCATTTCAGTTCATCAAAATTGGTCTGTAAGATGGTTTTCTCATAAAAGTAAGACATATAGGTATAAGGGAGGGTATATTGGAGGATATATGAGCAGGTTTTGGCTGAGCCAAATGGATTTGGTGGTGTTTTTTTAGAGATGGGGAAGTACCCTTTTATAAGAGAGGTGATGGTCACTTTAGGAAATGCTAGAAATATTATTTTATTATACAATAATATTAGGTTTAAAATGGATCCAAAATAATTTAGGTCTAGTATAATGTGGGGATGGGTTTCAAATATCTCATAAAATAGTTTTTAGACATGTTTAGTTCACCATATTATCCTTTTCATTTAAATTTAACTCCTGGTAAAATTGTTTAACATTTATTATGTCTCCTTGTATCTTTATATTATATGGATAATAAACATAATATAAAATGACAAAAAAATCCCAAGTGGATCATTATTAATATATCTAACTTTATAAATGTCCTTTTGTAGAAACTTATATTTTTTGGAGTATAATCACAAATAATAATACAGTATTTGTTTTAAAAACTCATTTATATTAAATTTGACACTATTTAGTATTTGATTTTTTAAAAGACCTAAAAACATGATTACATATAAATATTACCTCTTACCTACCCTAAAATGTCATATTACCTTATAAAATTTGTGGAATTCACAAAAATTCTCAATTTTCATATATTTGGATATTTGTAATATCAATTATTTTATTCTTTCATTAATAAGGTATTTACATAATCATCATTTTATCATATATGAATTTAATTATTTAATGCCTAAAAATTATTAATAAATTACTAATATATAAGAAATATTTTTAGATTTCTAATTAATATTTGTAGCTTATGTTATCTTAAATGTATCCCTATATTTATAATGTTTTAGTTATGAAAATATGAATTTAACACTTTTAACTCTTCTATAAATAAAATAAAAAAAATGTTCTAATTTAATCCATGTGGACCCAAAGGATCATATTTGATTCCAAAGGGTTCTTTTAGTCTATATACACTTATCCAATAGAATTAGGTCATGTATTAGTGTAATTATAATATCATTTTACCATTAGTTTCCCAATTTTAATTTAACCGTGGTAAATAAAAGGCAAAAGTTATTATTCACCAAAAATTATTTTAATCTTATTGAACCAAATTTTACTTTCTGATGCCAACCATTTATCTATGATTTTTAAAATTCAATTCACAGAAGTGTTAAAGTTATGTTTTATTCAAATTTGCAAATGCGCCTAGAAGGTGGGTAAAAGACTGTAAAAAGTTCAATAAAAATTTATATATCTAATATTCTTATCAAATGACTTAAATGAATTACATTGAACATATATAGGTATCATGAATACATTTTTAGATAAAATATATAAAAATAAAGTAAATAATTATTTAAATAAAATGTCAGTTTTAAACAATAACGCAGTGTTTTTCACTATTTATCAAATATTGAATGTTTTCTGGAAAATACTAAAAATTCAATCAAATCTAATTTTGATATTCCAAAACTAAAAATGAAGTCCATTTTGAAAATTAATGTGTATATTATTTCCAAAAGTGTGTATTAGTATTCAAAATGGATAGTTTGGTTTGTCGTGGTGTGTAAGAACTCAATGTAGCGTACAACGAAGGATATTGCATTATTCAAAGAGAAGGATAGTGTGGATGAATGGGGTGTTACATTCTTCCCACCATATAATAATTTCATCCTCGAAATTTCTAAAATACGACTGTATAAAGATATTAGGGTGGTTCTACATCATATGTTCCTCATGTTCCCACATTTCCTTTTCAATCTTTTGGTCTCTCCATAGAACATTCACCAGACGAGTCGTCCAGTTTCTCAACACTTGTTCTCTTATACCAAGAATTCAGATAGGCTCTTCACAATAAGATAGTTCAGGTTCTAGTTTTATTTCCTAATATGTGAGCACATACGTTGGGTCATGCTTGTATTTTCTCAATAGTGATACGTGGAACACATCATTACCTTCGGAGAGACTTGGCGGGATTTCCAAATGATAAGCTACAACTCCAATTCATTCTAGAATTTCAGAAGGTCTAATGTACATGGGACCTAATTTTCCCATATTACAAAAACATATAACACCCTTCCATGGTGATATCTTCAATAATACCTAATCCCCTACATGAAATTCTAAATCATTCTTTTGGTTCTGCTGTAACTCTTTGGCCTATTTTTTGCTAATTCGATATGGGTTAGGATGAACTTCACATTTTCAATTGTTTCCTCCAAATTTTTTGGGCCACCCAGTATCATTTCATCAACATCATCCCAACAAGTTGGTGTGTATCATCACTTTTCATATAATGCTTCATATGGTGCAATCTAAATTCTTTAATGGAAGCTATTGTTATATGAAAATTCTACCATAGGTAAATACTAATCCCACATTCCAAAAAAATCATGTGAGGAAGATCTCAACATGTCTTCTAGGGTAAGAATAGTATGTTTCGATTGACCATCCGTTTGAGGTTGGTAGGTAGTTCATATTCTAAGTTCAATATCCAAGGCCTCCTGATAACTTTTCCAGAATCATGATTTAGAACGGGGATCACCATCTGAAATGATCTATAGGGGTACTACAATAAGTCTTACAACTTCATGAATATATAGTTTTTCTAAACGTTCAAGTGGTAAATCTTCTCATTTAGTAAGTAAATGTTCTCACATGGTAAGACAATCAACAATGACCCATATTTCATCATTCCTTCTAGGATTCATTGGTAGCCCCATAGAAAATCCATCATAATAACATCCCATTTCTACTAAGGTATGAGAAGAGGGTCCATGACACTTCTAGGATGTTCACTTCCATCCTTTACCTGTTTAAAAACCATAAATCATGTCACATAATTTGAAATATCTCTCTTAATATTGTCCCACACAAAATTTCCCTTCAAAGCTATATACATCTCAGTGCTTCTATGGTGTATAGAGAAATTAGATCTGTGAGCATTATCCTACAATTACATTTTTAGATAACTTATATCAGGAACACAAAGACTCTTCCCAAATTTCAAAATCTCATCTTTATATACGATGTTGATTAATCTCCAATCATTTACATCTATAATTTTTTTTGAAACTCATCATCATCAGTCTGAGAACATTATATGCTTTCTAGTAAAGATGGTTTAGTAACTATTTGAAAATGTATCTATGTTTCACTTTCCATGATTATTACCATATCCATATTTCCTATATCCATGAACATAGGATCCATTTCTACTCTCATATCCTTAAAAAATACATGATTATTTTTGTTCAAATAATCTTCCACCTTATTTTCCTTCCCTATGTTGTATTTTATAGTGAAATCGTTATCCTTGAGTAGCTCAGGCCATCTACATTGCCTCATGTTGAGTTAATTTTGTTAGAAAATATACATCAAACTCTTGTGATCGGTATATATCTCACAATTTTCTACATAGAGATAGTGTCTCTTTATACTCAAGGAAATTATTATAGATAATAACTCAATATCATGAGTGGGATATATTTTTTCACGACTTTTTGGCTCATGTCATGCATATGAAATAACCCTATGAATCTACATAATGACACAACCAATTCCTTTCTTTGAAGCATCACTATAAATACTAAACACATCATTACCTGATGGTAGAGTCAAGATGGGATCAATAATTAATCTTCTCTTCCATTCATTGAAACATTTTTTCACACTCTTTTGCCTAAAAAAATTAAACCCCTTACGAGTGAGCTTGGTTAATGGGTTTTCCATTCTGGAAAAATTATGCATGAAACGCCGATAATAACATGTTAAACAAATAATACTGCGTACCTTAGTTATATGTGTCGGTGCTGCCCACTATAGGATTTTCATGGACATTGAATGATCAACAGAGATTCCATCTATAGAGAAAATATGGATAATAAAATAAATCTCCTATGGCCTGAATTCACACATTCTAAACATCCCACATAATTATATTATCAGAGTATTTTTAGAATATCGTGGAATTGATTTTCATTATCTTCATAGAATTTTGAGTAAACCCTGATATCATCAACAAATACCACTAAATATTAATGAATATATTCCATGAAAAATATATTCATTAGATCCATGAAAATAGAGGGTGCATTAGTCATTACAAAATGCATTACTGTAAACTTGTAATGCCCATACCTAGTAAAAAATGTTGTCTTCCGAATGTCTTCATTCTTTACACACAACTGACGATATCCAGATGGATGGTCAATCATTGAAAAATATTGATCTACATGATGTAGGTTGAATAAATCATCAGTGGGAGGTAGTGCACACTTGTTCATTATCGTTATAGAATTGATCTCGATATAATCAATGCACAACCTCATAGATCTATCATTCTTCATAACAAAAACAATATGTGCTCCCTATGGAGAATTACTAGGGTGAATAAATCCATTATTACTCAATTCCTCTAGTTTTTTCATTAGTTACACTAATTCCATAGAGGACATAATATAAGGGGTCTTCGATATGGGCCTTGAACCTGGAATTTAATCAACTGAAAACTCAATTTCTCATTCTGGATAATGTTCAGTTAAATCCCCTAGAAACACATCAAAATATTCTTTCACAATAGTTAGATCCTCTATTTGTAAATTTCATTCCTCACCCATCTTTATTTCATTCTCTTCATCCCCAATTAATAAATTTAGTTGAGAAACTGAGGATGGATCTAGATAAGGATCAGGTGGTGGAATTTCTTTTCTAAATATATGGTACTCTTTATCATCATAAAAATTTGTTACCTCCTTCATATTACAATAAATTTTCGCATCATGGTCTGAATTAAATCAACTCTAGGGATTATATAAAACTTCAATCATGGGTTTGATGATGAGATCAGCAGATAATGAACATTTATATGACCAAATGGGAACTGATTCACAAAACATTATTTAAATGATAAATCCCTTTGAAGTTTGACTGAAAACTCCCTTGTTATATAAAATTGGAAATATTATATTTTCATAGTAAATTCGGAATATATGAAACAATATAATGATATAGGATCAAATAATTCACTGGATAAACATGATGAAACCTTAAATTACATACCACAATGTATTTCAGAGCTTCAACATTAGCTGTAGTGATCACATAAGCTTGGCCTTGCTCCCTTATAATTTTCTGAAGTATCATTCCTTGTAGTTTAGGAAATTCATTTTCATAATATCCCATTTCACTACAATGGTATCATTCAACATTGAGAGATTATTTCATTCCCTTGTAATCATAAATTTGGATTCTATTTTCACCACACTTGTAACAGACTACCATTCCATTCAGGAAATCATGAGGTTGTTTTTTCCTACATTTTCCACAGGTTGGATTTTCAAATTTTCCCTTATTCCCCATTTTCCATTTCTAGAGTGTTTATCATATCCCTTCTTCTCTGGTTTTCTTTAAAGTCAAAATAAATAGGGAATTCATTTTTGGGCTTGATAGTAAAGGAGGCAATATCTTTGTATGATGAGAAGGATTGTGTGATTATGCTTGATAGAGAAATGGTTTTAACCCATCAAATAATCAATCAATATTACTTCTTGGGTTACATATATAATATGTTGCATGCCTTTCTATCCTTATAATTTTATCATCATACTATGATACATTCTCATCATCCTTTTCTACTCAGACTCAGAAATTGTCCTTCTATATCCACTCGATGGACACGTGGGAAGTATTTTTCTATGAAAATATCTTTAAACTCACTCCATTAAATATTTGATATTTCTTCATCTTATTTGGTTTTTTGAATTAATTACCACCATTGATCTGCATCTCATGTGAGGCGATAAACTACCATGGAAATGTTTTCCCTTTCGAAACACCCCAAAGAATGAAATATTTTCTCTAATTAACTTATACATTGCTCAGATACAAATCGATTTTTAGTCCCATTGAATATTGGTGTTGTTTTCCTCAGTAAGAGTTCTAACATTGTTCTTCTGCATTGTGGATCTGGGTTCTCCATACTGGTATGGTTTTAATTCATAACCTGAGTGATTTGTCTCATTGTACTGATAAGCTGACCAACACCAGTTGATTCACTAGCTCCACTATAATTATCATCAGTAGGATGAAAATCCGTACATGGATTATATTCATTGATACAATTTCCATTAATTCCACTAGGAGCCATTTCTAAATAATTGAATACAATATATTAGTTTATGAATCACAATACATAATTCAAATCATGGAAAACAATTAACATAAGTTGAACAGTTTATGGATATAATCAACAATAATTAATTTTTTTGAGGAGGTATATACTAATAAATCATTCATAATGATTTGTAAATAAAATTTAAATATTTCTAATAATTTCCCCCGAGAGTGTTGTAACCAAGATTGTTGTAAGGCCTATAGTTGTGTACCATGATACCGCGGTTCAAGGTTGAAACTCCTTGTTGTATTGTTCAATCCATCGTACATCAGTGCTAGATACACCTCTACTTTATTTTATCCAGACATGGATTTATTACTAGGAAAATACTCAAAATCACTACATTACAAAAATTCTTGGACGTTCTTCTATACTGATCCTCAAAATAATCAGTGGGTAATGTTTTTAAATCAGAGTTAATCTAAAACTAGTTTCCAAGGATTGTACTAAACACCCTATGATATGAACTATAATACCCCAAACCCATTTACCTAGATTCAGGGAATTATTACATATCATTAGAATGATCATAAGGAATCAAATCACGAAATACTGATTAGTTCAGTATCCTTGAAAGTAATAGATACATACATATGTTTTACATTATATCACGAGATAAAAACTACAACATCTTTTCTTCCACATTGAATACATTTATATCCCATAGAAAATCCTTTCAACTCAACCATAAAATACTTCTTCACATCCTGGGAAAAATAAAACATATAAATGGGTGAGCTCAGATGCTCATCAAAGAAAACATTAAAGTAGAAACTTTCATAAGTAAGCATAAATACTTAAGGAAATGTATAAAACTGAAACACATCCCTTTTAAACATAAAATTCAACATAATATCGAAAAAATAACTCAAAAAATTCAATTTACTTATTCCCATAGATATTATACTAGTCATGTAATCACATGTATCATAAATAGCCAATTTCATAATGATGGAATGTATAATGGTAGACATCATAACCATATAGTCAATGCCTCGTTCCCAGAATACTAATAATATTTTGATACGTACATGGGCCAAGACACTAGTTTTTCTCATTGGACCTAATAATCCATCTAGGTGCGATAGAAAGATACACTCGTAACTTACTAAGTCTAATGCATTCCACAAATGAAAAGTGTAAAACATAACATAAACAATCTTCTTAAAAATAGAATATGAAATGTTAATACATATATAATTAACCATGAATGGTATAAAAATAACACATCCATATTAAAATATATCACAAAACCTTCAATACAATATGAATAATTGTATCATAATAAATCAATTTCAAACAAGTGTAAAATCAATCAAATGATGTTGACAGAGATTAAATCAAAACTATTTGAAAGAAATATCTCTTTCTATTTTGAATCATTTAAAAGTCATGTAATTATAAAATGAAAAAAATTACTTATAAAATATTCTTATTATCTTATAAGGGATGTATCAAAGGTGTTATAATGGTGGAAAAAAGCTGCACCTTTCTAATATTTTAAAAAATAATCTTTCCTTCATTTTTTCGAAAAGGTCGTAATAGATCATGGTTGGAAAATGATGGAAAGATTCATTTATAAACATGTTATAAAAATTAAAAAAATGGTATAACTAAATTTAACCCATATTCATAAAAATAGTGAAAAAAAATTTAATTACATTTTCAGGAAACACGGATGTGGATGAAAAGAGGTCCTAGTAGATACTCAAGTATAATCAATCTCGGATAGTGAAGATATTTTTGAATTAACCCACACCTTGTACTTTTCCATTATCTAGGGGATATTAACCTATTGTATAATAGTTAAATCATTGTTATTAAATTATACCAAAACAACATACATAAATATGATATCATAAATGAACTTCCAATATTTCTTCGTTAATAATATTTCAGCAGCATCATCATAGCGGGTGTTGACTTATTTTTTTTCCTTTATATGGTTTGTTATGTAAGCCATATTTTTTATTAATAGTATTTATTTGATTCATATATAGAATGATATTATGTTCATAAACATTATTTTTAATCATTAAATAAATATTATTCTTTAATGGTTATAATGGGGAATTGGTTTCATCTTGTTCATGGAGACGACAATCCATACGTACGCACGAGAGACAATATAATTCTATTGATGGAGAAGAAATATGTAATTGGATGGAATAGAATTTATAAATAACCCCTAAAATGATATAGTTATTATTTATTTCTGTTATATTCATTATTATACCCATTCAAATATTGACTTGTAATAATTACAAACTACACTATGACATGCAGACGGTAACTTGTACGTATGCATGTATGGTGACTTATCATTCATAGGATGGATAGAATAATGAATTTGGTTGTACCAAATTTATAATAACATCACTGAATATATAATTTAGTGTAATTATTATTATTGTATGGAAAAAACAAAGAAAGATGGAGTGGATGAAGAAAAGAACTATGAAAAAAGGTGGTGAAATTATTAACCTTCTTCGGGTGTTTCCTATTGAGTTGATGAAAAGGGCTCCATAAGTTGGATTTCTGATCAAAGTAAGTCCTATAGGTATTAGTAAGTGTAGTTGGAGGATATTTGAAGATGGAATTGTCTGAGGCAAATGGAATTGGGGATGTGATTTTGAGAGAAGGGGAAGTACCCTTTTATAAGAGAGATGAGGGTAACTTTATGAAACGTTTTAAATATTATTTTATTATAGAATAATGTTCAATTTATAATTGCTCAAAAATAAATTATTTCTAGAGTAAGGTGGGTATGGGTCGAAAATATCAAAAAAAATAGGTTTTAGACAGGGTTAGGTCACCATATTTACCTTATCTTTTATATTTAACTCTTAGTTAAATAGTTTAACAATTACCACGTCTCCTTGTATCTTTATTTTATATGGATAATAATTATACAATAAAATTTCATGAGAACCCCATGTTGTTCGTTATTAATATATCTAACCTTATCTATTTTCTTTGTTTCAACCTTATATTTTTATGAATATTATATCAATTAATAATATTGTATTTGTTTTAAAAAATCATTTATGTCAATTTTGACACTATTTAGTATTTTCTTTTTGTCAATGTACTAAGAAATTTATTACTTTGAAAAAATATTATTTAATCGACCCTAACATGTGATATTAACCTATAGAATTCTTTTAATTCATCAAAATATTGAATTTACATTTATTTGGATATTTAGAATATTAATTAATTTAATCTTTCATTTATAATTTAATTACTACATCATCATTGTATCATAAATAAATTTAATTATTTAATGCCTAAAATTTATAAATATAATACAATTATGTAAAAAGTCATTTTATATTTCTAATGAATATTTATAGTCTGATTTATCATATGTGTACCCCATTATTAAAAAAGTTTTAGTTATGAAAATTTTGAATACTATACTTTTAACTCTACTTTAAATAAAATAATAATAAATGCCCTATTCTAATCCAAGTGAGCCTAAAGGATCATATATTATTCCTATGGTTTTATCAGTCGAAATAAACTTATCCAATATAATTAGGACTTGTGTTAGTGTAATTATAATATCATATTTACATTTAATTACAATTTTTACTTTTAACCGTGAAAAATAAAATTCATAAGTTAGTATTTGTCCAAACTTATTTTCATCTTATTTACCCACATTTTTCTTACTAATGTCAACCATGTCTCTTGGATTTATGAAATTCAATTCAAAGATGTGTTAAAATTACGATTTATACTAATTTTCAAATGTTCCTAGAAGGTGGGTAAATGACGGTAAAAATTTCAATAAATTTTATATATATAATATTATTATAAAATGACTCCAATTAATCATATTGAAAATATATAAGAATTATGTATATATTTTTACCTAAAACAAATTTAAATAAAATAACTAATTATTTAAATTAGAAGTTTGTTTTGAATAACAATGTAGTGTTTTTCACTACTCATCAAAAATTTAATGTTTTTAGAAAAATATAAAAAAATTTACCCTAAGTTAATTTTGATATTGCGAACATTAAAATGAAGTCCATTTTAAAAAATAATATTTATAAAATTTTCAAATGTGGGTATTAAGATTCATAAAATCTATTTTGTTCGGTCGTGGTGTGCTAGAACACGAAGTTGTATACAACAGAATATATTGTATTATTCAAAGAGAAGTGTGTCGTGGAAGCTTGGTGTGTTACAACCAGATTGAATAAAATGGTAATATTACTTTTAAATTGTATAAATAATTAAATTAAAAATAATATACGGGTATTAAAGACATGACCCAATAAATTATCATCTATTGAAATTTAGCATAGACAGTTCTAAAAGAAAAACATGATTGTAGTATAAATCCGTTATTACTTAGATAAAATTTGAATAATAACACCATGAAATAAAAAAACCTATGAAACTCAAATTAATATGTATTTAAATTAATTCATGATATTTACAATCAGTAGTTCATTATATATTCCACATAATGGAATTAGGTTATGAAAATGGAATATGTATCAAAAAATAATAGTGAGATGAGAAAACCTTCAAACTATTGTAACCTTTGAATAAGAAATCCATTGATAAAATAATCTCATTTTCATATTTAATTTTAATTATTTATCTATGAAAAAATATACTACATGTAAAAGTTTTATTATATTCACCTCATAAAAAAATAGGAGTATAATATCAATGATGTCTCAATAAAACAATATTGAGATGAGGAACTATTCCTATGAAGTGTTAATAAAAAAGAATTAAATAATTTCGGGGAGATGATATTATGTACGAACACCTCAGTGAGGTTTTCAATATACAATGTTTGGAATTAAAGAATTTCAAATAATATTCCATATTAAAAAATGTATATTATATCAATATATATATATATTCTGTATTTCATAATAACCATCCATGTAATTCTATAAAGGAAAAAACTCATCGCTTCATGAAGGTGGTAGTCAACAAAATTGGGAAAGTGATGTCATCATTTCAATGAATATGAAAAAGGAGAAGGATAATGGTATTAAATAAAAAATAATAATATCATTGTATATAAAAGTTTCTGATTTTATTATATTTTATTTTTTAGAAAATATATTTAAGGAGGTCAATGAAGTGGTAAAAAATTCTATAAATTTCGAAAATGATTTTGATATAGGTTTGACCAAGATAACTATCTCAATGTTGTTTAAATAGTAGATGAGTGGTGAATTCCATTAATTTTGAATGAACTAATGCACTTTTAATTATATAAAATATACAAACATATACAATTCAGTTTAATGGGAATGTTACCTCATGTGACTAGAATAAAGAATCTAATATTGGTTATGATGTAAATACCTTCAATAATAAATTTTGTACATGTATATATTAATTTTTTAACATTATCTTTTAGTTTAGCAGATTCATTAACATATATTAATAATATGTGTTGTAAAAAATTATCCATTACATAATGGAAATAAAAAAATTTATAGGGTAACAATTTTCACAAAAATGGTTACAGGGATAAATTTTAGAACATATCCCATTGCCCATTGAAAATTTCGAGATATTCATTCTTTTTAAATTTATTAATTATATATTATTTAACATAAAATACAAAAAAAAAACAATATATGATATATTAATATTAAAATAAATACATCAAGACAAGTGTGTAATTTTAATCTAAAATCTTTGACAAAAAATACAAAATTATTAATAACCATAAAAATTATGTAACGATAAAATTAATCCAGAAAATATTACATCAGTTATTTTCAAAAACATTTAATTTAATTTTTATTTTTCTTGCACAAGAATTGTGATAGTGTTTTATATTATTTTAGGATAATTATTCTTTGTCTAAAAATTAAAAATAAATTACATTGAAAATTAAATTCATTAATATTTAAGTGAGATGCTTATAACTAGTAAAAATTTCATTTAAAACAAATGTAAAATGTTGGATATATTGAAATATAGAGAGATATGTTTTTTATTTAATTTTTATTTAAAATAATACTTCTTCCACTATCAAAGATAAATTGAAAAATTTACCATATATATTATAATTGGATGAGGATTGTTTAACTAAACTAATACAAATGAAATAAGGTAGGTGATGGATGCATTTTCAATAATGTTATCATTATTTTTAATATTATTTATAGAATTCACCCTCTATGGGTTACAAAATTCTTATGATACTTATTATCAAAAAAATAAATGTCTAACTATTTTACAAATTTGGAAATATTGATTCCAAATATGGAATCCATTTTATAGATTATTATATTTATCAAATTAGAAGAAATCAATTTCAATAATTTTTAGTAAAATAATATTAATATTTAAAAAACTATATATTTTGAACCCAAATAAAAAATATAATGGGATTTTTAAATTAATTTATATAATAAAAATACATCATTACCAAATTCTATATTTTCAAATATTCCAAGGAAAAAAATTAAAATAATCCCAAAAACTCAACCGATTAAAATGATAAAATAATGATATCGAAAATTACATTTTTTCTATAAATACAATTTCTAAAAAATTATAAATTAATTATAATGTCATTGAAAAAAATGAAATTAGTCCATTTCCAACTAAAATATA
This sequence comes from Viscum album, assembly GCA_963277665.1. Taxonomy (NCBI): domain Eukaryota; kingdom Viridiplantae; phylum Streptophyta; class Magnoliopsida; order Santalales; family Viscaceae; genus Viscum; species Viscum album. Next base: position 500,703,850 of record OY728159.1, read on the forward strand.
TTTGTTTTTAGGGAAAAATTTCTCTAGTGAAAATAAAGATCTTATTTGTTATTCATTAATAAATTATTTTTTAAAATATTAAACTCTCATTAGTATTCTTATTCTGATGAAAACTGCTAATTTATTTTCGTTGTTTTACTATGTCCCATTTTATTTTATGATATGTGTTTTATGTCACGTAATATATAAAACACTTAAAATTTTAAAAAATAAAAATATTCTATATTCATAGTGCGTTAAAATCTACACCTGTAAATTAAATCTCTCCCTCAAAATATGAGTTTTGAGTGTCTGGAATTATTCTTTCCTAATATCGTAATAATATATGATGTATATTCTACCATGAACACTACTTTTAATTTCAAAATATGGAAAGATATAATTTCATAATTTATTATTTCTATGACTATATAAATATCATAATAGGACTGATGAGTTTCCAATATTATACAATGATATTTCACTGATATTTAACACTTGAGAATCGTTAGATTTATCTTCCACTTACTCTTGATGAGGGAAAAACTAGTACTTGCTCATGCGTTTTCACGGGGATATAAACTACTTCCATAAAATTTATCCACTACTCAATTAAAAAACATGAATATTAACTGAAATAAAATACATGATCCAATGATCTAAAAAACATCCACTAGTCAAATTAAAATGCTAATACACTACTCAAATAGAGTACATGTTTCATTTTTCAAAAAACAAGTATTACGAGTGATATATAATAAAAGTAGAAGAATATAATAATTATGAGAAGATAAAATGAGCCACTGGTCATGAAATACCCAAATTATTCTCTATTTCACGATGCTTTATATCTCCATCATCCAGTTATAGTAAACCATGTCACTTTGTATGCCGGAAAAAACCCTACATAAATATTGTCTATGATGAAACGAACACCCATAACCAAAGATATATAATTGATGATAGTATATAAAGGAAATGATATATAAAATTATATAAATCCAAAAACAAAACATGAACTACCATTAAGAATATGCACACTTAATATTCATTGCATATTTATGAAAATATCCATGACCTCATAAACTAAATTTTCAATCTAGCCATTTGAGGGAAATAACTTAATCAAACCAGAGACACCAACATTTAAATATCTAGTATATCCCTCGTATTGAAAATTTCCATGAATGATCAATTTAAAGGTCTAGTGATAGATTTCTATTATAGAAAAAAATTATATTTTTTATCGCATTATATAATTATATATCTATCTTACATTATACGCAACTCTAACTCTATATTTATATGAATAAAAAACCCAAGGGATAACACCAATATCATTGTTAAAACAAATATCTACTATATTAAAATGATAATGGTTAAAAAGACTATATTATCTTCAAAAATATTGAAAACATAGTGTATCTCATTAAATAATGATTTTTTATTTCAAATATCTTATGTTCCATTGAAAAAGATCCTTTATTTAATGATGTGTGGAATTTCAGGTAGGTCCAAACTTTCTAAAAATAGAAATCACACTCCACCATGAGCATTCCAGTTAGTCATTTCTTGTGGTATTCATCCTTATGTAGTGAAACACCTACCATAGTGATGACCTCACTAAATACTTCATCATTTCAAGTAAAAAAATCCATATGTGGTATGTTCTTTCTCTCCATGAGTGTTAAAGTTACTATTTGATCATTATTATAACTCTTTTAAGTTAGATAATTTTTCATTACAATACCATAAAATGTGATTCAGGTTCTATTTTAGTAGGTTATTTGAATACATTCTATTTTCAAGGTAGAAAACTCAAGTATATAGTTTAGACTATATCATCTACATTTTTTGGAAATTTAAAAAACTACACATAAAAATAAACACCTTATATATTCATAGTGTACATTATTAAAATATTTTATTGTACCTATTTACTAAATATTAAACTTGAAGTTCATACAACATATAAAACAATTTTTATACCTAAAAAATTAAATAAATTTTAAATATAACATTTCAAAATTAGGATTATTAATAAAATATCACACTAATAATTTATACAGGACATATCAGATTTATTCAACTGTTCCAAAAATGTTCTGCAAATTAATAAATATATCTAAATTAATGTTAATTTTTTTAATGAATAATATTCACAATAGATATATGAAAATTAAAAGTAGGATTGACACATTGATAATAAGAATAAATATGTCTGAATGTATGTTTTGTAAATAATCCATGTTGAGACTTCGGTTATCCTCTGTTTTTCTACATTCAAAATTTCCATTGAAACTAGGATTTATAGTGTTCATCGATACCTATTTTATTATTCCCTATAGAAATAATGTTCCAGATTGAGTTCTCTTATACAGTATTATGTATTTCTTGATATATGAAGTATTTTATTGTCATTACATACCCAAATCCAGTAAAATTATGAAAAACTCATAGTATTCTCTCCATATAATGTTTTCATTTAATAATAAGTAGACCTACTAGGACTATATATCCAATCTAGGTTTAAAATAATAGTAAATGGTCACATAAAATATATTAGAGTATGATAAAGATTTATGGGGATGAAACATGTTCAATTTTTTTGTAATCAATCTATCTTCTCTAACAATGTTGTTGTTAATGCATTTGGATTTGGGGAATCATGTATAGGTGCTGCCAATTTTTTTAGCATATGATCTTATGTTCCTAAATATTATGGTAGTGAATGATGATTAAATTTGGATAGTGATGCGATTTTTCCTACTAATGGTTCTGAGAAATTAATATTTTAGTGATCCTATGGCTGAAGGTATATCATGTGCTTCCCCTTCCCCTTTATACACATCTATTATACTAAAATCAATCATTTTCTTTAATGTACCACATTTCCTATACTTTCCATTTATTTGAATAGTATCATTAATAAATGTTCAAATAGTGATTTTTGTGAGTATGGAGTGATATATGAAATTAAATTTATTATATAAATTGTCAAAGGATAACCTCCACTAAAACCACACCAAAAAATAACTAAAATTGTAAATATATGAATATAGTCTTATATAAATATTATAAAATGATAAACATTACAACAACTCAAATTCTTCTAAATTTCATGGTATCATCCTTACATCCACTCTAATTCACACAAAATATTGATGAATCTTGAAAGCAAAAATAAAGTTAGTAGAATTGAGAATCCATAGAGAAAAATAAATAAATCATAATTTTTAGATCTCAAGAATTTATAAGTTCAAATATAAGGGTTCTAATTTAAAATTCAAATTACATGTGTTTAGTGACAAATAATATGAATTTAGAATGATGAGACTTGAAATATGTAAAAATAAGAAAATTCAAAAAATATAATAGGAATAGTTACACTAAATGAATTACCTATATTAGAGAATTTATTAAGAAATAAATTATAATATAATATTGAATAAAATCACCAAAGAATAGTTTAGAATTCTTCATGATTCATTAATGCAAAAATAATTAACTAAAATTGCATATGAATGAATAATATGAAAGAATATATTGGTAAATACATCTATTAAATTAAATTTATAATATAGAAATGAATTAAGAAATTTAAATAATCAGAAGTTTAATGGAATCAATATTATTAAAATGAAAAAAAATAAATCATAACTAACCTTCACATTTTGGAACACATTACTGATATTGAGGGCCAATAAAATTCCTTTAATTTAATGGTCACAACCTTACATGCTCTAATATTTACCCACAAACATTCTAAATCTAAAAAACAAAAAATATCCAAATTGGGAAATCATATTGAAAAATAATAAATCCGAAGGAGGTGATTCCAAGAAAAATTATGTTCAAAAATTAGTATTCTGAATGTGAAATAATATTAAATGTATTTAGAGACATATACCATTAATTTAGAATGATAATATAATAAATTTGGAATAAAATTTAAATATACATAAATTATAACAGGAATAAACACCTTGAAATGCTTCCCCCTAATGAACAATTAATCAAGAATGAAATTACACTTTTATAGTAATCCAATAGATCTAGATAATATTTTTGAGTGCATTATGAGTCTCAATTGAGACATGTATAACAAAATTATTGTATGTATTCATAATATGAAAAAATATACTAATAACTAAATATGTAAATTGAAAAGAAAAAATAATAATTTAATAACTACATTTGAAATATCATAAGTTTAATGGAATCGTTATTATTAAATTTATAGTATAATATAAATCCTATGTATCCTTCAAGTGGTGGTAAACTTTTACCCATTTTTGGAAATCTCAAATTCATCTAATTTTAATGGTTTCAACATTACATGCACTCGAATTCACCCACTGTCATGCTAAATCTTGAAAAAAAATTAGTAAAATTGAGAAACAATAGAGAAAAATAAATAAATCTAGAGCATTAGATTTCAGAAAATGTTATTTCCAAAATTTATTTTTCATAATTATAATGAATATTAAATGTATATAGAGGAAAAAAATGTGTATTTAGATATATAATATTACAAATATGGAAAAATAGAAAAATAAAGACATAATAATATGAGTAATTGACAAAAAATGCAACATGAATTACTAAATTTGTGTATGAATGCATAATATGAAATAATATACATATAAATAATAATATAAAATGAAAATAATAAGGGAAAATGAATAAATATATTTAAATAATCATAATTTTAATGGAATCATCATTATTAAATTGAAATTGAAAATAAAATAGAACCAACTGTGATGTGGTGGTACACTTTACCCATTTTCATGCAATCTCAAATTCCTACCACATTAACGGTTTCAAACTTACATGAACTCAAATTTCTCCACTTACATTTTAAATCCATAAAACTAAAAAAATAAATAAGTCAAATAGGGAAACAACAGTGAAAAATAAAAAAAATCTATAGAATAAGATTATAATAAAAGTTATGTTCAAACATGTATATTTTAAATGATAATGAATATTACTTTTATTTAGATAAAAAAATAAAATTAGAATGAAAATATCTGAAATATGAAAACAATTTAAAAATAGAGAAATAATATTTGTAAAAATTACCATAAAACCCATCATGAATAACTAAACCTGTGTATATAAGCATAATATGAAAAACAATATTTATAATTATATATGTAAAAATAAAATAATATTGGAAAAATTAAAAATTTCACAAAAATAATCGTACTATTAATGGAATCATCATTAATAGAATTAAAATTAAAACAAATTAGATCTAGCGTTCATGTGGTGGTACAATTTACTGATTTTCATGGCCTCTCAAATTCCCACTACATTAATTGTCACAAACTTATATACACTCAAATTTCCCATCATACATTCTAAATCCAAAAAATATAAAATGTGTGAATCCATATTGAAATAGAAAAACTCTAGAGAACTTGATTCAACAAAAAGGTATGATCATACATAACTATTTGGGATGCGAATTTTTAATACATGTATTTAGAGATATGTAACATATATTTAGAATGAAAATATTTCAAATATTGAAAAAATAAATAAATACATAAATTATAATAGGAATAATTACTTTAAAATTCTTACCCATAATGTAGAATTGATGAATAGATCAATTACACTGTTATAATGACCAAATAGCTCAACAAATCTATTTGGAAAGCTTCATGAGTCTCGATGGAAACATGAAATTTTTTTATAATTCATGGATAATATAAAACATTACATTTATAAATAAATATGGAAAATAAAAAAAATACTAAAAAAATTAATTAATTCATTCAAATAATCATGAGTTTAATATAATCAACCTTATTAAAATTAAAATAAATACAACATATCCTTTAAGTGGTGGTATACTTCACTCTTTTTCATGTCCTCTTTGAATAATGAAGCTCCCATTGTAGAAGTAATGTTGGTTAATTTAG